>CM075338.1:68038054-68735554 GCA_037788925.1 Mytilus galloprovincialis | reverse complement strand
ATTCCTGCCCAAAACTAGGTATTTAAAACGTCTAGTGCCCTTTTTTGTTAAGGAAACAAAAGCTGACAAGTTCTTTCATTCGAGCTTTCGAAGTTTGGTATGTGGAATAGTGGTATAAAGAGTTGAAAAATCAAAGGTTTTAATGTTAGTACAATGTTTTAATGATTGAGATTGTAAATTCACCAATAACTCTTTTGAATTTTTCAGTATCCACATCTGATTAACACCACTTCTTGAATATGCTGTTTCGGAATATTTCTAATGTCCTTCTGTAACTGCAGTGAGTATGGCAGTAAGAACTTAAGAAAGGGGTTTAGTGGAACACTTGGAATAACCTGTACTATACTTTTCCTTATAAGGATTCTTGAGAAGCTTAGGAATCCAATATAAGGATTGAAGATCCTGGTCTTCGTCCTTTGGATTAACACCAAAGGATATTAGAATCGATTCGTCGTTTTCCAGGTTCTCCTGCTTCTTAGGCGTACTTAGTGTACATGTAGGATTTCCAAGTGTGTTATTTATCCCGAGTTCATTAATCAGGCAGTCCATGTATAACAAGATGATGGAATTTGCTATAAGTTTATTAGCTTGCCTGAGTCGATCTAATTCATACAATAAAATCCACAAGTATATATACAGAATATAAGGTGTCAAGGTTTCTATTAATTTGACCATTATAGTCTTAAATCAAAAGATACAGGGATGAATATCTATTAAGTTGTCTCTAATTGACATGTTTTGACATGCTTTGACCAACCTGGAGATTGATGGTCAAAGAATGCACGTATATCCATTGTTTTAACTAATTGCTACATGTCACCACCTGGTCTGAATGTAAACATGTTATATATATATATAACCTAGAGGTCAATTGAACAACCTTTTACAAGGTCATGTTTTTCTTAATAGATATTCCCCTGAATTTTATTCAATTTAATAAACATTTTTGAGAATATATAATCCTAAATATAAATATAAATATATTCTAACATATATTTATATATATATTTTAAGCCATCATATTGTCACATTCCTCCCTTTCTTAAGAAATATAATTTTATATTTTAGTTAAAATCGGTGACAATATGAATGCTCGCAATTTCCCTAAAAAACAACAAAAAGTATTCATAAACAAAATCATTTCAAAAGTTCAACAACATCTAAATGTTCAGCAATGTATAGTTCATACAATTCTTGTGTGAATAACTAAGTTCGTAACATCAAATATCGGAACTTCTTATTTCCAGAAAAAGGCGCAACCATTAACTGCGGACCGTCTTCATAACCCCGACTCCAGTGAACTGCTCCTCTGATCGTCGTTGTCAACTCCAACAATCCATTTGTTTATCTGCAACGCCAATTCCCATCATTTAGAAGTACTGCAATTACTCCGACCTGCATGTGATCCACCATCCATCGTCGAAAATCCAACTTGCATGTGATCCACCATTCATCGTCGAAGACTCCAACCTGCATGTGATCCACCATTCATCGTCGAAGATCCAACTTGCATGTGATCCACCATCCATCGTCGAAAATCCAACCTGCATGTGATCTACCATTCATCGTCGAAGATCCAACCTGCATGTGATCCACCATCTGTCGTTGATTTACTCCTAACTGACCTAGCTTACCTACTCTGTTAATTCAGAGTCCCTGACTAGGTTGCTCAGTTATCACCGGCTGAAACATTACAGGCAAATCTACCTGTGATGCTGTAGAACGATTCCCTTTACCAATATAAGTTATGTGATCGTATAGTTTTATGTACATCTAATCGTCTGTGTTGTGTCCAATGATCAAAGCCAATATCCAATACTGGATAATGGTTCTTAGTGGCTGGTTCTTGTAATGGTGCAGAAGCTATTTTAACATCTCTGGAGGCAGTACCATCGCCCTCAACATTAGTTGACACCATTTGATCGCCACCAAGGTATCGTGTGACTATTTGAACCTCTCTATTACTAAATTCTCTTGGCTAAACACCTATTATTAAACTTAAGAATATTTTAATAACAAAATACCTATAAATATAGCAACAAAATGAATTAATACATTTACTAAATTTGATAGTTCAAAGTCGTCCTCAAGTTCTAATTGCTTTAATTTGAAAAAATTAAATTATCGATATTTTATCTATTTTAAATAAGAACAAAAAATAAAAATAAACTCAAATACAAAAACAATAAACTAATAAGATAAACTTTTCTCTAGTTAGGACTGAAAAATTATTTAAATAAGGTTTGACATCCAACCAACACTTTCCTTCCTTTTTCATAAACAAAGCTGTGATTCAGAGATTACTGATATTTATAGGATTTCTAAACAATCATTTTTTCAGCGATCAATCTGAAGCGAGAATTAGAATGATTAATCAAAACAAAATTATTTTATATACACATATATTCATTTAAAAACAATCATCACGAAGCCTACTTTTACGACATGTTAGTCGTTCATTTTATTAAGATAACAAGAAACGGTTGAGAGAAAACTTAAAATTAATTCGTCTTTCTTTTCAGATTTTTTAACTGTTTGCTTATTTTTCTTTGGTATTCTAACTTCATCAACAGACATTTGTTGACTGCGGTCTGAATTATACCCATCAGAACTATTATTATCCGACATTTCGTTTGAACCGGAAGTGACGGAAGATTTGTCTTCTTCGTTTTCGCGTCGGTTTCTATTTGCTATTTTTTGTTTAAGTTCAGCGAGCGGAATATCATCCTCGTCGGAAGATGTTTCTCGTTCTTGTCGGTAACGATTTATGAGTCTTTCTCGAGGATTAGCGACTGGAAGTTCATTATCACTTTCGTCACTATCTTCGGGAGGTACAACATAATTTGCTTTCCTTAATTGCCTACCTTCTAGATTGGTTGGAATAACCCATTCATCAATCTTAGCTTTTTTAAGGTGTTCTAAATGGACTTTCTTAGCGACCGACCCATCTAATTGGTTTTTAAGGACAAAGGTTACCGGAGAAGTTTTTTCAATTATTCGGTAATAAGGTTTCCACTTAGTGTCTAATTTACTTTTTCTTAAATGATTTTTGAAATAAACCGGATCCCCAATTTCTAAATTAATTTCTTGTCTATTTTTATCTGCGTTTTGTTTTTGTTTTTCTTTAGACTTTTTCAAATTTCTGTGAACTAAAATGAACGATTTGTGCTGTTGTTCTAACAAAATCTTGTGCGGATCTTCACCTACATATTTCCTTCTAGGTTTCAATAAGTTATCAATTGGAAGAACAGGGTCTCTATTGTACAAAAGAAAAAATGGAGAAAATTTTGTTGATTCATTTTTCTGAAACCTAATAGCTGCTATTGTTTGATTTAGGCACACGTCCCAAGTAGACGCGTCACTTTGCAATTTCTTTGCCATGACGTCATGAAGCGTCCTGTGAAATCTTTCTACTTTCGCGTTTCCCTGTGGATGATAAAAAGAAGTTGTTATGTGACTTATATTTAATTCTTTTAAAGTTTCTTCAAATATTTTAGAGGTGAATTCACCGCCATTGTCTGACACTATAACTAACGGCACAGAAAAGTTTGGGATTATTTCTTCAATTAATAAATGAACCACATTTTCCGAAGTTTTATTTGGGACAGGAAAAGCCAAAGGCCACCCACTGTAATGACAAACAAAGCTGACAATATACTTATTTCCTGACAATGATGTAGGATAAGGTCCAGATAAATCTACCCCTATCTTAGCAAATGGAAATGGTGGTATATCAGATATTTGTAATAAAGGTTTTGTTTTACCTGCACTTTGAGATTGACAGATAACACAGGAATTAATATAGGAATTAAGTTCCTTATATAACTTTGGCCAAAAATATTTTTTCCTAATTGAATCATGACATTTGTCGATTCCTAAATGACTTAATTTATCATGATAACTTTTGATTACCTCATTTCGTAATTGTAATGGAACATAAAGCCTTAACTTTAAATCATCATCAGGGTGAGAAATGTAATAAAGTATATCATTGATAATAATATGTTTATTATCAACACTTCTTGAAGCCTTACCTGTGTTTATTTGATTAATAATTTCCGAAAGTTCTATGTCTAAAGATTGTTCAATTTTCATGTCATAACCAGGAATCGTACATTCCTTGACGCTAAGTTGGTCATCCTCTTTATAGTCACAATTTGCAAAATCTTTTGGATTGAACTCATTTGAATTCAAAGTATTGATTTGAAAAGCCTTGTCACTTATATCTACTTCAATTGTTTCACTTTGATTTTGATTGCCTTCTTGACCCGGAGGCCTTCTTGAAAGATAGTCAGCAATAGTATTATCAGTTCCCGCTAGCCATTCAATCTTGCAATTGTAACTTGCAATACCTAAAGCCCAAAGTTGTAATTTTTTGTTACATTGTGGCGAAAGCAATAAGTACTTTAAAGGTTTGTGGTCAGTTCTGATAATAAATTCAGCTCCATGAAGATAATGATCTAATTTTTGTAATGCATAATGAATGCTAAATGCTTCTTTTTCAATAGTAGACCACCTAGACTGTGTATCTGACAGTTTATGAGATAAGAAGTAAATGGGTTTTTCTTTTCTTAAACATGATAAATGAGTTTCTTCTTCCTCGCAAGGTTGCGTAAGACATGCACCTATGGTATCATTAGACGCGTCAGTATATAAAACATAAGGTTTCTTCAAGTCTGGGTATGCTAATAAAGGAGTCACAGTTAAACTATATTTCAAAAAATCAAAAGCTCTTTGACATTCCTCATCCCATTGAAATTTAGCATATTTTTTAGTTAAATCAACTAAAGGTATAGAAATTTTTTAAAAATTAGGGATAAAGCGTCTATAGTATGAACACGCCCCTATAAAACTTCTTACCTCCTTAACAGTAACAGGGTTTGGTAATGTTTTTATTGCTTCAACTTTGGCATCGTCCGGTTTTACACCGTCGATATTGATTTTAAAACCTAAATAATTAGTTTCTTCCTGCAAAAATTGACATTTCTTTAATTTTAATTTCAAATTATGTTGTCTTAATCTGTCAAATACTTGTTGAATATGATTGAAATGTTCTTCCAAAGTTTCAGAAAATATCAAAATATCGTCTATATAGGAGATAGCAAAATTTAGATCTTGTAACACTATTTCCATTAATTGACTAAATACAGCAGGACTATTTTGCAATCCAAATGGCATAACATTAAATTCGAAAAGTCCCTTATGACAAACAAATGCTGTTTTTGATTTATCTTCTTCCGCCATCTTAATTTGCCAGAATCCTGCCCTAAGGTCAATTAATGAATAAAACTTTGCAGCCCCCTAAAAGTGTCAATATATCATCGATAACCGGAAGTGGATATCGGATTGCTAACGTAGAAGAGTTCAGGGACCTGAAATCTATGCAAAAGCGTGTAGTTTTATCTTTTTTATCAACTAATACAACTGGTGAGGAATAATTACTATTAGATCTTCTTATAATGTTTGCTTCTAACATGTCAGTTATTGCTTTATTGACTATTTCTCTTTTGTGTAATGGAGTTCGATAAGGTTTCAATTTAACCGGGGGATTATCCCCTGTATCGATTCTCATTTTTACAGTGTCAGTTTGACCTAATTCAGTATCCTTAAAAGCAAAAACATCTCTATTGTTATTCAACAGTTGTAACACCCTACCCCTATGAACATCAGGAACATTAAGATCAGTTTCAAAAACATTCTCAATTTCAGAGTGCTCTTGAGTAGATTCAAGTGAGACAACATTTTCTTCTAAAACTGGTGAAGCCCTTCCTATTGCTATGCCCCTTCTAAACTTATAAGTTCTATTCGTAGTATTAACTATAAGTACTGGCATTTGACGCTTTTCATTAATGTTTGCAACTGAATTAGCAACCATTAAACCTGGTTGATAACTCAAATGCCCCTTGGTAATTGGTGAAATTTCAAAAGATTTAGAACTTGAGAATGTATAATTTTTATTACCTTTTACATAACAAATATTACTAGTCTGAGGTTTGAAGACAGTGGTTTGAGCAAGTCTAACAATTGAAGCTATATGAATATCTTCTACTAATGGTACATAAGTTTTATTTATCCTTAAACATCCCAAATCAAAATAAACTCTAACACCAAATTTGACTAACCAGTCACGACCCAAAATTGCATTTCTGTTCATGTCAGATACTACATAAAAAGTATGATTCATTTTGTTTCCTTTCATGTTAAAGTCTAAATTTATACTTCCTAAAACATTTAAAGAAGCCCCGTTAACTCCTTGTAAATTGACTTTCTTTTTTTCTAATTTTGGTAATCCCTTAATTGAATTGTAAATCTTATTATGCAATAAAGATACTGAAGCTCCACTGTCAATTAAACTTCTAACTTTCATATGTGCAATTTTAATCAAACAAGAATTTGGATTTCCCGCTAAATTAATTTCAAATGTTTCTACTTGTTCAGATTCATTTTCAATTTTGTTTTCTGATGCCTTTTCAAATGATTTTTGTTCTTGATAAGTTTCAAAATTTCTATTTTGTATATTTGAATTTCGCGCTCTAACCTTTTTATTTCCGTTGAATTTTGAATTTCGCGCCATATTTCCTTTGTTTACTTCCGGTTTTGATTTGAAATTTCGCGCCATTTCTTCTTTATTTGTTTCCGGTTTTGATTTGAAATTTCGCGCCATTTTTTCTTTATTTGTTTCCGGTTTTGATTTGAAATTTCGCGCCAATTTTTCTTTGTTTACTTCCGGTTTTGAATAACGATTGTTGAATCTTTTATAATAACTTTTATTCCCGTGATAGGTAGACTTGTTAGAACATGCATTGTTAAAGTCTGTTGATTTGTTATTTATTTTTTTTAACCATGATTCATATATATTATATACAGGTTTTGTATATCTATAATTAATTTTTCTCTCAAACCTCTTATTTCCCTTAATTCCCTTAAAAGTCTCCCTATTGGCTTCAGCATAAAGAGACCGTCTTAGTTTAAATTTTCCCTTGGTTTCCTAAATTGTTCATTTGATCTTGCCCTACAATTTCTTTCATAATGACCTGGTTTACCACAGTTCCAACAGAAGAATGTTCTTCTTTGTTGTCCTGTCGAGTCAGACTTGTTTTGTACAGAATTAAACCTTCTAGGATATGTATTTGCATTATTACCTATCGTGTTGTCATTAAAATTGTTTTGTACAGAATTAAACCTTCTAGGATATGTATTTGCATTATTACCTATCGTATTGTCATTAAAATTGCCTCGGGGTACATGTATTTCGGCACGCGAACTTACTGCATTGACATGATATTTTTTATCTCTGCAATATTTTGCCTTATGGCCAAATCTGTTACAATTGCTACATTTCACACCTATTTCTCGGTAATGCGATATGTCCATTGGTGTTATATTACGCTCATTACCGTTATTTTTTTTTAAGTCAAATTTTCGTCTTAATTGTGTTTCAGCCATTGCCGAGTTTACTGCTTGAGCCAAAGTTTGTGGATTTTCACGCATTATTTTCATTCTCAAATAATCCTGATACAACCCATTTATGAAAAAGTTAACTAATTGAAGTTGAACTATTGGTTGATTGATATCTTGCCCTCTAAAAGCATCTGTTGCTAACGTTAAAATTCGTTCTCCAAATATGGGAACATTTTCGCCAATTTTTTGATTAACCTTGTTCAAAAGTTCAAATGCATATGATGCATCAGGAATATGCCCATAACGAAAATTCAATTGAGTTTTTAGATTATCCCAATTATTATTCACCTGATCAGTTTCTCTTAACCACCTAGCAATGAAATCGCTTACTGGACCTACAGATGTTTGATAACATATCATTTTACAATCATTCGGACCTAAATTTGTTATCATAGCATATTTTTCTATAGATCGAATCCATTGAGAATATTTTTCTGAATTTGAACCGTCAAAGCCTTCAACTATCGAATTGACACCGTTTGCAGTTAATTTTTGAGTAAGACCTTGAACTTGTGTTGCTAAATTTTGAAAAACTAATCCTACATTAAATTCTTGTTCAGCCATTTTTCGAGAATATAATAATTAAGATTATCAAATAAAATATCACACGTACCTTAGTATTTTTCAGAATTCATCCTGGTCACGGCACCAAAAAGAGATCTTATAACAAGATGATGGAATTTGCTATAAGTTTATTAGCTTGCCTGAGTCGATCTAATTCATACAATAAAATCCACAAGTATATATACAGAATATAAGGTGTCAAGGTTTCTATTAATTTGACCATTATAGTCTTAAATCAAAAGATACAGGGATGAATATCTATTAAGTTGTCTCTAATTGACATGTTTTGACATGCTTTGACCAACCTGGAGATTGATGGTCAAAGAATGCACGTATATCCATTGTTTTAACTAATTGCTACATGTCACCACCTGGTCTGAATGTAAACATGTTATATATATATATATAACCTAGAGGTCAATTGAACAACCTTTTACAAGGTCATGTTTTTCTTAATAGATATTCCCCTGAATTTTATTCAATTTAATAAACATTTTTGAGAATATATAATCCTAAATATAAATATAAATATATTCTAACATATATTTATATATATATTTTAAGCCATCATATTGTCACATTTGTAGTGTTTCTTGCAAACAAAAATAATATTGTTTGAGGCTTTGTCAGCTGGAACGACAACATATTTGTCATGGAAGCAAGACAACTCATCTATGACCTGAGGGTTTTTAAAGATGGAAGTAGCTTTGGTGCTCATATACCCTTTAAACTTACTAACTCTTGTCCGAATCAATGACCTCACTTATTTTACCCACTCCGAAAGAGTGTCAACTTCAACCTTTTCTTTTTTTTGCCCAGTCTTTCGCATAATCCTCAACATAATCCATTACTAGTTTGAAGTTCTGCGTCCAATACAAACAAGTTAAGTCCTCAGATTTGTAGTAAAAAGTATGGTACTTCTATTGTTTATAGGATATCGAGAACTGTCAAAACTATGAAAAATCTTCTATGACAAATTAACCATGAAATGAGTTCAAGCTTAGATGGATCCCGACGGTCGCACGGTAGTACACCTTATTATCCTTCCATACACCCTATCTGAGATACAGATCTGAACACGTAAATTTAACCTTCAAGAAGAGGAAGGTGTCATGTGAATCCTGTCTGACAGACATGCAGACCTTGCAAGAAAGCAAATATATGTATCATATTACTCATAATAAAAGAGTATTTAACAAGACAAATACAAATTCAAACAGTCACTTAATCAAAAATATGAGGTAACCTTCTTTTTATATTGCAGACAAAAACATCTTAACATGCTTAACAAATGGTAACTGCATACAAAGTGTGGATCATATTGGTCTTCTAACATTTGAAGCTTAAAACAAATACTCTACGCTTCAGCCGTCGCTGCAGTCTGCTTGTCTTATCTGCTAGTATATTTCGCTTTTTCGTATTTGGGAGACAAAAACAATATAATTTGGCAATATTTAAATGAAAATGAAATGCAGCATTTTGATGGCCTATTATACGGACTTTATATTTTTTTAATAAAATTATACTCCACCAATGAAAGATTTAACTGACTTTATATGTTCAATAGAAAAAGATTTTCCTAATTCAGGAGTATGTTGTAAATGATTGTCCTTTGTTGGTATGGTTCATAGGCCTTTCTTGTTTTTTTGTTTCAATTATTTAGCACTAGTCATTTGTTGGGTCTTTTATAGCTTGTTGTTCGATGTGCATGAGCCGAGACTCTGAGTTAAAGACCGTAAAGCTGTTCACTTGTTATGCATTGTGACCTGGATGTAGAGTTGTCTCATTGGCACTCTTCAACCATCTTTTATGTTTATATTTTCTTTTACAAAGACTTCAACTTTCAACTGGAAGATACTAAATTTAACTGACTTTATATTTTCTTTGGATAAAGACTTGGCAACTGGAAGATGTAACTAACTCTTTTTATTGACATAGACTTTACCAATGAAATACTTCACTGACTTTATCCTTTCTATAGACAAGGACATCGCCAATAGAAGAGTAAACTTATAGTATCTTCTCTTTAGACAAAGAATTTATCGATGGAAGATTTAAATGACTTTATCTTCTCTATAAAAACAAGAGGCTTTCATCAAATAAGATTAACTGATTCTGTCAATCCTATCGATAAAGATTCACCAATGGAAGATTTGAATACATGTTTCGTTGCTATAGACAAATACTTCGCCAATGGAAGATTTTAATGAATTTATCTTCTCTGTAAACAAAGACCTCACAAACAAAAGATTTAACTGACGTTTTCATCTCTATAGACAAAGACTTCATCAATAAAATATTCAGCTAACAGTGTCCTCTAATTGGGCAAGGACTTCACCAATAGAATATTTAACTGACCTTATTTCCCCTATAGACAAAGTCGTCATCATTTGAAGATTTGATGGACTTTCTTTTCTCTTTAAACAAAAACTTCACCATATGAATATCTAACTTTCTTATCTTCTCTATAGACATAAGCTTTACCTAATGAAAACTTAACTGACTTTATCTCCCCTATAAACAAAGGCTTCATCAATGGAACATTTAACTTTATATTCTCTTCAGACAAAGACTTTGCTTATAACTTGCTTGTCCGTTCTATAGACAAAGTCTTCAAAAATGAAAGATTTAACTAACTTTTTCTCCTCTCTGTACAAAGGCTTCCCCTAGTAGCACGATTTCAGTCTGAAACGGTCATTTTGGTCTGATCATATCTTAATTGACTTAAAAGACTTGTAAGATCGTTAAGTCTCCGTTCCGATCGATAGTCTCATTAGGTAAATCAGTCCGTTATAAATATCAGTTAAGTTCTGGAAGCATTTAAAAAAAAAATAATGTATCCTTAAAAGACGAGAGTGATCTTATTTAATCCAATGCGTTTACACTACAACATAAAAAGAACCAATCTGACCATACATTACCTTTCGTAAACAAATAATCCTAAAAAATAGTATAGTAAAGGAAATTCTGCATCTCGCGCGAACTATAACACATTGCAATATCATTGAGAAAATAGTTTGTTCATTGGAATTTCGTATGGACTTATTAATCATTATTTTGGATCATACATCACAAGTCATTAAACAAAGATATGTGTGTAGACTATTGCTAAATAACGAACAGCCAATGCGTTTGAAGATGAGGATTTGCAGCAAACAAATAGAACTTATTGATTTAGAAGATAATAAAAAAAATAGCCGAATCTATGCATGTTTACTTTTCGTATTCCATCCATCATTTTTAAACACGCCGAACATGCGCAGATTTATTTTCATATCTGAATATAACATTCACCTGAAAAAAGCGATCGATCTAAGCATTTACACTTGAAAAAAGATCGATTCAAATAAGATTGATCTTTTTAAAACTACATCGATATCTGGAAGTAGACTTTTTAAGACCGATTGACGATCGATCTTTTCCGTTTTCATTATTCCATCCATCGTTTTGAAAAACGTGTGTTTTTGCCGCCAAACATAGGTAGTAATTTCCATGCAATCGTGAGAGATATGTACAATAAAAGTGAATTATGTGCTAAAATAGACAATGTGCTTACTTCTTATTTGTATTCCCAAATTGGAGTAAACTAAGGGGGTATTTTGAATCCCAACCTTTTCAAGATTTTTATAAATGAATTTTACCGGATGCATTTAATGAAACCCCAGATGCTGTTGATATAAATGGCAGCAGAATTGACTGCCTCGTGTATGCAGAGGATCTTGGTTTTTTTTTTGTCTAGTTCCAAGGCAAGTCTTTCAAAAACGACATAATAGTTTATCCTGTACTGTAAAATGGTGTTTAGAGGTCAATCTATCTAAAACCAAAGTTAATCTGTTTAACAAACCTGGAAAACTTTTGAAGGAATATTTGTATTGCGAAAAAGATATAAAAGAATGTGTTTACAATTTTAAGTATCTAGGTTTAAAATGTATATTGACTTTTAAGCATGGAAAGGGAGAGTTATACAAAAAATCACTATAAGCAATATTCAAATTGCGAACTTCATCATCTTACAATCCAAGTATATATATGACCATACAATAAAACCTGTTTTAATGAATGGCAGTGAAATTACAGGAATGTTCAAAACTATCTCTGCAGCATGCCAGAAAGAAAGTGAATATTTATTACAGCACCTTTACATATGAACGATTTTTTAGATGAATCCAATTTAAAATATATGAAATATATTTTAGGTTAAACAAAATATTCCCTATATATTTTTCAGTTGTATTATCAATTATGAAATATCGGTTTAGAATTATAAAAAAAAAACAATATGAAAGATGGTTTACTATATGATACCTTTATGTGTAACAAAAACATGTTCACTAATAATATTGAATGCTTTAATTCATCCATACACATACATTATTTTTTTCAAAAAGCTGAAATATTCATAATTTGGAAGTAAAGCTTGACTTTGTTATCAAGTCAGTTAAGCAAAAACTTTGTTATAGTTTGGTAAAATTTTGGAACACAAAAAGAATAGATACAAAGAGTAGTAAATTAGATTTTTATTTCAAATTAAAAACTTGTTTTTCTAAAGAAATGTATGATACTATCTACATGAATCTTTAAATTTTTTGATGAAGTGTCGTCATAGTATAATAAGAATCAGTGCCCACGATCTCAAAATAGAAAGAGACAAGATATAAAACTTTGTATATAGCAAGATACCACTTTAAAGGATTTGTAAGAAATATAGTTGAAGATGAACAACATTTCATTACAAGTTGTCCAGCATGTACAAAGATGATCTGTAGGGAGATGTTTATCAAGGAGATATTTTTCAGTATTTTTGCTAATTTTTCATATCTCTCAAATGAGACAAAATTTGTTTTGTTATGTATATTTGAGAATGTGTCTGTACATAAATATTTAGGGAACTACATTTGTATATTATTAAAAGTCTAGATGTTAAACGAAATGTAAATGAATATAATATGTTACTTAACAATGATAATTGTAATGATTTAATAGTTCAGGTCCTGTCTTTAATTAAATGTATGTGACTTATTTAGAATAATATTTCGTTTCAACGTATTAAATATGACAGTGGCTGTTTTGTCGGCGCCCTTCGGGGTTATTTTACCAGCTTCAGCAGAATAGCGATTTATATAGAGTTTTGCTATTTTGCCGGTTTTATTCAAGTTAAACCTAGTAGAGGTTTCCCGATTTTCTACGTATCAGGTACGGTTGGTACGTAACACAACCGTTGGTGCTGTTTTAGAGGTATCATTTAACGCATGACATTATCTTATTAAATAATCACGTTGAAATTTAAAGAATTGATTTGCATATCATCAAAAAACTAGCTTAACGATTTATTTGATAGCGATTTTTACGTTTCTAGAACACTTTGTTTATGATTCTTTTTTGAATAACTTTGTTATGCGCAAGTGGTTGAATCAAACAGACCTTAAACGAACTGAGTTGAAATTGACACGACCTTAAGATTCTAAATATAGATTTGTATTTTGTTTTGGTTCGATCTTTTTTTTATAGAAAAAAGATTGTTTTCATACAGACAAATGCATTATAATTAAAAAAATAACTGTAAACTACTTTCTAAATCACATGATACTGGTGTTGGTTATATTTGTAAACGTGTCGAAATTGCGTAGTTTTCGTATCTTAATTAGTTGTTTCTTGATTTTGAATTTAGTTTTTATTATTAAAATTATTTATTTCGAACATTTTTTGTTTGAGAGGATGAGGGAGCTGAGATTTCATTTTGAGTGAGGAAAGGGAATTCTTCGATATTTTTTTTCTAGAAACGAAAGTAAAATGAAAAATATTGAAAAATCAGTATTTACTATTCGGTTGCCAATGAAAAAAAAAACACATTTCTTGAAGCATCTAATTGCATTGACTAGAATAATTGTCGTATAATTATACAGAGACGGATTTAGGGGTATGGGGCAGGGGGAACGCCCCCTTTTCTGAAAAAAAGATTAATAATAAAGGGAAGCATGACTGGAGCGGGCCGCCTTTTAGGCAGTCAGTGGTCCCCAGCTCATGAAAATTTCTGGATCCGCCACTGCTATCATGACTTAAATACAATTGTACTGACACATGTGTTCTTTGAATATTTTGATTTGATACTTTATTCGTACGTTTAACTTTTGGTAAAATTTCTCATACGTCTGAATGATGATTTTTGCAACTTGCAGAAAAATATAAGAATGGTATTAAAGATAATGAATTTGAACAACTAAAATAACCTACAATTTGAATTTGTATCAAAATAGAAAGAAATCGTCCTAATAATTTAATAAAAACAAGTTACTTCATCAAGTACCTTGCATCTTTTTTTTTATCTTTGTTCTGGTACCTTACATACACGTCATAAAATATTTTCACAACCTCCTAACCGAAACGGGTTTTGTATTTACCTTTTACATTTTGAATGAGGTCAATTTTGAATGTTAAAATAGCTCTTATTCTATTATCTTTGCTTAAAACCTACCCTAAAATATGCCAACTTTTCCATTTTTTACTGTTACATTAATATAACAGTCAAATATAAGATAAATTATAAATGTGCTATGTATATATAGCTTGTTTTTGCCTGTGGAAATTCAGGGGAAATAAATCTGAATTACAAACCGTTCTCATAGGCGGATCCAGGGGGGGGCCTGGCCACCCTCTTACATGGGAAAAATTTGGTTGATTATATAGGGAATCACTGAAGCATGACTGGAGAGGCCCCCCCCCCCCCGCCTTAGGTCAGTCAGAGCCCCCCCCCCCCCCCCCTTAGGAAAAGTTCTAGATCCGCCACTGGTTCGTTGTGCACAACGGTTACTAGCAACGGTTTGTTAAAAGCATAATCGAGTACACACAATATCGTTTGTTATGAATAGGTAACATATCTACATAAAAATTATACCAAGTTGTAGCTAAAAATCATCCAAATACTTTTTATAATGATTCATAAAAAATACATTGACATTAAGGACATAAATGAATTAATTTCAAAAGATCAATGACGGCTCCCAGTTCGTACTACGGTTGGTACGGTAGCAAATCGGGAAACCTCTTGTAAGTGACTCAGTTTAATAAATTACCCAATACTTTAAAAAAAAATACTTATGAAATCACGATGTAGCAATAATCATTTGATACTTTCCAATTAAATCTTACCTGTAAAATGGCGCAAATGTAGTTTTTACAGTTTTTAGTATCTTTGGCAGCTACATTTATAAAATAAAGAATAAAAACGGGGAATGAGTCAAAAAGACAGCAACCAAATCAAAATATACAATTCAACCAAAGGTCATTGGGTCTACAACACAGCGAAAAATCACACACCTAGAGGGAGCCCTGAGCAGGCCCCGAAACACAATATTAGATAAAATCAAGAATATAGACGCCATTCTATGCCGCTAAATATAAAGATAAACCAAAATTAACACATATACAAGAGCAACAAAGGCTACAGGTTCCTGACATAGGTCAGACACAAAAATGCGGCGGGTTTAAACTGGTTTTATTCACGCCCATCATATCCCCTTCATCTCTAGCCAATGTATAAGACATATATAATTTTAACATCCTCAATTATAAGTGTCACTGACAAACAATAATTTTTGCGGTCCCTAACGAATATTGCCCGGCTCTGCAGCTGCCCCAAAAAGCCCACTTTAAACGAAATCTGCAGAAGGGGTGTTTTACATATATGTACTATAGTTTAGTTGCTATCTCCCTTTACGTTTAATACGACGTTGCTATGTATGAAGTTTAAAAATAATTAAACTGCATGCCATCTGCTGTATTTCAAAAGGCTATCTGCTTCTTCAGAAAATACTGTACGTAGTTATTATCTAGTCCATTTTATTTTTACAAGAGACTCAGATAAAGTCCAAACCACAAAAATAATCAACAACACTATGTACAATTCTATTTCCAAATTTTTACGCAATTCGACTTTTGTAACTCGCAACTCTACTTTCTTAGCTCGCAACTCGACTTTTGTAACTCGCAACTCGACTTCTTAAGTCGCAACTCGACTTTTGTAACTCGCAACTCGACTTTAATAACTCGCAACTCGACTTTAATAACTCGCAACTCGACTTTCGTAACTCGCAACTCGATACTCGACAAAAAGTGAATCTCATGGTCATCTAATGAATTACGAAATCTAGATTATAGCTTGATATAAGATATGAAAACACTTTTAGAGTTGTTATACTAAAAAGACTGCTAAAAAATCAAGAATCAATACATTCTGATGAATAGAAGTGGTAAAGTTATAATTTTGTATCAATTTTTATTGATATTTCAGCCTTTTTGCAGAGTTATCTCCCTTTTCAATGCAAATCTCCAGAGGAATTTTAAATGGTGATTTTTTTAGTCTTCCTCAAGTTAGATTTTATGGAACTTTTTTCCTGTGTATATTTGGGGTCTAATTCTAAAGATTAAAACTTAGAAATCTTCTGTTGCAATTACTTTAAGGTTAGGGTCAAATTTATGCTAGATTGACTGGACTAATAGAACAAGAGAAAGGGACTTATCTGAATATGTCATATAATCCAACAAGAAAATTTTGTTACATTGCTTAATCGTTACTGTGCAGTGTTTCTTGAATTGTTTTTTGCTATCTTTTTCTTTTCTTTTGATAATGTTATACTTGTTTTAAAAACTTTTGATTACCCTTTTCGCCTGACAAGTTTTATTTTCATACAATGCAGAGTCCTCAAATTCTGAGTCATTTTACCATTGTTTTTAAATTGTTAATCCTTTGTAAATGTTATTTATTAAGCTAACCATTTGTTATATTCCCAAAAGTCTTTTCATCACTTAACTTTAATCCATCTAAATCTTTAATTGTCTACTTAATTTCATGAATGAATGAATTTTATTTCTCATAAACTACAAGTTACATAGTTACAGAGAATATATAAACAATTACATAAAATATTGAAGCACATGTGAACAATACAAACATAAACATTAAATTACAAACTAACCAGGAGGAGTGACCCTCACATTTATAATTTTTATAAATCTACAAAGTTTTTCAAGAACAATATGATTATTAGAGCTCATTAATTGTTGATATTTATAAATATTTGGACGAAGAGTACAATAGTATGGTAACAACCTCTTTCTTTCTTGAGTAAGAGCATTACATGACATAACATAATGATATTCATCACCTACGTCACTTGATTCGCAAAGATGGCACAACCTATCATTTCTTGATATGTTATTCCACCTTCCCGTCTCGATAGGTAATCGGTGACTTCCACATCTAAATTTACACAATAAAAATTGATTATATATTGACAATTTGGAAAAATAGCTTTCTAATTTAATATCAGTTTTAAAAATTCTATAACATAAGCATTTAGGAGTAGTGTTAATTTCGCTTAGGCAATTCTGCAAAAACTGGTCTTTAAGTTTCAACTCAATACTTTTGATTACCCATTTATCTAACATTTGATTCAACCAGATATTTGACATTCCACATGTATCAAAAACAGTTTTTACAAATGATATCCATTTACAGTTAAGGCCATAATTATGAAAATTAATATACAATAATTTGTATAAAAGACATGAAATTTTACTTTCTTTACCACATAGTAATCTACATAAGAAACTAACCATACGAACTTTGGCATTAACAATTACAGGATATCTACCCAGTTCAGCATAGACAATACAGCTAGGTGTACTCTGTTTTAAATGTAGAACAAGCTTACAAAATTTTAAATGTACACGTTCTATCAAATCAAAATTTTCAAATCCCCAAATTTCCGAACCATAAAGAAGAATAGGTAAAACTATCTTATCAAACATGTCTAACTGACATTCTATAGTCAAACTGTTTTGTCTACACTTTTTTAAAATACCATACATTGCTTTTGTAGCTTGTTCACAAATATATTTTCGGGTCTTTAAAAAAGAACCACTTCTAGCAAAAAATATACCGAGGTATTTATACTCAGTTACAATTTCTAATTCTCTATTCTGTATAACAAATCTAATATTTTTGGGTTGTCTCCCTTTGGAGAATATAAGAACTTTTGTCTTGTTAACATTTATTTTGAGTTGCCATTTTTCACAGTAATCATCAAATTCATTTAACATGTTTTGTAAATCTTCACTACTCTCGGAAAACATCACAGTGTCATCCGCATATAATAACATAAATATTTTTAAAAATACTGTTAACTCGTGTTCGAGGTCATCACTAATAGAATTTACACCAAGTACATCTTTGCCTTCAAAAATATGTTGTAAATCATTTAAAAATATTGCAAACAGAGCAGGGGAAAGATTTTCTCCCTGTCTTACACCCATTTCACAAGTAAATAACTCTGATTTCTCACCATTAAATATAATGCGTGATTTTACATTTTCGTACATATTTTGTATAATACGGAAAAAATTGCCATTTATATTATTCTCTAAAAGTTTAAATAATAAAAAATTTCTTTGTATAAAATCAAAAGCCTTTTCAAAATCGACAAAGGCACAGTAAAGTTTCTTCTTTCTTAATCTAAGTAACTCGAATAGTGCATATACTGAAAATAAATGATCAGTAGTTGAGTATCCATGTCTGAAACCTGCTTGATTTTCTAGTAAAATAGAGTACTCATCAAGATAATCACACAATCTAGTGTTTAAAATAGAAGTAAAAATCTTACCAAGACATGACAAAAGAGTGATAGGACGGTAATTCTGTGGTTCGGCAGAGCTACCTTTGTTCTTAAAGACTGGTATGACATTACCTATAATCCATGCCTCGGGTAAAATACCCGAATCAAAAATAATATTAAATATATACACATAAATATCAATCATACAATCAATAGACGAGGAAATGTATTCATTTACAATCATATCGTCACCCGACGATTTGTTATTTTTTATATGTTTTATAGCTTTTAATATTTCTTCAGCTGTAATACTTTCATTTAACATAGAATTTGAACATTCTTGACTAACATCATTGTTAATATCATAAGTATCTCCTTCATACTTATTTTTGTTTATATCTTTAAAAAAAGTAAACAATGACTCAGTGGTGATATTACAATTGTTTTTATGTTTAACTTTATTCCAAATTTTCCAAAATTCCCTGGGGTTTTTGAATCTCATATTTCTCATCTTAGTGCGCAAGTTTTCGTTATATAGTTTAATATTCTCATCCATGACTTTTTGTAATGTTTTTCTGACTGTCGAAGTCTTTCTTTAAATAAATTAGAGCCATAGTGTTTATAAAGTCTTCTGCTTTTTCTAAATTCTTGTCTAACCTTTTTACAGTCTTTATTAAACCAATCTTTGTTTGAAAAAATCCCTTCCCCGCCAATGTTTTTTGAATTTTTAGTAAATACCCCAAAAGTATCTTTTGCAGCACTCAATAATACAGTCGTAATATCACTTACAATACTATCTACAGTACCTTGATCAACTGAACTTATATCATCATATTTAGACATTACATTTAACAATATTTCGTTTACTTTATCAACATCAATGTTGTTTTTGTATTCATTTGTCTTTTCGTGTTTCCATTTACCAATGTGTACATTTTTGTCATTAATTACTTCGCTTTCACCTTGTGTAGCATTACAACCATTTACAGTTAAAGACAAGCACAAAGGAGCGTGTATATCTGAGAATAAATTACAAAAATCAGAAACTTCAAAATCATCTACTTTACATAAAATATTAGCAGTACATAAAATGTAATCTACTACACTAATACTTCGACTTGTTGGTTTACCAAGTACTCGGTCTTTACCGACTCTTCCGTTTAAAATATACATGTTATTATTTTTACAAAATTGAATTAATTTTCTTCCATATGAATTGACAACAGTATCAGAACTATTACGTATTCTTGGTATCTTAAGATCGTCTAAGACATGAATGTCATTAAACTCATTTACATCAATAAAATCGGTTAAATGTTCTTCGAAATCAGATATATTAAAAAAATCTTGTTCATTTGCAGTGCGACTATTGAAATCACCAAGAAGAAAAATACAGTTACTATTCTTTTGTAATTCAAGAAATTCTATTTCAATTTCTGACATCGCATTTTCAGACGTATAACGAGTATTTTCAGGCGGGATATACACTATTCCCATTATTATATCATCTTCAGTTCTAAATAATATTTTATCTACTCTAAACCATAAAGCAAAAGGACAATCGGTTTCTATACAATGAATAAATTTTGCATACTGTGATCTATAGCCTAAAGCTATCCCACCTGATCTAAAGCTGGTAAATTTTTTCCTGTTTTTATAATGAAATGTAAAATCTTCAAAACTAATTTCATCTAAATCGTCCAATTTTGTTTTAGTAAAACATAAAAAATCATTACATTTTAATAAATCTCTAAATTCTTGATACATTAGTTTACGTTTTAATCCACAAACATTTAATGACAATAGATGAACAATATCTTTATTTACATGATTATAATTACTACATGTACTAGTGTTAATGTGAGAGTTAGTTCCATCTGAATGATTTAAACTGTCTTTTAAAGTGTCCGTTAAACCTCCACGGTTTACCTAGATTTGTTTTCCACGTCTACGAGGGGCTCCACGGGGACGGTCGTTGTTCTGTTGAGGACCTCTGCGGGATGGTTCTTTTTGTCGTGCGCCTTCTTTTTCTTGTTGTTGCCCTTTGTCCGTTTCCATGTGACGATCGGTAGGTGGTCCAATTTCTTTGCCGTTAATAAACAGCTTGTCTCGTTTGAAGTGCGTCTTCTGCCCTTGTTTTTTTGCCTCTTTATAATATGGCCAGAGAAGTTTGCGGCGGTCATTAACCTCTTTCGGGAACTGTTCATTCACCCCAAATTTGGTATCTTTGAGGTTTCGCGCAAAAGATCTGACCAATTCGCGATCTTTGAAGTTTTTAAGTCTGCACACTATTGGTCTGGTCATATAAGTGTCTCTGTCGTCGATTTTAATTTGTGTTTTTTTCCCAAATCTATGTGCGCGCTGAAAGTCCATTACAATATCCATTTTCATATTTATTTTCATAAAGTCCTTTATAATGTCTTCAGTTTGCTCTGATGTTTCATTTTCGGAAAGTTCAGGTATACCCGAGAACACAAGGTTTTCCCTCATAGACCTTGTTTGTAAGTCTACATGTCGCTCATGTAATTCGTCCATATCAGCCCTCAGACAATCGAAACCGTTAATCATTTCACCGTGTTCACTTTTAATTTCCGTGATTGTTTTTTTAAGATATTCACTCTCAGATTTACTACTTTTAAAATTTTGGTTCATAAACTCCATACTTTTTTCAACTTCATCAATTCGTTTTGAGCCTTTCTCAACAGTTTTTGTCAAACTTTTAACACTGATTTCAAAATTTCCAATCTTTTTGGTTAATTCATCAATACTAGACAGTTTTGTAAATATTTCTTCAACTTTCTGAACCAAAAAATCTATTTTATCACCGGACTCGCTGCCTTGATTTAAAGTGGATTGCATAATTGGCGGGGGCATCGAGTGACTCGGGCTCTGAGAGGGTACGGGATAATATCCTGACATAGGAGACATCTGTTGAAAAACCGGAGATGCGAAATTTTGTTGAGGCTGAATAAAGTGCTGCATGTTTTGTTTTCCCTGTATCATTTGACAAGAGTCATAAGAAGTCATAGTAGAAGTAGAAGGTAATATAGGATCAATTTTGTTTTGTACTGCTGCCGATTGTTTATTTACATTTTTAACTTTGTGAGTACTACTCTTTTTTGTTTGTTTTTGTTTTTGAGGTTTCTCACCGCTGATATTTTGATCCTTCGAATTCTTCCTTTTTCGAGTCCCATTTCCATCCTTTTTTGAATTCATACAGTATCACAAGTCAGTTCATTCGTATATTCACAAGAATAAATTCTCATAATATAATTTTAAAGTTCATTTCTAAAACTTTCGTTAATTTTTTAACGAGCCAAAAAATTAACGTCCATACTGTTCACACATGCGCATGGTTTATCACAAAGTCATAAACCATAAACTGTGGATTCATTAATATTCATTAGATAACAATTTTCATGGATTTCAAGGGTACAAGGGAACCACAAATTTACATGGATTCTGTGGTATAATGAACCACAAATTTACATGGATTCTGTGGTATAAGGGTAACCACAAATTTACATGTTCAATGAATTTTAAATTTTCTAAAAGAATGTATGCCGCTTGCCAAAACCAAAAAATCTAATATATACACAAAAATGCCAGTTTTCTAATCGAATGTAGGACAGAAAGTCACAGGACAAAAAGTCACAGACAAAAAGTCACATATAACAGTATTTTTTTTAATTTTTTTTTTCATACATATATTACTAAAATTCAAGCGACTGTGCTCGTAGCTAGTCTCTTTAAACCAGAGACACATGTGCATGTATGTCCCTGTTTAAACTGATACAAATATTCATGTAACATCAGAGACATATATTTTCCCCATTTCCATTATCTCTGTTAATACTTTAATTAGGCCTTTAAGTTAAAAAATGTTCTTACCGAATAAATTCAAAATTAGCTGAGACAACTTTTGTGTTAACTTTTAGTAGTCATTTTATGCTGGTTAATATCAGGAACATGTTGTATATCATAAACTGTTAATATCAACAGGAACATACATACTCAATGCGAGACTCAATGTTCCCAGATATTAATTTATATTCGCAAGGATTTGTATATAGACTATACAAATCCTTGATATTCGAAAAGAAAGAAAAAGGTATTATATAAAACATTACTTAAAATTTAAGTGCCAAAATTTTCGTATACAAAAACTAAGAAATACGAAACTGAGATACATATTTATTTTAACTTAGCACTTAAATTTGTTGTTTTTCTTGCAAAGATGATTATTTCGAATGATAAATAACTATTCAAAAACATTTTTCATGTATTAGAGTGATTGAATTGCAATCTTTACTCTAGCAGGTGCCCGTAACTCTAACCAATGGTGTCGCTATTTCCACCCGACGTCATATCCAGGTAAACATGGTAGAAAGTTGGAGGGAAGAAAACATGTTTGAAAATCCATTGTTTACATGGAAAGTATGTTTCTTTGTGTTAATTATGTCAATCTTCACATTCCATTAGGTATAATTGCATACTGTTTACAGATTAAAAATACCAATCAACGTATTCTGTTAGACAAGTTATCATTTTTACTAACTTTCTTTTCTTTTTTGACATATCAAAATTATTTATCATACACTTCACTTAGTACAAATAATGAAATATTTATATCGTCAATGATGTGATTCCAATATGTGCAATATTAGTATACAGAGAAAGGCATCATGATACAATGATTTCACAGCACAGTGCCACTCAGCAGTTAGTAATCATCAAAAATTATTTGATGGATAACTGGATACCATAAGAAGAAGAAGAATGGAACTACAGTACAGTGGAAAGAACTTTTAAATCTACAGACTACACTAGTTTAAACATATTTATTTATGGTGGATTGGGAAACAAGTTTTGCAACTTATTTTAATCCCTTTACACTTTGTGGGTGTAAGTGCTGCCTTGTAGCGGCATTAGCCTGCTCTTTTTCGAAATCTACCAGGGTGTCTTAATGTGCAAGAGATATGTCTCTCTCTCTTAACACGGGTCAGCCATTTATCGCCCCCTTCCGACGGACTATCATCATTTCCTCAAGACCATACTTGCAAATGGTAAATCTACACTACACTCACTAGTCCTAGACTACAGTCTTCAGGAAATAAGCTCAATTTTTGAAAATTTTTGTTAGACTTAGTAGAGATGAGTTTACCTGACAGTAATTTTACAAGTTTGGGCTGCTGGGCCTGTGGGTTAGATTGACTGTGAACAATGGTGAAGACTGATTCATTTTACTAATTGAGATAACTATGAGGTTGCAGTGGTAAAGATTACTAAAGGGTCTGAATGGGGTCTAAGCGTGACACAGGATTGCCGATTTTTTTGTAAGTGTGACATATGAAAGTCAAATTATTGTGCCGTGAAAACGGGAAATAAAGTCTAGCGGGATGTGGGAAATTACTAAAAAATAAGAATTGCTTACGTACATAGTGTAAGCTGGATAAGGGGATCTGACAATAGTAAGCGGGATCTGGGATCAGAACCCCCGAATGAGACCCCCTACATAGTGTGTGTTCTTGATACAGCACTTGGTAAATTCTGACACTGGGTTGCTGGAAATTTCAGTATATACATTATATAAGAAGTAATTTTCATACTACCACTCACAACCAGACCAAAGTTTCTTCTAGATTCTACAAATGGGTACTTTGGGGGCCTTGATGGATCAAAATTGGCCCAAACTTTGACAAGAAACATATATATTCAGGGGATTTAACACTTCCTAAACTGATTTTATTATCGGGTCATATTTAATAAATAAAACGTTACCTAAATATGTAATACTGCAGGGGTGTGGAAATGCTATGCCCGACTCGCCCGACTCGTACATTTGAACACCCAGACAAGTAATTATCTTTGTCTTGGTTGCCCGTGGATAAGTAAAAAATATACAAGACAAACTTTAAATCCAACAAAAATATAGAGTTAATTTCAAAACGTATCAAGATGTTTAATTTATGTAAAAGAAACCAATGGTCAACAAGTAAAAACATCAATGTTCATGATGATAAATATTACATAATACCGGAAATAGATCGATTACCAAAATAAACTAAAGAGCCTGTGTCGCTCACCTTGGTCTATGTGAATATTAAACAATGGACACAGATGGATTCATGACAAAATTGTGTTTTGGTGATGGTGATGTGTTTGTAGATCTTACTTTACTAAAAATTCTTGCTGCTTACAATTATCTCTATCTATAACAGTACTTTCTGTGGAAAATGTTATTGAAAATCTTCAAATTTTAAGAAAATTGTTAAAAATTTACTATGAAGGGCAATAACTCCTTAGGGGGTCAATTGACTATTTTGGTCACACTGACTTATTTTTAGTTCTTACTTTGCTGTACATTATTGCTGTTTACAGTTCATCTCTATCTATAATAATATTCAAGATAATAACAAAAAAACAGCATAATTTCCTCAAAATTACCAATTCAGGGGCAGCAACCGAACAACCGATTATCCGATTCATCTGAAAATCCAGGGCAGATAGATCCTGACCTGATCAACAATTTTACTTCCTGTCAGATTTGCTCTTTATGCTTTGGTTTTTGAGTTATAAGCCAAAAACTGCATTTTACCCCCATGTTCTATTTTTAGCCATGGTGGCCATCTTGGTTGGTTGGGCGGGGCACCGGACACATTTTTTAAACTAGATACCCCAATGATGATTATGGCCAAGTTTGGTTAAATTTGGCCCAGTAGTTTCAGAGGACAAGGTTTTTCTAAAAGATTACTAAGATTTACGAAAAATGGTTAACAATTGACTATAAAGGGCAATAACTCCTAAAGGGGTCAACTGACGATTGTGTTCATGTTGACTTATTTGTAAATCTTACTTTGCTGAACATTATTGCTGTTTACAGTTTATTTCTATCTATAATAATATCAAGGTAATAGCCAAAAACAGCAAAATTTCCTTAAAATTACCAATTCCAGCGCAGCAAGCTAACAACGGGTTGTCAGATTCATCTGAAAATTGCAGTGTAGATAGATCTTGACCTGATAGACAATTTTACCCCATGTCAGATTTGCTCTAAATGCTTTCGTTTTTGAGTTATTAGCCAAAAACTGCATTTTACCCCTAGTGTGACCTTTCTTGTAAAAATCCAGTGATTGCAATAAGCATTGATCTGTCATTGAAATAAACTACTATTTGATTGTATATGCTATACACATGGTCAATATCCATGCTTCTTTGTTGATTGTTTTCTAAGGTCAAAATTTGTAAACTACGGCTTCAAAACATGCCAATTAATCAGCTGCCATATTTTCAAATCTAACAGACAGAGAGAAATTTTTACGAGAAAGGTCACACTAGGGGTAAAATGCAGTTTTTGGCAAATAACTCAAAAACCAAAGCATTTAGAGCAAATCTGACATGGGGTGAAATTGTCTATCAGGTTAAGATCTATCTACCCTGCAATTTTCAGATGCCTAACAGTTGCACACTCATAGAATGACCAACATAAAAGGATAGTGCGGATGGGGCATCCGTGTACTATAGACACATTCTTGTTATAAATATATCAAAAGAACTGAACATGATGATAATTATTGGTAAAAGCAAAAGCTTCCCAGTCATCCCCCTTTTAAAGAAAATTGGTAATATTTGGACTGGGGAAAAAAATCTTTAAACAATTTACCAATATACATGTACTATCGCATATATTCAAAAGTCTTCTTGGTCTAACTTGAAGCATTTTTATGACCAGGAATCATTCGAATGATAATTATAAACAAACCACTAGGTCATATTTTGTGTGCACGCTGTTCAGTTGATGATATGCAACCATAAACCTGATATACAAACATGCCTAACAGTTGCACACTCAAAATTATTCTAACAACAGTTTCAAATTCATAGAACTTGTGATGAGATTGATTGAAAAAATATTTTTAATTAAAAGTTAATTGTCTATTTTTTTGGGGCATGCCTATATATACTATAGCTATGAAACACTAATATGAGATTTAACTCATTAATGGGTTAAGATTTTTACCACTTTAGTTATTCTGTGTATACAAATACGTGTACAGGTACATATAAATGTTTTTTTTTCAGGGTGAAGTTTAGTGTGCCTTGAAAAAAAAGA
Organism: Mytilus galloprovincialis; assembly: GCA_037788925.1. Lineage (NCBI taxonomy): Eukaryota > Metazoa > Mollusca > Bivalvia > Mytilida > Mytilidae > Mytilus > Mytilus galloprovincialis. The sequence continues at coordinate 68,708,806 of CM075338.1, read as the reverse complement.
CTAGTTTAAATCATTTATCATGGTAAGTACCCTTAGGTTTTGCTCATTGTTGAAGGACGTACAGTAACCTATAATTGTTAATTTCTGTGTCATATTTGGTCTCTTGTGCAGAATTGTCTCATTGGCAATCATACCACATCTTATGTCATATTTTAAAGTCACCTTTGATTCTCTTTCAGACACTCCCAAATTTTGTCTCTGTAGACTGTACAATTGAGCTCTTTTACAGTGGACACCTTTCGAAGGAGTTAGCTGTCACCTCATTTTCATACTATATATAGTATATCATGTAAATCAACATTCTAACTTTTACCAACAGTCATGATTTCAATTACCAAGGTAATCATGATAAAAAATACATGTGTTCAGTATTTAGTCAAGTTTGAATTTTAAAAGGTTAACTTTTACGGTTCTAGAGATATGTCCCTTTATTAATAATTTAATTTTGGATGTAACACGTCTTCTGATTGGCTGACGTTATTTTGTTATGAGCCCATAGACATAATTTAGTCATGTGACCGTGACGTTATCAACGTTTTTTCATGGTTTTCTACGGTTTAAAATGGAATTTACAATTGAATTATAAGAAATGACTGTAATATTTTTTCTGTCTATTCGAAATAACATAAAAAATGTGGTGCACACTGTTAATAACCAGCTACGCGTGTTATTCAGTGTGCACCACATTTTTTATGTTATTTCTTCATAGACAGAAAAAATATTACAGTCATTCCTTAAATAAAAAAAAATGCTGATTTTTGGTTTCCATTCTCTTACTTAAATGTGCTATAAGTACCCTTAAAATATTCATAGCTGTAGTAATTCTCTATTAGTTAGTGTGCTTTGTCTCATGTGCACTGGCTGTGCTATAAGTACATGTACCCTTAGAATATTCATAGCTGTAGTAATTCTCTATTAGTTAGTATGCTTTGTCTCATGTGCACTGGCTGTCCTATAAGTACTCTTTAAATCGTTATAGCTGTAGTTAATACTGTTTAAATTAGTGTGCTTTGTCTTCTGTAATTCCAGATTTATGGTAGAACTTGAGAATCAATATAACATTGGAGTATGAGTCATCCTCCTGCAGGTGACATACATTAGTTCCTATTGATTTCTATTGTCACAAAAACTATATATTGGATATATTGAATTCTTAGAATTGTACAGGCTAATTTGTATATTTGATCAAATTGGAAGCTGTTTTACAAAGAAGTCTATCTGGGAGACATTTGTTAAATTTAGTATGCAAAGATCATGTAAATGTAATAAAAATTCTAGTTTTTACTGGAGACATACATTAGAAAGAATTATACCAGAGATCACCACCAAAGTAAATAAAATTGAGAATGGAAATGGAGAATGTGCCAAAGAGACAACAACCCGACCATAGAGCAGACAACAGCAGAATCTTGTAATATAAGTCTGCAGTCAAGATCTCTTGAAAAATATCAACTTCTGAACTGAAGAATCGCAAAAGTTTAAAAATTATATCAAAAATAATTTTCCAAAGAAAGACATAAAATATTACAAAAAACAAAAGTCCCAAGATATGGATCCCTCTAGATCTTTTTATGACTTTAAATATTAAATGTTTCTAGCATTCTGTATACAAAAAATGAATGGACTGTAGATGTCTTTGGTTGTCTGTGTTGTTCAAAAATGTACACTGCTGCCACATCTGATATTCAGTAAAGATATAATAAATAAGATATCAAAAGACTTTTTATGCCCCACCTACGATAGTAGAGGGGCATTATGTTTTCTGGTCTGTGCGTCCGTTTGTCCGTCCGTCCGTCCATCTGTCCAGCTCCAGGTTAAAGTTTTTGGTCAAGGTAGTTTTTGATGAAGTTGAAGTCCAATCGACTTCAAACTTTGTACACATGTTCCCTATGATATGATCTTTCTAATTTTAATGCCAAATTAGAGTTTTTACCCCAATTTCACGGTCCACTGAACATGGAAAATGATAGTGCGAGTGGGGCATTCGTGTACTGAGGACACATTCTTGTTTAATTGAGGTATTGTCTTTACATATTAAAGAAATGGTCATTATTTTCATTTCAATCTATACTTAGTTTTATTTTTAACTTGACGTCAGAACCCCCAATAGACCTTTTAATGTATGCGTTCTTCACATGAAGAAATCACTTTCCATATTTTTTGTGAAATTTATATGAAAGGTTCACATTTAACATGTCTCAGACTAGTTATTTGATTTGGAAATAAAAATAATTTGCATTGTAAAACCTATACGCTATAGCTATCAAGCCTAGATTTCTTTTAGGATTGTTATAAAATTTATATCAAGGGTTTTCATAAAAAATGTCTCTATCAAGTTTCACTGATCACTCTATATTTATAGAAGTAATATCATTCTTTAAAATAGAAATAATATGAAAAAGCATATTATACAATTTATGTACAGCTTATATATCATGTATATACATTTATGAAATGCTTATATTAAAAGATCCAATAACATTTATTTTGGAGTTATTTCCCTTTGAGAGATTGGGACTGGGAGGCAATCTTTTAAGAAAGAGATATTTCCAGTTTTAAGCAAGCACTATTTACATGAATAAATTTGTAGTCAAAATATGCCTATGGGAAACTATTTTGTATGAATGAATAGAATAAAAAGTTCTTCCCACATTTTGTCCCAAGAGCTTATTTGTTAGATACATGTATATATGTAAACATGAATTTAATAATTCTTTAAACCTGAAATTTTTGCTTATGCCAAGTTATGGACAGGTCCAAAGATGTCCATGGCTATTTATCTTTGACTTCATGCTTCCTAATACCCTGTCAGTTCTCTCAGACCTCTTGATCTTATTGATTATAAACTCTAGAAGCTTTGGCCTAATGCCTGCTTAAATCCTCTCAATTTTTGCATGGATTATATATGACCTCCAGAATCATTTCATTTTAGAATTGTCAAATTGATTTATGTGATGTTGATTAAGTTTTTTTCTCCTTGATGGAATTCCAGCATTGTTATTGGAAGCATTAGAAACATGTAATGATAACATATATTGATCAACCAAACATTTGTTTATTTCTTTTTAATTTTAGTAAATTGTTTTATATTCCTAATGTTTCCACTGGGAGCTGTGTCATCTGGCAATTTATGATTATCAGGCTTTAATTACTGCTTAATGTTTTTCTCTGGTTGAAGGTGTTTGAATGATAAGCTAAAAACACATCTTTGGGTCTGGTGTTTAGTTATTATGAGTCACTGAAATTGACCTGTGATAGATCCTTTGGTTTTGAATCAATGATGTTTTTTTTTCTCCAAGAAAAACATTTTTTTTCTGCCAGAGGTATGACCTGTTCACATACATGTAAGGCAGGACCTGGCTTTGTATAACATTTTCATTGTTAACCAGTCACTGAAATTGACCTGTGATAGATCCTTTGGTTTTGAATCAATGATGTTTTTTTTTTTCTCCAAAAAAACATTTTTTTTTCTGCCAGAGATATGAACTGTTCACATACATGTAAGGCAGGACCTGGCTTTGTATAACATTTTCATTGTTAACCAACCTAACAGGTTTCATTAGCCTATTCATGTTATATGATTAGGGAATTTGTTGTTATAAATTCCTATCAGCATCTTTTTATGCCTACTAGGCTTTTATAAAAGAAGGACATTATATTTATGGTATGTGCATCTACATGGTATATGACCTTCTGTTAATCAGTTCCATGAGTTTTGTTCTAGTTTTTTGTTTGCCATGATTTGTGATACAATTTATTGTGCTATCATTTATTTGGAACTTTGAACACATGATCAAAGTGATTTGAACTTTTTAAAATTGACCCTAGATATCAAAGTTTCACTGAACATGGAGATGTGATATAGTCAATGATAGTGTGAATTGGTAAACTAATGTTGTAATATGCATATGGTCAAATATTCTTGTTTAGGACATGTAAGTTCCTGAATATCCAATTTAAGAAGCCAGCATCCCTCTTGTCAGTCATTAAAAAGATACAAGGTACATATTAAAAAAAATATTATATATTGAAACATTACAATTTCATTTTCAGGTTTCAGAACATGGCATCATCATCGTATGATGAACTTTTACGACAGGTGGAGAATTTAAGAAGTGAAAACTCCCAACTGAGACAAGAAATCAATGTCAATTCTACGAACGTAACACAGCTAGAAAATGAAGTCACAGAGATGAAAAATCCCACTGCTGCCACCAAAATGGATGAGGAGGATGCTAGTTTTGACGAGTTTGATGAGGAGGGAATCCATGTTTTTGCCCAGGGAGGAGGCGGTGAAAGTAGGGATACAAATCCTAATGGTGAGTCAAAAGCACTGTATTCAAACTCTGCCATAGAGCTTTGGTTTTTGTTCTCGACAATAAAAAAATGAAATAGAAAGTACCAGAATAATCCCATAAACTCCTGCTTTAACAGACACTGCTATAGAACAAAAATTGACAGAAAACATTAATAAGATATAAGAATTGTTCAATGAAAAGTAAGAACACCTCTGTTGTCAATAAGTTTTCTTTCACTCTTGCATCATCTTTTGTTTTCTGATTTAACTCGTAGATTATTTTCGTCTTATTTTCTTCAGGCTTTTAAGACACAAATGTTCAGATCTTAAAAAGCATTGTTAAATAAAAATATCCAGTTCATATTCCACTTTCAAATTTTGTAAATAAATATAGTTTTCTTGACCTGGAGGACTATTTGCTTGTCCTTTCACAAATATTCAACAGCCTCTTAACATATAATTGGATAAATAGGGTATTTCTATCTCGAAAAAGAATGTTATAATTTAGATCTCTCAAATCCTAGAGTCAACAGTGTTGATCTATGGTGGATTAGAATGTGAATGTAATTGGAATTTTTGGAAGATTTAGTAGAATAAAAGATCAACACACTTTTAACAGATATTTGATACCTGGGTTTAATTAAACTAAAAACTGCTGAAGTTGAAAAAAAGTTGTAACAAAAGCAAATGGCTTATAGTGTATGGGGTTACCATAATCACATTTTTTAGTCTAACTATTTGTGTGGAGGTGTCTTTAGGTTTTTTTATTTTTTTTTATTGTTGTTGTTTTTTTTTTTTAAATTATATTGTTTTTTATTTTGGTTTTTTTAATGTTACCTTTGTATTATAAATCATGTTTACCATTGTATATATGTACCTCATGTTACACATTTATGTGTCTGAGCGTTGCTTTACAATAAAATCTTGAAATCTTGAAATCTTGAGGTTTTTAGTAAGCTGAACTCTTTAAGTTGTACTCTATGAGATGATCTGAGCTATCTAACCTATAACCCAAAGCTTTTTTGACATAAAAAAATTATGAAGAATAAAACCTTTAAAATCTTTGGTAAATGGTGGGAACCATAATTTTATAAAACGTATGCTCTTGTTTTGGAATTTGTTGTCAATGTGCTGTCACTGTCCTAAAGCATCTTTTATTGAAAGATATATTAAATAATGAGTTCTTATCTTCAGAATTTCCATTTTTATGATTTGATAAAAAATTGAATGCAGACTTAAAAATAATATAATATAATAATAAGGAAAAGGATGATAAAAGTTTGGACCACAATTTAAGTGTTCCAACTAATAACAAACTTACTATTTGCTTGTATGCAAATTGGCGAAACTTAGAATTCAAATATCCACAAATTTCTTTATTCCACGAAAAATGACCCCCCTTTCCCCCCCTATATTTTTTTAAAAATAATCCACAGTATTTAAAAGTAATGCTGATGCCAGTGATGGCAAGTTTAAATAAGAACTGCATAAATTTAGTACATTTATAAACAGAATAAATGATGTAAGGCCTTAGTAAGAAACCCCCTCCCCCCTTTTGTTTTAAGCATATAAATGATGTTAGGCCTTAGTAAGTAACCCCCTCCCCCCTTTTGATATAAGCTTATAAATGATGTTAGGCCTTAGTAAGTAACCCCCTCCCCCCTTTTGATATAAGCATATAAATGATATTAGGTCTTAGAGTAAGTATCCCCCTCTGACATTGATTATCAGTTATACTATTGATCTTATAGTGATTGATTGTTATCACCTGATAATTGATTGTTTATAGGTTTATAAAGAGATATTGATACTCTGATAAAGTCAGAGGGGCCATGAAGGAAAAGGGGGGAGAAGATAGCATTTATTTGAAAAATGTTTGTTTTTATTTTTGACTGATTTTGACACTTTTAGAACAAATTGAAGATTTACATCAAATAAATCATCTGCAAAAATTAAATAAAAACCTGTAATGCAAGCTAATTAAGTATGTTGTAAAATTTCAAGAATAAGGTATTCATATATAAATGATGGCCTTTTCAGTCTTCTATACTAATACATGTATAGTCTGGTAAAAAGATAGATGATTTGATTATCTAATTAATCTTATAAATAAAGTTATTGTTACAGTGATGTGTAATGTGTTATAAATGATGGATGAATTAAAATAAGTATTGAATAGTTTAAATTCAACATGTGACCTCTACCCCCTCTAGTGAACCCCATGAGAGTTAGCCTTTGATCTTGTACTTGAAAACAACATCAAAGAGCACAGTATGTAAAAACATATTTGATGTCACCTTATTTTTCAATTTTCCAGATATATACATAACATAACACCTGGGTTCCTAACCTCATTCTGAAGTATTTATTTTAATCTTAATATTTTGAATTATAATAAAAACACAATTTGTACAAGTACTCTGTAGAGTACATTTGAAAATGCTACGTTGGTTTAAATGGACTATAATTTAATGGATGATAAAAGTTATGTTAGTATTCCCACTTCAGGGGTATTTGACCAAATCATTACGGAAAGGTAAGTCAAAAATTAAATCGGATATTTGGGGAAGATTTAACACCAGGTGTAGAAGTCATGGATAATGATATTATCAGGTCAGTTTGTCTTAGTAGCTAGTACGGACTAGTTCTTACTTCTGAAAATGTAGATACTTGTTTGTAAAGGACTACTTATTTCTACTGAGTACTGTTGAATTTGTGGAACTTGTAGCTCAGACTGTTTGCCTTGGGCATATCTATACATATATTTGTTGAAATGTTTGAAATACTGTATACTCTTTATATTTAATGAGTATAGTGTTTTAGTCTCTAGTATGAACTAGTTCTTCTGAAAATGTACAACTACTTGTTTGTCAAGGACTAACTTATTTCTTATGTTGAAATTGTGGAATTTGTACTGTTTGCCTCAGGCATATCTATACAAATATATTCATTGAAATGTTTTAAATGTTTTAAATATACTTTGACCTATAATGGTTTACTTTTATAAATTATGACTTGGATGGAGAGTTGTCTCATTGCAACTCATACCACATCTTCTTATATCTATCTATATCTAATAATGGTATTTTTGAGATTCTTATTTTCAGTCAATTTTAAGAGACAAATAACTTTTTCGCAACCAATCTGCTCCTCTAGCATCATTTTGCAGTACGTGGCAAATTTGACAGAAGTCAGATTACCTTCACTAGTTAACACTGAGAAAGATTCTTACTTTTCCATTTATTTTCTACAAAAAATTTCTAGGACTTTCATACTCTAAACCACTCTCTTGTCCTGAACATGCATGAAATATTTGCCACTGGACATTTAGATATTTCTGTTCTCCATTCTTCAGCTTCTAGCGCTGGATTTTCTCGTGAGTTGACTATCCATTCAATGGTGGCCTTCTAATGTTTTCCGCACTTTGATCATGTTGTTATATAATTACATCTCTTTGACACATCCATTCACAATTTTATTTGCATTTTTTTGTTTTTATATTGGAAACTAGGTATATATTTTTTATTAGGTCCATTTATATTCAGCTTATATTGTCCTTGACACAGAAACCAACACTTGAGTCATTTATTTATTATTTACTCTTTAATAAACTGTGTGTGGGTAGACAGTTATTCACCCTAGAATTCTAGGATAACTTAATTTTCTATCGTCACAATAAGTATTGTATATGGTAATCTAATGGAAGGAGTCCGTGAGTCATCATCGTACAGAATCGGTAAATACTGATAATCAATTCTCAGTTGAAACTGACACAATATTTGTAATAAAAGTTAATAATGAAATTGATTAATAAATAGATTATTTTCAAAGGTAATTTAATGCTAATGAAATTCCAAAACATGGTTTCGAGGAATTTGGTCAAAGGATATTTTTTACGTTTTTATGTCATTCATGTCATTACAGTTAATGAGTAAGTGTCATTTTGTAAATTTCTCATTTTTCCCAAGGACATGGTAAAAAAAATATTGTTTTCTTCCATGGGATTATGCTTGTTTGTCAAGAAAACCCCAGTATATATATATTTCAATACAAAATTTAAATGAAAATTGATATGTGGCTGTGCTTGGTGTTTTTAAATTGATTTTTTCATTAAATTTTTTTTTATCAGAATACATGTATTTAGCATTTGAAAAACTATATTGAAATTAATATGTTTGTGGACTCAGTTCAAATTATATCAATAAATATGGCATAAATGCCAAAATTGAATCAATGTGCACAAATTAATTTTAATTGTTCCACTGTTAAATGATTTGATAATTATATTAATTGCACATTAGTTGAATATTATCTAACAAATCTTAATTGTTTGTATGAATATCTACTATAGGATAATTGATTATATGTCAGACAAGAATTGTAACAGCAGATAAAAATGTTTGTTAACTGATTCCCAAATTAGTATTACACTTTTATTATAAATGTATAATCTATATTACTAAAGGGAGAGATAGATTTCATTGAGCTGCAATTACTCTGAAACCATATTTTCCACATTGAGTAGCAATTCCTCTGAAACCATACAAAGTCTGAAATATTTGTGATATGACATTTAAAATGTAGTGTTTTGTTCTTGCTAAATTTGTCTTTGAAACACAGAGAATGCCAATTTTAAGAAAATATCCAAATTTCTGAGACCTTTCATGAGCTGGGACTTATACTCTTTCGGGCATGCTCATTCAACGTACTGGAGGCAAAGTTTTAAAACTCGTTAAAATACTTGCCCTGTTGCACCGTCATTTAAAAAAATGAAATACTCACTGATAATGCCTTATAGGATAACTATATTTGGTATAATGGTTTCTTGCAACGAGTACATTACTGTTAGGTAGGGATTCACCTGACCTTATCCTCATGATATAGGTTAAAGTTACTTGGTAAAGTCTTTCTAAGATACACTCATGCTATAAGCAGCTGGTCATTTATTTTTGACTGGCAGGTTTCATCTTCTTGACCTCAATTTCAGGGTTCATTGGATTATGGTTTGGTCAGTAGCCAGTTGCCAATATTTCAAGTATTCTTGGTACATATGGAATAATTGTAAGGTGGACACTGTTCATGTGCAACTTGGAGATTAGGCCGTTCTTAAATAGGGGGGTTCCAATAAAATATCCCCATTAAAATGCAGTGATCATCCAAAAAAAAGAGGTGGGTGGGGACCCCTCCCCTTCCCTGGATCTGTAACTGATATTGCACTTATATTTTAAAAGTAACAAATTCTGCATTGAAATTAATCTTAGCTCCTTTTAATATATGTTTTATGGATTTTAATTTTGTCTGAATGCTGAATTTCCGATCCTGTTGCATGATTCAACCTTGGTATAAACCAGCAACCTAAAGTTAAACATGCAATTGATTTTATACTGAAACTTTAACATGCTTTGACATGAACATGATGAAGAAGGGTTAAGAATTATTATATGATGCTGAAATGTTGAATTGATTGATGCTTCTAGCTCTGAGAAATAAACAATAAAGTCAGTGGGGATGTTCTCAAAGGATATTTTAGAATTATTTAGTGTTACAAATTAATGGATTTTAGGAGTAGGGATGTTCTCAAAGGATATTTTAGAATTATTTAGTGTTATAAACTAATGGATTTTAAGGATAAATAATTAATGAAGAAACAAACATAAAAGTCAGGAGGGATGATCTCAAAGAATATTTTAACGTGATAAGAGTAATAAAATAATGGAATTTAGGGATTAAAAATTTGATATTGATTCTGGCATGCATAAAAATATTGACGCTTCCTGAAGAGTAATAATGGCTGGCAGAGGAAATGAATCAATGTTTAACCCTGAAAATTTATGATCAATCAATTGCTGCCATTTTTGATTTCTTGTTTGAAAAAAAATATTTGTCACGCATGCCAGATACCACATCAAAGATCTAATTTAGAAATGAGAATGAAAATAGGGAATGTTTTGATGAGACAAGAACCCAAACAAATGCAGGAAACAGCCCAAATCCTGACCAATGGGTCTTCAAAACAATGAGAAATCCTGCATCCAACCGTATTACATGTGAGATTTTTCAATCAAGTTAGGTCATTTTATAACTATTTAAAATAAATAAAGGTTTACTACAAGTACGTGCCACTCTTACTTATGGTACTAAATCATTTGTTAAGAACAATACATTTATCCCTGATTGCATTGATATTAGAGTCCAAGAGAAACTCCATTATCCTTGGCATAAAACGACCATAGTTTGGGGTTAATTATCAGGGTGTAATTAATTGTTGATTGTTTCCTCGTAATCACCATAACTCATGGAATCTGACTCTCATTTCCTTCCATATGATTCTAACATTATTATATGACAAACATCTTGTTTGTGTTTATTGTGATATTAATCTGCTTCTTGCTTTCTTCTTGAGTGTCATTGAAGATTTCCTGTTGAGGATTCCATTCAGTATTGATTGGGGTTCAATTGATGGTCACAATGTGGAAAGAAATAAGTACATAAATGACTTGCAAAAGATCTTTAAATAAACTTGGATCAAGATGTCAAACACTGTGGCTGAGTGGTTATAGTACATGTAGTTTACTACTGTAATCCATAGCTAGTTGTGAGGTTGAACCCCCCTTTTGGGGGTGCACTCGACTAAAATCTTAATTGACTAGGATTATCACTTTTCCTATTGAAGGTTGGTGGTTTGCTAAGGGCTTTCCCGCTCTCTCCACCACGAAATAGCCCCAAAGCTGTGCTTAAAAGTGGCGTTATATACACAAAAAAATCAAATGATGCCAAACAAATGAGTGCACAATTGGTTCATAGATGTTATCTTGGAAAAGCATTTACAAGTGTTCTCTATTATTTTGCTTATTTAGGTGTCCAGCACTGACCATATCAGTGGCGGTTTCAGAACTTTTTATAAGGGGGAGGACCACTAACTGACCTAAGCCGGGGGAACCTCTCAAATCATGCTTCAGTGATTCCCTTTATAATTAACTGATATATGAAAAAGAATTCTAATTGCTTTTATGCCTTGATAAATTGTTGCATCAAAACTACCACAAATTGTGAACATCTGCAATGGTGACTGCAGCTACTGTAGTTTGTTTGTCTATAGATTATTCAATTTACAAGTATTGACCGTTGCTGGGATAGACCTGTTGAGATAACCTGTTGTTACTGAGAAATCAGGAAAAAAATCATTGCATTCTATCTGTTAAATTTTACTGATAAATAGTGATTGATAAATGGCACCAACCTTGAGTTGTCGGAATAATGAGATAAATAGATAGAAGTATGAGTCTGAATATTGGTTGGTCATTGATCCTTTTTGATGGAGAAAGAAAATTGAACTTTAGATGTATTGTCATATATCAGTTTGACAAAACTATCAAGACTTTGATTACATTGTAGGGGAACTGATTGTTTTTCGTACAATACATTTTGTACCTAGATTTAGACATTGCTGTGTCTGTCTGCCAAAGATTTGGTTTCTTGGTACATTTTGCAAAATAGAGGGGCAAAAATTAAAAAAAATAATAAATGATAATAAAAAGGGGGAGGAGGATTGTAGATGACTGCCCTAGTGTCAATATAGACTTTAATAGTATGTAAGGTGTTGGGATATTTATAGTTTAGTATATAAAAAGTAGGTTGTAATGAGGACAGAGGTATTAATTTTATCATTTGCTTAATTTATAAAGGAAATGTAAATGCTGTGACAATATTATTGATCAAATCTTTGTTAGCTGTAATTTTATAAGTTGACACAATATAATTCACGAAGAATGAACAGCTTCAAATGCATTTATTTCTTGAAATCAAAGACTTTAGAACGGAGGATATGAAATTACAGCATGATCAAACAAAATCATGATAATCTATTAACGGAAGGGATTATTATAAAATCGATTGAAATAGTGAGTCTTAAGATTTTATTCAAGGTTCACATTAAAAGAATTGTTATTCTTGATGATAATGCAGAGCTCTTAAAATTTGCATAAAATGGATATTGCTTTTATTTTAAAGTAAAAAAGAACAAAATCAATCCGATATGAAAATAAGAAGTATATGTGGTATGATTGCTAATATAAAATGGATATTGCTTTTATTTAAGTTATAGAAATAGAAAAAATAATCCATTATGAAAATAAGAAGATGTGGTATGATTGCTGATGAGAAAACTCTACACCAGAGACCAAAGCACACTTATAGATAATATAATATTGACTCTGTAGATTAGCATACATGTGCATTATCAATACACATCAGTTATGCAAATTATAATAGTCACATTCATGTTGTAAATGACTGGTGGGTAAATGTGTGCTTGATCAGTATGCTGTGATTTATATTTAATATTAAATTACAGGATATCAAATTTTGAACAATACATGTGCATACCTTTTGGTTGACTTTATTTTTACCGAGATGTTCATCTGATGAAATTACAAAGGTTACGTTTTTTATCATCCCTCTTTAAACTGCTGTAGGTTAAGTATGCATATAAATTAAGAATAATTGGTCGTTAACATGAAAGAGATAGGACTAGTATGTTTCGCATAATTTTGAGGATTTAAATTGATTTTTGGAAGTCATTTAGTGAGTTTTATAACAAACGATAGATGTTATCGCTAGGAGACCTAGTATAATGTTAAAGATTAGCCATGTTTTTGTTGAATAGGGATGATACGGCTAGCGTACAATGTAAGGATTAGGTAAAGGAATTTTCGTCAAACATTAGTAAAATATCGGGGAAATATATGTCATGATTGTATACAGCTTCAATAGATTTGACCTTTGTGATTTATTACCAATTACAGTTAAATTAAATTCTGTCTAGCCATAGGCATTGCAATATAAATATTTCAATGAAAGAGAACTTTTTTGAAGATGTTCTGAAGTGGGATTTACACATTTACTGATTTTGAATGAAGATTTGGCGAACTTTTTGGAGATCTATGTTTAAGAGAGATTTACGCATTTACTGATTTTGAACGAAGATTTGGCACATATTTCACTAGAAATCTTGTACTCTAAAGAGATGAATCACTTGTTTATTTACATTCAGATTCATTGATTTTTTTGTCTGATTGGAATACTGGGGAAATTGTGTATTGGTTTTAAAGATGAAAGGGCTTGTTAATTACATCATTGACTGTGTAAGTCTTTGACTCAGAAGCAGATATTGATTACACTCACCTTTGTTATTATAATGGAATAGTCTGAACTTTGATGTGGGATAAACCATATGTCTTTGAGTGGGTGTGTGTGTTTCATATGTCATATCTCACAAAATCTCACCAATTTAGATGCTCTGATCAAACATGCTTTTATTTTCACTATACTGGAATGATAAATGATGCAGTTATTATTGGAAAATGTTTGTGATTGTTTTTGGTGGCAGATGCATTAGTTCCAATAGTAAAATTTGAAGGAAATGGGATATAATTTTTTCACACAGTGGATTTTGTGAAAATTTTGTAGATGTCTAGTTTTATTATTTACACAGGAAGTTGGGGAAAGAAAGCAAATGTGGATAATATTTCACTGATATTTCAAGATAAATTGGATGTTTATTGTTAAAAGAAATGATATGTGCCTTCTGTATTAACACAAGCTCAAAGATAACAGTGGATTTATTGCTTTTGTAGTTCCAGTTAATTGTCATCTAGTATTTTATGGAAACACATGCTTATCTTAGATCTATGGTATTTTATTCTTAATTAAAAGAAAAAGGTGTATTGAGAACAAATTCAATTGGAAGTGTAAGAAAATTTAAAAAAAAATAAGGCACAATTTTTACTTGGATGTGTGAAAAAGAGAATTTTGAGAACAAATTCAATTGGAAGTGATAAAAAAAAATAAAAAATTTAAGGCAAAATTTTTACTTGGATGTGTGTGTGTGTGCTATTTTTGATTTTGCAAAAGGAATTTACATGAAAGATATACTCCACAGTAGATAATTGACATGTCCGATGATTTTTACTTATCATTAGATGAAATAACTGAGGAAGACATTATAATAGGTGATGATGATGAAGGTTAGTAGACAAAATAAACTGTGAAAGTTTATATCAAAAGTCGGGGGGGGGGGGGGGGAGAAATATTTTTCTTTGAGGTAGTCGGGGGACCCAAACCTCTCATAAGATTGATGTAAGATAAACATAAGCAAACAGCAGTTTTAGCTTAAATTTAGTGGTCCAACTTAAACCTTAGAAGCCTGTGATACTGGGCCCCTCAGGTATTGTCTGATGGGTATTCAATATTTGCTTATTACACCATTACACTCTTCTAGTGTAAGTGCGATGCTGTTCACTATGACCTTCTTTTTATGCCCCACCTATGATATTAGAGTTATTCCCCACCTACAATAGTAGAGGGGCATTATGTTTTCTGGTCTGTGCGTCGGTTCGTACATCTGTTCTTTCGTACATCTGTTTTTTCGTCCATCCGTTTGTTCGTCCGTCCGTCCATATGTCCCACTTCAGGTTAAAGTTTTTGGTTAAGGTAGTTTTTAATGAAGTTGAAGTCCAATCAATTTCAAACTTAGTACACATGTTCCCTTTGATATGATCTTTCTAATGTAAATGCCAAATTACATTTTTGAAACCAATTTCATGGTCCACTGAACATTGAAGATGAGAGTGCAAATCAAGGTAGTTTTTGAAAAAGTTGAAGTCCAATCAACTTGAAACTTATTACACATGTTCCCTTTGATCCCTATGATGTGATCTTTCTAATTTAAATGCCAAATAAGATTTTAACCCCAATTTTAGGTCCACTGAACATAGAAACTCAGGTAGTGCGAGTGGGGCATCCGTGTACTGTTGACACATTCTTGTTTCCTCGTTGCTTCTGTAATTGAAATGTGCCTTTTTGTCATCATTTCTGTTAGTCAGTGAATTACAAAAGGCAGGTTTCCAATGTTATGATTAATTGTAAACTTGTTAAAACAGGGACCTAAGTGAGAAAAAAAGGGGGGAGCTGAGGCTGAGTCAGTTAATTCAATGTTCAGTGACTTTCTATTTAACCATTATAACAACAGATGTTATTCTGTCTGTAACTCCATTATGTGCCAAGAATCCTGGCGGTGTAGAAAGTTCTTCACATATCAGAATCAGTGGGCTCTTGTAACTTGTTTATATTGTATTAACAATCAGCCATTATAGATTACACAACATTTCAGGTAGCCCTGTGAACAGTAGGCTTCTATCATAGTTCATTAAATCTGATTACATAACAAGTTCATCAGGTATACCTAATACATTAGTGATATCAAAGAATATAAACGCACAAGCTGGATTTAATTGACAAGCATGTGTTAATTTCTACATTGTTTATTATAGATATTTATAGATTTTGATGACGATGATGATGGATTTGGGATTTAAGTCCAGGGGCAAATATTACATGCATATCTGGATGAGAATATGTTCATGGGATATTATGTAGACAACCAGTCTTTCCTAATACTCTTAAAATTTTGTGTAGTTGATGTTCCATTTTTTTAATCTTTTGTTTGACCAAACAGGCAATCAAACCCATCCCTCTTGTACAAATTTATGAAGGGCAGATGGGTGGATATTTAAAGAGAACCCCATTCAAGGATTACTAAATATGAAAAGAAGGACCCCAAAATTGACAAAAAAAATTGACAATCTAACAAAAGAGTTAATTCAAAACTCCTGCTGAATCTCAGTGCTGACTATTGACCTTGTTGTTCTTGTCTACATGTATGTCTGCATGTCTAGCACATAAAAGACAATAATTAAACATTCTCGTAGGTTATTGTAGCTTTCTAGGGCATAATACATGTAAATATATGCATGCATAGGGATGAAAATGTGCCGTCATTCAAAAACCAATGGCTTCTAAAATTAGGACTAGCTAGACTACCACCAATAACTCCTTATAACCACCCCTGATGCATGGTGCAACAACCGACTTAACTAAATAAATGTACCATCAAGAAATCATAAAACATTTAACATGAATGCAAGGAAGCAGTAAAAATTAAACAGAATTCAATCAAATGTCCTAAACATACTTTTAGAAATCTTTTATTTATTAGCGGAAGCAATTAACCAACAAATTGTAACATTTGAGGTGAAACCGACACAAAATCTATAAGTTTTATGTGGCCATTGATACAGAAAGTTGTTACATAACAATATTATCAGTGAAATACAGCAGATGAAATATCGGAAGTTAATAAAAGGAGAGAGATATTTGATATAGATGGCTAGAGTGGGAAAAATTGTTTTTAGACATCCAAGATAAGACATTTTATGTCTTGGCAATTGTATGCTGATATCAGCAGTATTTGTTTTGACATAAAATAAGAAAGGCTGCTCAGAATTTTTTTTTATTGTGGAAATTTTGTATAACTGTAATATAAAGTTCTATCTTTTTATGTTTCACAAATGGGGGAAATCATTAAGGGTTGAATCTTTCTGTATGTAAACATTGGAAACATTTCAGACTTATTGATGTGTGTTAGGTCTATGGTCAGCAAATAATAAATATATCATAAGGACCCAAGAGCTACAGTAGACACTGTCTCATAGTACCTAGTATCAAAATATCTAGGTATTGTTTTATTTAATTTCTCTAGCCAGTGCTTCTCAAAAAACCTATTAGTAATTACAATTATATGCTGAAAGCTCATATAACATTCAATCGATGGTCTAGGCTTACACTAGGACTCTATATCAGTAGATACTATTGTCAGTTTCAATTTACCTATAGATCACAATGCAATCAGTCTGTACCTATAGATTGTAATTCAATCAGTCTAGGAAATCCTCAATAACCAGAATGTCCCAGAAGATACCAGTTATAAGCTTATATCTGTTGTTGTAATAAATCCTATTATTGATAAAGGGGCCCCTGAAGGAAATTATTTTGTTCTACATCAATATTTTTATCCAGAATGGTTTCTTTTTAATAGTTATTGATAAAATGGGTTTCAAACCATTCCAAATTTCAAAATTTTTTAGTGAAATAAAAATGAATGTTTTTAAGAATTTTGTTCAATAGCTGTCCAAGATGACCCCCGGTCAATCTACGAAATTGGTTAGTAATGTCCAGACAAAATCAATGATGATTGTATCACAAGACAACATACACTAATAATTTCCCACCATCAACAAGTTAAGTGCCAATATACATACAGCATAGAAGCCTTACATCAGGTCTGTTTATTTCTATTTGTTTGATTTCTATTAAGAAAAATGGTTTTAGGGAGATGTTCGTTCAATTTGGCCGTCTGGATTTTCTCTTTACCATATATATATATACCATATATATATCAAACGTCTGAATAATAGTCAACGATTTTTCCCACGTGGGAGCTGGATCGTTACAAGTAACGATACATGTACACAATAAAATAAATTATATAAACGCCTAAAAAGTGTACATAACAACACCAATGATATAAAAAGGAACTATAAATGTAATTATTTATAAATATTTCGGATAACAGATATCCTTCGTCAGTCAGATTCTGATGTTAAATGAATCATCTTTAAGTCTTCTTAGATTAAACATTTACTAAATCTTGAAATTTATACAATAAAAAAGGCAAACCGAACATCAGTTAAGACGCTTGCACCATTCTAAAAATTTGTTGAATATGACATAGGTTATATGACTAATTACATCAGACAGTTCACATATATGCTTTAAATAAAAATAATAATGTGCGATGTGAACTAGCACAATTTTGAAGCTTTAACGGTGTCGATATTATGTTGTTACAAGAAAGATTGCGTCAATAAGAATTCCAAATAAACAGCACTGAACGGTCTAAATTTCTAAATATTTGAGATTTGACAACTGTAGTGTAGTTACATTAGAGTCTGTGATGTTTAAAACAAACGGCCGTTAAAATATAATAACAAATTTTGACTAAAGTAAAATAGTTGGACGTGGCTTGGTACTTATACATCCCTCAAAAAATTGAGCAATTTAAATTGTTA
Organism: Mytilus galloprovincialis; assembly: GCA_037788925.1. NCBI lineage: Eukaryota > Metazoa > Mollusca > Bivalvia > Mytilida > Mytilidae > Mytilus > Mytilus galloprovincialis. The sequence continues at coordinate 68,690,542 of CM075338.1, read as the reverse complement.
TGTTCAACAGATTTATTTTAGAGATGAGTAAGGTAAAGAAATAGAAACGGAGACTGTAATAATAAGTAATATAACCCAGATGTGAAGCACTGCATGGTTTCGAACTACATCTTTTCATTTATCCCATTTGGTGCCAAAGTTGTTAATTTTCTAATCCAAAATCTTTCCCGAGTAAGTCTATCCTCCCTAGACCAAGCAGAGTTGTGGTCAATGATAGTAATGGTCAGTCGATTGAGATCTGCCTTAGTGTGGCTAGGGGATCTCAAATGTCGACTAAGAGGGAGGTCTGGCTTGCACTGGTAGTCGCTACGATGACCGTTCATTCGTTTGTGAAACGGCTGTTCTGACTCGCCTACATACTGTTTACCACATTTACACTGTAGGAGATACACAACATTTGTAGTCTTGCAATTAACATTGCAAAATATGGTGTATTCTGTACCAGTGGAGTGACTGTTAAAAGTCTGGGTATCCAGTATTTGTTTGCAAGTCAGACATCGTTTGTTTCCACAACCCTTACAAGAGCCCACTGACGAAGAGGCTGCTTGAGAGGATATCTCAGCTCTCACCAGCAAGTCGTTAAGGCTTTTGGGCCTGCGGAAAGCCAGTACAGGTGGCTCGGGAAAGATCTTGGATAGTTTAGGATGATTTTCGATATCTTTCCAACTTTCGCGGATAAGGTGAGACAAGTTGTCAAATTTTGGATTGTAAGTCAACACAAAAGGCACCCTCCTGTTGACCTTTTTGACTTTATATTGTAGAAGTTCATCTCGGCTGATGTTGCTAGCACGAGAAAAACCTTTATCAATGTCTTTCCTTTTGTAGCCTCGATGTTTTAGGTGACCGCGAAGTTCTTGTAGTCGTTTTTTGGCAACATCGTTGGTGGAGCAAATCCTTTTTATTCGTATGGCCTGGCTGTAGGGAATGCTCTTGGTGCAATGTTTAGGGTGACAACTTGAAGGAGACAGATATTGATGTTTGTCTGTGGGCTTGCAATACAGATCTGTAAATATGTTTCCATCCCTCACTTGCGTTGTAGTGTCAAGAAATGTGATCTTAGAGTCAGAGATTTCATATGTGAATTTTATTGAGGGATGGGCATCGTTGGCATGTTGAATAAACAAATCTAGTTCTTGTTCAGTATTATCCCACTTCATGTCAATATCGTCAATAAATCGGAACCAAGAGAGGGGTTGATAAAGAAAAGAATTGAGAATTCTCTGTTCTAATTTCCCCATAAAAATATTGGCATAAGACGGGGCCATCTTTGTTCCCATTGCTGTTCCATTAACTTGGAGAAAGTGTTCACCATTGAATGTGAAGTTATTGCATTTTAAAACCAAAGTTAGAAGCTGGATAAGACATTCAGTTGGTGGATGTAAGGTGTTACGAGAGTTCCAGACTTCCCTACAGGCTTCAATACCATCATCATGGGGGATATTAGTATAGAGGGAGGTAACATCAAGCGAGACAAGGATCGTTTCAGGTGGGAGAGGGTTCAAAGATTCCATTTTTTTAAGATAATGTGTTGTGTCTTGTATATATGATGGTAAATTTTCTACGTGTGGTCGGAGATGAAAGTCAATAAATTCTGATATTTTCTCTGTAGGGTGGTCATTGGCGGAAACAATTGGTCTACCTGGATTATTGACTTTATGTATTTTGGGCAGAAGATAGAAACGCCCCGGCTTTGATTTTTCCGGTTTTAGATATTTAAATGTGGTTTCATCAATATGTCCCTGTTCACACATGTTTTTCAGGTTTGTGGTGATCTCTTTGTTAAATATATATTTTCAGGTTTGTGGTGATCTCTTTGTTAAATATATATGAAAATGTAATCCAACCATATATATATATATATGAAAATGTAATCCAAATTGGATATGTGTTTTTTGTTTTTCTTTCATTGGTGGATCCAATACGTTCATTAATCTCATAATGTAAAATAAAAACTAAAAAATGTTTGAAGGTAGTCTCAATTTTGCTTTTTTCTACAGATCAGAGTGAAAATGTCCAAATGTTCTTCACCCTTTTTTCAAAATAAAAATTTTAAGTTAAAAAAAAAATTGTATCTTTTCAGAGGATGATGTTTCACCCAATGGCAATCTTACATTTTCTGCCTTCAAGCAACAACAGTCAAAGATGGCAGAAAAAACAGAGCAACCAAAACCTAATGAGGATCCGAGACAAAACCAGACCAAACAGACTGTAAAAGGAATGTCCACCAATGATATATTAATGCTAGCGTTGCAGGAATTACACAATGAAAGGTAATGGTTGTCTAATGATATCTTAGTGTTAGCATTTCACGAATTACATAATAAAAGGTCAAGGTCATCACATATGGTCAGGGGTTTCATTATCTTTCATGTTGACTGGTACTTTCCCCGTTTCTAGGTGGTACTTTTCAATTTATTCCATGAATATCTTATATAAAAATTCCTACATTTAGGCGGTACTTGTCAATAGCATAGGAGGGTAAACGTACCAGGTACCCCCTCCTAATGAATGGCCTGTATAGTGATACAGGGTGATAGGTCATTAAAAGGAATGTTCAGGAGATTTTGACAGAAAGTTTAAACATTTCTTCTTAGAGCCTTATATAAAGCATTGTTGTACCCTGATACAGCCTTCATGATAAACTTTGAGTCCACAAGCCAGAAGCTCAATTTTTTGAAAAATTTTAGTTTGATTTTGTTGGCTTGTAGAGAAGAATTTAACAAGGCTGAAAGCAAGTTTACAAGCCAGGTCTGTAGGCATTAAGCCTGAAGACTGCTGGTGCTGGTGCTTTATTTTCTCCCATAGTGCTATATTTGATGATTTTAAAAAAGAATGTATTGGGCCGTAGGGCTACATTTTTCGGAAAACCAATGCTATGAAATCCTGGGGAGAACACAGGAGTATCATAATCAACTGGATGTTTTTACTCTATGCTCAATATAATATAGATATACAAACAGATGTTTTCTATACAAAATGTGTTTTTATAGTGTTTTCATTACAACAGATGCATGTCTTACACTGGCAGGTGGCCAATTTTCTCTTGGCAGACATGCATATATTAATGTGACATCCATATTTTATACAATTTGTTATTACTGCCATAGGGCCTTTCTCAGAGTACTTTTCTACACTTTAGGAAAATATTGTTTTCTACATATACATGCATAGGAAGTGCATTTCTTGTTTCAAAATTATAAATACAGCCTACAGGCCTGTGCATGCCAGCCAACCCTGGGTTAGGGTCTTTGTAAGTTTGAAGATCTGTTTAATGAAAAATGGACAGAACAATTCAGATTGTATAAAGGACTACATCTTCGCTAGCCAAGGGTTACGATCCACTCCCACTCTCTTCACCCTTGGCGGATTGAGCCAACATTTCAGAGACACAAGCTAAGGATTTTTATTGGTTGCAGTCAAAACTCGCTGCATCCAATCAAAAAGCGCCCATAACATGATCACGTGTAAATGTAGAAAGTGTTTGTAAACAATTGCCACGTGTTTATTGAGCAACAAGTCTTTACATCTCTAAACATACGACTATATTTAGTGACTATTTGAATGTTTTTAATCAACCAATATAAGTTCGTGTGTATTGCCTGAATAAGTCATTGTAAAATTGTATAAAAGGAAGAAAATACTTTCTCACTGTGTTTAAGACCTTTGGCTGTTTTCTTATCTTTTGTCTGGTTGTCACTTTGACACATTCCCCATTTTAGTGTTTGTACTGACTCAATGTGCAGGACTCTCATGGGTAGTCAAGGTTGTCAAACACACCCTAGCTGTAATAGCAGTTTTTGCAGTTCACTGCATCCCCAGGATTTACTTTCATCCTGTTGGATTAGAACTCAAATTAGGTACTACCAAACACCTAAGCTTTATGGCAGATTCCATATAAGAAAGTGAAACAACTCCCATAAGCATGTTAGGCAAAAATCATAAGGAATGAACTTCTGTTTTTGAATACATGCTTTACTAATAAAGATAAAGACAATTTGACCCAAAAAAAAATTATGAGCATCATCCTTTTCAAATAAACGAAGCCTTAAATGTTATGTTTCTGACATAAGATTTGACAGACTTTATTTTTTCAGACATAAGATTTGACAGACTTTATTGTTTCTGACATAAGATTTGACAGACTTTATTATTTCTGACATAAGATTTGACAGACTTTATTTTTTCATACATAAGATTTGACAGACTTTATTTTTTCATACATAAGATTTGACAGACTTTATTTTTTCATACATAAGATTTGACAGACAAATTGAGTTTCTGACATAAGATTTTGACAGACTTGATTCTGACATAAGATTTTTCATACATAAGGCCACACCAAATTAATTAGTAGTTCTTTGGAAAACCCGCACCTAATTTGCCGAAATTAAAATAAAAAAATAAAAATAAATTTCCCGCACCTCACCTGCCAAAACCAAAAAATAAAAATAAAAATAAAATTCCCGCACGTCGAAAATAAATCCGCATTTTCGACGAACTCGATTCCGGTATTAAAAAAAATCTTTATCAATTAAGCGTTTGAAAATATGCAGTGTTTGTCATTTGTCAAGCATATTTTTCATTCTGATCAAAAAAGTTGCAAAGATGGAAAACGTGCTGATTGTTTCTGTGGTGAAACATTCAGACAAAAATAACAACAAGGCATACATATTAAAAAATACGGCAACACAAACAAAATGTCGGACATTCAGGGAACTATATCAAGAAGCCATTGATAGCGATGCATAAAGTGAGATTATTAATATTAAAACCATACAAATAAGTAAGTCGAACAGTTTCGATGATTCTAGTATCGAAATATCTGACGAAAATATGGTATGGTCAATATGTAATGACCTAAACTTTAAATAGGTGCAGTTCACAATTGATGATGGATCTACTGCTACTAAAGATGCATCAAATTCAAAACCAAGTAGAATTAATGCATTTTCGGTACTCATGAGCTCACAAAATGAGTTACACATGACTGATAAACCTGTCCCCTTGTCTGGGAAACAGCTCACTGGGCCACAAAGACTTTACTCTGATATCATTGATTGGGCCTCAAACATTGATCTGATATTTAATTGTAAAGTAGCACTAGCTAGAACCCCCAGTTTCCACTGTGCTTGGATTGACTGGTTAGTGATCCATATGCATAAACACAAAACACACACCATGCAGTTATGTTACAAGAAGCTAGCTAGCATACTACAGAGGGTGTCTAAGGATCAGAAGGTGCATATACTACAGATGAAAGCAGTGCATATTAAAAGCAGATAGCCATATAAAGTTCATGCATAAAAAAAATATGTTCAAAAGTGTATATTTGTGCAGTGTTAATTATACAAACAACAAAACAAAATGAAAAAGAATGCAGAAAGTTGAAATACATATAAAAAGGGAGATAATTTAATTATATCAAATTATGTCCCCTTTCAATTAAGTGAGTTGAAAATTCAGTTGCTTCTTTTAGGTAAAAGATATAAAAATTGAGAGAAAAAAAAATATCGCTCGCTCCATATTTCTTCAAAATTTGAGGCGAAGAATTTAAAAATATAAATTTAAATTTCGCTCGCTCGCCCCATTTTTTTTGGGTAAAATCTCAAAGAACTATTAATTAATTTGGTGTGGCCTAAGATATTTTGACAGACAATATATATTTGTTGTTTTTGACTGACATTGGAAATCAAATCCTAGTTGAAAGTCATTTTTAAAACTCCAGGAAAATACTGCAGCCTAACATCTAACAAGATTTCACCTCAGGTCAAATAATTTTAACTGTTAGCACATTCAAATGTTTCAGACATAAGAAAACAAGTTTGACAGATCTTATGTAGGAAACATATAAGTTTAAACTATTGCTTGAATAAAGTTAAATAAAAGAATCAACATGTGTTTTTTCTTATGCACAGCATGATTTACAGTTTTAACTGGCATAAATTGGAACCAACAATGATTTTGAAAGATTTTACAGCGATGTTCCTGACATAAGATTTATTGACAGACACTGAGCTATAAAGCAAGATATTTGAAAGTGAAAAAAAATATATATCACAGATGTTTTTGACTAAAAAAAGTAACAGATTTGGGAACAGGGATGTTTGAATAACCTGACTACACTATTAAATACCAGTATACAAGTGTCAACATAAAGCATTGTGACACATAAACATTGTGTAAAAAAATGGGAGTTAATTCTGTCAAATTTTTTGCATTTTTTCAACTTGTTTTAATCATTTCTACTTTAAACAGAAACAATCATATCCAAAAATTATTTTTATAATTTCATCTAACATCATTATTCATCAAAACATTCACAGATTATGTTTCAAATAACAGTAATTATTATTTTTTTCTATTTATTCATTTTGACAGACATTTCCATTTCTTACATGGAATCTGCCATATACTGTACATATATTGTATCTAATCAAAGCCAAAAATATTAAAGATTAAAGTGCAACCCTTGTTTTGGGGAAAGAGGGGGAGGTTAAATATCTTATAAAAAAAAAATCAACAGCTAAAAGTTTAAAAAGAATTAACATGGTAAATCATGGTTAATGCAGAACCCTTAAATAGTAACTGTGTGTATACTAAAAGTGCTATGAATCCACTTCTTTTTACATAACACGATACGATAAAAGTAAAGCAAACTTCCTTTGGCCTTACTCATCTAGTCAGATGTTTACTATTGAAAAATACAAATCATCTATGAGTTAGATAATAGTTTTTGGAAAGTTCCCCAGAAACTTGTCAGGCAGATGGAAAAAGTAAAATATCAATTGTTTTAACATAAAACACAGGTGCAAAACTTGTTTTTCTACCTCAAAATAGAATCTCTTAAACTTTACCATTATAACTTAATTGATATTGAACAGATCAGAAAGCAATTACTTTCCTTGTTTACATGGAAGTAAATAGTCTTTTGAAAATTAGTTTGGAACTATTTACCTTTTATACAGGTAAGAACCAGATGCTAAGGTACTTAGGAACACAGGTGATTAATTGTAAGAACTAAATTTAGTTTGGCGTATAACTTTTTTTTTATGGCAGATGTAAGATTTGAAAATACAAAAATGTTTAAACTTGAATCAACATGTGAATAACATATGTGGTAAAGTATACTTTATAAAATTGAAGGACGCCTCTGGGTGCGGGAATTTCTTGCTACATTGAAGACCTGTTTGTGGCCTTCTGCTATGGTTGGGGGTGGGGGCTTGTTGTCTCTTTGACACATTCCCAATTTCCATTCTCAATTTTATTATGTTTACACTCAAGACATGTGAGTTATATATGTAATAAAGTAAACTTACTATAAAGATTCACAATTTTTTATTGTGTGGTATGTATGCCAATGAAACAGTTATCCACTTGGTAGAGTACTCATGAGGTAAATCTATGTACATAAAGGCAACAGTAGTTTACCAATGTTCAAATCTAGTAAATTGACCATAGGTCACTCTACAGCCTTCATCAATGAGCATGACGCATACTGTACAACTAAAGGATATTAATTTCATGACAATAGGCTATTGTTTAATTGGTGATAATTCAGCCCTCTTATAATGCACAAACTACAGAACAAAAATTACGTAAAACATCAATGAAGTTGCAGTCTCAAACATAACTCAACATGTTTTTATTGGCCATCAAACCAATTTTAAAGTTGAAGACCTGACAGTGTACCCTATTTTATGATGTAGTTTCAAACAAAAATAATGCTAACAAAGAAAAGGGATATGATTGTATTTTTTTTCTAAAATAAAAACACTCAGAATTCAAACTTAACAGTAAGGACATATATATCAGTATAGCACACAATGAATTTTAATCACAAGATTGTTGTAAAAAGATTACTAGAACTGTCAAACATAGATACAAACAGAAATTCAATATTCTATAAACTGCTTAATATAACTCAATAGAACAGAACAGTTTAACAGACAATCCACTAGACCAATATATGTCTTTATATAGAAACTACTGCATATCATCTATCAAAGTAATTCCTTCCAGACTCGTTTATTCTCATTGTAATGCTAGTTATTCAAGTTCTATTGATTGTAAAACTTGAATAAGTTTAGAAATGATCTTCTTTGAAATATTAAAAGGTTAAAAGAGGAAATATATTTTATGCCTTGTCTGCTTTTGGAAATATTGGGGCATTATGTTTTCTGGTCTGACCGTCTGTGTGTCAGTCCACCATTTTCTTTTCCTATCTGACTGTTGTTTTGTTACTCTGTCTGGTGTCAGGTTAAGAGTGCATTTGTTTCTAACCCAAAATTTTGTCATCGATGACTATCGTTTAGTAAATGTTAAGCTGCTAGAAACAAATACATCGTTTAATAAACTTTATCGACCTCACGTTGTCAGACAAAAATAGATTACACTCACACACTGAACAAACAGGTAAAAGTGCGGGAAATAAATAACCAGGACTTTGTGAAAACAACACGTGCTCGTAATTATTTAAACAACAGAAACAAATTTATCGTTTACACGTCTCAACAATAAACGATCAACGACTACGCGACTATTTTGCGCGTACATCGTTTATGTGAACGATGTCAACGTTGACCAAAAAATGTAAGAAACAAATGGATTAAACGACTACACGCGTAGTCGTTTACATCGTTTAGGTGAGAAACAAATGCGCTCTAAAATCTTTGGTTATGGTATTTGATTGAATACTTAAAGCAAAGAATTACCAGAAGCTGTTTTTCATTCAGGTTCAGGGAGAAACTACAGAGACAATCTTTTCAAAGTTGATGGTAAAATGAGGCCAATTTTTTAGCTCATTGAATTTGATAATTGACTAGAGGTTTAACTGAGTTCATGTTGCTCACCACAATCAATCTGCATCTTAAACAATGGTATGCTTAGCATAACCACATGTGCTTTTTTACTGTTCTTGAGTAATGTCCCTTTATAACATAGCTCTCAAGTCCTCATGTATTTTTTGACTAGGTGGGGTCTGCAAATAGTAAAAAAATAACATAAGGACCGAAGTGCTTCAGTTTCTCTGCAACGTTATATGCGAGTGGTGCATCATCTGTGTCCCATGGACACATTCCCCATTTATTGGTTTATATATTAAATGAAAATATTGTATCTATTTCAGAGCCAGTTTACTGAGAGATTTAGATGAAGAAGATCGGCACAGAAAATGGTATTTTGAACAACTAGAAAACATTCGACGTAAAGTGGACTCCCTGCCTTCTGATTTGGTAATGCTACATCAAATATTTTTTGTATTGGGCCAAGAATAAATTTAGACTGTTTGATTTTGCCCACCTACCAATTTAAAAAGCAGCCTTCCCAAAAATTTGCTAAAATTTTGAAAAATATAATGTTTTCTACTCTAATGTTGTTTTCTTGTCCAAAACATGAATCTTATGGTCTTGGCCAAAATAGAAATAAAAGTCCAACCTACCTACTTAACCCTACAATACATGTACTTAGACAACATCAAACACAGATTTGAGTAAGGGTGGCCTTGGTTATTGTTAAATATTAGAGAATCATTACTGTTAAATGACAAGAGTTCTTTGTTTTATCCTTTTCATAGTTTGTTGGTCAACTATAATTTCCTGGTTAGATCTGTCCCACTATTTTACATTAGGGGACCTACATTTGTTGGTCAGAATTTTCTGAGGTGATCATCTGACCTTGACCCTTGTTTTCATGGTCCTTGATCAATTTAAAGTTTACATAGTCTAGGCTGTTTTTCTGATATTTAAAGCAAAAGGTCAACTAAATTTGTTGTATTAAATTGTTGTAAGGTCAAGGTGAACATATCCATGATATCTGTCTGTCAGGGTCCATCTGAACTTTGACCTCTTGGTTTGTTAGTCAACAAAATTTTCAGGGTAAGTTTTGCTTCTTGGATACTAAAAATTATAGGTTAAATAAAATAATTGTGAGATGTACATGTCAGTCTTGCAGAGATCATCTAATCTTGACCTTATTAACATGGATCATTGATAATGATAAGTTAAAAGTAATGCTTACAGTAAAACATAAAATGCTTCCAACATTAAGTCAATCTAGTTTTGACAGTAATTGTAAAGCAGGTGAGGCATGTCAGTGATTGATAGAGTTTATAATTGAATAAAGAGTTTATAAATGTCCAAAATAGTTAAACAAGAAGGTTTTACCAGCTTCTAGGATAGCAAAAATATTTTTTACTCATATATTTCATTGTATATTCAGTATAGTTAGTCATTTCTAATCAGTCTTGCACAATTTCAAATATACAATTTATGTTCAACTTAATTAATGATTCATAGCTAAAAGGTAAAAAGTCTGGTTATGCAACGGAGGAAAAAACTTGTTGATGATGTAATGAACAGGAATGTGTAGAATATCATAGAACATATCACCAGCTTCAATGGAGAAAATCATTTAGTTTTTTATTCCATTGATTGTATAAAATTTCCAGCAGTGAAAAACAGTTGGATTTCGATTTCTAGAATTCAGATAACTACAACTTTCTTCTATAAGGAAAATTGATTGTAGAGTTACAGTGGATTTTTAAAATACAACAAATTTTTATAACACACATTCTTCTTCTTCCAAGTAAGGAACAGAATTCATATTGAATGAGTATGGTCCCGCGAAAACTTAGCGCAGTGCCGGGCAAGGCAGCAAGTCATTTCAAAGTTATTTACATTTAAAACGTTCGCCAATTTACAAATAAAATTATATACACTCTATGCTGTTCACTTCCTTCAAGAGCCTGCTTTCAGAGCAGCTCTGAATCCCTCTATCGAGTCAGCCGATGTTGTTTTAGCTGGAAGTTGATTCCAATTCCTGATGGTCTTTGGGAAGAATGACTATCCGTAGGTGTCAGTTTTTGTTCTTTCCTGGTAAAATTATAATTAATACTTTGGTTGTGAAAGAAGATTTAAGTGTTCCAGTAATTATACCCCCGCTTTAAAAAAAGGGGGGTATACTGTTTTACCTCTGTCTGTCAGTCCGTCCGTCCGTCAGTCCGTCCGTCCGTCAGTCAGTCCGTCCCATGAAACTTTCGTCACATTTTTCTCAGGAACTACACATCCACCCTTTCTGTAATTTGGTATCAACATTTATATATGTCAGCCATACCGTGTGATGCGTTTTCAGATTCATCACTTGACAACTTCCTGTTTACCGAACACTTGTCTGATTTTACACATGATATTATCCACTTGCGGCGGGGGTATCATCAGTGAGCAGTAGCTCGCAGTTTCACTTGTTAGTGTTAAGATTTTAATTAACGAAAAATATAAAATCAAAATTAAATTGCTGAATTGTTTTAATAGTAGCTCCAATATAAGCTTATGATCGATAGAAATGTTCTGGACTTTCAATAAAATTGACAATGGAAATGGGGAGTGTGTCAAAGAGACAACACCCCTACCAAATAGAAGACAACAGCCAACGGCCACCATGAATGGGTCTTCAGATCTTTTACCCAAAATAACTTGATTTATATCTATTTTCTCTGTAATTTGATGTCATGAAATATACTATTGTTGGTAAATCATTGTCTCTTTAAAAACAACAATAGCAAAAGTTGACCTCAAACTTCCTGTACATTTTGTACATTTGAATAATTGAGTATCTCTGAGACATTGCTCTTTGATATAAACCTGCATGCTGAATTTAACTATTAAATGTCAGTCACAAATCGATATTAATTCTGCCAGTGTCATTAGGTTTACTTCTTTTTTTTATCCAAATAAGAAAATTTATCTCTCAGGCTCTTATTTAAATCTCTGGAGAAAAAGAATTAAAAATAATATTTGATTGAAAAATTATTTTTTTTCCCTCATTGCTACATAATTGCAAGATTACAACATTAAATTTAATTTTAAAACCAGAAGTTTTATGTACTTGAAGGAAATTGCTTTTTTGCACGACTACAGCTATGTAAATTTGCTTTATTGATTAGAAAATAATGTTTAATTGTATTGTAAATCATCAATAATATTATATAACAATCTGGGGATTGTTAAAAATGAAGTATATTTAATTTAACTGTAGGATAGAAAGTGTTGTGTGGCATTTTATTGAGTAATACTTGATAAGGAATTGCAATTAAGAAAAATTAAAAAGTGGAAATGTTTCTTGTAATAAATGATTAAAAGGTTGTTAAAAGAGGAAAAAGGGGTTTCGGAAAGTCTTAGAAAAGAGATATATTGAAATAAATGACACTTAATTCCTACACAAGCTTGTCAAAATCGAAAGCAAAATCAAAAGTTCAGTGCTTGTATTGGGGTATCCTTCACAGGCAAACTCGAGGAAAAATCTCACAACTCACTACAAATTTAAGAAGTACTCTAGCATTGGTTTCATCAGAAATCTTAGCTAGATATCAGTAACCCTTCATCTGTTAGATAACATAGCTGAAGGGTGATATCAGGAAACAGATGAGGGGTAAATATCAACTAACAGCTGAGGGGTAACATTGACAGACTATAAAAGGCAAAGATATCGTAACACATCTTGTTGTTTTTTTGCTGTTGATTATATAGTGGAGAATCAGTGTATCTGAGTTTGTCATTATATTATGTAAGATCCGCCAATCTTTTATGTTTTACTATAAGAAATAAGGATTATATAGTGGAGAATCAGTGTATCTGAGTTTGTCATTATATTATGTAAGATCCGCCAATCTTTTATGTTTTACTATAAGAGATAAGGATTACATAGAATTCAGGAGGCCATTATGTCAACACTTTACCCTTCAAAACCATTCTTATCATATTATTCTTGCTGTTATTTGAATGAAGGTTCTGCCATCTGTGTTAAACCCAAAAATATATTACTGTGTTTCCTCTTACATCCTGAAAAAATAGGTAAATAGATGGGCAATATTTTATTTTACAAACATTTTTCAGCTGGTTTCTACTATGGAATCAGTTTGACTTTAACAGTGCTTGTGTTAAAACTGGCTTTAACAGTATAGAGAAGGTACTAAAAATTATGGTAGCTAGGGTTAGTAGAAACACATTTTTGGCCTTGAATTTTTTTTATAACTTTTGTATTTCTCATTACTTTTGTCTTTCTCTGTTCAATTAACGAGTTTTGATTCCCCCTATGGCTTCTTCCATCTCAGTTATATCAAATCTTTGAACTTTGAAGTCTTTGATCACATCCTGAAACCTCTAAGGATTAAGATGAAATACCTTGACTGATAAAGGTTTGTTTAATGACTTCAAGAAAAAACATTTTTTAGTGAAACAGACTCTAGAATCAACATCTGATATTTTGCTTCTTTGAACATCAATATTTGTGAATGAATTAGTTATGACTTTTAAGTCTCCCTTTTGTTTTGATAAAAAGCTAAATGAAATTCTTTTATTTTATGTTTCTGTATGTTATTGTTTTTCATAATAATTTATGTAAACTTATCCATGGGTCAAGGTTTTCTGAAAAATATTCTTTTAATGAACAAAAAGTTTATTCACAAAAATACTAAACTCAGAGGAAAATAGTTCTTTGCAAACATACAAATACATAAAAGAGGGACGAAAGATACCAGAGGGAGAGTCAAACTCATAGATAGAAAATAAACTGACAATGCCATGGCTAAAAATAAAAAGACAAACAGACAAATAGTACAGAAGACACAACATAGAAAACTAAAGACTAAGCAACAGGAACCCAACCAACAACTGGGGGTGATCTCAGGTGCTCCAGAAGGGTAATCAGATCCTGCTCCACATGTGGCACCCCTTGTGTTGCTCATGTTATAACAAATCCAGTAAATATTCTAATTCGGTAGGTCACATTCGTGAAAAGGGAAGGGTATTGTAGTGACGACATAAGGAACATATCCGATATCATCTGTGAAACGGTTATTCCATACCGGTCAAGCAACTCGTGATGGTGTCCGTATAATTTACGAAGGGATGATTTCAACTTCACCATTTGAAACTCTTGGTTTAATAGCTTCCTTGTGAGTAGCAATCCTCTTTCAAGGAAATCATGATAGGAAATACAAGCCCGGGCATATTGTATCAATTGGGAGATATTTACTCCTGTATGCAGGCGCTGCTGGAATGTTGCTACATAGAAATGGGAAGCTGGAATCATCTCTTTTGTCGTACAGTTTTGTTTTCAACCAACCCTCTTTGTCAAGGGTACCAATTATATTGCAGCAGATTTGCAGTTTTCATCTCTTCAGGGATGATTGTTAAAGATGAAGTTATGAAGAATGAACATGTATAAAACTGCCAGATTAATTATTGCAATTTCAGAAAAAAGCTGCATAAGATCAGAATGCTAATTCTTATTATTGCAAATCATACCACATCTTCTTTTTTATATTACCCAATCACATTTTCCTCATTGATAAAAACCTCACAATAGTTTCTGAATTAACAGCCTCAACTTTATAACAAAAATTGCCTGTACAATGTTACATAGAATATATATAAGTGTCATTAAAAAAAAAACACTTTTTTAATGGTAATATTTAATTTCAGCATAATAGACAGTTAGACTTAACGAGAAGACAGTACCAATTAGAGGCAAAGAAGGTACGGGACACGTTTGAGGAGACACTCGGTACTAATGAACAGATAATACAAAGACAAGAGGCTCGTTTACAGAGAGTAAGAATTATAGAGGAAGAGATTATGAGGTTACACAGTCAGCAACAACGAACTAGGGTATGATAATCTATAAGTACTCTGGAGTCATTAATTTTTGTTGTTATAAATATGAAGAGATGGTATGAGTATATATAAAAAAAGAAGATGTGGTATGATTTCCAATAAGACAACTCTCCACAAGAGACCAAAATTACACAGAAAATAACAAATATAGGTCACCATAGGGCCTTCAACAACAAGCAAAGCCCTTAGTGTCAATGAGACAACTCTTCATTCATCTAAGTCACAATTTGTAAAAGTAAACTATTATAGATCAAAGTACAGCCTGCAACACAGAGCCTTGGCTCATACTTAACAGTAAGCTATAAAGGGCCTCCAAGTGACTTCTTTAAAATTATTCAAACAAGAAAACCAAGTCTATAGATATATGAAGATGTGGTATGAGTGCCAATGATACAACTCTCCATCCAAGTCACAATTTGTCAAAGTAAACCATAATAAGTCAAAGTACAGCCTGCAACACAGAGCCTTGGCTCACACCAAACAGTAAGCTATAAAGGGCCTTCAAGTGACTACTTTCAAACTATTTAAACAGGAAAACCAACGGTCTAATCTATATAAAAACAAGAAACAAGAAACACCTATGAACCACACCAACAATCAACAATCAAAAACCACTGAACAACAGGCTTCTGAGTCAGCACAGTTGCATAAATATGCAGTTGGTTTAAACAGTCACCAACCTTCACCCTAACCTGAGTTCTCACAGTTACTGAAAGCTAGTTAAAATCCACAATTGTCTTACTAATGATGCATAATATTTTCTTGCAACTTCTATATAAAGATATGGAGATGTGGTGTGATTGCCAGTGAAACAACTATCCACCAAAGTTCAAATGAAGTGGATGTAAGCAATTATTGGCAACTGTACAGCCTTCAACAATGAGAAAAATCTGTATGGTCGGCTATTAAAGACCCAATATTTAAATATGGAATAATTCCATGTATGCAGCAAATGCTGTAATATGATTAATTTTTAACCAGATTTTCGAAGTAAAAACCAGTTATTAATTTGGGGATGTTCAGTGGGCACGTGGACGGGCGGTTGGGCGACTGCCAAACAGTGTGTCCACCATAACATGAAAATGCTTTGACATTTTTTTTTCAAATTTTAATTTGTCTATTTCAGCAACAACAGATGCAGTTATCTAATATGTCCGAGTCTACAGATAAAGATCAATCAGAAGATATGTTTAACCAGGTAAACAGGGAAGTCAGGGAGAGAATATAAGGATTCATTGATATTCGTTAGATACCAATTTTCGTGGATTTCATGGGTACAGGAGAATCACGATTTCAATGTTCAAAGAACTACAAATTTTCTAAAGGAAGAATACAGAGTTTGCCAAAACCACGAAATAAAATATCCACAAATATGAAAGTTTTCCTCAAACCACAAAAATTGGTACCCACGAAAATAAATGAACCACAGAATAAGGATTCATTGATATTCTTGTCATTTGATGGGTTTTGGTGAACCTTAAATATCTGTGTTTTCCCAATATGATGATAAGAAGATCTGTTATGAATATGAATATTTATAGAATAACTAATCGAAGAATTTGAGTAGAGAAAAATATTCAACGAGTGACTAATCAACATATGAGTTAATTATCTGTGTTTATCTGTCCCAAGTTGAATATTTTTGGTATTTGAATTCCTTGATTAGTTATTCTTTTTATTTCATTGGCAAAGGCTTTTTTTGTGAAATTAAAGTAGAAAATGTAAGGAACCATATCAATTTTCTACGTATTCCCAGAAACTCACAATTTCATTTATTGTTCAAAACTAGCAATTATAAACACATCACAAATGATGAATGGATGCAAATTTCTAAATTCACAGTTTCAACAGACACATGACAGAAATGCATTCATTATTCTATCCACAACAATTAGTACCAAAGAAAATAACCAAAATCCACAGAATGTTAATCAATCACAACACTGAAGGCAGTAGTACTTATGATTAAAAATGAGACCATTTATTTATTTTAGTAAAAAAATCAGTGAATCTATAGGTTACAATACACCATTAGATTTTATGGGTGCAGCCATTTTATGAGCATAACATGGTATTCAGAATTAAGAGTATGGCTAATCCTGATTGGTCGATATGTGCGGCCGTTATTTTTTATTATTAGAGACTTCGTGCACTCTGCTTTATACAAAAGACAAAATAAAAATTATTCCGTAGCCCTAAAGGTCCTGAGATGACTTTTCAACGCTAGGTCAAGACACATGTTTTTAAGGGCAAAATTGATAGGCATGGGAGATAAGTACAAAATACTCCAAGAAAAGCAACGCGTACCTATATTTTTTGGACCAAAAATACTGTTCTTATAACTTTTCCTTCATTCTAGCAAGGTTTCGTTAAAAAAATCAACTTTCTAAAGTCTGTATCTCGAAAAAGGCTACCATTGTCGCCAATGGGGAAATTAATAGTTTAAATCAGTGGATCTATAGTTGAATTTAGAAGGGGAGATAACTATGAATTAAAGCAAACATACTTTACAAAAAATAAACAATAATAAATCACCTGGATCATATGGCCTTTGAAAATAACAACATTTGTTCATGAAAATATTGGAAGTCTTATGTGTGAAATTTTTAAAAAGGTAATATTTAGGGTAACTAAAAGTATCTCAAAGCATCAATGCAAGCAGCAAACCCTTTCTCAATGAATTCCTTGTAAGGAACACAAGCGTTGGAACTTGGAACTTGGAATATTGCATCAACTTAGAGATGTACAGGTAAAACAGTGTTCCCTCCTGCCAAAAATAGTTTAAAACTGATTACAATATCACATCAATTTAAAGATGTACAAGTCAACTGATTAAAAGAAATGATAAATCTCTGGTCTCCAACTATTGATCAATAAACTGATACCATGTATGCATTTTTTTCAGGAACCAGAACAAGATCAAGAGGAAGTAGACAATATCTCCATAGCGATACAGACAGCTGACTTAACGACTGATGAAGCTGCAGATGCCACCATTATTGACCCTGATGCTAGTTTTAATGTATCTTCCCTTTACCATGGTGCCTGGCCAATCAGCCCTCTCAAAAAAGGTAAAAGGCTGCAGGGTTTTGTTTCTTGACCCATTACAAATATTTCACATTTTTATGCTGCCACCATAGTGCCACTTTAACAGTTCATGAGTTATGCCACTTTAAAAATGGAAATAATTGCTAAATCTGTTTGTTTCCATTCTCTTACTTTAGTTTGCCTCAACAAAATGTAAGAAACTTAGCATATGTGGCCCATAGACACATTATCCATATTTTTTTTTCAAATTTAGACTTGATATGTTGTTTTACAGTAAACAGTTTATCAGTTGAAACAGTTTATAAGTTGCATGCTTACTTATTGGTTGGATTTTGGTGTTTTATCGCCTCTTTTAAGTGCCACATTTGGGCTTTTTGTGGAGGCAAGTTTTTATTGGTGGAGGAAGCATCTGGAGAAAACCACTAACCTTTAATAGGAACACTGATAATCCTAGTCAATTAAGTTTGGAGTCGAGTACACCCGCACAAGCAGGGTTCGACCTCACAACCGCAGTGTTGTCTGGCTAGTGATCAAAGTAGTAGCACTACTTAGACCACTTGGCCACTGATTATTTGGATGTGCAATTTCACAAACTTATGTGTCATAGGGATGTGCTATAATGATTTATTGTTAGCCTTATAAAAATACATAGTATCATATTGCTTAAAACAAGTATCGTTTGTACCTATAAGTATTTTCCCATGATTATAAAAGAATTATGTTCTCAAAAAAGATTGACTTTTATGAAAATGTTATTTCAAATTTTTGTGGCAAACACCTCTAGATGTGAGACATTTCAAACCAATTAAACCATTAATATTTTGTAGACTCTAGAGAGAACAGTATCCAAGGTATTTCTCAACAACAACAGGACAGTGCTAGTATTATGTCCTTCAACTCTACAAATACAAATAACTCCCAGAATTCTAAGTTACTTAATAAACCTCATCCTCCTTCTATTGGAGAACCACCTGAGGAATTAAATGAAGCTGCAGGCCAACCACAACCATTTGGAACTAAGGTAAAATGATGTTTTCATTACTGTAAATTATTATTGCAATTTTGGCATTTACTAGAATGCAATTTTAGTTTTTGAGGTATTGAGTAAAATACTGTTTAATCCATATTAAAAATTTCAAAGTGTGAGTTTAAATTATTGCCTGTCCCATTTTTTGCAAAAATAAAAACATTGTAATAATTTCTGAATTTACAGTATTTTGATTATAGTCACCATTCCAATTTTATCGTTCTTGAGTTATACCCCTTTATAAATGGTAAAAATTGCTGAATCTATTGTTTCTGCCCTTTTTTTCTAACTTAAGTTTCATCAACCAATTGTTATAAAACTTCTGCGACCAATAGACACATTCTCAATTTATTTGTATTTTCTAACTAACTCATATTTTGATATTTATAATTATAAGGATGAACTTCTGAGACATTTTAGACAATATGAAAATATGATACGAGCATCAAACATTTTTTTTTTTCATTTTTTTTTATAAGCTGAGAAATTCTAGACAACATTAAAGTATGATACAATATAAATGGAATATTGTTTGTATATTTACAGGTTGAAATGGTGTATTCTCTGTTGAGTATGTTAGGCACACATGACAAAGACGATATGAGTCGTACATTATTAGCCATGTCTAGTTCACAGGACAGTTGTATAGCCATGAGACAATCAGGTAGGTGTATTCCCTGTTGAGTATGTTAGGCACACATGACAAAGACGATATGAGTCGTACATTATTAGCCATGTCTAGTTCACAGGACAGTTGTGTAGCCATGAGACAGTCGGGTAGGTCTTCTTGAAAAGTTGTATTTGGACATCTTTATAGCTTTTAATTTACTGTAGTTTTAACTGTTGTTCAAAAATTCTTGAATCAATCATGTATACTTTAGACTCAATCTTAAGTTCATGCTGAAATTGGAGAAAACACATTTATAGATTACAGTTTGCTGACATTTCAGCCTAATTGCTGACAAAAACCTTAAAATATTTGGTTGAATGTGTCACTGAAAGTGTTATAATATTCTGGAAATTGATTAGCTGCCTCTATGATATAAATATAGAAGTAAATTAGGAGCAATAATCAATGTGGCAGCACCCCTCCCCTAAAAATGTTACCAAAGCAGCCATCAAGAGAATTTCAAATGACCTTCAACAATGGACACCGACCTTCATAGTAAATCAATCAATTGTTTTATATATTGTTTAAAGATTCAACAAAAAAAAACAAATATCTAAAAAAGAATACAAATGTTCGAAAATTAATTTTGAGAATCTTGTGTATATAATGTGTATTCATTGTCTATTCTTAATTTTAAACATACTGTGGATTCATTTATTTTCGTGGGTACCAATTTTCGTGGTTTGAGGAAAATTTGCATATTCGTGGATATCTGAATTTGTGGTTTTGGCAAATTTTGTATACATTCCTGTAGACAATTTGTAATTTGTTGAACATTTGAATTCGTGGTTCTCCTGTACCCACAAAATCCATGAAAATTAGTATCCAACAAATATTAATTAATTCACAGTATTTATTTGTGTTTATTGCACGTATATCTATTTTTGAAAATCTTGCATAAATAATTTATCATTTTAGGTTGCATGCCACTTCTAATCCAGCTTCTCCATGGCAGTGACAAAGACTCAGCCTTACTGGGGAACACCAGGGGGAGTAAAGAAGCTAGAGCAAGGGCTGCTGCAGCATTACATAACATTGTACACTCCCATCCTGATGACAAACGTGGACGGAGGGAGGCTAGAGTGCTCCGATTACTGGAGCAACTTAGAGCACACTGTGATCAGCTGAGAGATAGTCTGGATGAAGATGATGATGGAAAACAAAAGCCAGGTATAAAACTTTAGAAAAATTACTTGTAGATTTACAAATTAATGAAAATATTAAGAGGGGGCTGAATCTTTTTCAGCATGTTGGGATCAGGTGTTTTCAAGCTCAGGATTTTGAGATTGATCCGGGAATATTTTTTTCAAAATTTCGGGATGTTGGGATTTAAATTTCTTTAAATTCGGGACCTCAGGATTTCATGTTTATACATTCATTCGTAATCAGGACCCCTCAAACCCCCAACCCCCTTCTATTAAGTAAGGGCTGTCCCAGAATAAAAATAATAGGACATGTTGTATGTGCCAATTAGACAACTATTCATTAGAGTTCAAATAAACAGGATGTAAGTGGATATTGGCAACTGTACGGTCCTCAACAATGAGTAAAACCACTACTGTAAAGTCAGCAATCAAAGGCCAGAACATGAAAAAAGTTAAGCCATTCTAACTAAAAAACTGATGGCCTAACTAAAAAAACCACTTAATACGAAAAATTGTATTACAGACATGAACCAAAGACAACCACTGAACTTCAGGCTCCTAGCTTTGAACAGCCACACACAGAATGCAATGAACATCAACATCAAATCTATTAATGCAAAAATTTTAATTTGCCACTGGACGTTAAGCAACCAACAATCAATCAATCAATGCAAAAATTGCAGTATTAAAAATGATTAATTAAGAATTAAATGGTTCTTTTGTAATTATATTGAGGTGTAAATGTGTTGACTAAATAATATTTTGTAGTGACTGTAGGAAAGCTTTTAACTGAAATTGTTTGTACAATCAACAATTTTACACCCTCTTAAAATTACAAAACGAAACATTTAATTCTTATAATTACATTCTTTCTGTAACAATAAAATAAGGATTAAAATAAAGCTTTTTCATTTATTTTTCTGTACATTTAATGTTGTCACAAAGATCGCCTTCCATCATAGATGTTACATTTTATTGGGAAATAAATTATAATTTTGAAATACCCAAGCTGTTGTCAGCCAATCAAAATCAGAAAGTCCTATGAAACGCAAAGTAATAGTGTTATACATATGAATATAAAGCTTATAATAACAAATTTTTGAAATGTACCAAAACGCATTACCATTATAAAAATATTTTTGTTATAATTCCAGCTCCTAGGACGGGTGACATGGAGCACCATCCTGGTCCTGCAGTAGCTGCTCTGATGAAATTGTCATTTGATGAGGAACATCGCCATGCTATCTGTTGTCTAGGTTAGTATTTTTGAAATTGATCAATATGTGTTAACAGTATACATGGTATAGTATACACAAAATGCTGTTATTGCGAAACCTATCATAGTTTTCCATAGATTCACCTGCAAGTTACCTGTCCATTTAAACTTTTGTAAGTTCTATTGTCCCATTGAACAAATACAACAGGTATTGTTCTCTGTATAGTTTATTTGATGGGACCTTTAAATTTCTTCCAAGAGAAATCTATCACTCATTGATTAATTTACCTGAACAAAAAATTGAACTGTCAATGATAAATATACATGTACAAATAATAAATAAGAACTCCTGCAAAACTGCATGTGGCATTGTATTTATTCAATATCAATGATACATTTTTAATAGTTTCAATATAAACACTGATTCAAAAATTAAAAGTTGATTTCTGATCAAACTTTTGTATAATTAACCTTATAACCTATAGGAGGGTAAGCTTGTCTAAGGGGGGATTAGTTTGTTCATACTTCAGTATTTATGATAGTAAAATGAATCTCCGCCAAGTGTGCATTGCTATTATTTAGTTAAGTTAGTTTGCAAAATAAATTTCAAAGTCATTTTCAAGATTTCAAAATTATTCAAGATGCAAAATTAAAGCGTTTTTTTAATCAAATTAATCATGTAATTCTTAAAATATGTTTTTATCTAAATTGATGTAATGTGTAAATAATGTATCCAACGCAAAATTTGCACTTTGTATGAATCAAAAGAACTACATAATAAATGAACAGTCAGACTCAACTATAACCAGGGGAGATAATTTTAATGAATATATCCACAGTGTTTAAAAATGTTCTTAGATTTTTCAAGCGTTATTCCATCTATAACTGCATCACATATTGCAGCTCTTGTATGGTCAAAAGTAAAATAACAGTGATTTTATAAAATAAGAGTACAAATAAATCATTGTACAAATGTTACTTTTTGGTCTTCCCTTACATAAAAATAGCAAGAAAATTATTAATCTATTCAGATACATAGCTGAGAAATCAACATAAAAGGAATAAGTTGAGATGAATAACTATTTGTGAAAATAAGTTGGTTTACAGAATTTGAAAAATAAACAAAAAACACACATTCATACACCTTGGGCATCTATTATATTGATTTCTGTCCTAATGAATACACTATTGACATCCTTTCATGAAAACATTATAACAAAACCTCAGTTTTGAATGAAGAATAAAAAACAACAACCAGGGTATATTGAACAATTACAAGTGTATTTTCATTTATTTGGAAGAATTTTTTTTACTCAGGTAAATTAATCAATGAGTGATAGATTTCTCTTGGAAGAAATTTAAAGGTCCCATCAAATAAACTATACAGAGAACAATACCTGTTGTATTTGTTCAATGGGACAATAGAACTTACAAAAGTTTAAATGGACAGGTAACTTGCAGGTGAATCTATGGAAAACTATGATAGGGTTCGCAATAATTCAGAAATAATTGCAGGCATTTATTAATACGATTTTGTCATTTTAGACTGAAAAGTGATATTAATTTTTGCGATATTGAACAAATTCATATAAAATATTACAAAATGCGAGTTTAAATTATTGTGATTATAATTATATAACCTTGTTGCATTTTTTCTAAATATTAAAAACATTTCAATAATTTCTGAATTTACAGTAATTAATACATACTCAATGTGATGTCATGGGTTCTGATTCTGGCTGTTTCAACCCAAAGACTTTAAATTGTTGTTTGCTGTTTCTAAGACAACAAAGTATCATTTTTGAGCTAGAGCAAGACTGGTTGGCTGGAGTCTGAAAAAGAATGTATTGAGTAGGGTATATATTCTTCAGCCATGTGAACATACACATAAAAAATCTAAGTCTTTGTGACAGAAACCTATTAAGGGCATATCTCTCATTAACATGTTCTTGTCCTAACTATGCATGTAATGAGGGACGTAACGGGGGGTATTTGCACGGAAGAACGCGAAATAAAATTGCCATTTCACAATGAACAAACAATTAAAATTTCCTTTTACCCATTTAACAAAACATGGGAAATAACAAACCTTTTTCACGGCTGCACTTGAAATAAAAATGGCAAAACAAGTTGGACAAAAATAACTCTTTATCACCATCTGTAATTATTGCTGCTAAACATGTGCAACTTATTCTCTATCAAATTACAAAAGTTATCATAGAAAATGGTGCTATAAACATTTTGACACAGAAAAGATCTGTATGCAAAAATAAATTGCTTACTTACTTATATTTAGTCAATCATACAGTACTAAAGTACATTCTTTTGTGAAAAAAAGGTAAAATGCACTCACATATTTTAATACACATTAAAAATAATTAATTGATGGATATCTGAAAACTAATTTTTGTAGACTTTCCCAGTAGAAAAATACTGTGGATTCATTTAGTTTTATGGGTATCAATTTTCGTACTTTGTTCGACATTTAAATTTATGGTATACATTTACCTATAAACTAAACAAAAGTTTGTATTCCAGAAATAGAAATTAATTTACAATTTTGCAAATAATAATTGTCCTAAATATGTGTAAATATCTTGAAATATCGCTGGTTAGAAGGTGTTTAATTCAAGATAAGTGGATTATCCACAAAATCATTATCCTGTATGGTTTTTGAAAAAATAGAACATTGTTATTGTCTTGTCGCTAAACTTTTTGTTTTAATTTTACAGGTGGTGTACAAGCAATAGCTGACCTAATTGAAGTTGATCAGCTAAGTCACGGCCATACAATAGAACAATACAATATAACATTACGTCGTTATGGCTGTATGGCGCTGACAAATCTGACATTTGGTGATGGAACAAATAAAGCTCTTCTCTGCTCAATGCATGGATTCATGGAAGGACTTGTTGAACAATTAAAATCTAGTTGTGAAGATTTAGTGCAAGTTGCTGCAAGTGTTTTACGTAATCTGTCATGGAAGGCTGATTTAGCTAGCAAAAAATCGTTACGGCATGTTGGTGCAGCTACAACTCTAATGAGAGCTTCAATGGTTGTGAAAAAGGAAGCCACGTTAAAAAGTATTCTTAGTGCTCTTTGGAACTTATCTGCTCACGGAAGTGAAAATAAAGCAGAAATATGTGCTGTTGAGGGTGCTTTGGAATTTCTAGTCAAAACATTAACATATAAAAGTCCGTCCAAAACTACTGCTGTCATAGAGAATGGAGGTGGTGTTTTGAGGAACATTTCAAGTCATATTACTGTGCGCGAGGACTATCGATTAATTCTACGGCAACAGAACTGTTTACCACTATTACTGCGACAGTTACGATCGGCTAGTTTAACAATTGTTAGCAATGCTTGTGGCACATTGTGGAATTTATCTGCACGTTGTGTTGAAGATCAGAAGGCATTATGGGATATGGGTGCCGTCAGCATGTTAAAAAATCTAGTGAACTCTAAACATCAAATGATTGCTATGGGAAGTTCAGCGGCATTGAAAAATTTGGTAGCTGCTTTTCCATCGATCAAAAGTATGAACATGGACTTAAAACAAAATATGAACAGGCCAATGCTACATGTTAGAAAACAAAGAGCACTTGAAGAAAGTATTGACCAGAATCTGTCGGAAACTTGTGACAATAATGAAAGTCCGCGTGACAGCCCAACTGATACAAGTCAAGGAGATAAGGACCAATCACACTTCAGATTTCCTGTCAATCAAAATGTAAACCAAAGTGACGATGTTGATGGAGGTCTACCGAGAGGTCCTGTATATCAACATAGTAATAGTGGGGAAAATTCACCTAGATCTGACAGTAGACTATTGTCTCCCAAACGTGTCGCTAGATCCGGGAGTCAGGACAGTGTTGGAAGTACTCATTCAGATATTTCTCACGACAGGTTACGATATCATGGTATCAAACAATTACAGGATCATCATGGTGGAAGTTTGGATCGTAACACTGGACAGAGACAAAATGTTCCACCAGAAAATTCTCAGCTCAAAAATCCCAATAGTAGAATAGCCCAGACAATGAAAGAAGTGGAAGCACAGAGATTGTTGGAAAGTAATATGAATCAACAGGCTATTGTCAATCCTCAAGCCTCGAAAGCAGACGGACAATTCTCACTTCCACATGCCTTACTTTATCGTAGCTTTAATATGCCATCTAGTGGTAACCAGCAAGTTGTCATGATGAACTATGGCAACAATCCTATATATGGTATGCCACCGACTGGCAATATGATATACAATGCTCAGTCATCATCAGATGAGGACAACGATCAGCCAATAGATTATAGCATGAAGTACACTGATGTTCAGAACACACCTTCACCACCGACCATCCGACCACAGTTACCTCCTGCTCCAAGACATGCCTTTGTGAGACCTGCATCGGATCAACATGTAAACATGGGACCAAGGATGCCAATGAATCATTCATTTTCGGGGCAGCCATCATTTAACCGTTTTGGCTTCCAACAACAAGTACGAATGATGTCACCAAGTTTCCCACCACCTCAAGTCATGATGAAGATGTCGTCATCGTATACAGAAACTGATCTTGACCATGATGACCAACCGACTGATTTCTCCGTTCGATATGCTGAAAACCATGATGAACCTTACAATGAAAAGCAAAGAGGTTATGAACCTGAAAGGTCAAGATCTTATGAACCTAGAGAACAGGACCCATACAAAAACTGTGCAGATTGTAAGTTAGAAGAGGCAAGGTGGATGAATGATCGTATAGAAGAAATGCATTGCAATGAAGATCAGGTCACAACATTTTACACCGAAGGGACACCAAGATATTATTTGTCGATGGCAAACTCCTTGACAGATCTATCAAAACCTGCTCATGATCATGATCATAATGACACAGAGGATGGACAAATGAAGGAAGAACCCACCGATTATAGTTCTCAGGCTGATGAGAAACAAAGTGGTTCTGGATCAGAGAAACGAAGTGGATCTGGTAGCCTGAACACAGACCATAATACTGGTTCAACTGTAATACCCAGATATAGTCGTAATAATGAGGACAAGGAAATGAGTCCAGATAGCAGTAGAGATGAAGAGAATGACATCCAGCAGTCATTTCATGCTCCAGATGATGATGATACGGCCGAAGACCAAATTAAGACTTATTGTGAAGAAGGCACACCTATCTGTTTCTCGCGAGTCAGTTCACTGAGTAGTTTACACAGCAGCGAGGCTCACGATCGAGGCGATAAAACTCCAACAACAGGAGTCTCCAATCTACAAAGTATTAATGAACAGGATGATACTCCTCAGAAAAAACCAATGTGTGCACCAAAATATACTCCTATTACAGGAAGGCAGAAATTGATGAGCGATTCAGACAGTACAGAGTGTTCAGAAAAAGAACGAAAAACTGTTACATTTGATGATAGTCACCATGTTGAGGACACTCCATTGATGTTTTCTAGATGCAGTTCTCCAGACTCATTGACTAGTTTTGATGGTCATTCTGTCCATAGTTCAGTAGTAAGTGAATATAGTCGCAGAGCTAGTGAAGTTGTCTCCCCTAGTGAACTGCCAGATTCACCAAGTGAAAGTATGCCTGGAAGTCCAAACCCTGAACAAGAACAAGAAAAGGGATCAGATGCTGGAAGCAAACAGAGTGACTTCCCTTCCTTGCCAAAACAGTTCACAAACCTGCTGGGAAGGAATGTTCAAATGGTTAGACCTCTTCCTCCAGGTCCTCAGAATCCAATTAAAAGAATTCCAATGGACACTGCCTCAACTGTAAGCAAAGATGAACCACCAAGAATTTACGCTGATGAAGGCACCCCGCCATATTTTTCTGAAACTTGCAGTGTTCTCAGTTCATTGACAGTTGATGACCCTGAACCTATCAAGCCACTGGATTTGAAGAATAATATAAATATTTTGACGAATATCGATGAAAATGATGAAACTGTTGTTTATGACCATGAGAAAGATGAGTCATCTAATTCTGAGGTCTCCGAAGGGGAAGAGGATATTTTGAAACAGTGCATCAGTGCTGCTATGCCTAGAAAGATGCGTAGAAGCTCCTCCGACAACATGATAAAAAAGAAAAATGGCTCAAAATCTGAATCACCCAATAAATCAGACAAACAGAAACAAAAAACCGCTATGAGAATGTCACACTCTGAAGATTTCACCAATAGTGCTGCTGCCGATGATGATGTCAAGCTGTTCGCAAACGAAGGTTTACCACCTCAGGCAAATGTCAAAAAGGTGCCACCAAAACCACAACCAAAACCTAAAAATAACTACCAATTAGGAAGTGAAAATCAGGATAGTTTGAAGAAGTATGCTGACGAAAATGTTCCTTATAGTAAAAATCAAACATCTGCTAAACAACAAAATCGTCAGCCTCAAGGGGGAAGAGTTTTACAAGCACAGCAAACAAATTCTCAAGTATTCCATAAGGTTGGACCTTCTGCTCAGCATCCACAAGGTGATACTTTACGTGTTTATGCAAATGAAGGGGCACCACCGATCCAAAATGCAAACAAACCTAAAAACTTTCAGAAAATTCAAAATATATTGAGAGGAGATGTCGACATTTATGATTCTTATGGAGATTCTATTACATCATATGCCACTGAAGGAACGCCGATGAATGGATCAGCTGCTGTGTCGCCAAGCGTGAAGAAGGCCAATCCATTTAATTTTGAAGATGTTGACGAAGTTGAAATTCCGGATGATGATATGGTAATGTCTTATGCTGTGGAGGATACTCCCTATAATATGTCAATGCCAACTTCTCCTAAGCATGAGCAGTCAACAGATAAAGCAAAACTAGAGCAGAAACATAAAGAAAAATTAAAACAGCTAGCTGATCTTGATAGACACGAAGGAGAAGATGCCGTTACTACTTACGCCACTGAAGATACTCCCATTAGTTTTTCACATGCAACTTCTCTAAGTGACCTTAGTGTAATTACTACAAATCTGTCTGTAGGGGACGAAAGCTTGAGTCCAAAACCTGAATTTAAACTGAAAAGTGAAACTGAGAATAAAAATGAACAGGATGAAATAGAGCAAGATAATGCCGATAAAACATTAAAAGGGGAAGACAATGATACCGAGTCTGAAGGAAGTTCGTTTGACGATGATAGTGATGACCTGCTTTCTGAGATTATAATGTCTGCTATGCCGAAAGGGAAAGAATTAGGAAATAAAAATACTCAGGCGAAAAATTCTCAAAAATATGATATTGATCGTAAGGCTGAAGGAACAGAAACAAAATCAAATACAAAGTCTTTTCAAATGATGGAAAAGCAAGCACAAAGTCAACCAGAATCTCATCCAAAGGCCTTCCAACCTCAGAGAACCTCAAGTCATATTAGTTCAAGTATACAGAACATGGATACAGATCAGATGTGTACATATGCAACTGAAGATACTCCAAATAATTTTTCAAGTGCTACTTCTATGAGTGATTTAACAATTGATTCATCGGACATACCTATAAATTTCTCTCATCCAGTAACAACTGGATCAGCAACTTTCAAGGAGTCCATATCTATCAGTAGGACATTTCAAAATTCAGTTGACGATTCGGTCTTTATTCATAGCGAATCTGCAGATTCTGTTCGTGTTTATAATGTTGAAGATACACCCCAGAGTTTCTCCTGCAGTGATTCATTAAGTTCACTTGGTATTATTGATGATGATAAAGATTCAACATCAGAAAAACTTGCTAAACTTCTTGGAAGTTCAAAAACATCTAAAAGTTCTGGGTCATCCATTTTACCAGATCCTGACCTTCAACGTGAAGTTGAAGGTCAGTCAAGTGATGAAACAAAGTCTTCAAAATCAGAGTCAGTAAAAAGTTTAGAAACTGAAGAATTAAACAAAACTAATATTGTTGATGAGGATGACGATGACGATGATGATGATGATGATGCAGAATTCTCAGAACTTGACGAGGCTTTGCTTAATGACTGTATTACATCTGCTTTACCGAAGAGTCGACCAAAAAGTGAATTGGACAAATCACAAAGTTCGTCAAGACGAAGTGTTCCTAATTCTTCCTCTTTAAAAGATATTTCATCACATGTAAGGAAAGACAGACATTCCATCGATTCTGGTCTCCCGTTTTCTGAATATCACGGCACGATTGAAACACAGGCAGAAGTTCACAGCAGAATGTCTAGAAGTTGTTCTTCTGCTGAAGATTTTGAATACATGAACCATGGCCGAAGTCGACATCAAACATCGCATGAATCACGTTATTCTTCATGGCAAAAGACAGCACAGGATAAACCATCTGAATTCATTTTTGCCAAACCAGCAGATGTGAAACGAGGTGCTTGGAAACGATCAAGATCACAAGACAATGAAGGAATAAAAGAAAGAAAAGAATTTTCGAATATGGAATTAGCAAAATCAGGACAATATCGTGGACATACAATGCATTATTCTGTAGAAGCAATTCCAACTTATCAGGATAATAACAACCAAACAATCCATGGATACCATAGCTTACCACGACGTAAGAATGTCCGTTCTAATGATCAGTTATATGACAAGAGAATGAATCGTAGCTTAGAAAAGTTCAATCAGCAGTATGATAATATAACAGATTATGGACCCATTGATCATCCAAAACAAGCAAGTTACGAAGAGGTCAATGAAATTGCTCGAGAAATTGCAGCACACCCTATAATTGGACTGGATAATTTTGGTTTTGATTCTGGTGGCAGTAACGAGGATGTAGCTTTGGATAGCGCTGATGTGACCTTGAAAGATAATGTTTGTAGTGCTAATGTAACAATAACAAATGAAGATATACAAAGTGCAATGCAATTTGTCATGCCTGAAGATGGAAGTGAGGATCCAGAGTGCTCCTTTGAGGAGGAATTTACAACAGAAAATGAAAGAAGTCTGTTGAACGATGCCAGTCGTATTGTGATGGAAATTCAACACAAACGTATGATTGGCAGTAGCATGGATGAAGATATGTTTATTGATAATGAGACAATGTCATTAGTTTCTTGTGGATATACGTCTGATACAGCTTCAGAAAAGTCTGGGACTTGGTCTGTACATTCGGAAAAAGTAAGTGACTTTTCAGGATCAACTCCAACTGAAGATTCTTCCATTTCAAGTGGACCAAGAATTGTGAAACCCAACGAAAAACAACCAATGACACCACAGAAAAGTGTGGACTCTGATAAGTCTGTCAGAGGCCGTAGGAAGCCACTGTATAGTCCAAGGACCCCACATTTACAAAAACCTACACCAAGTAAACAGGAAATGAATGCAATCAATGCAAAGCAGGTCAATACAACAAAAGCTATGGCCAGACCAGGCGGACCAGCAAGGTCCAGGTCTCATCCTCAGGCTAGTAGCACACCAACTAAAGTACAAATGAAACCTAAGATTATTCCAAAACCAAATGGTACTACACCAGTTAGCAGACTGTCAGTTAATGCAAAAAATAGTCCATCACGCTTACCTACCGCAACAACTCCGAATCGTAAAGTCATAGCTAATAGTGCAGAAAAACCTAAACCTTTAGTAAAACAAGGAACATTTACTAAAGAATCCTCATTTGAAAATGCACCAATTATTGGGTCTTATGAAGACAATAGGAAATTGGAAAATGTGGACAATGTAGATAATGGACAATCTGTTTTGAGTAGCGGCAAAAAGCAAAATAAGGAAAATGCTGTGCCTGATTCATGGGTAAAAGCTTTAAATTCTCATAACTTTATAATGGACTCAACTGAAGAAAACTTGGAATCAAATAAGACTGTTGCCAAAACAATGAAAACTATTAAAAGTAGTGGACCTAGTCAGACAACTAAAACACCAGTGAAAAACACTAAAAATAAAGTTGTGAATAGTGATCTGAAGAAGACTCTTAGTGGCACACAGTTAAACGTTACTAAAACTGGAAGTGGCAATTCGTTGAATAAAGTTGGCACAAACTTGAATAAATCAGGCAGTGGACAGATGTTGAATAAGTCTGGAAGCGGACAAATGTTGAATAAATCAGGCAGCAATGTTAACTTGAATAAATCG
This sequence comes from Mytilus galloprovincialis, assembly GCA_037788925.1. Taxonomy (NCBI): domain Eukaryota; kingdom Metazoa; phylum Mollusca; class Bivalvia; order Mytilida; family Mytilidae; genus Mytilus; species Mytilus galloprovincialis. Next base: position 68,658,710 of record CM075338.1, on the reverse strand, counting down.
GGTAGTGGCAATTATCTAAATAGATCTGGACAAAATTTGAAACATACTGGATCAAATCCTAACCTGAAAAAAGTGTCAAGTAAAAGTGACTTGAAGAAATCTGATAGTATCGCAAGTTTGAAAAATAACTCTAGGCCTTCAACACCAGTGGGTAGAAAAAATTCTGCCACTAACCCGCCTTCTAATAAAAAAAGTGAAAGTCAGTTAAATAAGTCTTCCTCATTCTCTTCTGAAAACCGTAGAGGTAGTGCTGGTGTTGTGGGCAAAAAACAAGTTGGAAGTAAAATCGCTGGTTTATGGAAAAAAGAAGACAGTTTCAATGAAGGCACGCCAAAATCAAATAATTCAAAACTTCCTGTTTCTACAGTATCTCCATCAAGATTACCGAGAGCAAATTCAGGAAGTAAACTCCAGCCACCGAAAACTGATACATTGAGTGCCAAAAACATTTCGATTGATGAAGAATCAGAAAATCAAAAGGATGAAATAAGTCGTAGTTCAACTTACGATAAGTTAGTGACTGTGAATCGTTGTAGTCAATTACCATGCCCAGATAACGAGTCTGATGAAGAAGTTGATAATGAGGTCATGAAATTGTCAGGATTATCACTTCAAGACAAGGATGATGATGGACTGAAATCTAGGGGAAATAACTCTAAAAACGTAGGAAGAAAAAGTTCACAAAGTAGTATTTCCTCAGAGAAAGAATCTACGAGTTATTCAAAAACTAGTTGTTCAAGTAGTAAAGATGTTTCACCAGATAAAAATAAATCTGTTGGAGACTTTGATTTGAAGTCGTTGGAGAAACGAATCGATTCTGGAACATGGAAGAAAAAGAAATCTGACTTGGATAAGAGTAGTGTTCAAGTTCCTGATGCAGACGAAACAAGTAAATCATTAGAAGCTGTGAAACTGCTACTGGAGTCGTCAATAGCCAATGGGAGCATAGCTGGTAGTGTTATGAACGAAAGTGTTTCTAGTCAAGCAAGTTCAACTATGAGTTCATGGAGGAGAAATACAGAGGAATCATTTGCTAGTGTAGCTAGTGATGACGAAGATTCTATATGGGTAAGGCGAGATGGCAATACTTCTCGTTCAGAACCTGAGCTAAATAAACATTCACTAAGTCCAAAAAAGAAATCAAAAGAGAAAAAGGAAGGTAGCAAAAGTTTTCTTCCCAAAGGACTGAAAAATATATTCAGTAGGAAAAGTTCAGAATCGAAAAAATCGGGATCAAAAACATCGTTATATTCATCACGTGAGAGTATTCATTCTATTCACTCGGTTCATTCAGTTCATTCTGTGTCTGTATGTGAAGTCAGGGAAATTGAAAAAATGAATAAAAAGAAAGGAAAGAAGGAAAAAGATAATAAGAAAAGAAACAGTAGTGTATGTTCCCTTGATAATGTAAAGACAAGTCCTCAATCTGTATTGGTGCCGCCATTTAATTACAAGCCATCTACTACTGTTGTCAAATCAGACACTGAGAGTAAAGTGGACTTGAACAAAAGTCGGATAGACGATGATGATGTGTTCTTAAAGCCAGCAGCGCCACCTAAGAAAACTGCACAGACACCGGTTTCCCAGCATGCAACAAAAACGGAAATGTTGATGGCTCGTAGACGAGCTTCGTTTTTGAACAGTGTGAAATCTGAAGGAAGTTCAGGTGACGAGAAGAAAAGTAAAAGTTGTAAAGTGACTACAGTATAAGCTATTGCTCATGATATATATCACATAGGCCAAACAAAAAAGTATGTGTGTTTATTGTCACTTTCTGGGGAAAAAATGGGTAGGTAGGAAGGGATATATTTATTTATTTTTTTTTTTTTTTTTACATTGCGTCTATTGGAGCAACATTGTGACTTTAACAGTGCTTAATCAAAAATGTTAAAAAGTACTTTAGGGTAGAGGATAAAAATTAGGATAGGTATGGGTACAGTAAATACATACTTTTTTCTTTGGTCATATCGTTAAATGACCTATAGGTTGTATATAGATCTTCATACATCATTGTTGTAGCACACTTAATGCAAGATCAGTTTGAATAAGATTTTTTTACATTATCGGTTAGACTGGTCAAATAGGTCAAATATAATATGGGCTGTGTCGAATAGAAATCAAACTTATGAAAATGAATATCAATACATCTGTTAACTTATTTTGTGTTTAAAAAATCTCTTTACAAAGTCTGTAACTGTTTGAAAATTAAGTTGGTATAAGAACCCTTCAAAACAGACCTTTTATTTCATAATTGGCATTGGCGGATCCAGGGGGGTGGTGGTTCCGGGCGTTGGACCCCCCCCCCCCCTGTTTTAGCCGATCAATACATTTGAATGGGGACATATAGTTTGAACACCCCCTTTTTAAAATGGCTGGATCCGCCCCTGATTGGATGTCCTAAAATTAATCAGTCTTATACAAGGACATTTGCATAAAGTCAATTTCTATCCAACACAGCTCAATTATTGAAATATTTAATGTTGTCATTATATAGGTTGTCGAAAGGTCTTCTTGTATCATTGTTTAAAACACATTTAATGAAGGTCATTCTGAACAATAAGATTTTTTTTCATCACACACAAAGACTTCTGACTGGCCAAATATCGTTTTAAAATTGAAATGTTTAATGTAATTGTTCTCTTTTGTTTAGATATTGTCACCTTTTCCATACAAGCAATTTTGATATTAATATTATTCATTTTTTTCAAATTTGTAATTTAACCATCTGAATAATGGAATAGAACAGTAAGAAAATTTATTCATGACAGAAAAGGATCAGCTAAAATGGGGAATCTTGTCTAAGGGTCTGCTAAAATGGGGAATCGTGTCTAAGGATCTGCTAAAATGGGGAATCTTGTCTACTAAGGATCTCAAATAATTTTAAGTGCTGTAGAAATAGTGACTTGTACAAATACAAATGTAATACAATAGTTTGAGTTGTAGCTGTTAGAAAGAATGTATTTTGAATATGTTGTGTCCCTGTAAGTATATGAATTATAACTTTTACATACCTTTTGTACAAGTTATCAGTATTTTGGAAATCTTATAATTAATTTGATAAAACAAGCAGACAGTCTTTAACTTAGCTTGTTGCTGTCAAAATTTGATTGGCTGCAAAAATTAGACAATTTTTTTTAAAGGGCATTATAAGATATTTTGGGCATTAAAATCTGGTATAAGTCAAGAAAATATGAATAAAGTCTAAACCAATCATGTAGTTGGAGTATCATTTTATTCCAAAGTTGACACTACTTACTGTGATTTAAACAACATCAAGCTCATCTGGTTAATTCTTCGCGATAAACTTGCACACATGATGAAAAAAAAATCAAGTTTCAAAATAGTGATAACTTGTGCATTAAAGTCTAAAATGAAAACTTGTACAATAATGTCTGTACATAATCAACTTGTACAGAACATAAACCTGTGTGAGTGAGAGTTCTTTTTTTACTCCAGTATTTTATATCAAATTTAGTAAATAAAGCTGTGCTGTACCTTTATTACATTTCTCTATGCTGACGTAAGATACATGTTTTGTATAAACTGAAGATCATGATTAGTATTTGAACTGTAGTGACTAATTTTCTATGTTATAAAACGGTTCGTTGACATATTCAGTCACTGATTAAATCAAGCTTGGGGAACACACATAACTTATCAATCTTAAAAACTTATATCCAATTATTCTATACATTTGTGAAAAATTAGGATGTATGAACTGAGAAAATATCCCTTATTTCAGATAATTTTTTTGCAAATTGTTTTTGTTGAATTTATAAATTGAAATAAAATCAGTGAATTTATTTTACTGAATTAAAAACCTTTTTCTTTTTAGTGCTCTTTTTTTCTGATGGATTTAAAGTTTACAAATTTGTAGCAGAAATGTCAATTTGTTGGTGCATTTAGCTCTATGTTGATATACATGTATAGTTAGCTGTTTAACTACCTCTATCCTCTATGAAATATACTGTAAATGTACAAATGTTTGGTAGATTATTAACTGTACAAACTTTTGGTAGATTATTAACTGTACAAACTTTGGTAGACAATTTACTGTACAAATTTTATAGAAGTTTTTGCTGTTATATAATGTAACAAATTTGATGTTGATTGTCAGCTTTTTATACAAGCATATACTTTTTGTTACTTTTGCATTTAACATTTATATTGCAAAAATGTCCATGTAATTTTGAGCACATTTGTTTGCCTGTGTGAATGAGAAAACACAGTTAAAGAGAGATAACTCTAACAAGTATCAGAATTTTACTGAATGAAGCGTCTGTTGTATTGATGTATCTGCTTTTTATGGCGAAATTTTCTATGGATATATGAATGAAAAATTGTATAATGTATCTGATATAAGAAAAAAATATTTCTGTACTGTATTGATTCCCCATAAATTAAAATCTGGACTGAGATCAGACAGCAACCCAAATAATAAAAAAACCATTAAGATTTTAAAGAAAGAGTTCACTATTTTTAATGTCTCCGTTAAAGATCATTGTAACTCTTCGTACTGAAATTTTTTAAAAATTCTACAAGATCTAATATTGATTTATTAATTTTTAGGGTAAAAAAAAACAATAGTTTGTATAAAAAAATATGCAAATTAATACAAATAGGGCCATTGTTCAATCATTCCAGTAGGAAAAACTTTAGACAACTGTTGTAAGAAGTTTGGTAGTAACAATGTTGGATTTTCTATTTTTTACTGATTTGCCAAATTTGTTTTTCTTTCATATAAAATGCAGTCCAAACAAAGATCATATTCCAATTTTCCTTTTAAAAAAGTTACCTTTAAGTTTAAAATCAGTTTTAGAATGTATATTATTTTTTATTTAATTCCAAAATTAGATCTGTTGAAAAGAGAAGGTTGTAATTTTTATAACAGATTTCATGAACTTAAAAGCTTCAAATTATTTAAGCCTTTAAGGGTTGTAAAATTCATTTTTAGGTGGGGAAAATATGGCATTAATTTATTGTTAAGAAGATTTTACTCACATGTGCTACAAGATTATTAATTTCAATATTTAAAACAAATTTCAAATAACTAAGACTGTATTTATAATTTGATTTCATCTTTAACTGCTGAAAATGGTATTCTTGCTTAAATTTACTGAAATAGACGCACACTTGATGTAAATGGACATGCCTATATAGTTTTATAAATTGGGGGGGGGGGGGGGGGGTTAGAATATTGTAAATGTGAATACTAGTACTGATACTGACCATTGTATTACTAGAAAATGTTACAATTCACTGACTCTGCAGTTGCTGAAAAGGCCTGCTACTTATTAAACAAAAAATATTAAGAGAAACAAAACTTGTTAAGGCATCAACCATTTGATTTTCTGGGGGGGGCTATGGTTTTTTTTCTGGACAAATTTTTTTTCCCGCCGCAATCTATTTTTTTCGTGACTTGTCGAAAACAATTTTTTTCTTTCAATTTTAGCATTACATATAGTGGCAGCTGAGGGTGAAACAAACAATTTTTTTTTCTCAGAATCAAAAACAAATTATTTTTTTCTCCAAAAACTGGAAACAAACTTTTTTTTCCAAAAAAAAACCATAGCCCCCCCCCCAGAAAATCAAATAGTTGCTGCCTAAGTAATGAACAATTCAGTACAATGTATAACTTACCATAAATTTTTGTTGTAAAGTTTTTGTGAAAAGAGCCCCTGTATGAGAGATTATTTACTTGAAATTTACTACATAAAAATACTTCGTTTACCTTCCCACTGCAGTCATTATCATATATGCAGGTTAAAAACTTGTTGTGTGTGTCGAATCATGTTAACAAGATGTGTATATTATGTGTAAACAAGTTGTGTATATTGTGTAAACAAATTAACTGCCATTTTGTAGTTGTGTTCATTGACTGGATGCTGGCCTTTTGTGGCTTCTAATATAAGTATCAAAACTTAAGTGTGTTTATATTTTATCTGTGGCATAGACATTGAATTCTAATCATTTTCCTAAACAAAAAGTAAAATAACAAAAATACCGAAAACCAAGGAAAATGCAAGTCTCTTAACAAATGGCAAAATCAAATGCTCAAACACATCAAATGAATGAAGAACAATATTCCTTACTTAGAAAATGGTGGATTAAACCTTGTTTTATAGCTAGCTAAACTTCTCACTTTTATGACGGTCACATTTGATACCATTATATTGACAACAATGTGGGGGCAAAATAAACAGACATAAGGAGTAAAAATGTCAAACATTGTGGTACAGTAGTCAACATAGTTACTCCATAGAGATAATAAAAAAGTAGAGGATATATAAATAGAGAATATCATATGGCTTTTTCAATATCGCATCCGTATTTAACCAGAGACACCAATATAATCCCAAGAGCTCTGCTCGAGGGATTATATTGGTTGAGGGTTGATACGGTGTGTGATATTGAAAAAGTCATATCATATACACTTTATTATATACATATACCTCAAGTAGATGTTTTTATACCCCCGCTTTGAAAAAAAGGGGAGTATACTGTTTTACCTCTGTCTGTCCTTCCGTCAGTCCATCAGTCTGTCAGTCCCATGAATATTTTTCGCCACATTTTTCTCAGGAACTACACTACCAGGATTTCTGAAATTTGGTATCAGGCTTGATATAAGTCAGCTATACTGTGTGATGCGTTTTTAGATTCATCACTCGACAACTTCCTGTTTACCGAACACTTGTATCATTTTTACACCTGATGGCCAAGTTGAAAATTTTCGTCGCATTTTTCTCAGGAACTACAATGCCAGGATTTCTGAAATTTGGTTTCAGGGTTTATATAAGTCAGCTATACTGTGTGATGCGTTTTCAGATTCATCACTCGGCAACTTCCTGTTTATTGAACACTTACATATTTTTTTATGTGACATGACGTCATACAGATAAGGAGGTTTAAAATGACATCATACAGATTATAGGTTTGACATGACTTCATACAGATTAGGGATTTGATAATCCCTGTGCAACAGTGACTGCATTGGATGACATGACGTCATACAGATTAAAGGTGTGATAAAGCTTTTGCAACCGTGCTGATATCGATATCATCACGGGTGGCTGATACAGCACGGTTGCCATTGATTGTATTACACATACAATTTATCTGTATTTACTACTAAGTATATAATAAAGGAACTTATCAAATCAAAGAATACTAGAACAAGCCAATACGACAGATAGGCAGACAAAAGTCAACACTACAGTGCATAGAAAACTACGAGTATATCAATTATTATGGATTTCTTGGATAACACCAAATTTATATAATCAACAAAGAACAAATTTTCTATTGGCATGTAGAGAGACTGGTAAAATCATGAAAATAAATGATTCCACAGTAAACAGGTTATTATTTAAATTTGGAATTATCATGACCTATTCATGGGCATTATGTTTTATGGTCTGCGCGTTTGTTCGTTTGTCCATCTGTCCTGCTTCAGGTAAAAGTTTTTGGCGAAGTTGAAGTCAAATCAACATGAAACTTAGTATACAGGTTCCCTATGATATGAAATTTTTAATTTTAATTCCAGATTAGAGTTCTAACCCCATTTTCATAGTTCACTGAACATAGAAAATGATAGAGCAGATGGGGATTCTGAGTACTAGGGACACATTCTTGTTAATTATGGAATTTGCCTCATTTTCTTGTGCTCAAAATTTTTGATAAATTCAATGTTTATTCTGTGCAGGGCACAACACTTTCTTTTAATAAGAAGATATCACATTTAACATTTTCAATAGAAGGTACTGTGCAGCACACAACACTATCTATGCAAAATAATTTGTATGGAAAGCTTTCCTGTTTGAATGGTTTTACGCTATTAATTGTTTGGATCTCTCTGAAGTAGTACTACAAGGTTCCATACTACAAAAGGAAAGGCTGGGATTGAGTGTTTTCGGTTATTGTTCCAATGGGGTGTTTCAAAAAGGGAGTTTTTTTTTGAATTTCGAACTTTTGAAAAGTTTCAAGACGAAATCTTCAATTGCACAGTGTTGCGTTATAGATTTGTAAGATATTTGAACACATTTATTTTGTGTCAAAAACCTATATTATGTAAAAGATTTGATCACAATCCAAATTCAGACAGTATCAAGCTTGAATATCGTGTTCAAAGGAGTAGGTTCAGTAAGACCCCTTTTTGGCCCCAAAATATAGCAGTTTTACAAAATTGTTAAAATGTAAATCTTTAGTTATTTATTGGACAGTAGAATGCTTCTGCTACATAAATATGGGCTGTTTTTGACAATACAATGCACATATATCCGGTACTAGCACCATTAAGTCATGCTAAATTACTGAAATCCTCATAATTCTAGCATTTTAGTTAAATTTTAGACTGTTTTCGTGTAAAACGAAAGTGGCCGCATTCGTGTTCATCCTTAATATTGAAATGTAAGTTGTATTGTATGATAATACATAACATATATAAAGGTTGAGGATGAACACGGATGCGGCCACTTTCATTTTTACCAAAAACCATCTGAAAAGTGACATTTTCCGGCATATTTGGTAGATTTTTCATATTTGAGCTTGAATCGGATCGTTTTTAATGACTAAATCTGTTAAAATCTTTCACATAAACCAAGGAGGTTATATTAGATAGTTTTATAAAATAGTTTTATAAATAGTTTTATAAATTGACCATAAACCCACTTATTCATGGTATGGTATCAATATTTCTGACCTGACACTACGTACTTTTTATTGCTTAATTCAGTAGAATTTAATATGCAATGTTTCGGGTTCTTTCGGGAATAATCCCAGGTAAACCCTCATCAGAGGTCGACCTTTATATATTTATTTCGTATCTAGTATCATAGATAGATGTGTGTCTGTTTCATAACAGTTTTTTTTTCAAATTTACTACACGTGCATATAGGTCTACGTTGTAGCTAGTCTTTTTACAGACTAAAGAAACTGACCAAGTAGATCAGCACCTTTGGTTAATTATTCATATATATAATGAAAAGACTTATTGTCTTTATTCACGTGATCTAATCTATCATAAATCTACACGAGATCTAATAGAGATAGTAGTTATCAGTGCTATACTGTGGAATTCAACAGCAGACTGTCGTGTATGTTTTAACACCTATTTGATAATATACAAATGTCTCCATGTTTAACAATTGAAGAGGTGTGTGTAGATACCATGTCGGGTCTATACATGAATGTAAAAGGAACCATTCGGGATTATTCCCGAAAGAACCCGAAACATTGCATATTAAATTCTACTGAATTAAGCAATAAAAAGTACGTAGTGTCAGGTCAGAAATATTGATACCATACCATGAATAAGTGGGTTTATGGTCAATTTATAAAACTATTTTATAAAACTATCTAATATAACCTCCTTGCATAAACTAATTAATTCAAATAAAATAGACACTTAAGTGTTTAAAAAGTGGTCAAAATCTTTCGTCAGATGAACCTGAAATTTGAGGCCAAAATCGGTCCTTACCGGACCTACTCCTTTGTCCCAACTGTTCAGGGTTCGACATCTGTGGTCGTATCAGACTGCACCCAGCAAAACATTTTATTGTGGTCAGTGGTCTATTTTTCAGATACAAACATGTCCGACATGCAGATTTCATCTGACCGTGACCTAATTTTCATGGTTCGTTTAACAGTATTTAGTGTTCGTGGCTAGGACTATTTCTCATATATTATAAGTAGGACAAGTAGTGTATGGAACGTTTGTAAGATGTGCATATCTGTCTGGCAGGGTTCATATGACCTTGACCTCAATATCATGATTCATTAGTCAACAAGTTTTCTTAACTTTGTCAGTTTATCAGATACTATAAGCAATAGACCAACTATATTTGGATTGTTGAATGATTGTAAGGTGCACGTGTATGTCTGGCAGGAATTATATGACCTTGACTTCAATTTCATGTTTCAGTGGGCAATGTTAAACTTTTTTGGTTTGATCTGAATCACAGGTATCACTAGCGATAGGAATACTATATCTTGACTATGATATAAGTGTAAGGTGTACATGTCTGTCTGGCATGCATGGTTCATCGGACCATGACCCCATTTTAAACAAACATTTATTATGTTAAGTTAGTTTATATGATACTTGATGAGGAATTTCAAAATGAATAACTTGGCCCGCCGGAAATAACTGAGAATTATAAAGGTTCTTGTATTCCTCGGAAAATCGTGGAACCGCTCTTGATGATGGCAGTACACTGAGCTGTAATTGGTCACATACTTGTTGTTGGTCTTTACGAATAATTGCCTCATTGGAAATCCCGAACATTACTGTTTTATTCTTGAAAGGATTTTGATATATTGAGCATGTCTGCATCCCCTTAGCTAGCTGTTTAGTGTACCATTAAAGTTCAACTCTGGTCTTGGCAGTTGCCCTATACACGGTACACGATTATGTCCATCCCAAAAAAACAAATAATCTATCTTGCAAGGCAAGACATTTTTAACGCAACGATTTGTTTTCCCTTGATGGACATGATTTATCCTTAAATATCACAAAATAATATTCAGATTCCAAATTGACTGACTATATAGGTGTAAGTTAAGACAGCTGCTTTGAAAGAAGCGACAGTGTAGTTGATCACAATACTCCATTCTCGTTTGCTTTAATTAGACCTCACCATAAGTTTGTCCCTACGGGACATGCCGCCCCATCCTCTTTATATCGGTGGCCGTGTGGTCTTAGTAGTTACTACTGTTATCACTAGCCAGTCAACACGGAGGTTGCACTCGACCCAAATCTTATCGAAGGTCGGTGGCACTCAGGCTTCCTCCACCAATAAAAGTGGCCGCCACGAAATAGCCTAACTGCGGTGCTTAAAAGTGGCGCTACACACTAAAAATCAAAACTTTATATCATTGTTTGGTTAATATCTTGAAAGCTGCTAGTATGCATAGTCCCAATCATAAACCACATACATTGATTGGTTAATTGGTGTTTAGTGAAACGACACTTTCAGCACTTTTGTGCAATTTTGTGGTGGTTGCTTTTTATTGGTGGAAGAAGAGTACACAGAGCTAGAGAACCAAATACTCTTCCTACTTATAACTGTCATGACAAGACCTAAACAGTACACCATGTTTCCCTTGGGGAATGCCACACCCTCTTACACCATTAATTATTTAAAGATATATCAAGGACTTAAAATTCCCATTCCTAATTAACCCTTTTATTCTGAACTACCTTTATAACAGGTTCGAAGAAGATACATTTGTACCATAAGTTTGATGTCTATATGTAGTCATGACCGTTGTCACTCTCTTATTGTAAAACGTATGTCGACATGTATGTGATCAAAATTACATCCATCTCTTAGTCATATTTAATTTATTTTCTATGACAATGGATCTCTCTACCGCACCAAGACAATTTAAACAGTTCCATCTAGTTTCTTGATTATGCATGAAATAGTTGCTTTTGTACATTAACAGTCGAGAATAGCTGATTGATGTTGGGAATAAGAAAAAGACGAGCACAATGATATAGTTTTATTAAAAATGTATAAAAATATAAACATTTTTTTTACAAGTTAGTAGTCAATAACGATAATAATTTATATATATATATATATGAAAACATGTACCATTATTAAATAAAATACATTATCACATTTCATTTTTTTTTTGGAAATAAATAACTTGCAGAAAAAGGTAAAATCACAAAAATACTGAACTGCAAGGAAAATTCAATCGGAAAGTCCCTAATCACATGGCAAGATCAAATGAAAAAACACATCGAACGAATGGACAACTGTCATATTCCTGACTTGGTACATGCATTTTCAAATGTAGAAAAGATACGCTCACTCGTGAAGTCATTTTTAATACCTTATTCAATCTAAACTAAATGTGTTTATACATAATATACATGTAAAATGGCTAAAACAAATTGTTCAGTAGACAAAATAATAAAGAAAATATAAATTATAGACAATCTTAAATAGGCATGCTAGGGCAAGTGATTGTCATAAAATCAATGAATTTTGTATCTTAAAAGAAGAAGACACCTCTAATATTTCTAAAGTGATAGCCGTACTAATCATACTGTCAGTGTAAAGTTTTCAAAACTTTTGGTACTTACATCGTGTTGAGATGACAGTTACCTGCAACCACTACCCGAGGAAAACTAAAAACAATTTATGAAAATGTGTATTTAAAATAATTGTCGCAAAAAACTAACTGCAAGTATTTATGTTTTCAAAACACATACAACAAATATGGTATCAAATTTGGTTCTACAACATTGATTGTATACTAAAAACAAAATCAATAACAGAGTTATTAGTCAATAAAAATAAAATTTTGTTAACAGTGTTTAAGTAAAAAAAAAGGAACACAATCTTGTATATATAGTAGTAACTTTAATACGCATTTCTGGTTTGCAGAGTTCTAATGAGAAGGATATAATTTGAGTTATTTCCCTTAGATTGTATTGAGCTATAAAACTTTCTATCCAATCAGTTTTTTACTAAAGAAAAATAAACTAATAAATAGTCCCTGTTTTAATTTCCGGGTAGTATTATATTGAACCCTTGAAATATTTGTGATTTTTCTCTTCAGTTATTGCTTTTAGTCACGAAAATATAACAGCGTATGTTCATTATAAATACGTGAACATTTCTCTAATGTGAAAAAAAAAATGTTTAAAAATCGACATCGTATCCTTTAAAAATTGTAAGTTAAGAATTGTTCATGAATTTATACATGTATATATAACTGTTTTCGACCTAGCACTTTTATTTAATATAAATGATGATTCAGTTAAGTTAAGAATTCAAAGTCTTATATATTAACTACCAATAACTTCTTAATACAACCATCATGTAATATATATATAAAAAAACCAAAGCATAATTCCCATAAAAGCAATGGTGACATCATAAAAACAAATTTTACAAAAAATGGAGCTGACTGCACCAAATAAAATAATGTGTACAATGTTACGTTAAACATTAATGTATCGCAGAATTTATAAATGATATGGCATGAATATTCTAAGGAAGAGAAGACGTAAATATTCAACCATGGAATGTGTTTATCCAGCAACTGCATGGTTATTTTACCGGCTTTTCTAAACTCACCCTAAAAGAAACAAAAAAAATATATAAGTTCATTTCTAATACTGTCAATGGAATTTTTAACCAGATACAAAGATGATAATAATAAATTAAAAGCAGTTTAATTTCACACCGTTCTAAGTATGCATCTTTTATATCTTATCAAGAAAGCATAAAAGGGGAAGGTAAAGACGAAAAAACCCAACAACAGTCAACTGCATAGTACCACACTAAAACCTCATTAGCCAATCATAATATCACAATGGAACAGGATGGAACCAAAACCGCTTTTTGTTTTTTAGTTCTCTCAAGGCTTATCTATCCACAAACACAAACCTCATAACTAAACAGGACCGAAACAAATCAGTTTTTTTATTTGTTAATCATCTCAAGACTTATTCATTCAGAAAGTGATTGCATACTAATTTTTATTATATTTTTATAATTTGTATGGATAGGTAAATGATAAGTGTATAATAATAGCATTGTTTTAAATGAGTGCTGTTTGAGATCTAGCGAGTTACCCATACATGCCTATATATAATACTTTGGCACAACAAAATCGAAACTAAAATTGACTAAGCTTAAGTCAGCTTCAGTGGCATAGGAGTGGACTGAAAAGTGGTTGGTAGGGCATACTTCCGAATGCGAGAAGCAATTTCTATAGTCCTCTTTCATTTTTATTTTTATCCCCACTTTAGGCCATGGAGTTTCTTAAATGTATATTGTCATCCTTCTGCCAATGAATTTAAAACAATCGGTATACATATTACAAAAGGATGATAGTAAGGGAGCAACCACTTAACTTCAAAAAAGGGGGGTATTTTTTTTATTTAGTATTTCAACGCTATCAATCAAATTATTTTTTCAATACTTAACACTATAACGTATGGGGAAAATCTGGATTTAGATTTTTTGGTCATCTGCTTGACCAGAATCATTCAGAAGAAAAAAACATACCCCCTCCCCCATTGAAGTAACGTGAATACATGGTCGTTCCGCAAGTAAAAATTCTGATTCTTGTTATTCCAAGGATTTATTCTTACTATAAATTCTTGGTTTCGGCAAAACACAAATAAAATATAAAACGTACACCCCAACCTCTTCTGTCTCGTATATTTTATGATGGTATGCTAATAAACTTCTTACGGGAGGGATTGTGCTTGTTTCTGGTACCGGTATGATGAAGACATAATAGTAATAAGTTTAATTGAGTTCTGGAGCTGGCATGTCAGTTAACTGCTAGTATTCTTTTGTTAATTTGTTTATCGTTGTCATTTTGCTTAGTTTCCTTTGTTACCTATTCTGACATCGGACTTGGATTTCTTTTAATTTGAGTTTAACTGTGCATATTGATGTGTGTTTGTTTATTCTACATTGGCTAGAGGTATAGGGAGAGGGTTGAGATCTTACAAAACATATTTAACCGAGCCGCATTTTTGCGCCTGTCGCCAGTCACGAGCCTCTGCTCTTTGTTTATAGTCTTGTATGGGCTTTTAAATTTTTAGATTTATTATATGTTTTGAATTTTTATTTTAGTATGACGTCCATTTGCACTGAACTAGTACACATTTTTGTTTAAGGGCCATCTGAAGCTCGCATCCGTGTGCGGGATTTTCTCGTTGTGTGTGTTGAAGATCCATATATAATGGTGGCCTTCAGCTGTTTTCTGCTCTTTGGTCAGGTTGTTGTCTCTTTGACACATTCCCTATTTCCATTCTCTAATTATAACTAGAATTGACGCCAACATTGTAGCACCGACTTCCAAGCTTTGTGCTCCATAACTCAAGGGTATCCTGTCCATATTATTTGTTGCGTGTGGGAACTCAATTAAAATGGAGAACTTCATTTTTTCACAAGTCTTATACTGATAAGAAAGCCTATAAAGATAACACTGAGTAAAATTGTGTGTACCTATTAAATGTCTTCTCCATGATCTGTCACGCCAAACTGGTCATCTTCAATAGGACATAGTATTACTGTAAATCGTCTGGCATCCGGCATGTTACCACTCACAGATGTAAACCGATATCCCTTTCTAAGATAGTCCATCACTTGTCCTTTCACATATCTGTAACTCAGGTAAGCGTACCAAATAGAAACTATAAGAGTTCAGAAACATGTTCATTCAATCTTTGTTAAAGTCATGAAAAGAGGGACCGGCCATAGAAAATATATAGGAGTACCTAGCCAAACTATATCTATTGTGCTGTAAACATGGTAGAAGAATCAAAGATTTAAAAAAATATAGAAATAGACAAATCAGTTTTTAGATATAGGATGATGTGGTTGGTGTCACTGTGGGTGCCAATGAGACAACTCTCCATCCAAATAACAATTTATAAAGTAAACCATTATAGGTCAATGAACGTCCTTCAACATAGAGCCTTGGCTCACACCGAACAAAAAGCTATAAAGGGCCCCAAAATTACTAGTGTAAATTACCATTCATTCAGCTTTTGTCTGCCATGTCTGCATACATTTGTTAATTATGCAGTGATGTCAGTGATGAAGAAGATATTTTTATTTTTATTTTTTTATTTTGTTATATACCGCAAGATGAAATCATTGCAAAATTTACATCCCACCAACCTAATATTCTTAGCTATTTAAAATAGATTTAAATCATTGTATATCAGAAAATATCTTAGCTATAAATAGATTTTAAATCAGCTAAGGTATCATACATTTGAACATACTATATGAATTGTGTAAAAATAATAATTTGCTAATAATTTATTTGATCTTGTCCTTGATTTAAATTTTAATCATGAAATTGAATGCAAACCCTGTTTTTTTTTGTGTTTTTTTTTTAATTTTGTTGTTGGTTATTTTAGTGAGTGGTAGGGTTTGGGATGTCCTTCACAAAACCAGTGATGATAGAAGAAACAGTAAAAAAAAAAACACACACACACATAATGCCGCAAGAGCAACACTCATTGAAAAAGAAAAAAAATCAGATAAATTAAGATTTTTTTGTTAATTTTAAGACACTGTATTTGTTTTTAGCGTAAGTGTAACCGGAGTTTCTGCATGATGGTATCTTTCGAGCAGTGGTCGAAAAATCTTTCCTTAATTTTTCTGTTCAAATATTATGTGTACATATACAAGAAAATTTGCTTACCGAACATTTTGCTTCTTTTACAGCAAGTTTCCTAATAACTGAATTATTTGATGCGTGGATATGAAATGGAGATCTCAAAACCTATAAATACATTTACATGAAAAGGGAAGCAACCCAGTTTATATCAGGTTAATTAGTGTAAATGTGTATTCATGTGGTTTAGGGAGCTACCATTTGATTTTTAGGGGGGGGGGGGGGGGGGGGGGGCTTGGATGAAAAATTTTGTCCTGCATTTTTTATAGCTGTAATCTCTGTCCTGCCTTTTTATTTTTCACTCTGTTCGGTCCTGCCTTTTTTTTTTATCCTGTGGCCGGGTGTTACCTTTCCCCGTCAGTGTTAATTAAGGGCATACGATACAGTTACAGGGTAGGTAATGACGTTGCTAACGTAGAATGTTATTTTCGCGACGTCAAACTGTGACATATCGGGAAAAGATGCATTTTTCGACTGAATTTTATCCTTCAAACTGATTTAATTTGAAAACGAGTGCATGGACCCCTATTTTTTAAAACGACATTTTGTTTCATTTTGCAGGGAGATCATGTGAACCAAATTTTATAAAACTGTAAATAGTTCAATTTTTTTAATGTTAATAAATATACAGCAAAAAAATACGTTTTTTTCTCAATTCATGACCATTTGATAAATATGAGTTATTTCTGAATAAAAAATGCATAAATTTTTAGAATACTTAAAAAATACAGAAATGACAAATTATTTAACGAAAAACTATTTGTGTTTATCTTTTGAAACAAAAAAAGTTATGGCTTTCTTTCGAAAGGGAAAATACGGCCACAAAACCGAATTTTTAGCAAATATACAAAATTTCGACTTCATTTAACTCAAAAAGTAGCACATGAAGGTGTATATTTTATTACATATTTGATTTAATCAGGCAAAAAAAAGCCTATATATGGAAATTTTCATCAAACTGTAAATACGGGATCAAAACTGTATCGTATGCCCTTAATCTAGGGTCGTACTACAGTACATGATATATATATAAGGCATGGAGATGTTATTTTAGAAATCAGTTAAATTATCAATAGTAAAGGATCCTACAAATTAATGTAAGATACAGTCACAGAAAATAATTATATTTATAAGTACGTCTGAGCCAGCAGTGACAACTCTACACCAGATTTATCCATCGGATCACCAGCAGTGATGGTGATACATGGCTGTGTACATTGTGTATATACAACTCGTCTAAACATCAACCCAACAATGTTAGATCTGTAAATTTGCTTTCGAATAAGAATACCAGATTGTCTGAGGTGATCAGCTACAGTTTCGACGGGAGTTTCGGCAACTAATCTGACGAAATTCTTGGTCAGCTTCTTTTTATCGCGTGCGTCCATGTAGAAAGTTTGTTTTGAAGTGAAGGTTTTGTGAACATTCCTAATTAAATATGTGATTGATTGATATTTGTGTGTAGGGCGGTACTGTTTTTCTCATTGGACGAAATATCTACATTCATGATTGGTTGGCGGGGTTTTCTATTGCGAGTTTTAGGAAGAATGTCCATCACACGTTGTATCCAAATAAGTTTATGTGTAATCGAAACGAAAGGTCATGACTTCTGTTGATTGATAGGGAGGGAGGGGCATGACCATATTTATCCGTGCCAGCGTGCCAACCTTTTTTCGGTGGTAGGGGCATGACCATATTTATCCGTGCCAGCGTGCCTACCTTTTTTCGGTGGGAGGGGCATGACCATATTTATCCGTGCCAGCGTGCCTACCTTTTTTCGGTGGGAGGGGCATGACCATATTTATCCGTGCCAGCGTGCCTACCTTTTTTCATGCACTTAAAACTGATCACTCCCTACTACTAATACGCGTGAAAATTAAAAAATAGCCAATTTTGAATAATGGAATGGGTATTTAAAATAATGGAATGGACTGCTGCGACCCTTCAACCCGTATTACAGTAATAACTTATACCTCATTCGAAAGCTTATCAATAGAGGAACAAAAGGTTTACAGTCAATATGTTCTGCAACGCATATTAGAGAAGTTACGAAGGACCTAAATATCGAAATACGCGTGAACATTAAGAAATACTGAGTATCTTATTTTGAAAAATGAAATTGACTGCTGCGACCCGTCAGTCCCTATTTAAGGAAAACTGATACACCATTTGAAAGCTTATTAATAGAGGAACAAAAAGGTTATGTGCCACAGTGATCATTACAGGGGTAACGGAGGACCTGAATGCCAAAATACGCGTGAAAATAAAGAAATAGCCAAGTTTGAATAATGAAATGGATATTTTGAATAATGGAATTGACTGCTGCGACCTACCAGCCCCTTGTTACAGCTTTCAAATGGTGTATAACGTTTTCCTAAATTAGGGGATTAATGAAAAGTCGACCGTTGTAGCTAAACACATTTAGTCAGGAAACACAGAAATAAAAACCCGAAAAGTCCGTTACCATTCCACACCGTGACAATGTTGATGATAATGATAGATATATTGTTGCTGTCTTCGTGGCTTTATATATCGAAGTTGTTATATTTTAACAGTATTACTAAAATATAACATTTAGGAGTCTTACGAACATTTAAATTATATGTTCTTCTTGTTTCCGAATCCCTATTTTTCTATTGTATAATCGTTTTTTGTGCACTTTTGAAAATATAATATTTTCTGTTTAAAACCTAAAATTTAAAAAAAAATATATATGGTTTAAAATCATTCTTGTTATTTTGTTATTTTCAAACAATTTAGATTGTTTGCTCTGAATATTTATTTTATTTATTTATGCTGTATGCCGCTAATTCATTTATACACTGTGAGATTGTCCCTAACTTCCAAGTGGAACAAACATTGTTTACATTTATAATACTTTCCAAGTGGAACATTGTTTTGTTTCAGGTGCATCACCGCTTACCGGAAACAACTGCGCCAAATAAGTGAAAGAAAAATTGGGTAATAGTCCCAATTTTAAAATTGGGAAATAGTCCCAATTTTTCTGGGTTTTTTCTGCAATGCCTACAAACTGTTTGATTAAAACTTTGTGATGAATTGAAAGTACTATTTAAATATTGCATCTTTTTACAGAAATTTAACCAGGTAGGTGGATCGAAGGATATTATGTTTACAACAATGTAGTGGTGGTGCGGGCGGATGAAAACAGCAAACAGAAAGTAGAAAAAGGAAGTTTTGACTTCGAGGTGGATTAACTTTTTATTCTTCGTGGCCAGGTGCCCTTTTTGCATGAAATCATAGTAAATCATTTCTAAATGCATGAAAAAATGTCTTTGCAGCATTTTTGAATATTTGTTTTTTTGAAGATCAGCTTGCATCGTAAGGTTGCAGTCTTGTAATTGTTTGCTCCAATGCGGAACTGTAATTTCTCATCATGTATGCATGCTCCGTTTTCTTCTAGACCTTGTAGAATGTGGCAGTGCAATAAACATGGTAAAAGGCAACTTGTCTGTCCCTAGTATCCAACAAACCGTTATTTCAAGCGGCAGTCACAATTCCTGTCTATTATCCGGGTCAACCAAGGGGTGGATTCAGGATTTTAGAAAAAGGGGGGGGGAGGGTGCGAAGTGTTTAAAAATATTTGGGACCTTGTTTTGGGATAAAAACATAAAATGTGTGTAATATGCACTTTTTTAACGGTTCCTGGCGTGTGGCATGTATATTTTGTAGTTGCTGTAAAGTGTAAGGGTTGGACATTTTCGATGCTGTATTCCCTCTATTAATTGTTTATCATACAAT
This sequence comes from Mytilus galloprovincialis, assembly GCA_037788925.1. Classification (NCBI taxonomy): domain Eukaryota; kingdom Metazoa; phylum Mollusca; class Bivalvia; order Mytilida; family Mytilidae; genus Mytilus; species Mytilus galloprovincialis. The sequence continues at coordinate 68,638,784 of CM075338.1, read as the reverse complement.
GATAGTATGGATCCAAAGCTATATACTGATAAATTTGATGTGGGACTTGTCAGTAAAAAAATAGACATTGAAAATTCTTGGTGTTTTGTTGTAAGTTTTGTTATCATAACCTCACAGATTTCTTGTTGTAAACAAGATATACGCCGGGCTATTCAATAAAACGACCGACACCAGTTAAAAAAGACAAACAAGCAATTTTTATCCAAATTTAAGAGAAGTGAGGGTTTCCAAATCAACCAAAAGCTACGAATGCGTCTGAATTAACAACGAATTTATGAATGACGGTCAACAAATTGAGACATAAAAGCCACACCCAGCAGTCAGGTTGCAGTCTGGTCTTGAAAAAGTATTTAATATATCAGTTCGGTGAAACAGACATAACGGTCACACATGCAAACCCCTGCCACAAAAAAATATGCCCGTTTTTATTCATCATGTTCATTTAATGCTAAATAATTCTGTAGGAAATTTTCGTTTCTAATAGCAAAAACAGGGACAAGATTATTGTTTTCAATCCATTTACGGCCAAAATTTTTGTTTAAGGCAAACATCAGAGTCATTTTTGTCTCTCAAATATCTCAGACTGTCTCCTTGAATCAAATGGTTCGTACCTTCGACTTAAAATATATCTAGAGCTTATACTGACTGTAGATCATTATTCAGCTATGTTATTTTAAAATAGGCTGGGCGTTTAGGGTTAAACATGTTTTCGTAGGTAAATAATAGTGCTGTGGAACTTTTTTCATGATAGTCTATAAAGTATTACTTTCTGTTTGGTGGAATAGTGAAATAGAAGTCAATACGTTCTTGCTCAATCCTATGTCGCTTTGAAGGTGTCATGATTGTCATCCTTAGCCTAAGCAATGTCTTACTGTAAAGATATGATTATGGATTTCAAAATGACTGAGCGACGTTTTTTCGACGCACTGGTCAACTCCACCATAGCGAATCACATGAATTGACAATCAGTAAATTCCAGCGAAAAGTATGTTTATAAGTAAAGAATTGTCGCATAAAAATTAAATACTAGAGTACACGGGAAATGGCAAAGTTTACGAAGTCTAGTCTGATTAATCATTTGACAAAAAAAAAAAAAAAAGTCCAAGCAAAAGAAGGGGGGGGGGGCGTACGCCCTCTACGCCCCTTCTGGATCCGCGACTGATCCGGGTCAACCATTGTTTATAATTTGTTCTCGAAATATGCATGAAAAGTTTCCTACTGAATACAAACCAACAACATTGAATTGGTCAATGAAAACTTGCTTCTTTTTCTCTGCTTTGAAAACTTGCTTCTTTTTCTCTGCTTTGAAAACTTGCTTCCTTTTCTCTGCTTTTAATTATAAGATCTAGATCTTCTAAAAATTCGTTTGTTAACTTTGATTTTCATTACTCATGTATTACCCAACAGCAGACCAGCTCACATGGTAGAGCGCTCGCTTAGCATGCGAGAGGTACCGGGATCGATGCCCGGGTCCTCCATTAATTTTTGAATGTCGACAATACTCAATTTTTCGGTAGTCTTTCAGCATTGAAAATGAATAGAGTCTGATATGAACGAAATAAGGAAATTGTGTCGATTCGAGTGTACACATGTTACAAGAATCCTTCATTCATTGACATTCTCATGTTTATATATATATATATATATATATATATATATATATATATATATATATATATATATATATATATATATATATATATATATATATATATATATATATATATATATATATATATATATATATTAATGTGATTAGTTCGACTCGTTCACCACATTTGGGATGTATTATAATAATCTGTCACAAAGGATTAATGATGCAGTGATAGTCAGATTTAGTTTATCTTTGCGTCTTTTTTTCAAAAATATGCTCATGAATGCTAAAAAGTAGACAAATTTGAAGGTTTGGAACGTGTTCAAAACTTAACTGGTCGTCTGGTGAAATGAACTGGAGATGCTACGGCATAAACAATATGACAGTTGGATTGGTTTCAAACCCTTACACAGGTATTATCCGGTGTTACTATACCGGTCAAATTGACAATTAAAGAATGAAAATCCAAAGCCAAGTAAAAAATAATGTCCTCCCCGGCGGGGAATCGAACCCCGGTCTCCCGCGTGACAGGCGGGGATACTAACCACTATACTACCGAGGACTTAGTAACGACCATCATTTTTAGCTTAACGCTCACTGCTATCTTGTTAATATATTGAACGCATCCGCAAAGTCATAGTATATTGATTGCTGTAGGCGATATGTTAAGCGCAACCGATCCGTCATTCTATTTATTTGTTTTCTCTGCTACTCTTGCTATAATTGAAATATCTTAATGAATTATCGCCCCTCCTCCCCCTAATATACGTTTCAGATTCAATTGATGGCGCTTTTTTGTTTTTATTACTAAATGTACAATACATCCAAATACGTATAAATCATCAATTTTAACCATTTGTATACAGACCCCGTGATAGCTCAGTTGGTAGAGCGGGAGACTGTAGTGGAATAAGAAAATCTGACATCTCTAGGTCGGTGGTTCGACTCCGCCTCACGGGATATTTTTTGGTCCAATTTTGAACACTCTCAAATATTAACATTGTTCAAGGAATTTTAGCGAATGCACATTAATTAGCGGCTTTTTATGCATTTAGTTACGACGTTTCAACCTTATTCATTTTGTTTTAACGACCGACGGCCAAAGCAGTTGTAGGCATATCACGTAATTGTGCTAAATATAAATAAATCTTCATTAGATCCTTGATTGCCTTTTTCTGATTACCTATTTCTCAATGTCTACAAAGGTAGCTCTCGAGACTACTTTGAACTATAGTTAGAACCGATAAAGTGACAGAATGACATCTGTACGCATAAAGGCGTTATTTAATAACATATTACCCAAGAGGGGGAACCACTAATGACAGGACGATTGCCCGGATAGTGACAGGACGGTTGACCGGACGACATATAAATAGTCATAACTTTTTTGTTATCCGATAGATTTGTTTAATATTTGTAAACCTGAAAGATATTAAACTATATTTTATGAATATAAAAAAAAAGAGGAAAAATAATTATTTTTGAGCAAAAAAAGTTGACCGGACGGTATTCACACTCGCCAATATACGCTAAATATATATTCAACTGGTTGACGACAAGTGTTAATATCTCTTTTGTTTTACAATGTTTGTCCATGAAACTCAGGAATCTGTGAGATTTATAAATATATTATACGAAAATATAAACTTGATTGCAAAAAAACGTGTTTTTCTCAAAAAAAAGTTGACCGGACGGTATTCACCCTCGTGACGGATTTTACATTCAATCGATATATATGCCTTAAATATATTGAACTGATCGACACAATACTAAAATATCTCTTCTTTGGTTATAATATTGTTAATAGCAATATTTTATGAAAAAATAACCGTTATAGCAAGGATTTGTATAGTTAGAAATCCTTGTTTATAGTTAATGGTTTATATTACTATCGAATAAATGAAATTGTTTCAATTTGTTCAAATGGTAAAAATTGGTGGCAACAAATTGTTAACCGACCCCTTCCGTCTGCCAGAATAATTCTGCCCCCTGCTCACCAACGGGGAGGTAGAAGTGGGAATTTCGAGCAGGATATACCTTTTATTTCAAAATTACATCGTTATTACAAAAAAAACAAATTTCTGTGATCTAAACTGGTTAAAAGTCAGAGCATAAATGACTGAACAATTGAATAGTTATTATTAGGTGAGTTAAATGTTAATCTGAAATCCTGAACTTCATAAAATTTCTTCTTTAATTGCCCAGCTAACAATGTTACGTCATAATTACGTCGTGACAATGTCATGTTTTCGTCGCATTGACGTCAGGTTATTACGTTGTATTTACGTAAAAGTGTATGGTTTTCTTGACGTTGTCACAACGTCGTACATTAACGTTGTGGTGACGTAAAATTACGTTTCTACAACGTTATTCCTGACATTACAACAACGTTTATATCACATTATGTCGATGTTGTCACAACGTCATACATCAATGTTGTGGTGACGTAAAATTACGTTTCTACAACGTTATTCCTGACATTACAACAACGTTTATATCACGTTATCGCAACATTAACATTAACGTTGTGGTGACGTAAAATTACGTTTCTACAACGTTAATATCACATTATGTCGACGTAATATACTTGCACTTTTATATTATGCTTTATAATTGGCCAAAAAATGATCGTATATACACACACATAGTATCAACTGTGTTTGGGACCATGAGGTGACCTCTAGATGATATATGTTGGTGTTATTCTCTGAATTCGTATATTCTGCATCATCATCTTTTTTTTTGTAGCTTCAATCGAATTACTGTTTCAGTAATTGTGATATAACAGAAATGAATCCTAGGGCCATCTATAGCTGAGTGGCTGCCTATTCGTATGCAGTTCTTGATAGTGCTTGTAAAAATAATATGCATTTATCATATATGTTACTCTATAAGATTAAGAGGGATGTTGTCCCGGTCTCTTTAACCCGTCTTTAATTGCTGCCTATACGATATGGGATTTGCCCATTGTTGAAGGCAGTACATTGACCTCTATAGTTATTTTCTGTGTCGTTTGGTCTGTTGTGGAGAGTCTCGTTGGCAATCATAGTACCACATCTTCTTTTTTTATATTCAATTTATTTCATCGTAGTATACATTTCTCATAAAGCATGTTCACGTTCTGAATATAATATCTGGCTAGCTAAATACCCACCCATGAAAGTAATAAAAAAAAGTTTATGAAAAGTAAATAATGCCTGCAAATGTTTGCACCTGTCCTAAGTCAGGAATCTAATGTACAGTAGTTGTCGTTTGTTTATGTAATTTATACGCGTTTCTCGTTTCTCGTTGTTTTATTTTATATAGATTAGACCGTTGGTTTTCTCGTTTGAATGGTTTTACACTAGTAATTTTGGGGCTCTTTATAGCTTGTTGTTCGGTGTGATCCAAGGCTCCGACATTGACCTATAATGGTTTACTTTTTCAAGTTCAATTGTTATTTGGACGGAGAGTTGTCTCATTGGCACTCACACAACATCTTCCTATATCTGTATATCAAAAAGTGAAGAATTGATCGTTAATTTTGTTTATTTAATTTTTAAATGTTCTCCTGGGTCCCTGGTAGTGGTATTTCCGGAGCTGCTGCAATTATCCTCTTAACAGTTGGTTCCTGCAATGACAATACAAAAACTTATTTGTACAAAATAAGTTAAATTGTAATTATTCTAGGTCAAACATTATTGAAAATAAATACTAGATCTATGTAGCTGTGTGTAAGACGTGGCTTTCCAAATCTCCTTGAAAAACACATAAACCACATAATTATATATTCAGTTAAATTTAAAGTTACCCTTAATTTATTGTCCCAAAAGAGTATCTTGATCTTCACAATGCTAGTTACAAATGCATATCTATAAGGCCACCCTTAAACAATTGTTTGTTTGGCATTGCCGACCCACACTATCAGCAGGTGGGTAGGTAGGTAGGGATTTATTTTTTTTTACATTTAAAAGATTTATACATGTAAATCATGAAGTCTCTAGATCAATGTTGTCCAAAGCATTGAAGCATTGTTGTGTGTACATGCTGGTGGTTTCTTTGAAAGGGGTCAACCGTCAATGTCACATTCTACATCATACACAGAAACAAAATCAAGAGCATACCAGGCACTAGTAAGACCCAAACTGGAATATAGTTGTAGTGTCTGGGACCCCCATATGAAAGAACAACAGATACAATTAGAAAAGGTACAGAGACGTGCTGCTCGTTACGTACACAACAACTACGATTACACGAGCAGTGTCACAAACATGCTAAATCAGTTGAAATGGCCACCACTAGCTGAGAGACGCCTAAAAACCAGACTTATTTTATTTTATAAAGTAATACATTGTCTTGTTGCCATTCCATCGCATATTCTTGAACAAACAGACAGCAGAACAAGACAAAATTTTAGGCCTAATAACAATTTCGTACTGAATTAAAAAAAAAACAACAACATAGAATACAAACAATAATAATTTTGGGAAATATTCCAATATAGGTTGCACTATACGGGGAAATAAGGGTATTCTTACCTTATAGCGTGTTCCACCTCGTTTTGAGAGTGTATGTTTTAGGGTTTCCCCAATCAATTCTTCAATATCTGATGTCCTTGCTGAGGGGTATATGTAGTTCTTCATGTAAGACTCTACAAAAATTGACATTGATAAAATTTGCATAGTGATATTAAATGTAATTTAAAAATAAACCGTAGACTGTCAGGGAGCAACAATTTTACTTCAAGGAGGGTCATGGTTTTTGCTTGAGTCAGTGAAGTGCAAACAATTTTATTCAATTTTTCAACGATATCAATCAAATTATTTTTTTTAAGTCTAACACTATAAGGTATGGGTGGAATCTGGATTCAAAATATTTTTTGTCCTGAACTCTAACAGAATATTTTGTTTCATCAATTTGGAAATCTTAAGAAAAAACTCTATGAACCCCCCCTTCTTTTATAGTTAAATGGTGGTTCCCTAATTTCAAAGGCAAATTCGGTATTTTCATTAAATATTTATGAGTTTGAAGCTATAATATTGATTTTGTTAGATGGCATAATGATTTATCATTTATCAAATTAAATACACAGCTTTTTTACATTTTTTATTACTTTTTACATTATTATATTCCAATCTTCATTGTGACTGATGTATCTTTTTAAACTCCACAAAGAACCGGTAAAAAAACCAAATTCCCAGTATTGTCAGCGCCGGCAAAATAGCCATTACTTTTGAATTATGCTATATATAGCTATTTATAGCTCGCTTTTAATCGAGATATTATAATCATATCATAATTACTGTTTCACCGGCAAATAAGCCACTGCCAAAATAATAAAAAAAAAATATAATTGAAAATTATGACCATAAATGTATGTTTTACATTTACAAATTTGCCATATATATGTTCCAGACCATTGAGTTTTTGGACCGTACGAGTACGGTCCGGACCGTATATACGTATACTCGTACGGTCCGACCATACGCGTGCGGTCGGACCGTATGAGTATACGCGTATGGTCCAGTACGAGCTGACCTAATGTTATTGGATCATATGGTTTACATTTAGACAACCATTATCACAATCTTTATTTTTAGTATTACAAATTGTTATTATTACAATTAGATGGACGTATTTTTTTTGCGTTGAAATGTGTGCTGTTCATGCATGTTCCCTTGCATTTACATTTTTGTTTCTAAAATTGCTAAATAGTGTCCTCCCACATTATGTTTTCTTCCGATATCTTCAATTTCAGTGATCATATAATTCAATTAATGTATTACTGGTCGACATGTTAAGACATACAAGAAATTGACATATTTAATTAGCGCGAATTTTTTAAATAGTTAAGATATAAAGTTTTTATTTCAATTACATTTGAACTTTTTTATATAAATTTGAGAGTTAAGTTATCTTGATCTGTTTATATATGCATTTGCATTAAACTTGAACAACTTCTTTATATTAGTTCTACCGTATGAGTATTTTGAAAAAGTAAGCCTACGGTCCAAAAACTCATAGATACGGTCTGGAACATATATTATATAAATTAATACAGATTAATCGTTGACTATTTATTCAGTCATTATATACATATAATAATAATAATTAAAGGAGTAGTGGTATGATTTTTTTGTAAATTATATTGTCCCTTACAAAAATAAATAATTATAAATAATAATTTATTTTATTAAAGTGTCACATACTCGTCTACTGATGTTATACAGTCATATAGATAATATTATATAATATACATAGCACAATTGTAAGATAAGACAAATACCCAGCCTACATAGGCTTATGAGACACTATATACAAATATATACCTATTTAACAGTATACAAATTGTAAAACATAGTAAAATGTTAAAAAATAATTAAAACTATCCGGATTTTTCAAATAATAATAAAAATTAAAATATGTAATTAAAAAAAAACCATAACCTTAATTTAAAAACAGAAATATAAATATAAACAAGAATGTGTCCTCAGTACACGAATGCCCCACTCGCACTATCATTTTCTATGTTCAGTGGACCGTGAAATTGGGGTAAAATCTCTAATTTGGCATTAAAATTAGAAAGATCATATCATAGGGAACATGTGTACCAAGTTTGAAGTCGATTGGACTTCAACTTCATCAAAAACTACCTCGACCAAAAACTTTAACCTGAAGCGGGACAGACGGACGAACGAACGGACGGACGAACGAACGGACGGACGAACGAACGGACGAACGAACGGACGGACGAACGAACGGACGGACGAACGAACGGACGGACGAACGAACGGACGCACAGACCAGAAAACATAATGCCCCTCTACTATCGTAGGTGGGGCATAAAAAGAAGATGTGGTATGAATGCCAATGAGACAACTCTCCACAAGAGACCAAAATGACACAGAAATTAAAAACTACAAAGTTGATTTTTGTAAAAAATCTTTTGTATTTATTCATTCTAAATTTTTATCAGTTCTTTAGTTTATGAGTTCAATGCACAAGTTTTTATATTGTAAATACACTTGAGTTATTTTCAAGGTATGCCATCACTGTGTCTGTGTATAAAGTTAACATGACATGGCAAATACATACCACTGATAGCTCGCTATCCTGACCTCAATTAGAATCAAATTAGCTACACGTGTGTAAGGTTTCTGCAGACGAAATTAGCAAAAGTTTTTTGTAAAAATAATTTATAAAGCAAGAGTACAACAAAATTTAATTTCATATCTATCATGTCTCTCTTCTAAAATTACATCATGCACGTGTTGTAAAACCAGAATAGTGGTGCGATATGTATAAATTATCGGGTTTTCTACATGCTGATATCGGAAAAATATCAGCCCCGAGGCACAATGTGAACCTTTTTGACGAGCGGCTGATATTTTCCGACATATATACGAAGAAAACCCGCATTGTCACGATTGTGACGTTGCTGTCAGATAATTTCACCTCTCACATCATTTTGCACATTGTGACGTCGCTGGTAGTGATAATGCTTGGAGCACAAAAATCATGCTTGAAACACCAAATCCTGTATTTTGACATATATACCGGCCTCTCTAACTTTTGACAATCACTTTTCCATTGTGGCGTCAGATGTTTTGTTTAATGACGTCAAAATTTTACGGGAACATCATTCTGTTCCTTTATAATAGAAACTTTATAAAAAGTAAGAAGAAAAAAACAACAGTTAAAGAATACAGATAAATGTACTTACGTTGGATCTTAGTGCAGTGGCTTGGTGAATGGCGTTTACTTTGAATATGACGTCATCACTTAAATAGCGTCACAACTAAAAGCCCTAACAACGGAACCAAAATCGGAAACGTTACGGTATTTCCGTATCTTTTTTTAACGTACAGACTTCGTCCCCTTTCACAGGTAATGCCTGCCTCATATCAAATATTGTTCATTAGTTCTACCAATACAAACAAGACAAATTAAATCTAGTACATAATAAAAGAAGAAATTTTGCTATTGTAAATTTTAGGGATGTCGACAATTACGTTGCTACAACGTTTTAATTACGTGATTTATTTGATCGATGTACAGTACATATTGCAATTATTTTTTATTATTTTTTTTTATTATTACGATGTTTTATTGATGACAAAAACATGGTTCCTCTTTTATAATAGCGTAAAAATCAACTTAATACTTTATCGACCAAAAATATGACGACGTTGCTATAACGTCACAGATACGTGACAGATGCGTCGCAATATGACATTGCAACAACGTAATATAAACATCTGACGCCACAATGGAAAAGTGATTGTCAAAAGTTAGAGAGGCCGGTATATATGTCAAAATACAGGATTTGGTGTTTCAAGCATGATTTTTGTGCTCCAAGCATTATCACTACCAGCGACGTCACAATGTGCAAAATGATGTGAGAGGTGAAATTATCTGACAGCAACGTCACAATCGTGACAATGCGGGTTTTCTTCGTATATATGTCGGAAAATATCAGCCGCTCGTCAAAAAGGTTCACATTGTGCCTCGGGGCTGATATTTTTCCGATATCAGCATGTAGAAAACCCGATAATTTATACATATCGCACCACTATTCTGGTTTTACAACACGTGCATGATGTAATTTTAGAAGAGAGACATGATAGATATGAAATTAAATTTTGTTGTACTCTTGCTTTATAAATTATTTTTACAAAAAACTTTTGCTAATTTCGTCTGCAGAAACCTTACACACGTGTAGCTAATTTGATTCTAATTGAGGTCAGGATAGCGAGCTATCAGTGGTATGTATTTGCCATGTCATGTTAACTTTATACACAGACACAGTGATGGCATACCTTGAAAATAACTCAAGTGTATTTACAATATAAAAACTTGTGCATTGAACTCATAAACTAAAGAACTGATAAAAATTTAGAATGAATAAATACAAAAGATTTTTTACAAAAATCAACTTTGTAGTTTTTAATTTCTGTGTCATTTTGGTCTCTTGTGGAGAGTTGTCTCATTGGCATTCATACCACATCTTCTTTTTATGCCCCACCTACGATAGTAGAGGGGCATTATGTTTTCTGGTCTGTGCGTCCGTTCGTTCGTCCGTCCGTTCGTTCGTCCGTCCGTTCGTTCGTCCGTTCGTTCGTCCGTCCGTTCGTTCGTCCGTCCGTTCGTTCGTCCGTCTGTCCCGCTTCAGGTTAAAGTTTTTGGTCGAGGTAGTTTTTGATGAAGTTGAAGTCCAATCGACTTCAAACTTGGTACACATGTTCCCTATGATATGATCTTTCTAATTTTAATGCCAAATTAGAGATTTTACCCCAATTTCACGGTCCACTGAACATAGAAAATGATAGTGCGAGTGGGGCATTCGTGTACTGAGGACACATTCTTGTTTATATTTATATTTCTGTTTTTAAATTAAGGTTATGGTTTTTTTTTAATTACATATTTTAATTTTTATTATTATTTGAAAAATCCGGATAGTTTTAATTATTTTTTAACATTTTACTATGTTTTACAATTTGTATACTGTTAAATAGGTATATATTTGTATATAGTGTCTCATAAGCCTATGTAGGCTGGGTATTTGTCTTATCTTACAATTGTGCTATGTATATTATATAATATTATCTATATGACTGTATAACATCAGTAGACGAGTATGTGACACTTTAATAAAATAAATTATTATTTATAATTATTTATTTTTGTAAGGGACAATATAATTTACAAAAAAATCATACCACTACTCCTTTAATTATTATTATTATATGTATATAATGACTGAATAAATAGTCAACGATTAATCTGTATTAATTTATATAATATATGTTCCAGACCGTATCTATGAGTTTTTGGACCGTAGGCTTACTTTTTCAAAATACTCATACGGTAGAACTAATATAAAGAAGTTGTTCAAGTTTAATGCAAATGCATATATAAACAGATCAAGATAACTTAACTCTCAAATTTATATAAAAAAGTTCAAATGTAATTGAAATAAAAACTTTATATCTTAACTATTTAAAAAATTCGCGCTAATTAAATATGTCAATTTCTTGTATGTCTTAACATGTCGACCAGTAATACATTAATTGAATTATATGATCACTGAAATTGAAGATATCGGAAGAAAACATAATGTGGGAGGACACTATTTAGCAATTTTAGAAACAAAAATGTAAATGCAAGGGAACATGCATGAACAGCACACATTTCAACGCAAAAAAAATACGTCCATCTAATTGTAATAATAACAATTTGTAATACTAAAAATAAAGATTGTGATAATGGTTGTCTAAATGTAAACCATATGATCCAATAACATTAGGTCAGCTCGTACTGGACCATACGCGTATACTCATACGGTCCGACCGCACGCGTATGGTCGGACCGTACGAGTATACGTATATACGGTCCGGACCGTACTCGTACGGTCCAAAAACTCAATGGTCTGGAACATATATATGGCAAATTTGTAAATGTAAAACATACATTTATGGTCATAATTTTCAATTATATTTTTTTTTTTATTATTTTGGCAGTGGCTTATTTGCCGGTGAAACAGTAATTATGATATGATTATAATATCTCGATTAAAAGCGAGCTATAAATAGCTATATATAGCATAATTCAAAAGTAATGGCTATTTTGCCGGCGCTGACAATACTGGGAATTTGGTTTTTTTACCGGTTCTTTGTGGAGTTTAAAAAGATACATCAGTCACAATGAAGATTGGAATATAATAATGTAAAAAGTAATAAAAAATGTAAAAAAGCTGTGTATTTAATTTGATAAATGATAAATCATTATGCCATCTAACAAAATCAATATTATAGCTTCAAACTCATAAATATTTAATGAAAATACCGAATTTGCCTTTGAAATTAGGGAACCACCATTTAACTATAAAAGAAGGGGGGGTTCATAGAGTTTTTTCTTAAGATTTCCAAATTGATGAAACAAAATATTCTGTTAGAGTTCAGGACAAAAAATATTTTGAATCCAGATTCCACCCATACCTTATAGTGTTAGACTTAAAAAAAATAATTTGATTGATATCGTTGAAAAATTGAATAAAATTGTTTGCACTTCACTGACTCAAGCAAAAACCATGACCCTCCTTGAAGTAAAATTGTTGCTCCCTGACAGTCTACGGTTTATTTTTAAATTACATTTAATATCACTATGCAAATTTTATCAATGTCAATTTTTGTAGAGTCTTACATGAAGAACTACATATACCCCTCAGCAAGGACATCAGATATTGAAGAATTGATTGGGGAAACCCTAAAACATACACTCCCAAAACGAGGTGGAACACGCTATAAGGTAAGAATACCCTTATTTCCCCGTATAGTGCAACCTATATTGGAATATTTCCCAAAATTATTATTGTTTGTATTCTATGTTGTTGTTTTTTTTTTAATTCAGTACGAAATTGTTATTAGGCCTAAAATTTTGTCTTGTTCTGCTGTCTGTTTGTTCAAGAATATGCGATGGAATGGCAACAAGACAATGTATTACTTTATAAAATAAAATAAGTCTGGTTTTTAGGCGTCTCTCAGCTAGTGGTGGCCATTTCAACTGATTTAGCATGTTTGTGACACTGCTCGTGTAATCGTAGTTGTTGTGTACGTAACGAGCAGCACGTCTCTGTACCTTTTCTAATTGTATCTGTTGTTCTTTCATATGGGGGTCCCAGACACTACAACTATATTCCAGTTTGGGTCTTACTAGTGCCTGGTATGCTCTTGATTTTGTTTCTGTGTATGATGTAGAATGTGACATTGACGGTTGACCCCTTTCAAAGAAACCACCAGCATGTACACACAACAATGCTTCAATGCTTTGGACAACATTGATCTAGAGACTTCATGATTTACATGTATAAATCTTTTAAATGTAAAAAAAAATAAATCCCTACCTACCTACCCACCTGCTGATAGTGTGGGTCGGCAATGCCAAACAAACAATTGTTTAAGGGTGGCCTTATAGATATGCATTTGTAACTAGCATTGTGAAGATCAAGATACTCTTTTGGGACAATAAATTAAGGGTAACTTTAAATTTAACTGAATATATAATTATGTGGTTTATGTGTTTTTCAAGGAGATTTGGAAAGCCACGTCTTACACACAGCTACATAGATCTAGTATTTATTTTCAATAATGTTTGACCTAGAATAATTACAATTTAACTTATTTTGTACAAATAAGTTTTTGTATTGTCATTGCAGGAACCAACTGTTAAGAGGATAATTGCAGCAGCTCCGGAAATACCACTACCAGGGACCCAGGAGAACATTTAAAAATTAAATAAACAAAATTAACGATCAATTCTTCACTTTTTGATATACAGATATAGGAAGATGTTGTGTGAGTGCCAATGAGACAACTCTCCGTCCAAATAACAATTGAACTTGAAAAAGTAAACCATTATAGGTCAATGTCGGAGCCTTGGATCACACCGAACAACAAGCTATAAAGAGCCCCAAAATTACTAGTGTAAAACCATTCAAACGAGAAAACCAACGGTCTAATCTATATAAAATAAAACAACGAGAAACGAGAAACGCGTATAAATTACATAAACAAACGACAACTACTGTACATTAGATTCCTGACTTAGGACAGGTGCAAACATTTGCAGGCATTATTTACTTTTCATAAACTTTTTTTTATTACTTTCATGGGTGGGTATTTAGCTAGCCAGATATTATATTCAGAACGTGAACATGCTTTATGAGAAATGTATACTACGATGAAATAAATTGAATATAAAAAAAGAAGATGTGGTACTATGATTGCCAACGAGACTCTCCACAACAGACCAAACGACACAGAAAATAACTATAGAGGTCAATGTACTGCCTTCAACAATGGGCAAATCCCATATCGTATAGGCAGCAATTAAAGACGGGTTAAAGAGACCGGGACAACATCCCTCTTAATCTTATAGAGTAACATATATGATAAATGCATATTATTTTTACAAGCACTATCAAGAACTGCATACGAATAGGCAGCCACTCAGCTATAGATGGCCCTAGGATTCATTTCTGTTATATCACAATTACTGAAACAGTAATTCGATTGAAGCTACAAAAAAAAAGATGATGATGCAGAATATACGAATTCAGAGAATAACACCAACATATATCATCTAGAGGTCACCTCATGGTCCCAAACACAGTTGATACTATGTGTGTGTATATACGATCATTTTTTGGCCAATTATAAAGCATAATATAAAAGTGCAAGTATATTACGTCGACATAATGTGATATTAACGTTGTAGAAACGTAATTTTACGTCACCACAACGTTAATGTTAATGTTGCGATAACGTGATATAAACGTTGTTGTAATGTCAGGAATAACGTTGTAGAAACGTAATTTTACGTCACCACAACATTGATGTATGACGTTGTGACAACATCGACATAATGTGATATAAACGTTGTTGTAATGTCAGGAATAACGTTGTAGAAACGTAATTTTACGTCACCACAACGTTAATGTACGACGTTGTGACAACGTCAAGAAAACCATACACTTTTACGTAAATACAACGTAATAACCTGACGTCAATGCGACGAAAACATGACATTGTCACGACGTAATTATGACGTAACATTGTTAGCTGGGTCGTCAACCAGTTGAATATATATTTAGCGTATATTGGCGAGTGTGAATACCGTCCGGTCAACTTTTTTTGCTCAAAAATAATTATTTTTCCTCTTTTTTTTTTATATTCATAAAATATAGTTTAATATCTTTCAGGTTTACAAATATTAAACAAATCTATCGGATAACAAAAAAGTTATGACTATTTATATGTCGTCCGGTCAACCGTCCTGTCACTATCCGGGCAATCATCCTGTCATTAGTGCAACCCCCCAAGAGGGGGACTAGCTCACATGGTAGAGCGCTCGCTTAGCATGCGAGAGGTACCGGGATCGTAATTGTGCTAAATATAAATAAATCTTCATTAGATCCTTGATTGCCTTTTTCTGATTACCTATTTCTCAATGTCTACAAAGGTAGCTCTCGAGACTACTTTGAACTATAGTTAGAACCGATAAAGTGACAGAATGACATCTGTACGCATAAAGGCGTTATTTAATAACATATTACCCAAGAGGGGGACTAGCTCACATGGTAGAGCGCTCGCTTAGCATGCGAGAGGTACCGGGATCGATGCCCGGGTCCTCCATTAATTTTTGAATGTCGACAATACTCAATTTTTCGGTAGTCTTTCAGCATTGAAAATGAATAGAGTCTGATATGAACGAAATAAGGAAATTGTGTCGATTCGAGTGTACACATGTTACAAGAATCCTTCATTCATTGACATTCTCATGTTTATATATATATATATATATATATATATATATATATATATATATATATATATATATATATATATATATTAATGTGATTAGTTCGACTCGTTCACCACATTTGGGATGTATTATAATAATCTGTCACAAAGGATTAATGATGCAGTGATAGTCAGATTTAGTTTATCTTTGCGTCTTTTTTCAAAAATATGCTCATGAATGCTAAAAAGTAGACAAATTTGAAGGTTTGGAACGTGTTCAAAACTTAACTGGTCGTCTGGTGAAATGAACTGGAGATGCTACGGCATAAACAATATGACAGTTGGATTGGTTTCAAACCCTTACACAGGTATTATCCGGTGTTACTATACCGGTCAAATTGACAATTAAAGAATGAAAATCCAAAGCCAAGTAAAAAATAATGTCCTCCCCGGCGGGGAATCGAACCCCGGTCTCCCGCGTGACAGGCGGGGATACTAACCACTATACTACCGAGGACTTAGTAACAACCATCATTTTTAGGTACTTAACGCTCACTGCTATCTTGTTAATATATTGAACGCATCCGCAAAGTCATAGTATATTGATTGCTGTAGGCGATATGTTAAGCGCAACCGATCCGTCATTCTATTTATTTGTTTTCTCTGCTACTCTTGCTATAATTGAAATATCTTAATGAATTATCGCCCCTCCTCCCCCTAATATACGTTTCAGATTCAATTGATGGCGCTTTTTTGTTTTTATTACTAAATGTACAATACATCCAAATACGTATAAATCATCAATTTTAACCATTTGTATACAGACCCCGTGATAGCTCAGTTGGTAGAGCGGGAGACTGTAGTGGAATAAGAAAATCTGACATCTCTAGGTCGGTGGTTCGACTCCGCCTCACGGGATATTTTTTGGTCCAATTTTGAACACTCTCAAATATTAACATTGTTCAAGGAATTTTAGCGAATGCACATTAATTAGCGGCTTTTTATGCATTTAGTTACGACGTTTCAACCTTATTCATTTTGTTTTAACGACCGACGGCCAAAGCAGTTGTAGGCATATCACGTAATTGTGCTAAATATA
The DNA here is from genome assembly GCA_037788925.1 of Mytilus galloprovincialis. Taxonomy (NCBI): domain Eukaryota; kingdom Metazoa; phylum Mollusca; class Bivalvia; order Mytilida; family Mytilidae; genus Mytilus; species Mytilus galloprovincialis. Next base: position 68,621,812 of record CM075338.1, on the reverse strand, counting down.
AATAAATCTTCATTAGATCCTTGATTGCCTTTTTCTGATTACCTATTTCTCAATGTCTACAAAGGTAGCTCTCGAGACTACTTTGAACTATAGTTAGAACCGATAAAGTGACAGAATGACATCTGTACGCATAAAGGCGTTATTTAATAACATATTACCCAAGAGGGGGACTAGCTCACATGGTAGAGCGCTCGCTTAGCATGCGAGAGGTACCGGGATCGATGCCCGGGTCCTCCATTAATTTTTGAATGTCGACAATACTCAATTTTTCGGTAGTCTTTCAGCATTGAAAATGAATAGAGTCTGATATGAACGAAATAAGGAAATTGTGTCGATTCGAGTGTACACATGTTACAAGAATCCTTCATTCATTGACATTCTCATGTTTATATATATCACTATATATATATATATTAATGTGATTAGTTCGACTCGTTCACCACATTTGGGATGTATTATAATAATCTGTCACAAAGGATTAATGATGCAGTGATAGTCAGATTTAGTTTATCTTTGCGTCTTTTTTCAAAAATATGCTCATGAATGCTAAAAAGTAGACAAATTTGAAGGTTTGGAACGTGTTCAAAACTTAACTGGTCGTCTGGTGAAATGAACTGGAGATGCTACGGCATAAACAATATGACAGTTGGATTGGTTTCAAACCCTTACACAGGTATTATCCGGTGTTACTATACCGGTCAAATTGACAATTAAAGAATGAAAATCCAAAGCCAAGTAAAAAATAATGTCCTCCCCGGCGGGGAATCGAACCCCGGTCTCCCGCGTGACAGGCGGGGACTGGATGGTCGAGTGCACCTCACATTGATATAGACGTACAATTTATTGCTCCTGTTATTGTGTTATTATTTCTATAGGATTTGGATATTACCAGCCGGATTTAGTAAATATAACTATTATAACAGTAATGTAAGTTAAATTACTGACATTTTTGAGAATTATTTTGCGTTTTATTGTTGTTTTGTGAACTTTACTATTCTTCTTGTGAAAATTGAGGTACCTATCAGGGAAATCATTATGGAAAAATTGCCGAAGCCTTTAGTCGCCTTAATTAACAGTATTATTGATGATTATGAGCAACTGACATGGAATTCTCATTATTTAGGTGACAAAATGCGCATTTCATTGGTTTGGACAAGAGGTGATTTAATACACGTGAATCGTGGAGTAAAACATAAGTCAAGATCAAATAGAGAGAGAGACAATAAAAGGATAAAAACATGGAAGGAAAGAGCAGAAAATACAAACAATGACGTTGATAAGACATTTAATGGCGATAATCAGGATAATTCAGAAGTTATAATGGACTCGGAAGGTGAATTACAATACGATGGTCATTTAGATCTCCCATTAGTAGCCCCCGAGCAGATAAACATTACACCTGTAAGGAATGTTGTTCAACCGGTTGTGATGAAAGGTGTTCAGCCTATTAGTGTATCGCTGGTCAAAACAAGTAAGGACAATGAAATAACGGGAAGAATAGTGTGTAACGGTTCGAGAAATAAAAAGAATGTATACACCGAAGTTGAAAATATAGAAAATAATGAAAAAGACGAAATAAAAACAACCGATCCGAAATTGATAATTACTGGGAACAATCTTAGTACAGACAGTTATTATCACAAAATTGTATTTAATAGACGATCTGACGGAAGTTGCATAATAGGAAAAGTGAAAAACAGAGACACCGTAGTTATGTGTAGTATAGCGACACGAGAAATCAGACATGTAAATTTGGTCAGCGAGAAATCGGACTTTGAAAACGCAATGTATTGCGTTAATAGATTTAACGACGTAAGAAAATGGGACACTTGTGACATTGACTGTTACGTACGTGACATTCCAAGGATGGAAAGATACGCGGAGAAATATAGACTGTGTTCATGATGTTTTGATTAATAAACAGTTAAGATGGAAAACAATATATGTTTATACACGGAAATTTTATTAAATAATTTTTGTGCCGGTGAATCAATATTCTGGTCTGGAAACCAACCGTTTTTTATGTATCACATGGAAAATAAAATTAAAATAGAACTTTTGCGTATGTAAACATTTAATGTTTTTTTTTTTCTTGAATTGTTTCAAATGTTGTTTTTTTTATTGTTTTATATAAAAAGAAAAAAAGGAAAAAATAAAGAAAAAGTTTTATAATCTGACAGTGAATTCGAAGTTAGTGGAAAATATTTCACGCAATATTGTTATATAAAATGTCGAATGTTATCATTTCAGAGACAGGACAATAAGTTATATGAATGTTTTCATTTATATGTGTATTTTCAAACTGTGATATGTATATATGAAGTGTGATCATAATAAAGATAAAAAAAAAAAGAGCGCTCGCTTAGCATGCGAGAGGTACCGGGATCGATGCCCGGGTCCTCCATTAATTTTTGAATGTCGACAATACTCAATTTTTCGGTAGTCTTTCAGCATTGAAAATGAATAGAGTCTGATATGAACGAAATAAGGAAATTGTGTCGATTCGAGTGTACACATGTTACAAGAATCCTTCATTCATTGACATTCTCATGTTTATATATATATATATTAATGTGATTAGTTCGACTCGTTCACCACATTTGGGATGTATTATAATAATCTGTCACAAAGGATTAATGATGCAGTGATAGTCAGATTTAGTTTATCTTTGCGTCTTTTTTCAAAAATATGCTCATGAATGCTAAAAAGTAGACAAATTTGAAGGTTTGGAACGTGTTCAAAACTTAACTGGTCGTCTGGTGAAATGAACTGGAGATGCTACGGCATAAACAATATGACAGTTGGATTGGTTTCAAACCCTTACACAGGTATTATCCGGTGTTACTATACCGGTCAAATTGACAATTAAAGAATGAAAATCCAAAGCCAAGTAAAAAATAATGTCCTCCCCGGCGGGGAATCGAACCCCGGTCTCCCGCGTGACAGGCGGGGATACTAACCACTATACTACCGAGGACTTAGTAACGACCATCATTTTTAGGTACTTAACGCTCACTGCTATCTTGTTAATATATTGAACGCATCCGCAAAGTCATAGTATATTGATTGCTGTAGGCGATATGTTAAGCGCAACCGATCCGTCATTCTATTTATTTGTTTTCTCTGCTACTCTTGCTATAATTGAAATATCTTAATGAATTATCGCCCCTCCTTCCCCTAATATACGTTTCAGATTCAATTGATGGCGCTTTTTTGTTTTTATTACTAAATGTACAATACATCCAAATACGTATAAATCATCAATTTTAACCATTTGTATACAGACCCCGTGATAGCTCAGTTGGTAGAGCGGGAGACTGTAGTGGAATAAGAAAATCTGACATCTCTAGGTCGGTGGTTCGACTCCGCCTCACGGGATATTTTTTGGTCCAATTTTGAACACTCTCAAATATTAACATTGTTCAAGGAATCTTAGCGAATGCACATTAATTAGCGGCTTTTTATGCATTTAGTTACGACGTTTCAACCTTATTCATTTTGTTTTAACGACCGACGGCCAAAGCAGTTGTAGGCATATCACGTAATTGTGCTAAATATAAATAAATCTTCATTAGATCCTTGATTGCCTTTTTCTGATTACCTATTTCTCAATGTCTACAAAGGTAGCTCTCGAGACTACTTTGAACTATAGTTAGAACCGATAAAGTGACAGAATGACATCTGTACGCATAAAGGCGTTATTTAATAACATATTACCCAAGAGGGGGACTAGCTCACATGGTAGAGCGCTCGCTTAGCATGCGAGAGGTACCGGGATCGATGCCCGGGTCCTCCATTAATTTTTGAATGTCGACAATACTCAATTTTTCGGTAGTCTTTCAGCATTGAAAATGAATAGAGTCTGATATGAACGAAATAAGGAAATTGTGTCGATTCGAGTGTACACATGTTACAAGAATCCTTCATTCATTGACATTCTCATGTTTATATATATCACTATATATATATATATTAATGTGATTAGTTCGACTCGTTCACCACATTTGGGATGTATTATAATAATCTGTCACAAAGGATTAATGATGCAGTGATAGTCAGATTTAGTTTATCTTTGCGTCTTTTTTCAAAAATATGCTCATGAATGCTAAAAAGTAGACAAATTTGAAGGTTTGGAACGTGTTCAAAACTTAACTGGTCGTCTGGTGAAATGAACTGGAGATGCTACGGCATAAACAATATGACAGTTGGATTGGTTTCAAACCCTTACACAGGTATTATCCGGTGTTACTATACCGGTCAAATTGACAATTAAAGAATGAAAATCCAAAGCCAAGTAAAAAATAATGTCCTCCCCGGCGGGGAATCGAACCCCGGTCTCCCGCGTGACAGGCGGGGATACTAACCACTATACTACCGAGGACTTAGTAACGACCATCATTTTTAGGTACTTAACGCTCACTGCTATCTTGTTAATATATTGAACGCATCCGCAAAGTCATAGTATATTGATTGCTGTAGGCGATATGTTAAGCGCAACCGATCCGTCATTCTATTTATTTGTTTTCTCTGCTACTCTTGCTATAATTGAAATATCTTAATGAATTATCGCCCCTCCTTCCCCTAATATACGTTTCAGATTCAATTGATGGCGCTTTTTTGTTTTTATTACTAAATGTACAATACATCCAAATACGTATAAATCATCAATTTTAACCATTTGTATACAGACCCCGTGATAGCTCAGTTGGTAGAGCGGGAGACTGTAGTGGAATAAGAAAATCTGACATCTCTAGGTCGGTGGTTCGACTCCGCCTCACGGGATATTTTTTGGTCCAATTTTGAACACTCTCAAATATTAACATTGTTCAAGGAATCTTAGCGAATGCACATTAATTAGCGGCTTTTTATGCATTTAGTTACGACGTTTCAACCTTATTCATTTTGTTTTAACGACCGACGGCCAAAGCAGTTGTAGGCATATCACGTAATTGTGCTAAATATAAATAAATCTTCATTAGATCCTTGATTGCCTTTTTCTGATTACCTATTTCTCAATGTCTACAAAGGTAGCTCTCGAGACTACTTTGAACTATAGTTAGAACCGATAAAGTGACAGAATGACATCTGTACGCATAAAGGCGTTATTTAATAACATATTACCCAAGAGGGGGACTAGCTCACATGGTAGAGCGCTCGCTTAGCATGCGAGAGGTACCGGGATCGATGCCCGGGTCCTCCATTAATTTTTGAATGTCGACAATACTCAATTTTTCGGTAGTCTTTCAGCATTGAAAATGAATAGAGTCTGATATGAACGAAATAAGGAAATTGTGTCGATTCGAGTGTACACATGTTACAAGAATCCTTCATTCATTGACATTCTCATGTTTATATATATATATATATATATATATATTAATGTGATTAGTTCGACTCGTTCACCACATTTGGGATGTATTATAATAATCTGTCACAAAGGATTAATGATGCAGTGATAGTCAGATTTAGTTTATCTTTGCGTCTTTTTTCAAAAATATGCTCATGAATGCTAAAAAGTAGACAAATTTGAAGGTTTGGAACGTGTTCAAAACTTAACTGGTCGTCTGGTGAAATGAACTGGAGATGCTACGGCATAAACAATATGACAGTTGGATTGGTTTCAAACCCTTACACAGGTATTATCCGGTGTTACTATACCGGTCAAATTGACAATTAAAGAATGAAAATCCAAAGCCAAGTAAAAAATAATGTCCTCCCCGGCGGGGAATCGAACCCCGGTCTCCCGCGTGACAGGCGGGGATACTAACCACTATACTACCGAGGACTTAGTAACGACCATCATTTTTAGGTACTTAACGCTCACTGCTATCTTGTTAATATATTGAACGCATCCGCAAAGTCATAGTATATTGATTGCTGTAGGCGATATGTTAAGCGCAACCGATCCGTCATTCTATTTATTTGTTTTCTCTGCTACTCTTGCTATAATTGAAATATCTTAATGAATTATCGCCCCTCCTTCCCCTAATATACGTTTCAGATTCAATTGATGGCGCTTTTTTGTTTTTATTACTAAATGTACAATACATCCAAATACGTATAAATCATCAATTTTAACCATTTGTATACAGACCCCGTGATAGCTCAGTTGGTAGAGCGGGAGACTGTAGTGGAATAAGAAAATCTGACATCTCTAGGTCGGTGGTTCGACTCCGCCTCACGAGATATTTTTTGGTCCAATTTTGAACACTCTCAAATATTAACATTGTTCAAGGAATCTTAGCGAATGCACATTAATTAGCGGCTTTTTATGCATTTAGTTACGACGTTTCAACCTTATTCATTTTGTTTTAACGACCGACGGCCAAAGCAGTTGTAGGCATATCACGTAATTGTGCTAAATATAAATAAATCTTCATTAGATCCTTGATTGCCTTTTTCTGATTACCTATTTCTCAATGTCTACAAAGGTAGCTCTCGAGACTACTTTGAACTATAGTTAGAACCGATAAAGTGACAGAATGACATCTGTACGCATAAAGGCGTTATTTAATAACATATTACCCAAGAGGGGGACTAGCTCACATGGTAGAGCGCTCGCTTAGCATGCGAGAGGTACCGGGATCGATGCCCGGGTCCTCCATTAATTTTTGAATGTCGACAATACTCAATTTTTCGGTAGTCTTTCAGCATTAAAAATGAATAGAGTCTGATATGAACGAAATAAGGAAATTGTGTCGATTCGAGTGTACACATGTTACAAGAATCCTTCATTCATTGACATTCTCATGTTTATATATATATATATATATATATATATTAATGTGATTAGTTCGACTCGTTCACCACATTTGGGATGTATTATAATAATCTGTCACAAAGGATTAATGATGCAGTGATAGTCAGATTTAGTTTATCTTTGCGTCTTTTTTCAAAAATATGCTCATGAATGCTAAAAAGTAGACAAATTTGAAGGTTTGGAACGTGTTCAAAACTTAACTGGTCGTCTGGTGAAATGAACTGGAGATGCTACGGCATAAACAATATGACAGTTGGATTGGTTTCAAACCCTTACACAGGTATTATCCGGTGTTACTATACCGGTCAAATTGACAATTAAAGAATGAAAATCCAAAGCCAAGTAAAAAATAATGTCCTCCCCGGCGGGGAATCGAACCCCGGTCTCCCGCGTGACAGGCGGGGATACTAACCACTATACTACCGAGGACTTAGTAACGACCATCATTTTTAGGTACTTAACGCTCACTGCTATCTTGTTAATATATTGAACGCATCCGCAAAGTCATAGTATATTGATTGCTGTAGGCGATATGTTAAGCGCAACCGATCCGTCATTCTATTTATTTGTTTTCTCTGCTACTCTTGCTATAATTGAAATATCTTAATGAATTATCGCCCCTCCTTCCCCTAATATACGTTTCAGATTCAATTGATGGCGCTTTTTTGTTTTTATTACTAAATGTACAATACATCCAAATACGTATAAATCATCAATTTTAACCATTTGTATACAGACCCCGTGATAGCTCAGTTGGTAGAGCGGGAGACTGTAGTGGAATAAGAAAATCTGACATCTCTAGGTCGGTGGTTCGACTCCGCCTCACGGGATATTTTTTGGTCCAATTTTGAACACTCTCAAATATTAACATTGTTCAAGGAATCTTAGCGAATGCACATTAATTAGCGGCTTTTTATGCATTTAGTTACGACGTTTCAACCTTATTCATTTTGTTTTAACGACCGACGGCCAAAGCAGTTGTAGGCATATCACGTAATTGTGCTAAATATAAATAAATCTTCATTAGATCCTTGATTGCCTTTTTCTGATTACCTATTTCTCAATGTCTACAAAGGTAGCTCTCGAGACTACTTTGAACTATAGTTAGAACCGATAAAGTGACAGAATGACATCTGTACGCATAAAGGCGTTATTTAATAACATATTACCCAAGAGGGGGACTAGCTCACATGGTAGAGCGCTCGCTTAGCATGCGAGAGGTACCGGGATCGATGCCCGGGTCCTCCATTAATTTTTGAATGTCGACAATACTCAATTTTTCGGTAGTCTTTCAGCATTGAAAATGAATAGAGTCTGATATGAACGAAATAAGGAAATTGTGTCGATTCGAGTGTACACATGTTACAAGAATCCTTCATTCATTGACATTCTCATGTTTATATATATCACTATATATATATATATTAATGTGATTAGTTCGACTCGTTCACCACATTTGGGATGTATTATAATAATCTGTCACAAAGGATTAATGATGCAGTGATAGTCAGATTTAGTTTATCTTTGCGTCTTTTTTCAAAAATATGCTCATGAATGCTAAAAAGTAGACAAATTTGAAGGTTTGGAACGTGTTCAAAACTTAACTGGTCGTCTGGTGAAATGAACTGGAGATGCTACGGCATAAACAATATGACAGTTGGATTGGTTTCAAACCCTTACACAGGTATTATCCGGTGTTACTATACCGGTCAAATTGACAATTAAAGAATGAAAATCCAAAGCCAAGTAAAAAATAATGTCCTCCCCGGCGGGGAATCGAACCCCGGTCTCCCGCGTGACAGGCGGGGATACTAACCACTATACTACCGAGGACTTAGTAACGACCATCATTTTTAGGTACTTAACGCTCACTGCTATCTTGTTAATATATTGAACGCATCCGCAAAGTCATAGTATATTGATTGCTGTAGGCGATATGTTAAGCGCAACCGATCCGTCATTCTATTTATTTGTTTTCTCTGCTACTCTTGCTATAATTGAAATATCTTAATGAATTATCGCCCCTCCTTCCCCTAATATACGTTTCAGATTCAATTGATGGCGCTTTTTTGTTTTTATTACTAAATGTACAATACATCCAAATACGTATAAATCATCAATTTTAACCATTTGTATACAGACCCCGTGATAGCTCAGTTGGTAGAGCGGGAGACTGTAGTGGAATAAGAAAATCTGACATCTCTAGGTCGGTGGTTCGACTCCGCCTCACGGGATATTTTTTGGTCCAATTTTGAACACTCTCAAATATTAACATTGTTCAAGGAATCTTAGCGAATGCACATTAATTAGCGGCTTTTTATGCATTTAGTTACGACGTTTCAACCTTATTCATTTTGTTTTAACGACCGACGGCCAAAGCAGTTGTAGGCATATCACGTAATTGTGCTAAATATAAATAAATCTTCATTAGATCCTTGATTGCCTTTTTCTGATTACCTATTTCTCAATGTCTACAAAGGTAGCTCTCGAGACTACTTTGAACTATAGTTAGAACCGATAAAGTGACAGAATGACATCTGTACGCATAAAGGCGTTATTTAATAACATATTACCCAAGAGGGGGACTAGCTCACATGGTAGAGCGCTCGCTTAGCATGCGAGAGGTACCGGGATCGATGCCCGGGTCCTCCATTAATTTTTGAATGTCGACAATACTCAATTTTTCGGTAGTCTTTCAGCATTGAAAATGAATAGAGTCTGATATGAACGAAATAAGGAAATTGTGTCGATTCGAGTGTACACATGTTACAAGAATCCTTCATTCATTGACATTCTCATGTTTATATATATATATATATATATATTAATGTGATTAGTTCGACTCGTTCACCACATTTGGGATGTATTATAATAATCTGTCACAAAGGATTAATGATGCAGTGATAGTCAGATTTAGTTTATCTTTGCGTCTTTTTTCAAAAATATGCTCATGAATGCTAAAAAGTAGACAAATTTGAAGGTTTGGAACGTGTTCAAAACTTAACTGGTCGTCTGGTGAAATGAACTGGAGATGCTACGGCATAAACAATATGACAGTTGGATTGGTTTCAAACCCTTACACAGGTATTATCCGGTGTTACTATACCGGTCAAATTGACAATTAAAGAATGAAAATCCAAAGCCAAGTAAAAAATAATGTCCTCCCCGGCGGGGAATCGAACCCCGGTCTCCCGCGTGACAGGCGGGGATACTAACCACTATACTACCGAGGACTTAGTAACGACCATCATTTTTAGGTACTTAACGCTCACTGCTATCTTGTTAATATATTGAACGCATCCGCAAAGTCATAGTATATTGATTGCTGTAGGCGATATGTTAAGCGCAACCGATCCGTCATTCTATTTATTTGTTTTCTCTGCTACTCTTGCTATAATTGAAATATCTTAATGAATTATCGCCCCTCCTTCCCCTAATATACGTTTCAGATTCAATTGATGGCGCTTTTTTGTTTTTATTACTAAATGTACAATACATCCAAATACGTATAAATCATCAATTTTAACCATTTGTATACAGACCCCGTGATAGCTCAGTTGGTAGAGCGGGAGACTGTAGTGGAATAAGAAAATCTGACATCTCTAGGTCGGTGGTTCGACTCCGCCTCACGGGATATTTTTTGGTCCAATTTTGAACACTCTCAAATATTAACATTGTTCAAGGAATCTTAGCGAATGCACATTAATTAGCGGCTTTTTATGCATTTAGTTACGACGTTTCAACCTTATTCATTTTGTTTTAACGACCGACGGCCAAAGCAGTTGTAGGCATATCACGTAATTGTGCTAAATATAAATAAATCTTCATTAGATCCTTGATTGCCTTTTTCTGATTACCTATTTCTCAATGTCTACAAAGGTAGCTCTCGAGACTACTTTGAACTATAGTTAGAACCGATAAAGTGACAGAATGACATCTGTACGCATAAAGGCGTTATTTAATAACATATTACCCAAGAGGGGGACTAGCTCACATGGTAGAGCGCTCGCTTAGCATGCGAGAGGTACCGGGATCGATGCCCGGGTCCTCCATTAATTTTTGAATGTCGACAATACTCAATTTTTCGGTAGTCTTTCAGCATTGAAAATGAATAGAGTCTGATATGAACGAAATAAGGAAATTGTGTCGATTCGAGTGTACACATGTTACAAGAATCCTTCATTCATTGACATTCTCATGTTTATATATATCACTATATATATATATATTAATGTGATTAGTTCGACTCGTTCACCACATTTGGGATGTATTATAATAATCTGTCACAAAGGATTAATGATGCAGTGATAGTCAGATTTAGTTTATCTTTGCGTCTTTTTTCAAAAATATGCTCATGAATGCTAAAAAGTAGACAAATTTGAAGGTTTGGAACGTGTTCAAAACTTAACTGGTCGTCTGGTGAAATGAACTGGAGATGCTACGGCATAAACAATATGACAGTTGGATTGGTTTCAAACCCTTACACAGGTATTATCCGGTGTTACTATACCGGTCAAATTGACAATTAAAGAATGAAAATCCAAAGCCAAGTAAAAAATAATGTCCTCCCCGGCGGGGAATCGAACCCCGGTCTCCCGCGTGACAGGCGGGGATACTAACCACTATACTACCGAGGACTTAGTAACGACCATCATTTTTAGGTACTTAACGCTCACTGCTATCTTGTTAATATATTGAACGCATCCGCAAAGTCATAGTATATTGATTGCTGTAGGCGATATGTTAAGCGCAACCGATCCGTCATTCTATTTATTTGTTTTCTCTGCTACTCTTGCTATAATTGAAATATCTTAATGAATTATCGCCCCTCCTTCCCCTAATATACGTTTCAGATTCAATTGATGGCGCTTTTTTGTTTTTATTACTAAATGTACAATACATCCAAATACGTATAAATCATCAATTTTAACCATTTGTATACAGACCCCGTGATAGCTCAGTTGGTAGAGCGGGAGACTGTAGTGGAATAAGAAAATCTGACATCTCTAGGTCGGTGGTTCGACTCCGCCTCACGGGATATTTTTTGGTCCAATTTTGAACACTCTCAAATATTAACATTGTTCAAGGAATCTTAGCGAATGCACATTAATTAGCGGCTTTTTATGCATTTAGTTACGACGTTTCAACCTTATTCATTTTGTTTTAACGACCGACGGCCAAAGCAGTTGTAGGCATATCACGTAATTGTGCTAAATATAAATAAATCTTCATTAGATCCTTGATTGCCTTTTTCTGATTAGCTATTTCTCAATGTCTACAAAGGTAGCTCTCGAGACTACTTTGAACTATAGTTAGAACCGATAAAGTGACAGAATGACATCTGTACGCATAAAGGCGTTATTTAATAACATATTACCCAAGAGGGGGACTAGCTCACATGGTAGAGCGCTCGCTTAGCATGCGAGAGGTACCGGGATCGATGCCCGGGTCCTCCATTAATTTTTGAATGTCGACAATACTCAATTTTTCGGTAGTCTTTCAGCATTGAAAATGAATAGAGTCTGATATGAACGAAATAAGGAAATTGTGTCGATTCGAGTGTACACATGTTACAAGAATCCTTCATTCATTGACATTCTCATGTTTATATATATCACTATATATATATATATTAATGTGATTAGTTCGACTCGTTCACCACATTTGGGATGTATTATAATAATCTGTCACAAAGGATTAATGATGCAGTGATAGTCAGATTTAGTTTATCTTTGCGTCTTTTTTCAAAAATATGCTCATGAATGCTAAAAAGTAGACAAATTTGAAGGTTTGGAACGTGTTCAAAACTTAACTGGTCGTCTGGTGAAATGAACTGGAGATGCTACGGCATAAACAATATGACAGTTGGATTGGTTTCAAACCCTTACACAGGTATTATCCGGTGTTACTATACCGGTCAAATTGACAATTAAAGAATGAAAATCCAAAGCCAAGTAAAAAATAATGTCCTCCCCGGCGGGGAATCGAACCCCGGTCTCCCGCGTGACAGGCGGGGATACTAACCACTATACTACCGAGGACTTAGTAACGACCATCATTTTTAGGTACTTAACGCTCACTGCTATCTTGTTAATATATTGAACGCATCCGCAAAGTCATAGTATATTGATTGCTGTAGGCGATATGTTAAGCGCAACCGATCCGTCATTCTATTTATTTGTTTTCTCTGCTACTCTTGCTATAATTGAAATATCTTAATGAATTATCGCCCCTCCTTCCCCTAATATACGTTTCAGATTCAATTGATGGCGCTTTTTTGTTTTTATTACTAAATGTACAATACATCCAAATACGTATAAATCATCAATTTTAACCATTTGTATACAGACCCCGTGATAGCTCAGTTGGTAGAGCGGGAGACTGTAGTGGAATAAGAAAATCTGACATCTCTAGGTCGGTGGTTCGACTCCGCCTCACGGGATATTTTTTGGTCCAATTTTGAACACTCTCAAATATTAACATTGTTCAAGGAATCTTAGCGAATGCACATTAATTAGCGGCTTTTTATGCATTTAGTTACGACGTTTCAACCTTATTCATTTTGTTTTAACGACCGACGGCCAAAGCAGTTGTAGGCATATCACGTAATTGTGCTAAATATAAATAAATCTTCATTAGATCCTTGATTGCCTTTTTCTGATTACCTATTTCTCAATGTCTACAAAGGTAGCTCTCGAGACTACTTTGAACTATAGTTAGAACCGATAAAGTGACAGAATGACATCTGTACGCATAAAGGCGTTATTTAATAACATATTACCCAAGAGGGGGACTAGCTCACATGGTAGAGCGCTCGCTTAGCATGCGAGAGGTACCGGGATCGATGCCCGGGTCCTCCATTAATTTTTGAATGTCGACAATACTCAATTTTTCGGTAGTCTTTCAGCATTGAAAATGAATAGAGTCTGATATGAACGAAATAAGGAAATTGTGTCGATTCGAGTGTACACATGTTACAAGAATCCTTCATTCATTGACATTCTCATGTTTATATATATATATATATATATATATTAATGTGATTAGTTCGACTCGTTCACCACATTTGGGATGTATTATAATAATCTGTCACAAAGGATTAATGATGCAGTGATAGTCAGATTTAGTTTATCTTTGCGTCTTTTTTCAAAAATATGCTCATGAATGCTAAAAAGTAGACAAATTTGAAGGTTTGGAACGTGTTCAAAACTTAACTGGTCGTCTGGTGAAATGAACTGGAGATGCTACGGCATAAACAATATGACAGTTGGATTGGTTTCAAACCCTTACACAGGTATTATCCGGTGTTACTATACCGGTCAAATTGACAATTAAAGAATGAAAATCCAAAGCCAAGTAAAAAATAATGTCCTCCCCGGCGGGGAATCGAACCCCGGTCTCCCGCGTGACAGGCGGGGATACTAACCACTATACTACCGAGGACTTAGTAACGACCATCATTTTTAGGTACTTAACGCTCACTGCTATCTTGTTAATATATTGAACGCATCCGCAAAGTCATAGTATATTGATTGCTGTAGGCGATATGTTAAGCGCAACCGATCCGTCATTCTATTTATTTGTTTTCTCTGCTACTCTTGCTATAATTGAAATATCTTAATGAATTATCGCCCCTCCTTCCCCTAATATACGTTTCAGATTCAATTGATGGCGCTTTTTTGTTTTTATTACTAAATGTACAATACATCCAAATACGTATAAATCATCAATTTTAACCATTTGTATACAGACCCCGTGATAGCTCAGTTGGTAGAGCGGGAGACTGTAGTGGAATAAGAAAATCTGACATCTCTAGGTCGGTGGTTCGACTCCGCCTCACGGGATATTTTTTGGTCCAATTTTGAACACTCTCAAATATTAACATTGTTCAAGGAATCTTAGCGAATGCACATTAATTAGCGGCTTTTTATGCATTTAGTTACGACGTTTCAACCTTATTCATTTTGTTTTAACGACCGACGGCCAAAGCAGTTGTAGGCATATCACGTAATTGTGCTAAATATAAATAAATCTTCATTAGATCCTTGATTGCCTTTTTCTGATTAGCTATTTCTCAATGTCTACAAAGGTAGCTCTCGAGACTACTTTGAACTATAGTTAGAACCGATAAAGTGACAGAATGACATCTGTACGCATAAAGGCGTTATTTAATAACATATTACCCAAGAGGGGGACTAGCTCACATGGTAGAGCGCTCGCTTAGCATGCGAGAGGTACCGGGATCGATGCCCGGGTCCTCCATTAATTTTTGAATGTCGACAATACTCAATTTTTCGGTAGTCTTTCAGCATTGAAAATGAATAGAGTCTGATATGAACGAAATAAGGAAATTGTGTCGATTCGAGTGTACACATGTTACAAGAATCCTTCATTCATTGACATTCTCATGTTTATATATATATATATATATATATATTAATGTGATTAGTTCGACTCGTTCACCACATTTGGGATGTATTATAATAATCTGTCACAAAGGATTAATGATGCAGTGATAGTCAGATTTAGTTTATCTTTGCGTCTTTTTTCAAAAATATGCTCATGAATGCTAAAAAGTAGACAAATTTGAAGGTTTGGAACGTGTTCAAAACTTAACTGGTCGTCTGGTGAAATGAACTGGAGATGCTACGGCATAAACAATATGACAGTTGGATTGGTTTCAAACCCTTACACAGGTATTATCCGGTGTTACTATACCGGTCAAATTGACAATTAAAGAATGAAAATCCAAAGCCAAGTAAAAAATAATGTCCTCCCCGGCGGGGAATCGAACCCCGGTCTCCCGCGTGACAGGCGGGGATACTAACCACTATACTACCGAGGACTTAGTAACGACCATCATTTTTAGGTACTTAACGCTCACTGCTATCTTGTTAATATATTGAACGCATCCGCAAAGTCATAGTATATTGATTGCTGTAGGCGATATGTTAAGCGCAACCGATCCGTCATTCTATTTATTTGTTTTCTCTGCTACTCTTGCTATAATTGAAATATCTTAATGAATTATCGCCCCTCCTTCCCCTAATATACGTTTCAGATTCAATTGATGGCGCTTTTTTGTTTTTATTACTAAATGTACAATACATCCAAATACGTATAAATCATCAATTTTAACCATTTGTATACAGACCCCGTGATAGCTCAGTTGGTAGAGCGGGAGACTGTAGTGGAATAAGAAAATCTGACATCTCTAGGTCGGTGGTTCGACTCCGCCTCACGAGATATTTTTTGGTCCAATTTTGAACACTCTCAAATATTAACATTGTTCAAGGAATCTTAGCGAATGCACATTAATTAGCGGCTTTTTATGCATTTAGTTACGACGTTTCAACCTTTGGAGTGAGCTGAATGAAGCACAGCCGGACGTAGATGTTGTTTACATTCCTCCGATGTGATTTTGCTGTTTTCAGTGTATAAATGGACTTAATTTCATATTGAAAGGTATTTTCAAACATTGTTATACTTCCGTTTATGAATACGAGTATTTATTAACAATTATTTAACATTTAAACCCCTTACACCGGCGATTTAGTCGTTTGGTTAAAGGGGGGTGGAGCGGTGCACTCGTCTGTTTAGGGGTGAACTTGCTTTCGAAAAACCAAAATGACCGGCGCAAATGAATATTTTGTAAAAGGACCACAAGGATTTGGGAAAGGGCCTGAGAAAGTTCCTAAGAGTAAAGAAAATTATGTCATGGAGATAAAAAGATATTCGAGAGACTGTACTATTCGTGTTATAGGAATATCAACAGAAAATGTGCAAGCAATTTCTGTGATAAGGGCAATTGAGCATGTCACAGGTTTGAACTCTGTTCTTGCTGTGGTTAAGGATGATACCTCTTCGTACGATGTTACGCTTGACTCAAAGTCTAATGCAACAAAAATACTTAGTGGAGTTGAGATTTTAGACAAAGATTACGAATGTTCGTTAATGTACTCAGATACGACAGTTGTGTCTTTCATGTACATCCCAGCATTCATTGATGATGACGATATTATAGACATGTTAAGAGATAGGGGAATTAAAATCGTTTCACCAGTATTTAGAAGAGTTGTACCGGGTACGCAGGTAGCCGATGGAACGCGATTTGTCAAATGTGTTTTTCCACCTCATATTATTGCACTTCCATGGAGTATGCCTTTTAAGGTTGGTAAAAACACAAAGTATTACAAATGTGTTCACAATAACCAGACAAAGGTATGTTCAGAATGCTATTCACCTGAACATGTTCACAAAAACTGTCCTTACATTATTTGTGGTGGTTGTGGAGAACAGGGTCATGTTGCGAGAAGGTGTCGTGCAGCAAAGTGTGAACATTGTCATGAACTACCGTTGAAATGTAAATGTAAGAAGGGAGACAATTTGAAAACGCGACCGCAGCCAATCATTGCTAAGTGCAATGTTTGTGATAAAATCGCATGTAGTTGCGTGAATGAGGTTAACAACGTGGAAGCAACGGGAGTCAACGATATGAGTACTTCGCAAGAAGAAACCAATAATGAAGTGTCAGAACAAACCGAGGTTAAAAGTGTTGATGTACCAGAAAGTGAAGGTCTGGTGGATGATATTCATAATAACAAAAATGAATTGATTGTTGAAGCCGCCGTGCACATGGAAAATATTGTACAGCATGAGACAAGAAAGAGAAAAATTGCTAATTCGGAAGATAATTGTTCCGAGTCAGATGAAAATACTGATGTAGATGTGAAAGATGATGATGGTGTTGATATTTCTGCTCCTAGTGTTAGTGCCGTTGAGGAAGAGAAAAAAGATGAAAAAACTGGCAAAAAAGTTAAACGTAATGGAGATAGCACTCTTCTAGGTGAAGAAGCTGTTAATGAAGATTTAGATTTTGGAGATTTTGATCCCGATCATTGGGAAAAACGAAACGACACCCTTTGTGATGTTACATTAAACAACACAGAGGGTGGTATTGGTGATGGTGATGATGACTCCTCTGTCTGTGTTGAAGAAAACATGGATGAAGGAGGTGACACAAACGAAGAGGTTGATGTGTTTTCTCTCTCTGCTAAAGAGCTTAGAAAATATAAAAAGCAACAACGAAAGCTTACAAGAAGGTCGCCGTTGAATCCTAAACCTAATGTTAATGCTGGTAGAAGCTCTCAGGTGTCTGAAAATAAAAATAAAAATGGATAACAAATTTTATTATTTTATTTGTATTATAATGGTGCTGATTTGTTCGTTTAATTGTAATGGTTTAAAAAATGTGAATAATTTTCAAAATTTTGTATCTGTTTTATATGATAGAAGGGCTACTTTTGCTTTGTTGCAAGAGACTTTCTGGGATAAATCATATGTTGATGGAATACAAAATATGTATGAAGGGAAAATATATGAATGTAATGGTTATAATAGTAGGCAAGGTGTTGCTATCATGGTTGCCAATAGTGTAAAAGATAAAACAAAATTAGTATATAAAGATGATGAAGGAAGGTTTATACATGTTTCATATGAAACAGATGGTCAAATTTTTAATTTTGTATCTGTTTATGCACCTAATAATTGTATAGAAAGAGCAAGATATTTTAAGTTTGTTAACAGTTATATTGAAAATTTACAAAATGTTATAATAGGAGGAGATTTTAATACAACTCTGTCAAACTTAGACAAAGGAGGTAAATCTAAACATTGTATTGATGAGGCATATAGAGAATTAAATAAAACCATGTGTAATTGTAATATATATGATGTATGGAGAGCAAGAAATGAATGTAAAAAAATATTTTCTTGGAAAAGAATATGTAATAATATATTGCAGCAGAGTAGAATAGACTATTTTTTAATTAGTAAATCCTTATCACCAAATGTACAAAATGTGTATTATAATGAAACAAGCTTTAGTGATCATACATATGTTTTTATGAATTTTAACTTTTGTGTTGTTGAACGAGGCCCTGGAATATGGGTGTTGAATAATACTGTATTGTCAAATGTAAATTATGTAAAAAGAGTTAAAGAGATTATAGTTGAATCTATGAATTGTTCTTTATATGACAGTGAACCACTTATTTGGTGGGATAATTTGAAATATAGAATTAAGAGATATTCTCAAGTTTTTTCTTCAGATTTAGTTAAGGAAAAGAAAAGGGAATTTTTTTATATACAAAATAAAATACAAAGGTTATGTGCTTTACAAGCAAGTGGTATAGATATAGATGTAACTAGATTAGAAACATTGCAATTAGATCTTAGTAAATATGAATTAGATAAATGTAAAGGTGCTATTTTACGATCTAAAGCCACATGGGCTACAGAGGGTGACAAAAATACAAAATATTTTCTAAACTTAGAAAAGTATAGACAGGAAAGTAATTCTGTGAAAGAATTGTATAATGTAAATGATGAAATTGTAAATGATACTGATGGAATTTTAGATATTGAATATAATTTTTACAAAGAGTTGTACTCTTGTGTTGAGATAGAAACTGATAAACTATGTGATTTTTTACAACATGTTGATAAAAAGGTTGATGACGATGATAAAGAGATTTGTGACTCAGATATAACATTTAATGAAATTGCTGAGGCCTTATCATCGATGTCTAAGAATAAGAGCCCAGGCTCAGATGGACTTACTACAGAATTTTATTGTACTTTTTACGATTCACTTAGAGAGATTTTATATAAAGTTTTTAATGCTGTTTATGATGAAGGTATTTTATCAAGATCAATGAGATCTGGTGTTATCAGTTTAATTTTTAAGAAAAAAGGTGATAAAAGAGGTATTAAAAATTATAGACCTATTTCCTTACTGCAAGTTGATTACAAAATTTTAGCTCGTGTCATGGCAAATAGATTTAAAAAAGTATTGCCAAAAATAGTGTCTGAAAATCAAACATGTTGTATAGTAGGAAGAGATATTTCTAATAGTATTGCAAATGTACGAGATATTATAACTTTAGTAGAAAATGATGATATGGAAGGATATATTGTAAAAGCTGACCAAGAAAAAGCCTTTGATAGGCTTAGTCATGAGTACATGTTAAGTGTATTAAAGAAATTTGGTTTTGGTGAAAGTTTTATTAAATGGATTACAATTTTTTATAATGAAATAAATAGCTCTGTAAAATGTAATGGTTTTTTAACCAAGTATTTTGCTATTAAGAATGGGATAAGACAAGGCTGTCCAATTAGTGCTCTGTTATATGTTTTGGCAGCTGAGCCTTTACAATGCATGATTAGCAATAATTGTAATATTTCCGGAATCAATATTCCAATGTCAGAAAAAGTGTGTAAAATGTTTCAACATGCTGATGATACTACTGTAACTGTATCTGATAAGAAGTCAATTGATGAAGTATTTAATGTATTTGAATTGTATGGTAAATGTTCTGGTGCTAAAATAAATAGGCAAAAGTCAGAAATAATGCCTATTGGGAAAGGTTGTATGACAGAAAATGAACAAAATTGCCATGGTCTCAAAATTTGTGAAAATGAAATTTTGTTATTAGGTGTTTATATTGGCAAAAATGAACATGTATGTAATGAATTGAATTGGAGAGGAAAACTAAATAAAATCAAGATGTTATTAAATATGTGGATACAAAGAAAATTGACAATACATGGTAGAGTAAATGTAATAACCTCTCTGTTAATGTCTAGATTGTGGTATAATTTATTTGTTACTTCTATGCCTGAATGGGCTATTGAAGAAATGAAGAGACTATGTGTTAACTTTGTGTGGAATGGTGGTGCACACCTTGTACAGTATAATATTATTATTTGTGATAAAAACAAAGGTGGTTTACAACTGCCTGATATTAAATCAAAAATTTGTGCTTTTAGATTGAAGTTTTTAGCCAGATTTTTAAATGAAGATTATAAAGTAATATGGAAAGACATTTTTAGGTATTTTATTTCCAAAGTATTGAATATGAAATTGGCAGAAGACATTGTATTCATGTCATTAAAAGATAAATATATGTCTTGTATTCCTGTGATATACAAAGAAATGTTAAAATCATTTTGCTTTATACGAGAAAATGTGTCATTTGATTATACAGTTGAAAATATTTATAATCAACCGTTGTTTTGTAATTCAGAAATTTTGATATGTGGGAAAACAATTTTATGGAATGATTTTATAGAGGCTGGAATAATTCAGTTGAAAGACATTTGTTATGAGGTGAAACCTGGGTTTTTACCTCTAAACGCTATTGTAGAAATTGTTGCTAATGGGAATGATGAATATGATATAGATAGTATTATAAAACGTTATAGATCACTTCAGTCTGCTTTACCAGAATTGTGGACTAAAACTGTAGGGACTGAGGTGTATCATAGAACAAACAATAGAAACATTGACATTAATTTGAATATGAATTGTAAACTTGTTGATTTTAAGATGTGTTCATCAAAACAGTTATATTGTCTTGTTATAGATAAATTGTGTCAGCAACCAAAATCTGTTGACAAATGGATGAATATCTTTCAAGATGATGAAAGTATTATGCATAAAGTATGGAAAATAGTTAATATGTTTTGGAAACCGTCATTAATGACGGAGCTTGATTTTAAAATAGCTCACTGTTGTATATTTACAAACGAACGTTTATTAAAAATGAAGTTGGTAGATAATGATTTGTGTGATATTTGTTGTAATGAAATAGAAGATATTATGCATTTGTTTATAAAGTGTTCTGAATTATATGACTTTCACCAGTATTTGATTACAAAAGTAGAGTTATTATTAGATACTTGTGATTCAGATCAAGTGAATTCTGTTGTATATGAACAAATATTTATGCTCGGTTTAACTGTGACAATCAATGGTGTGAATGCCAGTTTTGTTAACTTTATGTTATCAGTTGCACGTTACTGTATATTTAGAAGAAGAAATCTTGTAAAAAATAATGTGAAGAATATTGATATTTTAAGATTTTTTCAATACACATTGAAGCATTATGTGACTTATTTTAATGAATATTTGTGTCAAATGAAGAATATGAGCAACATATTTGAAAAGCATTTCCTACGGCATAATTCTATACTGCAGAAAACAGACAGTGATGTGATTATATTTGATCTCTGATGTACAAATGAACTATAATCTTAGATAACTGTAAAATAGAATTTGTATTATGTAATTAGAAATGTATTGTATTGTGTAACTCAACTGTGATAGATACATTTCAATGATTTTATTTATGTAATGTGATGTTTGATTTTAATAAAGATAAAAAAAAAAAGAGCGCTCGCTTAGCATGCGAGAGGTACCGGGATCGATGCCCGGGTCCTCCATTAATTTTTGAATGTCGACAATACTCAATTTTTCGGTAGTCTTTCAGCATTAAAAATGAATAGAGTCTGATATGAACGAAATAAGGAAATTGTGTCGATTCGAGTGTACACATGTTACAAGAATCCTTCATTCATTGACATTCTCATGTTTATATATATATATATATATTAATGTGATTAGTTCGACTCGTTCACCACATTTGGGATGTATTATAATAATCTGTCACAAAGGATTAATGATGCAGTGATAGTCAGATTTAGTTTATCTTTGCGTCTTTTTTCAAAAATATGCTCATGAATGCTAAAAAGTAGACAAATTTGAAGGTTTGGAACGTGTTCAAAACTTAACTGGTCGTCTGGTGAAATGAACTGGAGATGCTACGGCATAAACAATATGACAGTTGGATTGGTTTCAAACCCTTACACAGGTATTATCCGGTGTTACTATACCGGTCAAATTGACAATTAAAGAATGAAAATCCAAAGCCAAGTAAAAAATAATGTCCTCCCCGGCGGGGAATCGAACCCCGGTCTCCCGCGTGACAGGCGGGGATACTAACCACTATACTACCGAGGACTTAGTAACGACCATCATTTTTAGGTACTTAACGCTCACTGCTATCTTGTTAATATATTGAACGCATCCGCAAAGTCATAGTATATTGATTGCTGTAGGCGATATGTTAAGCGCAACCGATCCGTCATTCTATTTATTTGTTTTCTCTGCTACTCTTGCTATAATTGAAATATCTTAATGAATTATCGCCCCTCCTTCCCCTAATATACGTTTCAGATTCAATTGATGGCGCTTTTTTGTTTTTATTACTAAATGTACAATACATCCAAATACGTATAAATCATCAATTTTAACCATTTGTATACAGACCCCGTGATAGCTCAGTTGGTAGAGCGGGAGACTGTAGTGGAATAAGAAAATCTGACATCTCTAGGTCGGTGGTTCGACTCCGCCTCACGGGATATTTTTTGGTCCAATTTTGAACACTCTCAAATATTAACATTGTTCAAGGAATCTTAGCGAATGCACATTAATTAGCGGCTTTTTATGCATTTAGTTACGACGTTTCAACCTTATTCATTTTGTTTTAACGACCGACGGCCAAAGCAGTTGTAGGCATATCACGTAATTGTGCTAAATATAAATAAATCTTCATTAGATCCTTGATTGCCTTTTTCTGATTAGCTATTTCTCAATGTCTACAAAGGTAGCTCTCGAGACTACTTTGAACTATAGTTAGAACCGATAAAGTGACAGAATGACATCTGTACGCATAAAGGCGTTATTTAATAACATATTACCCAAGAGGGGGACTAGCTCACATGGTAGAGCGCTCGCTTAGCATGCGAGAGGTACCGGGATCGATGCCCGGGTCCTCCATTAATTTTTGAATGTCGACAATACTCAATTTTTCGGTAGTCTTTCAGCATTGAAAATGAATAGAGTCTGATATGAACGAAATAAGGAAATTGTGTCGATTCGAGTGTACACATGTTACAAGAATCCTTCATTCATTGACATTCTCATGTTTATATATATATATATATATATATATTAATGTGATTAGTTCGACTCGTTCACCACATTTGGGATGTATTATAATAATCTGTCACAAAGGATTAATGATGCAGTGATAGTCAGATTTAGTTTATCTTTGCGTCTTTTTTCAAAAATATGCTCATGAATGCTAAAAAGTAGACAAATTTGAAGGTTTGGAACGTGTTCAAAACTTAACTGGTCGTCTGGTGAAATGAACTGGAGATGCTACGGCATAAACAATATGACAGTTGGATTGGTTTCAAACCCTTACACAGGTATTATCCGGTGTTACTATACCGGTCAAATTGACAATTAAAGAATGAAAATCCAAAGCCAAGTAAAAAATAATGTCCTCCCCGGCGGGGAATCGAACCCCGGTCTCCCGCGTGACAGGCGGGGATACTAACCACTATACTACCGAGGACTTAGTAACGACCATCATTTTTAGGTACTTAACGCTCACTGCTATCTTGTTAATATATTGAACGCATCCGCAAAGTCATAGTATATTGATTGCTGTAGGCGATATGTTAAGCGCAACCGATCCGTCATTCTATTTATTTGTTTTCTCTGCTACTCTTGCTATAATTGAAATATCTTAATGAATTATCGCCCCTCCTTCCCCTAATATACGTTTCAGATTCAATTGATGGCGCTTTTTTGTTTTTATTACTAAATGTACAATACATCCAAATACGTATAAATCATCAATTTTAACCATTTGTATACAGACCCCGTGATAGCTCAGTTGGTAGAGCGGGAGACTGTAGTGGAATAAGAAAATCTGACATCTCTAGGTCGGTGGTTCGACTCCGCCTCACGGGATATTTTTTGGTCCAATTTTGAACACTCTCAAATATTAACATTGTTCAAGGAATCTTAGCGAATGCACATTAATTAGCGGCTTTTTATGCATTTAGTTACGACGTTTCAACCTTATTCATTTTGTTTTAACGACCGACGGCCAAAGCAGTTGTAGGCATATCACGTAATTGTGCTAAATATAAATAAATCTTCATTAGATCCTTGATTGCCTTTTTCTGATTAGCTATTTCTCAATGTCTACAAAGGTAGCTCTCGAGACTACTTTGAACTATAGTTAGAACCGATAAAGTGACAGAATGACATCTGTACGCATAAAGGCGTTATTTAATAACATATTACCCAAGAGGGGGACTAGCTCACATGGTAGAGCGCTCGCTTAGCATGCGAGAGGTACCGGGATCGATGCCCGGGTCCTCCATTAATTTTTGAATGTCGACAATACTCAATTTTTCGGTAGTCTTTCAGCATTGAAAATGAATAGAGTCTGATATGAACGAAATAAGGAAATTGTGTCGATTCGAGTGTACACATGTTACAAGAATCCTTCATTCATTGACATTCTCATGTTTATATATATATATATATATATATATTAATGTGATTAGTTCGACTCGTTCACCACATTTGGGATGTATTATAATAATCTGTCACAAAGGATTAATGATGCAGTGATAGTCAGATTTAGTTTATCTTTGCGTCTTTTTTCAAAAATATGCTCATGAATGCTAAAAAGTAGACAAATTTGAAGGTTTGGAACGTGTTCAAAACTTAACTGGTCGTCTGGTGAAATGAACTGGAGATGCTACGGCATAAACAATATGACAGTTGGATTGGTTTCAAACCCTTACACAGGTATTATCCGGTGTTACTATACCGGTCAAATTGACAATTAAAGAATGAAAATCCAAAGCCAAGTAAAAAATAATGTCCTCCCCGGCGGGGAATCGAACCCCGGTCTCCCGCGTGACAGGCGGGGATACTAACCACTATACTACCGAGGACTTAGTAACGACCATCATTTTTAGGTACTTAACGCTCACTGCTATCTTGTTAATATATTGAACGCATCCGCAAAGTCATAGTATATTGATTGCTGTAGGCGATATGTTAAGCGCAACCGATCCGTCATTCTATTTATTTGTTTTCTCTGCTACTCTTGCTATAATTGAAATATCTTAATGAATTATCGCCCCTCCTTCCCCTAATATACGTTTCAGATTCAATTGATGGCGCTTTTTTGTTTTTATTACTAAATGTACAATACATCCAAATACGTATAAATCATCAATTTTAACCATTTGTATACAGACCCCGTGATAGCTCAGTTGGTAGAGCGGGAGACTGTAGTGGAATAAGAAAATCTGACATCTCTAGGTCGGTGGTTCGACTCCGCCTCACGAGATATTTTTTGGTCCAATTTTGAACACTCTCAAATATTAACATTGTTCAAGGAATCTTAGCGAATGCACATTAATTAGCGGCTTTTTATGCATTTAGTTACGACGTTTCAACCTTATTCATTTTGTTTTAACGACCGACGGCCAAAGCAGTTGTAGGCATATCACGTAATTGTGCTAAATATAAATAAATCTTCATTAGATCCTTGATTGCCTTTTTCTGATTACCTATTTCTCAATGTCTACAAAGGTAGCTCTCGAGACTACTTTGAACTATAGTTAGAACCGATAAAGTGACAGAATGACATCTGTACGCATAAAGGCGTTATTTAATAACATATTACCCAAGAGGGGGACTAGCTCACATGGTAGAGCGCTCGCTTAGCATGCGAGAGGTACCGGGATCGATGCCCGGGTCCTCCATTAATTTTTGAATGTCGACAATACTCAATTTTTCGGTAGTCTTTCAGCATTAAAAATGAATAGAGTCTGATATGAACGAAATAAGGAAATTGTGTCGATTCGAGTGTACACATGTTACAAGAATCCTTCATTCATTGACATTCTCATGTTTATATATATATATATATATATTAATGTGATTAGTTCGACTCGTTCACCACATTTGGGATGTATTATAATAATCTGTCACAAAGGATTAATGATGCAGTGATAGTCAGATTTAGTTTATCTTTGCGTCTTTTTTCAAAAATATGCTCATGAATGCTAAAAAGTAGACAAATTTGAAGGTTTGGAACGTGTTCAAAACTTAACTGGTCGTCTGGTGAAATGAACTGGAGATGCTACGGCATAAACAATATGACAGTTGGATTGGTTTCAAACCCTTACACAGGTATTATCCGGTGTTACTATACCGGTCAAATTGACAATTAAAGAATGAAAATCCAAAGCCAAGTAAAAAATAATGTCCTCCCCGGCGGGGAATCGAACCCCGGTCTCCCGCGTGACAGGCGGGGATACTAACCACTATACTACCGAGGACTTAGTAACGACCATCATTTTTAGGTACTTAACGCTCACTGCTATCTTGTTAATATATTGAACGCATCCGCAAAGTCATAGTATATTGATTGCTGTAGGCGATATGTTAAGCGCAACCGATCCGTCATTCTATTTATTTGTTTTCTCTGCTACTCTTGCTATAATTGAAATATCTTAATGAATTATCGCCCCTCCTTCCCCTAATATACGTTTCAGATTCAATTGATGGCGCTTTTTTGTTTTTATTACTAAATGTACAATACATCCAAATACGTATAAATCATCAATTTTAACCATTTGTATACAGACCCCGTGATAGCTCAGTTGGTAGAGCGGGAGACTGTAGTGGAATAAGAAAATCTGACATCTCTAGGTCGGTGGTTCGACTCCGCCTCACGGGATATTTTTTGGTCCAATTTTGAACACTCTCAAATATTAACATTGTTCAAGGAATCTTAGCGAATGCACATTAATTAGCGGCTTTTTATGCATTTAGTTACGACGTTTCAACCTTATTCATTTTGTTTTAACGACCGACGGCCAAAGCAGTTGTAGGCATATCACGTAATTGTGCTAAATATAAATAAATCTTCATTAGATCCTTGATTGCCTTTTTCTGATTACCTATTTCTCAATGTCTACAAAGGTAGCTCTCGAGACTACTTTGAACTATAGTTAGAACCGATAAAGTGACAGAATGACATCTGTACGCATAAAGGCGTTATTTAATAACATATTACCCGAGAGGGGGACTAGCTCACATGGTAGAGCGCTCGCTTAGCATGCGAGAGGTACCGGGATCGATGCCCGGGTCCTCCATTAATTTTTGAATGTCGACAATACTCAATTTTTCGGTAGTCTTTCAGCATTGAAAATGAATAGAGTCTGATATGAACGAAATAAGGAAATTGTGTCGATTCGAGTGTACACATGTTACAAGAATCCTTCATTCATTGACATTCTCATGTTTATATATATCACTATATATATATATATTAATGTGATTAGTTCGACTCGTTCACCACATTTGGGATGTATTATAATAATCTGTCACAAAGGATTAATGATGCAGTGATAGTCAGATTTAGTTTATCTTTGCGTCTTTTTTCAAAAATATGCTCATGAATGCTAAAAAGTAGACAAATTTGAAGGTTTGGAACGTGTTCAAAACTTAACTGGTCGTCTGGTGAAATGAACTGGAGATGCTACGGCATAAACAATATGACAGTTGGATTGGTTTCAAACCCTTACACAGGTATTATCCGGTGTTACTATACCGGTCAAATTGACAATTAAAGAATGAAAATCCAAAGCCAAGTAAAAAATAATGTCCTCCCCGGCGGGGAATCGAACCCCGGTCTCCCGCGTGACAGGCGGGGATACTAACCACTATACTACCGAGGACTTAGTAACGACCATCATTTTTAGGTACTTAACGCTCACTGCTATCTTGTTAATATATTGAACGCATCCGCAAAGTCATAGTATATTGATTGCTGTAGGCGATATGTTAAGCGCAACCGATCCGTCATTCTATTTATTTGTTTTCTCTGCTACTCTTGCTATAATTGAAATATCTTAATGAATTATCGCCCCTCCTTCCCCTAATATACGTTTCAGATTCAATTGATGGCGCTTTTTTGTTTTTATTACTAAATGTACAATACATCCAAATACGTATAAATCATCAATTTTAACCATTTGTATACAGACCCCGTGATAGCTCAGTTGGTAGAGCGGGAGACTGTAGTGGAATAAGAAAATCTGACATCTCTAGGTCGGTGGTTCGACTCCGCCTCACGGGATATTTTTTGGTCCAATTTTGAACACTCTCAAATATTAACATTGTTCAAGGAATTTTAGCGAATGCACATTAATTAGCGGCTTTTTATGCATTTAGTTACGACGTTTCAACCTTATTCATTTTGTTTTAACGACCGACGGCCAAAGCAGTTGTAGGCATATCACGTAATTGTGCTAAATATAAATAAATCTTCATTAGATCCTTGATTGCCTTTTTCTGATTACCTATTTCTCAATGTCTACAAAGGTAGCTCTCGAGACTACTTTGAACTATAGTTAGAACCGATAAAGTGACAGAATGACATCTGTACGCATAAAGGCGTTATTTAATAACATATTACCCAAGAGGGGGACTAGCTCACATGGTAGAGCGCTCGCTTAGCATGCGAGAGGTACCGGGATCGATGCCCGGGTCCTCCATTAATTTTTGAATGTCGACAATACTCAATTTTTCGGTAGTCTTTCAGCATTGAAAATGAATAGAGTCTGATATGAACGAAATAAGGAAATTGTGTCGATTCGAGTGTACACATGTTACAAGAATCCTTCATTCATTGACATTCTCATGTTTATATATATATATATTAATGTGATTAGTTCGACTCGTTCACCACATTTGGGATGTATTATAATAATCTGTCACAAAGGATTAATGATGCAGTGATAGTCAGATTTAGTTTATCTTTGCGTCTTTTTTCAAAAATATGCTCATGAATGCTAAAAAGTAGACAAATTTGAAGGTTTGGAACGTGTTCAAAACTTAACTGGTCGTCTGGTGAAATGAACTGGAGATGCTACGGCATAAACAATATGACAGTTGGATTGGTTTCAAACCCTTACACAGGTATTATCCGGTGTTACTATACCGGTCAAATTGACAATTAAAGAATGAAAATCCAAAGCCAAGTAAAAAATAATGTCCTCCCCGGCGGGGAATCGAACCCCGGTCTCCCGCGTGACAGGCGGGGATACTAACCACTATACTACCGAGGACTTAGTAACGACCATCATTTTTAGGTACTTAACGCTCACTGCTATCTTGTTAATATATTGAACGCATCCGCAAAGTCATAGTATATTGATTGCTGTAGGCGATATGTTAAGCGCAACCGATCCGTCATTCTATTTATTTGTTTTCTCTGCTACTCTTGCTATAATTGAAATATCTTAATGAATTATCGCCCCTCCTTCCCCTAATATACGTTTCAGATTCAATTGATGGCGCTTTTTTGTTTTTATTACTAAATGTACAATACATCCAAATACGTATAAATCATCAATTTTAACCATTTGTATACAGACCCCGTGATAGCTCAGTTGGTAGAGCGGGAGACTGTAGTGGAATAAGAAAATCTGACATCTCTAGGTCGGTGGTTCGACTCCGCCTCACGGGATATTTTTTGGTCCAATTTTGAACACTCTCAAATATTAACATTGTTCAAGGAATTTTAGCGAATGCACATTAATTAGCGGCTTTTTATGCATTTAGTTACGACGTTTCAACCTTATTCATTTTGTTTTAACGACCGACGGCCAAAGCAGTTGTAGGCATATCACGTAATTGTGCTAAATATAAATAAATCTTCATTAGATCCTTGATTGCCTTTTTCTGATTACCTATTTCTCAATGTCTACAAAGGTAGCTCTCGAGACTACTTTGAACTATAGTTAGAACCGATAAAGTGACAGAATGACATCTGTACGCATAAAGGCGTTATTTAATAACATATTACCCAAGAGGGGGACTAGCTCACATGGTAGAGCGCTCGCTTAGCATGCGAGAGGTACCGGGATCGATGCCCGGGTCCTCCATTAATTTTTGAATGTCGACAATACTCAATTTTTCGGTAGTCTTTCAGCATTGAAAATGAATAGAGTCTGATATGAACGAAATAAGGAAATTGTGTCGATTCGAGTGTACACATGTTACAAGAATCCTTCATTCATTGACATTCTCATGTTTATATATATATATATTAATGTGATTAGTTCGACTCGTTCACCACATTTGGGATGTATTATAATAATCTGTCACAAAGGATTAATGATGCAGTGATAGTCAGATTTAGTTTATCTTTGCGTCTTTTTTCAAAAATATGCTCATGAATGCTAAAAAGTAGACAAATTTGAAGGTTTGGAACGTGTTCAAAACTTAACTGGTCGTCTGGTGAAATGAACTGGAGATGCTACGGCATAAACAATATGACAGTTGGATTGGTTTCAAACCCTTACACAGGTATTATCCGGTGTTACTATACCGGTCAAATTGACAATTAAAGAATGAAAATCCAAAGCCAAGTAAAAAATAATGTCCTCCCCGGCGGGGAATCGAACCCCGGTCTCCCGCGTGACAGGCGGGGATACTAACCACTATACTACCGAGGACTTAGTAACGACCATCATTTTTAGGTACTTAACGCTCACTGCTATCTTGTTAATATATTGAACGCATCCGCAAAGTCATAGTATATTGATTGCTGTAGGCGATATGTTAAGCGCAACCGATCCGTCATTCTATTTATTTGTTTTCTCTGCTACTCTTGCTATCGCCCCTCCTTCCCCTAATATACGTTTCAGATTCAATTGATGGCGCTTTTTTGTTTTTATTACTAAATGTACAATACATCCAAATACGTATAAATCATCAATTTTAACCATTTGTATACAGACCCCGTGATAGCTCAGTTGGTAGAGCGGGAGACTGTAGTGGAATAAGAAAATCTGACATCTCTAGGTCGGTGGTTCGACTCCGCCTCACGGGATATTTTTTGGTCCAATTTTGAACACTCTCAAATATTAACATTGTTCAAGGAATTTTAGCGAATGCACATTAATTAGCGGCTTTTTATGCATTTAGTTACGACGTTTCAACCTTATTCATTTTGTTTTAACGACCGACGGCCAAAGCAGTTGTAGGCATATCACGTAATTGTGCTAAATATAAATAAATCTTCATTAGATCCTTGATTGCCTTTTTCTGATTACCTATTTCTCAATGTCTACAAAGGTAGCTCTCGAGACTACTTTGAACTATAGTTAGAACCGATAAAGTGACAGAATGACATCTGTACGCATAAAGGCGTTATTTAATAACATATTACCCAAGAGGGGGACTAGCTCACATGGTAGAGCGCTCGCTTAGCATGCGAGAGGTACCGGGATCGATGCCCGGGTCCTCCATTAATTTTTGAATGTCGACAATACTCAATTTTTCGGTAGTCTTTCAGCATTGAAAATGAATAGAGTCTGATATGAACGAAATAAGGAAATTGTGTCGATTCGAGTGTACACATGTTACAAGAATCCTTCATTCATTGACATTCTCATGTTTATATATATATATATATATATATATTAATGTGATTAGTTCGACTCGTTCACCACATTTGGGATGTATTATAATAATCTGTCACAAAGGATTAATGATGCAGTGATAGTCAGATTTAGTTTATCTTTGCGTCTTTTTTCAAAAATATGCTCATGAATGCTAAAAAGTAGACAAATTTGAAGGTTTGGAACGTGTTCAAAACTTAACTGGTCGTCTGGTGAAATGAACTGGAGATGCTACGGCATAAACAATATGACAGTTGGATTGGTTTCAAACCCTTACACAGGTATTATCCGGTGTTACTATACCGGTCAAATTGACAATTAAAGAATGAAAATCCAAAGCCAAGTAAAAAATAATGTCCTCCCCGGCGGGGAATCGAACCCCGGTCTCCCGCGTGACAGGCGGGGATACTAACCACTATACTACCGAGGACTTAGTAACGACCATCATTTTTAGGTACTTAACGCTCACTGCTATCTTGTTAATATATTGAACGCATCCGCAAAGTCATAGTATATTGATTGCTGTAGGCGATATGTTAAGCGCAACCGATCCGTCATTCTATTTATTTGTTTTCTCTGCTACTCTTGCTATAATTGAAATATCTTAATGAATTATCGCCCCTCCTCCCCCTAATATACGTTTCAGATTCAATTGATGGCGCTTTTTTGTTTTTATTACTAAATGTACAATACATCCAAATACGTATAAATCATCAATTTTAACCATTTGTATACAGACCCCGTGATAGCTCAGTTGGTAGAGCGGGAGACTGTAGTGGAATAAGAAAATCTGACATCTCTAGGTCGGTGGTTCGACTCCGCCTCACGGGATATTTTTTGGTCCAATTTTGAACACTCTCAAATATTAACATTGTTCAAGGAATTTTAGCGAATGCACATTAATTAGCGGCTTTTTATGCATTTAGTTACGACGTTTCAACCTTATTCATTTTGTTTTAACGACCGACGGCCAAAGCAGTTGTAGGCATATCACGTAATTGTGCTAAATATAAATAAATCTTCATTAGATCCTTGATTGCCTTTTTCTGATTACCTATTTCTCAATGTCTACAAAGGTAGCTCTCGAGACTACTTTGAACTATAGTTAGAACCGATAAAGTGACAGAATGACATCTGTACGCATAAAGGCGTTATTTAATAACATATTACCCAAGAGGGGGACTAGCTCACATGGTAGAGCGCTCGCTTAGCATGCGAGAGGTACCGGGATCGATGCCCGGGTCCTCCATTAATTTTTGAATGTCGACAATACTCAATTTTTCGGTAGTCTTTCAGCATTGAAAATGAATAGAGTCTGATATGAACGAAATAAGGAAATTGTGTCGATTCGAGTGTACACATGTTACAAGAATCCTTCATTCATTGACATTCTCATGTTTATATATATATATATTAATGTGATTAGTTCGACTCGTTCACCACATTTGGGATGTATTATAATAATCTGTCACAAAGGATTAATGATGCAGTGATAGTCAGATTTAGTTTATCTTTGCGTCTTTTTTCAAAAATATGCTCATGAATGCTAAAAAGTAGACAAATTTGAAGGTTTGGAACGTGTTCAAAACTTAACTGGTCGTCTGGTGAAATGAACTGGAGATGCTACGGCATAAACAATATGACAGTTGGATTGGTTTCAAACCCTTACACAGGTATTATCCGGTGTTACTATACCGGTCAAATTGACAATTAAAGAATGAAAATCCAAAGCCAAGTAAAAAATAATGTCCTCCCCGGCGGGGAATCGAACCCCGGTCTCCCGCGTGACAGGCGGGGATACTAACCACTATACTACCGAGGACTTAGTAACGACCATCATTTTTAGGTACTTAACGCTCACTGCTATCTTGTTAATATATTGAACGCATCCGCAAAGTCATAGTATATTGATTGCTGTAGGCGATATGTTAAGCGCAACCGATCCGTCATTCTATTTATTTGTTTTCTCTGCTACTCTTGCTATAATTGAAATATCTTAATGAATTATCGCCCCTCCTTCCCCTAATATACGTTTCAGATTCAATTGATGGCGCTTTTTTGTTTTTATTACTAAATGTACAATACATCCAAATACGTATAAATCATCAATTTTAACCATTTGTATACAGACCCCGTGATAGCTCAGTTGGTAGAGCGGGAGACTGTAGTGGAATAAGAAAATCTGACATCTCTAGGTCGGTGGTTCGACTCCGCCTCACGGGATATTTTTTGGTCCAATTTTGAACACTCTCAAATATTAACATTGTTCAAGGAATTTTAGCGAATGCACATTAATTAGCGGCTTTTTATGCATTTAGTTACGACGTTTCAACCTTATTCATTTTGTTTTAACGACCGACGGCCAAAGCAGTTGTAGGCATATCACGTAATTGTGCTAAATATAAATAAATCTTCATTAGATCCTTGATTGCCTTTTTCTGATTACCTATTTCTCAATGTCTACAAAGGTAGCTCTCGAGACTACTTTGAACTATAGTTAGAACCGATAAAGTGACAGAATGACATCTGTACGCATAAAGGCGTTATTTAATAACATATTACCCAAGAGGGGGACTAGCTCACATGGTAGAGCGCTCGCTTAGCATGCGAGAGGTACCGGGATCGATGCCCGGGTCCTCCATTAATTTTTGAATGTCGACAATACTCAATTTTTCGGTAGTCTTTCAGCATTGAAAATGAATAGAGTCTGATATGAACGAAATAAGGAAATTGTGTCGATTCGAGTGTACACATGTTACAAGAATCCTTCATTCATTGACATTCTCATGTTTATATATATATATATATATATATTAATGTGATTAGTTCGACTCGTTCACCACATTTGGGATGTATTATAATAATCTGTCACAAAGGATTAATGATGCAGTGATAGTCAGATTTAGTTTATCTTTGCGTCTTTTTTCAAAAATATGCTCATGAATGCTAAAAAGTAGACAAATTTGAAGGTTTGGAACGTGTTCAAAACTTAACTGGTCGTCTGGTGAAATGAACTGGAGATGCTACGGCATAAACAATATGACAGTTGGATTGGTTTCAAACCCTTACACAGGTATTATCCGGTGTTACTATACCGGTCAAATTGACAATTAAAGAATGAAAATCCAAAGCCAAGTAAAAAATAATGTCCTCCCCGGCGGGGAATCGAACCCCGGTCTCCCGCGTGACAGGCGGGGATACTAACCACTATACTACCGAGGACTTAGTAACGACCATCATTTTTAGGTACTTAACGCTCACTGCTATCTTGTTAATATATTGAACGCATCCGCAAAGTCATAGTATATTGATTGCTGTAGGCGATATGTTAAGCGCAACCGATCCGTCATTCTATTTATTTGTTTTCTCTGCTACTCTTGCTATAATTGAAATATCTTAATGAATTATCGCCCCTCCTCCCCCTAATATACGTTTCAGATTCAATTGATGGCGCTTTTTTGTTTTTATTACTAAATGTACAATACATCCAAATACGTATAAATCATCAATTTTAACCATTTGTATACAGACCCCGTGATAGCTCAGTTGGTAGAGCGGGAGACTGTAGTGGAATAAGAAAATCTGACATCTCTAGGTCGGTGGTTCGACTCCGCCTCACGGGATATTTTTTGGTCCAATTTTGAACACTCTCAAATATTAACATTGTTCAAGGAATTTTAGCGAATGCACATTAATTAGCGGCTTTTTATGCATTTAGTTACGACGTTTCAACCTTATTCATTTTGTTTTAACGACCGACGGCCAAAGCAGTTGTAGGCATATCACGTAATTGTGCTAAATATAAATAAATCTTCATTAGATCCTTGATTGCCTTTTTCTGATTACCTATTTCTCAATGTCTACAAAGGTAGCTCTCGAGACTACTTTGAACTATAGTTAGAACCGATAAAGTGACAGAATGACATCTGTACGCATAAAGGCGTTATTTAATAACATATTACCCAAGAGGGGGACTAGCTCACATGGTAGAGCGCTCGCTTAGCATGCGAGAGGTACCGGGATCGATGCCCGGGTCCTCCATTAATTTTTGAATGTCGACAATACTCAATTTTTCGGTAGTCTTTCAGCATTGAAAATGAATAGAGTCTGATATGAACGAAATAAGGAAATTGTGTCGATTCGAGTGTACACATGTTACAAGAATCCTTCATTCATTGACATTCTCATGTTTATATATATATATATTAATGTGATTAGTTCGACTCGTTCACCACATTTGGGATGTATTATAATAATCTGTCACAAAGGATTAATGATGCAGTGATAGTCAGATTTAGTTTATCTTTGCGTCTTTTTTCAAAAATATGCTCATGAATGCTAAAAAGTAGACAAATTTGAAGGTTTGGAACGTGTTCAAAACTTAACTGGTCGTCTGGTGAAATGAACTGGAGATGCTACGGCATAAACAATATGACAGTTGGATTGGTTTCAAACCCTTACACAGGTATTATCCGGTGTTACTATACCGGTCAAATTGACAATTAAAGAATGAAAATCCAAAGCCAAGTAAAAAATAATGTCCTCCCCGGCGGGGAATCGAACCCCGGTCTCCCGCGTGACAGGCGGGGATACTAACCACTATACTACCGAGGACTTAGTAACGACCATCATTTTTAGGTACTTAACGCTCACTGCTATCTTGTTAATATATTGAACGCATCCGCAAAGTCATAGTATATTGATTGCTGTAGGCGATATGTTAAGCGCAACCGATCCGTCATTCTATTTATTTGTTTTCTCTGCTACTCTTGCTATAATTGAAATATCTTAATGAATTATCGCCCCTCCTTCCCCTAATATACGTTTCAGATTCAATTGATGGCGCTTTTTTGTTTTTATTACTAAATGTACAATACATCCAAATACGTATAAATCATCAATTTTAACCATTTGTATACAGACCCCGTGATAGCTCAGTTGGTAGAGCGGGAGACTGTAGTGGAATAAGAAAATCTGACATCTCTAGGTCGGTGGTTCGACTCCGCCTCACGGGATATTTTTTGGTCCAATTTTGAACACTCTCAAATATTAACATTGTTCAAGGAATTTTAGCGAATGCACATTAATTAGCGGCTTTTTATGCATTTAGTTACGACGTTTCAACCTTATTCATTTTGTTTTAACGACCGACGGCCAAAGCAGTTGTAGGCATATCACGTAATTGTGCTAAATATAAATAAATCTTCATTAGATCCTTGATTGCCTTTTTCTGATTACCTATTTCTCAATGTCTACAAAGGTAGCTCTCGAGACTACTTTGAACTATAGTTAGAACCGATAAAGTGACAGAATGACATCTGTACGCATAAAGGCGTTATTTAATAACATATTACCCAAGAGGGGGACTAGCTCACATGGTAGAGCGCTCGCTTAGCATGCGAGAGGTACCGGGATCGATGCCCGGGTCCTCCATTAATTTTTGAATGTCGACAATACTCAATTTTTCGGTAGTCTTTCAGCATTGAAAATGAATAGAGTCTGATATGAACGAAATAAGGAAATTGTGTCGATTCGAGTGTACACATGTTACAAGAATCCTTCATTCATTGACATTCTCATGTTTATATATATATATATATATATATTAATGTGATTAGTTCGACTCGTTCACCACATTTGGGATGTATTATAATAATCTGTCACAAAGGATTAATGATGCAGTGATAGTCAGATTTAGTTTATCTTTGCGTCTTTTTTCAAAAATATGCTCATGAATGCTAAAAAGTAGACAAATTTGAAGGTTTGGAACGTGTTCAAAACTTAACTGGTCGTCTGGTGAAATGAACTGGAGATGCTACGGCATAAACAATATGACAGTTGGATTGGTTTCAAACCCTTACACAGGTATTATCCGGTGTTACTATACCGGTCAAATTGACAATTAAAGAATGAAAATCCAAAGCCAAGTAAAAAATAATGTCCTCCCCGGCGGGGAATCGAACCCCGGTCTCCCGCGTGACAGGCGGGGATACTAACCACTATACTACCGAGGACTTAGTAACGACCATCATTTTTAGGTACTTAACGCTCACTGCTATCTTGTTAATATATTGAACGCATCCGCAAAGTCATAGTATATTGATTGCTGTAGGCGATATGTTAAGCGCAACCGATCCGTCATTCTATTTATTTGTTTTCTCTGCTACTCTTGCTATAATTGAAATATCTTAATGAATTATCGCCCCTCCTCCCCCTAATATACGTTTCAGATTCAATTGATGGCGCTTTTTTGTTTTTATTACTAAATGTACAATACATCCAAATACGTATAAATCATCAATTTTAACCATTTGTATACAGACCCCGTGATAGCTCAGTTGGTAGAGCGGGAGACTGTAGTGGAATAAGAAAATCTGACATCTCTAGGTCGGTGGTTCGACTCCGCCTCACGGGATATTTTTTGGTCCAATTTTGAACACTCTCAAATATTAACATTGTTCAAGGAATTTTAGCGAATGCACATTAATTAGCGGCTTTTTATGCATTTAGTTACGACGTTTCAACCTTATTCATTTTGTTTTAACGACCGACGGCCAAAGCAGTTGTAGGCATATCACGTAATTGTGCTAAATATAAATAAATCTTCATTAGATCCTTGATTGCCTTTTTCTGATTACCTATTTCTCAATGTCTACAAAGGTAGCTCTCGAGACTACTTTGAACTATAGTTAGAACCGATAAAGTGACAGAATGACATCTGTACGCATAAAGGCGTTATTTAATAACATATTACCCAAGAGGGGGACTAGCTCACATGGTAGAGCGCTCGCTTAGCATGCGAGAGGTACCGGGATCGATGCCCGGGTCCTCCATTAATTTTTGAATGTCGACAATACTCAATTTTTCGGTAGTCTTTCAGCATTGAAAATGAATAGAGTCTGATATGAACGAAATAAGGAAATTGTGTCGATTCGAGTGTACACATGTTACAAGAATCCTTCATTCATTGACATTCTCATGTTTATATATATATATATATATATATTAATGTGATTAGTTCGACTCGTTCACCACATTTGGGATGTATTATAATAATCTGTCACAAAGGATTAATGATGCAGTGATAGTCAGATTTAGTTTATCTTTGCGTCTTTTTTCAAAAATATGCTCATGAATGCTAAAAAGTAGACAAATTTGAAGGTTTGGAACGTGTTCAAAACTTAACTGGTCGTCTGGTGAAATGAACTGGAGATGCTACGGCATAAACAATATGACAGTTGGATTGGTTTCAAACCCTTACACAGGTATTATCCGGTGTTACTATACCGGTCAAATTGACAATTAAAGAATGAAAATCCAAAGCCAAGTAAAAAATAATGTCCTCCCCGGCGGGGAATCGAACCCCGGTCTCCCGCGTGACAGGCGGGGATACTAACCACTATACTACCGAGGACTTAGTAACGACCATCATTTTTAGGTACTTAACGCTCACTGCTATCTTGTTAATATATTGAACGCATCCGCAAAGTCATAGTATATTGATTGCTGTAGGCGATATGTTAAGCGTCTTTTTTCAAAAATATGCTCATGAATGCTAAAAAGTAGACAAATTTGAAGGTTTGGAACGTGTTCAAAACTTAACTGGTCGTCTGGTGAAATGAACTGGAGATGCTACGGCATAAACAATATGACAGTTGGATTGGTTTCAAACCCTTACACAGGTATTATCCGGTGTTACTATACCGGTCAAATTGACAATTAAAGAATGAAAATCCAAAGCCAAGTAAAAAATAATGTCCTCCCCGGCGGGGAATCGAACCCCGGTCTCCCGCGTGACAGGCGGGGATACTAACCACTATACTACCGAGGACTTAGTAACGACCATCATTTTTAGGTACTTAACGCTCACTGCTATCTTGTTAATATATTGAACGCATCCGCAAAGTCATAGTATATTGATTGCTGTAGGCGATATGTTAAGCGCAACCGATCCGTCATTCTATTTATTTGTTTTCTCTGCTACTCTTGCTATAATTGAAATATCTTAATGAATTATCGCCCCTCCTTCCCCTAATATACGTTTCAGATTCAATTGATGGCGCTTTTTTGTTTTTATTACTAAATGTACAATACATCCAAATACGTATAAATCATCAATTTTAACCATTTGTATACAGACCCCGTGATAGCTCAGTTGGTAGAGCGGGAGACTGTAGTGGAATAAGAAAATCTGACATCTCTAGGTCGGTGGTTCGACTCCGCCTCACGGGATATTTTTTGGTCCAATTTTGAACACTCTCAAATATTAACATTGTTCAAGGAATTTTAGCGAATGCACATTAATTAGCGGCTTTTTATGCATTTAGTTACGACGTTTCAACCTTATTCATTTTGTTTTAACGACCGACGGCCAAAGCAGTTGTAGGCATATCACGTAATTGTGCTAAATATAAATAAATCTTCATTAGATCCTTGATTGCCTTTTTCTGATTACCTATTTCTCAATGTCTACAAAGGTAGCTCTCGAGACTACTTTGAACTA
Source organism: Mytilus galloprovincialis (assembly GCA_037788925.1). Classification (NCBI taxonomy): domain Eukaryota; kingdom Metazoa; phylum Mollusca; class Bivalvia; order Mytilida; family Mytilidae; genus Mytilus; species Mytilus galloprovincialis. The sequence goes on along the minus strand of CM075338.1, from coordinate 68,581,349 downwards.
TAGTTAGAACCGATAAAGTGACAGAATGACATCTGTACGCATAAAGGCGTTATTTAATAACATATTACCCAAGAGGGGGACTAGCTCACACGGTAGAGCGCTCGCTTAGCATGCGAGAGGTACCGGGATCGATGCCCGGGTCCTCCATTAATTTTTGAATGTCGACAATACTCAATTTTTCGGTAGTCTTTCAGCATTGAAAATGAATAGAGTCTGATATGAACGAAATAAGGAAATTGTGTCGATTCGAGTGTACACATGTTACAAGAATCCTTCATTCATTGACATTCTCATGTTTATATATATATATATTAATGTGATTAGTTCGACTCGTTCACCACATTTGGGATGTATTATAATAATCTGTCACAAAGGATTAATGATGCAGTGATAGTCAGATTTAGTTTATCTTTGCGTCTTTTTTCAAAAATATGCTCATGAATGCTAAAAAGTAGACAAATTTGAAGGTTTGGAACGTGTTCAAAACTTAACTGGTCGTCTGGTGAAATGAACTGGAGATGCTACGGCATAAACAATATGACAGTTGGATTGGTTTCAAACCCTTACACAGGTATTATCCGGTGTTACTATACCGGTCAAATTGACAATTAAAGAATGAAAATCCAAAGCCAAGTAAAAAATAATGCCCTCCCCGGCGGGGAATCGAACCCCGGTCTCCCGCGTGACAGGCGGGGATACTAACCACTATACTACCGAGGACTTAGTAACGACCATCATTTTTAGGTACTTAACGCTCACTGCTATCTTGTTAATATATTGAACGCATCCGCAAAGTCATAGTATATTGATTGCTGTAGGCGATATGTTAAGCGCAACCGATCCGTCATTCTATTTATTTGTTTTCTCTGCTACTCTTGCTATAATTGAAATATCTTAATGAATTATCGCCCCTCCTTCCCCTAATATACGTTTCAGATTCAATTGATGGCGCTTTTTTGTTTTTATTACTAAATGTACAATACATCCAAATACGTATAAATCATCAATTTTAACCATTTGTATACAGACCCCGTGATAGCTCAGTTGGTAGAGCGGGAGACTGTAGTGGAATAAGAAAATCTGACATCTCTAGGTCGGTGGTTCGACTCCGCCTCACGGGATATTTTTTGGTCCAATTTTGAACACTCTCAAATATTAACATTGTTCAAGGAATCTTAGCGAATGCACATTAATTAGCGGCTTTTTATGCATTTAGTTACGACGTTTCAACCTTATTCATTTTGTTTTAACGACCGACGGCCAAAGCAGTTGTAGGCATATCACGTAATTGTGCTAAATATAAATAAATCTTCATTAGATCCTTGATTGCCTTTTTCTGATTACCTATTTCTCAATGTCTACAAAGGTAGCTCTCGAGACTACTTTGAACTATAGTTAGAACCGATAAAGTGACAGAATGACATCTGTACGCATAAAGGCGTTATTTAATAACATATTACCCAAGAGGGGGACTAGCTCACACGGTAGAGCGCTCGCTTAGCATGCGAGAGGTACCGGGATCGATGCCCGGGTCCTCCATTAATTTTTGAATGTCGACAATACTCAATTTTTCGGTAGTCTTTCAGCATTGAAAATGAATAGAGTCTGATATGAACGAAATAAGGAAATTGTGTCGATTCGAGTGTACACATGTTACAAGAATCCTTCATTCATTGACATTCTCATGTTTATATATATATATATATATATATTAATGTGATTAGTTCGACTCGTTCACCACATTTGGGATGTATTATAATAATCTGTCACAAAGGATTAATGATGCAGTGATAGTCAGATTTAGTTTATCTTTGCGTCTTTTTTCAAAAATATGCTCATGAATGCTAAAAAGTAGACAAATTTGAAGGTTTGGAACGTGTTCAAAACTTAACTGGTCGTCTGGTGAAATGAACTGGAGATGCTACGGCATAAACAATATGACAGTTGGATTGGTTTCAAACCCTTACACAGGTATTATCCGGTGTTACTATACCGGTCAAATTGACAATTAAAGAATGAAAATCCAAAGCCAAGTAAAAAATAATGCCCTCCCCGGCGGGGAATCGAACCCCGGTCTCCCGCGTGACAGGCGGGGATACTAACCACTATACTACCGAGGACTTAGTAACGACCATCATTTTTAGGTACTTAACGCTCACTGCTATCTTGTTAATATATTGAACGCATCCGCAAAGTCATAGTATATTGATTGCTGTAGGCGATATGTTAAGCGCAACCGATCCGTCATTCTATTTATTTGTTTTCTCTGCTACTCTTGCTATAATTGAAATATCTTAATGAATTATCGCCCCTCCTTCCCCTAATATACGTTTCAGATTCAATTGATGGCGCTTTTTTGTTTTTATTACTAAATGTACAATACATCCAAATACGTATAAATCATCAATTTTAACCATTTGTATACAGACCCCGTGATAGCTCAGTTGGTAGAGCGGGAGACTGTAGTGGAATAAGAAAATCTGACATCTCTAGGTCGGTGGTTCGACTCCGCCTCACGGGATATTTTTTGGTCCAATTTTGAACACTCTCAAATATTAACATTGTTCAAGGAATCTTAGCGAATGCACATTAATTAGCGGCTTTTTATGCATTTAGTTACGACGTTTCAACCTTATTCATTTTGTTTTAACGACCGACGGCCAAAGCAGTTGTAGGCATATCACGTAATTGTGCTAAATATAAATAAATCTTCATTAGATCCTTGATTGCCTTTTTCTGATTACCTATTTCTCAATGTCTACAAAGGTAGCTCTCGAGACTACTTTGAACTATAGTTAGAACCGATAAAGTGACAGAATGACATCTGTACGCATAAAGGCGTTATTTAATAACATATTACCCAAGAGGGGGACTAGCTCACACGGTAGAGCGCTCGCTTAGCATGCGAGAGGTACCGGGATCGATGCCCGGGTCCTCCATTAATTTTTGAATGTCGACAATACTCAATTTTTCGGTAGTCTTTCAGCATTGAAAATGAATAGAGTCTGATATGAACGAAATAAGGAAATTGTGTCGATTCGAGTGTACACATGTTACAAGAATCCTTCATTCATTGACATTCTCATGTTTATATATATATATATATATATATATTAATGTGATTAGTTCGACTCGTTCACCACATTTGGGATGTATTATAATAATCTGTCACAAAGGATTAATGATGCAGTGATAGTCAGATTTAGTTTATCTTTGCGTCTTTTTTCAAAAATATGCTCATGAATGCTAAAAAGTAGACAAATTTGAAGGTTTGGAACGTGTTCAAAACTTAACTGGTCGTCTGGTGAAATGAACTGGAGATGCTACGGCATAAACAATATGACAGTTGGATTGGTTTCAAACCCTTACACAGGTATTATCCGGTGTTACTATACCGGTCAAATTGACAATTAAAGAATGAAAATCCAAAGCCAAGTAAAAAATAATGTCCTCCCCGGCGGGGAATCGAACCCCGGTCTCCCGCGTGACAGGCGGGGATACTAACCACTATACTACCGAGGACTTAGTAACGACCATCATTTTTAGGTACTTAACGCTCACTGCTATCTTGTTAATATATTGAACGCATCCGCAAAGTCATAGTATATTGATTGCTGTAGGCGATATGTTAAGCGCAACCGATCCGTCATTCTATTTATTTGTTTTCTCTGCTACTCTTGCTATAATTGAAATATCTTAATGAATTATCGCCCCTCCTTCCCCTAATATACGTTTCAGATTCAATTGATGGCGCTTTTTTGTTTTTATTACTAAATGTACAATACATCCAAATACGTATAAATCATCAATTTTAACCATTTGTATACAGACCCCGTGATAGCTCAGTTGGTAGAGCGGGAGACTGTAGTGGAATAAGAAAATCTGACATCTCTAGGTCGGTGGTTCGACTCCGCCTCACGGGATATTTTTTGGTCCAATTTTGAACACTCTCAAATATTAACATTGTTCAAGGAATTTTAGCGAATGCACATTAATTAGCGGCTTTTTATGCATTTAGTTACGACGTTTCAACCTTATTCATTTTGTTTTAACGACCGACGGCCAAAGCAGTTGTAGGCATATCACGTAATTGTGCTAAATATAAATAAATCTTCATTAGATCCTTGATTGCCTTTTTCTGATTACCTATTTCTCAATGTCTACAAAGGTAGCTCTCGAGACTACTTTGAACTATAGTTAGAACCGATAAAGTGACAGAATGACATCTGTACGCATAAAGGCGTTATTTAATAACATATTACCCAAGAGGGGGACTAGCTCACATGGTAGAGCGCTCGCTTAGCATGCGAGAGGTACCGGGATCGATGCCCGGGTCCTCCATTAATTTTTGAATGTCGACAATACTCAATTTTTCGGTAGTCTTTCAGCATTGAAAATGAATAGAGTCTGATATGAACGAAATAAGGAAATTGTGTCGATTCGAGTGTACACATGTTACAAGAATCCTTCATTCATTGACATTCTCATGTTTATATATATATATATATATATATATTAATGTGATTAGTTCGACTCGTTCACCACATTTGGGATGTATTATAATAATCTATCACAAAGGATTAATGATGCAGTGATAGTCAGATTTAGTTTATCTTTGCGTCTTTTTTCAAAAATATGCTCATGAATGCTAAAAAGTAGACAAATTTGAAGGTTTGGAACGTGTTCAAAACTTAACTGGTCGTCTGGTGAAATGAACTGGAGATGCTACGGCATAAACAATATGACAGTTGGATTGGTTTCAAACCCTTACACAGGTATTATCCGGTGTTACTATACCGGTCAAATTGACAATTAAAGAATGAAAATCCAAAGCCAAGTAAAAAATAATGTCCTCCCCGGCGGGGAATCGAACCCCGGTCTCCCGCGTGACAGGCGGGGATACTAACCACTATACTACCGAGGACTTAGTAACGACCATCATTTTTAGGTACTTAACGCTCACTGCTATCTTGTTAATATATTGAACGCATCCGCAAAGTCATAGTATATTGATTGCTGTAGGCGATATGTTAAGCGCAACCGATCCGTCATTCTATTTATTTGTTTTCTCTGCTACTCTTGCTATAATTGAAATATCTTAATGAATTATCGCCCCTCCTTCCCCTAATATACGTTTCAGATTCAATTGATGGCGCTTTTTTGTTTTTATTACTAAATGTACAATACATCCAAATACGTATAAATCATCAATTTTAACCATTTGTATACAGACCCCGTGATAGCTCAGTTGGTAGAGCGGGAGACTGTAGTGGAATAAGAAAATCTGACATCTCTAGGTCGGTGGTTCGACTCCGCCTCACGGGATATTTTTTGGTCCAATTTTGAACACTCTCAAATATTAACATTGTTCAAGGAATTTTAGCGAATGCACATTAATTAGCGGCTTTTTATGCATTTAGTTACGACGTTTCAACCTTATTCATTTTGTTTTAACGACCGACGGCCAAAGCAGTTGTAGGCATATCACGTAATTGTGCTAAATATAAATAAATCTTCATTAGATCCTTGATTGCCTTTTTCTGATTACCTATTTCTCAATGTCTACAAAGGTAGCTCTCGAGACTACTTTGAACTATAGTTAGAACCGATAAAGTGACAGAATGACATCTGTACGCATAAAGGCGTTATTTAATAACATATTACCCAAGAGGGGGACTAGCTCACATGGTAGAGCGCTCGCTAGATATCAAAAAGTGTTGTTTAGATTTTTTATGGGGTCATGCGTCGCATTTAGTAAAGTATAGAGTTTTAGTGGGGAAAAAAGATGAGGGTGGAATAAATTATCCAGATATATATTTAAAATTATTATCATTCAGGTTGAAATTTATTAGTAGATATTTCAATGAGGAATGTACAGCTATGTGGAAAAATACCATGAAATATTTTTTGAGAAAAATTCGTGGTATGAATATTGATAATTACTGTTTTTGTATGACACTTAAGAAGGAAGATTGTAAATTACTTCCTAAATTTTATATTGAAATGATAGATGCCTGGCAATATGTTAAATCTTTTATAGATATAGATATGAAATCTATGGATATTTTACAACAACCTCTGTTTTTAAATCCAGATATAAAAGTAGAAGGAAAAATTGCTTTATGGCAACATTTTATTGTAGCGGGTATAACTCAAATCAAAGACTTGTGTTTTGAAGTTATTCCTGGTTTTTTATCTTTTAATGCTGTCAAAGAAATGGTTTTAGATATGTATGATGATGTAAATGTTAAACAGTTACAATGTCAATATAGAGAATTAATTGAATGTATACCAGAAGATTGGAAAAAATGTATCAAACATGGTGTTTTTGATGCTAATAGAGATAGGTCACCATATTTTATTGTAACCTTTGGTGATAAGGTGAAAGATTTGATTAATTGCAAAACGAAAGATTTTTATGAGATTTTAATATCAAAAGTTTTTATCAAGCCAGATGTTGAGCAATTTTGGTTAGAAATTTTGAATGAACAAACTTTACCATTCTGTAATATGTGGAAATCGGTACACAATTACTGGAAGTCACCAGATTGTGTTCAATTAGATTTTAAACTAATGCACAATAGAATTTTTACAAATGTCAAACTAAAGAGAATTGGATTGATGGATACAAACATATGTGATAGTTGTCAATCTGATATTGAAGATTTGTTACATCTTTTTCTAGATTGTCAAATGTTAGTGTCTTTTAATGATTATATTAACCAATTGTTGGTTAAATTGTTGGAACGATGTGAGACGGATGTGATTGTAACACAAGGTTATAGGAAGCTGATTTTGTTAGGCATGTCAGGGAAATTCAAAAGTGTAAATGTTGTTTTTGTGAATTATTTCTTATCGATTGTCAGACTGTGCATCATGAAAAAACGTCAGATTGTAAAACGTTCTACCTTAAATTTCAATCTCATAACTTTTTTCAAATATACAATGAAGAATTATGTTACATATTTCCATGCATATTGTAAAAGAACTAACAAAGAGAATGTGTTTGAGAAATATTTTGTTAAACACAATCCAATTTTAACAGAGACTGATGACATTTTATTGTTTTACTTATAGACTTAAAATAAAAAAAAAATATGGACTAATTGATACTCATGTATTGTTTGTGTAAATACTATGTATATAAATTGTCATAACATGCTGTATATTTCAAATGTTTTATGAATAAAGATAAAAAAAAAAAAAAGAGCGCTCGCTTAGCATGCGAGAGGTACCGGGATCGATGCCCGGGTCCTCCATTAATTTTTGAATGTCGACAATACTCAATTTTTCGGTAGTCTTTCAGCATTGAAAATGAATAGAGTCTGATATGAACGAAATAAGGAAATTGTGTCGATTCGAGTGTACACATGTTACAAGAATCCTTCATTCATTGACATTCTCATGTTTATATATATATATATATATATATTAATGTGATTAGTTCGACTCGTTCACCACATTTGGGATGTATTATAATAATCTGTCACAAAGGATTAATGATGCAGTGATAGTCAGATTTAGTTTATCTTTGCGTCTTTTTTCAAAAATATGCTCATGAATGCTAAAAAGTAGACAAATTTGAAGGTTTGGAACGTGTTCAAAACTTAACTGGTCGTCTGGTGAAATGAACTGGAGATGCTACGGCATAAACAATATGACAGTTGGATTGGTTTCAAACCCTTACACAGGTATTATCCGGTGTTACTATACCGGTCAAATTGACAATTAAAGAATGAAAATCCAAAGCCAAGTAAAAAATAATGTCCTCCCCGGCGGGGAATCGAACCCCGGTCTCCCGCGTGACAGGCGGGGATACTAACCACTATACTACCGAGGACTTAGTAACGACCATCATTTTTAGGTACTTAACGCTCACTGCTATCTTGTTAATATATTGAACGCATCCGCAAAGTCATAGTATATTGATTGCTGTAGGCGATATGTTAAGCGCAACCGATCCGTCATTCTATTTATTTGTTTTCTCTGCTACTCTTGCTATAATTGAAATATCTTAATGAATTATCGCCCCTCCTCCCCCTAATATACGTTTCAGATTCAATTGATGGCGCTTTTTTGTTTTTATTACTAAATGTACAATACATCCAAATACGTATAAATCATCAATTTTAACCATTTGTATACAGACCCCGTGATAGCTCAGTTGGTAGAGCGGGAGACTGTAGTGGAATAAGAAAATCTGACATCTCTAGGTCGGTGGTTCGACTCCGCCTCACGGGATATTTTTTGGTCCAATTTTGAACACTCTCAAATATTAACATTGTTCAAGGAATTTTAGCGAATGCACATTAATTAGCGGCTTTTTATGCATTTAGTTACGACGTTTCAACCTTATTCATTTTGTTTTAACGACCGACGGCCAAAGCAGTTGTAGGCATATCACGTAATTGTGCTAAATATAAATAAATCTTCATTAGATCCTTGATTGCCTTTTTCTGATTACCTATTTCTCAATGTCTACAAAGGTAGCTCTCGAGACTACTTTGAACTATAGTTAGAACCGATAAAGTGACAGAATGACATCTGTACGCATAAAGGCGTTATTTAATAACATATTACCCAAGAGGGGGACTAGCTCACATGGTAGAGCGCTCGCTTAGCATGCGAGAGGTACCGGGATCGATGCCCGGGTCCTCCATTAATTTTTGAATGTCGACAATACTCAATTTTTCGGTAGTCTTTCAGCATTGAAAATGAATAGAGTCTGATATGAACGAAATAAGGAAATTGTGTCGATTCGAGTGTACACATGTTACAAGAATCCTTCATTCGACTCGTTCACCACATTTGGGATGTATTATAATAATCTGTCACAAAGGATTAATGATGCAGTGATAGTCAGATTTAGTTTATCTTTGCGTCTTTTTTCAAAAATATGCTCATGAATGCTAAAAAGTAGACAAATTTGAAGGTTTGGAACGTGTTCAAAACTTAACTGGTCGTCTGGTGAAATGAACTGGAGATGCTACGGCATAAACAATATGACAGTTGGATTGGTTTCAAACCCTTACACAGGTATTATCCGGTGTTACTATACCGGTCAAATTGACAATTAAAGAATGAAAATCCAAAGCCAAGTAAAAAATAATGTCCTCCCCGGCGGGGAATCGAACCCCGGTCTCCCGCGTGACAGGCGGGGATACTAACCACTATACTACCGAGGACTTAGTAACGACCATCATTTTTAGGTACTTAACGCTCACTGCTATCTTGTTAATATATTGAACGCATCCGCAAAGTCATAGTATATTGATTGCTGTAGGCGATATGTTAAGCGCAACCGATCCGTCATTCTATTTATTTGTTTTCTCTGCTACTCTTGCTATAATTGAAATATCTTAATGAATTATCGCCCCTCCTTCCCCTAATATACGTTTCAGATTCAATTGATGGCGCTTTTTTGTTTTTATTACTAAATGTACAATACATCCAAATACGTATAAATCATCAATTTTAACCATTTGTATACAGACCCCGTGATAGCTCAGTTGGTAGAGCGGGAGACTGTAGTGGAATAAGAAAATCTGACATCTCTAGGTCGGTGGTTCGACTCCGCCTCACGGGATATTTTTTGGTCCAATTTTGAACACTCTCAAATATTAACATTGTTCAAGGAATTTTAGCGAATGCACATTAATTAGCGGCTTTTTATGCATTTAGTTACGACGTTTCAACCTTATTCATTTTGTTTTAACGACCGACGGCCAAAGCAGTTGTAGGCATATCACGTAATTGTGCTAAATATAAATAAATCTTCATTAGATCCTTGATTGCCTTTTTCTGATTACCTATTTCTCAATGTCTACAAAGGTAGCTCTCGAGACTACTTTGAACTATAGTTAGAACCGATAAAGTGACAGAATGACATCTGTACGCATAAAGGCGTTATTTAATAACATATTACCCAAGAGGGGGACTAGCTCACATGGTAGAGCGCTCGCTTAGCATGCGAGAGGTACCGGGATCGATGCCCGGGTCCTCCATTAATTTTTGAATGTCGACAATACTCAATTTTTCGGTAGTCTTTCAGCATTGAAAATGAATAGAGTCTGATATGAACGAAATAAGGAAATTGTGTCGATTCGAGTGTACACATGTTACAAGAATCCTTCATTCATTGACATTCTCATGTTTAGGCCAACTAAAATTAATTAGTAGATTTTCATCCAAATTTTTGAAAAAAATGGTGCGGGTGGGAGGATTTTATTTTTTAAATTTTATTTCATATGAAACCTTCTTGTAACGTGTTATTCATATATGCAAGTATAATAATAAGCTTATATCATGTAAATGCATCCATAAGGTATCGTGTATAAGACAATAACAATCAAAACCAAGGAGTAACCAAAGACTCATAAAACCAAAAGACATAAACATCAACAGTTACAAATAATAAGAAGGAAACAACACGAACTCCACTATAAACAGGAGTGAAATCAGGTGCTCCGAAAGGGTAAGCATTTCCTGCACCGTATACAGCACCTGTCATGCTATTTCTTTGTTCAGTTCTGTAATGATGGAAGGTTGTTAAGACTGAGAAAGAATATCACTGAGATATGATTTCTGACACACTTTTGTCATAATGGCAAATCAGCTCATGATGGCGACCATGAAATTGCTTGAGTGATGACCTTAATTTGATTGATTCATAGCCTTGTCTTAACAACTTTTAAGAAAGCAGTATTCCTCGTTCAACAAAATCAACGTACTTTGAGCTAGCTCTAGAGAAACGTATCAATTTAGACACATATACTCCAAATGCTGGTACCGCTTTTTCAAACTCGTAAATATCACGAATATATATCTCTGATTGGCAATTCCACTGTTCTTCATGTAAATGCCGCTTTAGAAACCTATTTTATAGGAAACAACAGAAATGTGGATAAATGCTCTCTTCAGTTGGACTACCTATATTAAATGTATTTTACTCTCTAAGCAATGTTTTGTTGTCCTAATAAAATGATGCAAATGCATTGACATGCAACACGAGTACGATAAGTACAGAAAAAAAATGAAAACTGAAACAGTGTTCCTAATATGCAAGATGCAAAATTATAATTACAATGTAGAACATAAAGTTGTTTAATGACTCTATCGTGGGTATTGGGACAGAGGATGTTTACTGTTTTTCTACAAAAAACGAGTCATGGCTAAATCTAAATCTAATAGCTTGCTATAAATTAATAAATTAAAAATGCGTATGTTTGTCGATTTTCTGAACTCAATATATGGTCACCAATCTAAAAAGTTCATGCTTGAGTCAATTTATTTATTCCAGTCAAATGTGTTCCACGATTCTTTACGTTTTTTGGTGTCATTCACATACCAAATTTCTTGACACAAAGCCATTGACAGACATTTTATAAATTAAATAAATCCAAGGTGTTTTACTCACAAACATTTGTGTCATTTGTGACATACGGCGATTTGCGTTCTTTGACACAGCGTATTACTCGTAACCCGATTATTTCACGCCCTTCTCGTAATCAATCTCTTTTCTCGGTAAATGATGTTGTCATTATAGAAGAGCAAAATATATCATTCAGTAAGAATACTCTAAGAAATACGAAAACCGAAATTTGAAACAGGAAGTTTTTACATGAAACGAAATTATCTACGATTACCGGTAACGGAAATGAACAAAATCCGGAAATCGTAATTTTTTTCAAAAATAAAAAAAATCGGGGCGGGAAGATTTTAGAGGGGCGGGCGGGGATGAAAATCTATCAATTAATTTTAATTGGCCTTATATATATATATATATATATATATTAATGTGATTAGTTCGACTCGTTCACCACATTTGGGATGTATTATAATAATCTGTCACAAAGGATTAATGATGCAGTGATAGTCAGATTTAGTTTATCTTTGCGTCTTTTTTCAAAAATATGCTCATGAATGCTAAAAAGTAGACAAATTTGAAGGTTTGGAACGTGTTCAAAACTTAACTGGTCGTCTGGTGAAATGAACTGGAGATGCTACGGCATAAACAATATGACAGTTGGATTGGTTTCAAACCCTTACACAGGTATTATCCGGTGTTACTATACCGGTCAAATTGACAATTAAAGAATGAAAATCCAAAGCCAAGTAAAAAATAATGTCCTCCCCGGCGGGGAATCGAACCCCGGTCTCCCGCGTGACAGGCGGGGATACTAACCACTATACTACCGAGGACTTAGTAACGACCATCATTTTTAGGTACTTAACGCTCACTGCTATCTTGTTAATATATTGAACGCATCCGCAAAGTCATAGTATATTGATTGCTGTAGGCGATATGTTAAGCGCAACCGATCCGTCTTTCTATTTATTTGTTTTCTCTGCTACTCTTGCTATAATTGAAATATCTTAATGAATTATCGCCCCTCCTTCCCCTAATATACGTTTCAGATTCAATTGATGGCGCTTTTTTGTTTTTATTACTAAATGTACAATACATCCAAATACGTATAAATCATCAATTTTAACCATTTGTATACAGACCCCGTGATAGCTCAGTTGGTAGAGCGGGAGACTGTAGTGGAATAAGAAAATCTGACATCTCTAGGTCGGTGGTTCGACTCCGCCTCACGGGATATTTTTTGGTCCAATTTTGAACACTCTCAAATATTAACATTGTTCAAGGAATTTTAGCGAATGCACATTAATTAGCGGCTTTTTATGCATTTAGTTACGACGTTTCAACCTTATTCATTTTGTTTTAACGACCGACGGCCAAAGCAGTTGTAGGCATATCACGTAATTGTGCTAAATATAAATAAATCTTCATTAGATCCTTGATTGCCTTTTTCTGATTACCTATTTCTCAATGTCTACAAAGGTAGCTCTCGAGACTACTTTGAACTATAGTTAGAACCGATAAAGTGACAGAATGACATCTGTACGCATAAAGGCGTTATTTAATAACATATTACCCAAGAGGGGGACTAGCTCACATGGTAGAGCGCTCGCTAGATATCAAAAAGTGTTGTTTAGATTTTTTATGGGGTCATGCGTCGCATTTAGTAAAGTATAGAGTTTTAGTGGGGAAAAAAGATGAGGGTGGAATAAATTATCCAGATATATATTTAAAATTATTATCATTCAGGTTGAAATTTATTAGTAGATATTTCAATGAGGAATGTACAGCTATGTGGAAAAATACCATGAAATATTTTTTGAGAAAAATTCGTGGTATGAATATTGATAATTACTGTTTTTGTATGACACTTAAGAAGGAAGATTGTAAATTACTTCCTAAATTTTATATTGAAATGATAGATGCCTGGCAATATGTTAAATCTTTTATAGATATAGATATGAAATCTATGGATATTTTACAACAACCTCTGTTTTTAAATCCAGATATAAAAGTAGAAGGAAAAATTGCTTTATGGCAACATTTTATTGTAGCGGGTATAACTCAAATCAAAGACTTGTGTTTTGAAGTTATTCCTGGTTTTTTATCTTTTAATGCTGTCAAAGAAATGGTTTTAGATATGTATGATGATGTAAATGTTAAACAGTTACAATGTCAATATAGAGAATTAATTGAATGTATACCAGAAGATTGGAAAAAATGTATCAAACATGGTGTTTTTGATGCTAATAGAGATAGGTCACCATATTTTATTGTAACCTTTGGTGATAAGGTGAAAGATTTGATTAATTGCAAAACGAAAGATTTTTATGAGATTTTAATATCAAAAGTTTTTATCAAGCCAGATGTTGAGCAATTTTGGTTAGAAATTTTGAATGAACAAACTTTACCATTCTGTAATATGTGGAAATCGGTACACAATTACTGGAAGTCACCAGATTGTGTTCAATTAGATTTTAAACTAATGCACAATAGAATTTTTACAAATGTCAAACTAAAGAGAATTGGATTGATGGATACAAACATATGTGATAGTTGTCAATCTGATATTGAAGATTTGTTACATCTTTTTCTAGATTGTCAAATGTTAGTGTCTTTTAATGATTATATTAACCAATTGTTGGTTAAATTGTTGGAACGATGTGAGACGGATGTGATTGTAACACAAGGTTATAGGAAGCTGATTTTGTTAGGCATGTCAGGGAAATTCAAAAGTGTAAATGTTGTTTTTGTGAATTATTTCTTATCGATTGTCAGACTGTGCATCATGAAAAAACGTCAGATTGTAAAACGTTCTACCTTAAATTTCAATCTCATAACTTTTTTCAAATATACAATGAAGAATTATGTTACATATTTCCATGCATATTGTAAAAGAACTAACAAAGAGAATGTGTTTGAGAAATATTTTGTTAAACACAATCCAATTTTAACAGAGACTGATGACATTTTATTGTTTTACTTATAGACTTAAAATAAAAAAAAAATATGGACTAATTGATACTCATGTATTGTTTGTGTAAATACTATGTATATAAATTGTCATAACATGCTGTATATTTCAAATGTTTTATGAATAAAGATAAAAAAAAAAAAAAAAGAGCGCTCGCTTAGCATGCGAGAGGTACCGGGATCGATGCCCGGGTCCTCCATTAATTTTTGAATGTCGACAATACTCAATTTTTCGGTAGTCTTTCAGCATTGAAAATGAATAGAGTCTGATATGAACGAAATAAGGAAATTGTGTCGATTCGAGTGTACACATGTTACAAGAATCCTTCATTCATTGACATTCTCATGTTTATATATATATATATATATATATTAATGTGATTAGTTCGACTCGTTCACCACATTTGGGATGTATTATAATAATCTGTCACAAAGGATTAATGATGCAGTGATAGTCAGATTTAGTTTATCTTTGCGTCTTTTTTCAAAAATATGCTCATGAATGCTAAAAAGTAGACAAATTTGAAGGTTTGGAACGTGTTCAAAACTTAACTGGTCGTCTGGTGAAATGAACTGGAGATGCTACGGCATAAACAATATGACAGTTGGATTGGTTTCAAACCCTTACACAGGTATTATCCGGTGTTACTATACCGGTCAAATTGACAATTAAAGAATGAAAATCCAAAGCCAAGTAAAAAATAATGTCCTCCCCGGCGGGGAATCGAACCCCGGTCTCCCGCGTGACAGGCGGGGATACTAACCACTATACTACCGAGGACTTAGTAACGACCATCATTTTTAGGTACTTAACGCTCACTGCTATCTTGTTAATATATTGAACGCATCCGCAAAGTCATAGTATATTGATTGCTGTAGGCGATATGTTAAGCGCAACCGATCCGTCTTTCTATTTATTTGTTTTCTCTGCTACTCTTGCTATAATTGAAATATCTTAATGAATTATCGCCCCTCCTTCCCCTAATATACGTTTCAGATTCAATTGATGGCGCTTTTTTGTTTTTATTACTAAATGTACAATACATCCAAATACGTATAAATCATCAATTTTAACCATTTGTATACAGACCCCGTGATAGCTCAGTTGGTAGAGCGGGAGACTGTAGTGGAATAAGAAAATCTGACATCTCTAGGTCGGTGGTTCGACTCCGCCTCACGGGATATTTTTTGGTCCAATTTTGAACACTCTCAAATATTAACATTGTTCAAGGAATTTTAGCGAATGCACATTAATTAGCGGCTTTTTATGCATTTAGTTACGACGTTTCAACCTTATTCATTTTGTTTTAACGACCGACGGCCAAAGCAGTTGTAGGCATATCACGTAATTGTGCTAAATATAAATAAATCTTCATTAGATCCTTGATTGCCTTTTTCTGATTACCTATTTCTCAATGTCTACAAAGGTAGCTCTCGAGACTACTTTGAACTATAGTTAGAACCGATAAAGTGACAGAATGACATCTGTACGCATAAAGGCGTTATTTAATAACATATTACCCAAGAGGGGGACTAGCTCACATGGTAGAGCGCTCGCTTAGCATGCGAGAGGTACCGGGATCGATGCCCGGGTCCTCCATTAATTTTTGAATGTCGACAATACTCAATTTTTCGGTAGTCTTTCAGCATTGAAAATGAATAGAGTCTGATATGAACGAAATAAGGAAATTGTGTCGATTCGAGTGTACACATGTTACAAGAATCCTTCATTCATTGACATTCTCATGTTTATATATATATATATATATATATATATATATATATATATATATATATATATATATATATATATATATATATTAATGTGATTAGTTCGACTCGTTCACCACATTTGGGATGTATTATAATAATCTGTCACAAAGGATTAATGATGCAGTGATAGTCAGATTTAGTTTATCTTTGCGTCTTTTTTCAAAAATATGCTCATGAATGCTAAAAAGTAGACAAATTTGAAGGTTTGGAACGTGTTCAAAACTTAACTGGTCGTCTGGTGAAATGAACTGGAGATGCTACGGCATAAACAATATGACAGTTGGATTGGTTTCAAACCCTTACACAGGTATTATCCGGTGTTACTATACCGGTCAAATTGACAATTAAAGAATGAAAATCCAAAGCCAAGTAAAAAATAATGTCCTCCCCGGCGGGGAATCGAACCCCGGTCTCCCGCGTGACAGGCGGGGATACTAACCACTATACTACCGAGGACTTAGTAACGACCATCATTTTTAGGTACTTAACGCTCACTGCTATCTTGTTAATATATTGAACGCATCCGCAAAGTCATAGTATATTGATTGCTGTAGGCGATATGTTAAGCGCAACCGATCCGTCATTCTATTTATTTGTTTTCTCTGCTACTCTTGCTATAATTGAAATATCTTAATGAATTATCGCCCCTCCTTCCCCTAATATACGTTTCAGATTCAATTGATGGCGCTTTTTTGTTTTTATTACTAAATGTACAATACATCCAAATACGTATAAATCATCAATTTTAACCATTTGTATACAGACCCCGTGATAGCTCAGTTGGTAGAGCGGGAGACTGTAGTGGAATAAGAAAATCTGACATCTCTAGGTCGGTGGTTCGACTCCGCCTCACGGGATATTTTTTGGTCCAATTTTGAACACTCTCAAATATTAACATTGTTCAAGGAATTTTAGCGAATGCACATTAATTAGCGGCTTTTTATGCATTTAGTTACGACGTTTCAACCTTATTCATTTTGTTTTAACGACCGACGGCCAAAGCAGTTGTAGGCATATCACGTAATTGTGCTAAATATAAATAAATCTTCATTAGATCCTTGATTGCCTTTTTCTGATTACCTATTTCTCAATGTCTACAAAGGTAGCTCTCGAGACTACTTTGAACTATAGTTAGAACCGATAAAGTGACAGAATGACATCTGTACGCATAAAGGCGTTATTTAATAACATATTACCCAAGAGGGGGACTAGCTCACATGGTAGAGCGCTCGCTTAGCATGCGAGAGGTACCGGGATCGATGCCCGGGTCCTCCATTAATTTTTGAATGTCGACAATACTCAATTTTTCGGTAGTCTTTCAGCATTGAAAATGAATAGAGTCTGATATGAACGAAATAAGGAAATTGTGTCGATTCGAGTGTACACATGTTACAAGAATCCTTCATTCATTGACATTCTCATGTTTATATATATATATATATATATATTAATGTGATTAGTTCGACTCGTTCACCACATTTGGGATGTATTATAATAATCTGTCACAAAGGATTAATGATGCAGTGATAGTCAGATTTAGTTTATCTTTGCGTCTTTTTTCAAAAATATGCTCATGAATGCTAAAAAGTAGACAAATTTGAAGGTTTGGAACGTGTTCAAAACTTAACTGGTCGTCTGGTGAAATGAACTGGAGATGCTACGGCATAAACAATATGACAGTTGGATTGGTTTCAAACCCTTACACAGGTATTATCCGGTGTTACTATACCGGTCAAATTGACAATTAAAGAATGAAAATCCAAAGCCAAGTAAAAAATAATGTCCTCCCCGGCGGGGAATCGAACCCCGGTCTCCCGCGTGACAGGCGGGGATACTAACCACTATACTACCGAGGACTTAGTAACGACCATCATTTTTAGGTACTTAACGCTCACTGCTATCTTGTTAATATATTGAACGCATCCGCAAAGTCATAGTATATTGATTGCTGTAGGCGATATGTTAAGCGCAACCGATCCGTCATTCTATTTATTTGTTTTCTCTGCTACTCTTGCTATAATTGAAATATCTTAATGAATTATCGCCCCTCCTTCCCCTAATATACGTTTCAGATTCAATTGATGGCGCTTTTTTGTTTTTATTACTAAATGTACAATACATCCAAATACGTATAAATCATCAATTTTAACCATTTGTATACAGACCCCGTGATAGCTCAGTTGGTAGAGCGGGAGACTGTAGTGGAATAAGAAAATCTGACATCTCTAGGTCGGTGGTTCGACTCCGCCTCACGGGATATTTTTTGGTCCAATTTTGAACACTCTCAAATATTAACATTGTTCAAGGAATTTTAGCGAATGCACATTAATTAGCGGCTTTTTATGCATTTAGTTACGACGTTTCAACCTTATTCATTTTGTTTTAACGACCGACGGCCAAAGCAGTTGTAGGCATATCACGTAATTGTGCTAAATATAAATAAATCTTCATTAGATCCTTGATTGCCTTTTTCTGATTACCTATTTCTCAATGTCTACAAAGGTAGCTCTCGAGACTACTTTGAACTATAGTTAGAACCGATAAAGTGACAGAATGACATCTGTACGCATAAAGGCGTTATTTAATAACATATTACCCAAGAGGGGGACTAGCTCACATGGTAGAGCGCTCGCTTAGCATGCGAGAGGTACCGGGATCGATGCCCGGGTCCTCCATTAATTTTTGAATGTCGACAATACTCAATTTTTCGGTAGTCTTTCAGCATTGAAAATGAATAGAGTCTGATATGAACGAAATAAGGAAATTGTGTCGATTCGAGTGTACACATGTTACAAGAATCCTTCATTCATTGACATTCTCATGTTTATATATATATATATATATATATATTAATGTGATTAGTTCGACTCGTTCACCACATTTGGGATGTATTATAATAATCTGTCACAAAGGATTAATGATGCAGTGATAGTCAGATTTAGTTTATCTTTGCGTCTTTTTTCAAAAATATGCTCATGAATGCTAAAAAGTAGACAAATTTGAAGGTTTGGAACGTGTTCAAAACTTAACTGGTCGTCTGGTGAAATGAACTGGAGATGCTACGGCATAAACAATATGACAGTTGGATTGGTTTCAAACCCTTACACAGGTATTATCCGGTGTTACTATACCGGTCAAATTGACAATTAAAGAATGAAAATCCAAAGCCAAGTAAAAAATAATGTCCTCCCCGGCGGGGAATCGAACCCCGGTCTCCCGCGTGACAGGCGGGGATACTAACCACTATACTACCGAGGACTTAGTAACGACCATCATTTTTAGGTACTTAACGCTCACTGCTATCTTGTTAATATATTGAACGCATCCGCAAAGTCATAGTATATTGATTGCTGTAGGCGATATGTTAAGCGCAACCGATCCGTCATTCTATTTATTTGTTTTCTCTGCTACTCTTGCTATAATTGAAATATCTTAATGAATTATCGCCCCTCCTTCCCCTAATATACGTTTCAGATTCAATTGATGGCGCTTTTTTGTTTTTATTACTAAATGTACAATACATCCAAATACGTATAAATCATCAATTTTAACCATTTGTATACAGACCCCGTGATAGCTCAGTTGGTAGAGCGGGAGACTGTAGTGGAATAAGAAAATCTGACATCTCTAGGTCGGTGGTTCGACTCCGCCTCACGGGATATTTTTTGGTCCAATTTTGAACACTCTCAAATATTAACATTGTTCAAGGAATTTTAGCGAATGCACATTAATTAGCGGCTTTTTATGCATTTAGTTACGACGTTTCAACCTTATTCATTTTGTTTTAACGACCGACGGCCAAAGCAGTTGTAGGCATATCACGTAATTGTGCTAAATATAAATAAATCTTCATTAGATCCTTGATTGCCTTTTTCTGATTACCTATTTCTCAATGTCTACAAAGGTAGCTCTCGAGACTACTTTGAACTATAGTTAGAACCGATAAAGTGACAGAATGACATCTGTACGCATAAAGGCGTTATTTAATAACATATTACCCAAGAGGGGGACTAGCTCACATGGTAGAGCGCTCGCTTAGCATGCGAGAGGTACCGGGATCGATGCCCGGGTCCTCCATTAATTTTTGAATGTCGACAATACTCAATTTTTCGGTAGTCTTTCAGCATTGAAAATGAATAGAGTCTGATATGAACGAAATAAGGAAATTGTGTCGATTCGAGTGTACACATGTTACAAGAATCCTTCATTCATTGACATTCTCATGTTTATATATATATATATATATATATATTAATGTGATTAGTTCGACTCGTTCACCACATTTGGGATGTATTATAATAATCTGTCACAAAGGATTAATGATGCAGTGATAGTCAGATTTAGTTTATCTTTGCGTCTTTTTTCAAAAATATGCTCATGAATGCTAAAAAGTAGACAAATTTGAAGGTTTGGAACGTGTTCAAAACTTAACTGGTCGTCTGGTGAAATGAACTGGAGATGCTACGGCATAAACAATATGACAGTTGGATTGGTTTCAAACCCTTACACAGGTATTATCCGGTGTTACTATACCGGTCAAATTGACAATTAAAGAATGAAAATCCAAAGCCAAGTAAAAAATAATGTCCTCCCCGGCGGGGAATCGAACCCCGGTCTCCCGCGTGACAGGCGGGGATACTAACCACTATACTACCGAGGACTTAGTAACGACCATCATTTTTAGGTACTGCTATCTTGTTAATATATTGAACGCATCCGCAAAGTCATAGTATATTGATTGCTGTAGGCGATATGTTAAGCGCAACCGATCCGTCATTCTATTTATTTGTTTTCTCTGCTACTCTTGCTATAATTGAAATATCTTAATGAATTATCGCCCCTCCTTCCCCTAATATACGTTTCAGATTCAATTGATGGCGCTTTTTTGTTTTTATTACTAAATGTACAATACATCCAAATACGTATAAATCATCAATTTTAACCATTTGTATACAGACCCCGTGATAGCTCAGTTGGTAGAGCGGGAGACTGTAGTGGAATAAGAAAATCTGACATCTCTAGGTCGGTGGTTCGACTCCGCCTCACGGGATATTTTTTGGTCCAATTTTGAACACTCTCAAATATTAACATTGTTCAAGGAATTTTAGCGAATGCACATTAATTAGCGGCTTTTTATGCATTTAGTTACGACGTTTCAACCTTATTCATTTTGTTTTAACGACCGACGGCCAAAGCAGTTGTAGGCATATCACGTAATTGTGCTAAATATAAATAAATCTTCATTAGATCCTTGATTGCCTTTTTCTGATTACCTATTTCTCAATGTCTACAAAGGTAGCTCTCGAGACTACTTTGAACTATAGTTAGAACCGATAAAGTGACAGAATGACATCTGTACGCATAAAGGCGTTATTTAATAACATATTACCCAAGAGGGGGACTAGCTCACATGGTAGAGCGCTCGCTTAGCATGCGAGAGGTACCGGGATCGATGCCCGGGTCCTCCATTAATTTTTGAATGTCGACAATACTCAATTTTTCGGTAGTCTTTCAGCATTGAAAATGAATAGAGTCTGATATGAACGAAATAAGGAAATTGTGTCGATTCGAGTGTACACATGTTACAAGAATCCTTCATTCATTGACATTCTCATGTTTATATATATATATATATATATATATATATATTAATGTGATTAGTTCGACTCGTTCACCACATTTGGGATGTATTATAATAATCTGTCACAAAGGATTAATGATGCAGTGATAGTCAGATTTAGTTTATCTTTGCGTCTTTTTTCAAAAATATGCTCATGAATGCTAAAAAGTAGACAAATTTGAAGGTTTGGAACGTGTTCAAAACTTAACTGGTCGTCTGGTGAAATGAACTGGAGATGCTACGGCATAAACAATATGACAGTTGGATTGGTTTCAAACCCTTACACAGGTATTATCCGGTGTTACTATACCGGTCAAATTGACAATTAAAGAATGAAAATCCAAAGCCAAGTAAAAAATAATGTCCTCCCCGGCGGGGAATCGAACCCCGGTCTCCCGCGTGACAGGCGGGGATACTAACCACTATACTACCGAGGACTTAGTAACGACCATCATTTTTAGGTACTTAACGCTCACTGCTATCTTGTTAATATATTGAACGCATCCGCAAAGTCATAGTATATTGATTGCTGTAGGCGATATGTTAAGCGCAACCGATCCGTCATTCTATTTATTTGTTTTCTCTGCTACTCTTGCTATAATTGAAATATCTTAATGAATTATCGCCCCTCCTTCCCCTAATATACGTTTCAGATTCAATTGATGGCGCTTTTTTGTTTTTATTACTAAATGTACAATACATCCAAATACGTATAAATCATCAATTTTAACCATTTGTATACAGACCCCGTGATAGCTCAGTTGGTAGAGCGGGAGACTGTAGTGGAATAAGAAAATCTGACATCTCTAGGTCGGTGGTTCGACTCCGCCTCACGGGATATTTTTTGGTCCAATTTTGAACACTCTCAAATATTAACATTGTTCAAGGAATTTTAGCGAATGCACATTAATTAGCGGCTTTTTATGCATTTAGTTACGACGTTTCAACCTTATTCATTTTGTTTTAACGACCGACGGCCAAAGCAGTTGTAGGCATATCACGTAATTGTGCTAAATATAAATAAATCTTCATTAGATCCTTGATTGCCTTTTTCTGATTACCTATTTCGCAATGTCTACAAAGGTAGCTCTCGAGACTACTTTGAACTATAGTTAGAACCGATAAAGTGACAGAATGACATCTGTACGCATAAAGGCGTTATTTAATAACATATTACCCAAGAGGGGGACTAGCTCACATGGTAGAGCGCTCGCTTAGCATGCGAGAGGTACCGGGATCGATGCCCGGGTCCTCCATTAATTTTTGAATGTCGACAATACTCAATTTTTCGGTAGTCTTTCAGCATTGAAAATGAATAGAGTCTGATATGAACGAAATAAGGAAATTGTGTCGATTCGAGTGTACACATGTTACAAGAATCCTTCATTCATTGACATTCTCATGTTTATATATATATATATATATATATATTAATGTGATTAGTTCGACTCGTTCACCACATTTGGGATGTATTATAATAATCTGTCACAAAGGATTAATGATGCAGTGATAGTCAGATTTAGTTTATCTTTGCGTCTTTTTTCAAAAATATGCTCATGAATGCTAAAAAGTAGACAAATTTGAAGGTTTGGAACGTGTTCAAAACTTAACTGGTCGTCTGGTGAAATGAACTGGAGATGCTACGGCATAAACAATATGACAGTTGGATTGGTTTCAAACCCTTACACAGGTATTATCCGGTGTTACTATACCGGTCAAATTGACAATTAAAGAATGAAAATCCAAAGCCAAGTAAAAAATAATGTCCTCCCCGGCGGGGAATCGAACCCCGGTCTCCCGCGTGACAGGCGGGGATACTAACCACTATACTACCGAGGACTTAGTAACGACCATCATTTTTAGGTACTTAACGCTCACTGCTATCTTGTTAATATATTGAACGCATCCGCAAAGTCATAGTATATTGATTGCTGTAGGCGATATGTTAAGCGCAACCGATCCGTCATTCTATTTATTTGTTTTCTCTGCTACTCTTGCTATAATTGAAATATCTTAATGAATTATCGCCCCTCCTTCCCCTAATATACGTTTCAGATTCAATTGATGGCGCTTTTTTGTTTTTATTACTAAATGTACAATACATCCAAATACGTATAAATCATCAATTTTAACCATTTGTATACAGACCCCGTGATAGCTCAGTTGGTAGAGCGGGAGACTGTAGTGGAATAAGAAAATCTGACATCTCTAGGTCGGTGGTTCGACTCCGCCTCACGGGATATTTTTTGGTCCAATTTTGAACACTCTCAAATATTAACATTGTTCAAGGAATTTTAGCGAATGCACATTAATTAGCGGCTTTTTATGCATTTAGTTACGACGTTTCAACCTTATTCATTTTGTTTTAACGACCGACGGCCAAAGCAGTTGTAGGCATATCACGTAATTGTGCTAAATATAAATAAATCTTCATTAGATCCTTGATTGCCTTTTTCTGATTACCTATTTCTCAATGTCTACAAAGGTAGCTCTCGAGACTACTTTGAACTATAGTTAGAACCGATAAAGTGACAGAATGACATCTGTACGCATAAAGGCGTTATTTAATAACATATTACCCAAGAGGGGGACTAGCTCACATGGTAGAGCGCTCGCTTAGCATGCGAGAGGTACCGGGATCGATGCCCGGGTCCTCCATTAATTTTTGAATGTCGATAATACTCAATTTTTCGGTAGTCTTTCAGCATTGAAAATGAATAGAGTCTGATATGAACGAAATAAGGAAATTGTGTCGATTCGAGTGTACACATGTTACAAGAATCCTTCATTCATTGACATTCTCATGTTTATATATATATATATATATATATTAATGTGATTAGTTCGACTCGTTCACCACATTTGGGATGTATTATAATAATCTGTCACAAAGGATTAATGATGCAGTGATAGTCAGATTTAGTTTATCTTTGCGTCTTTTTTCAAAAATATGCTCATGAATGCTAAAAAGTAGACAAATTTGAAGGTTTGGAACGTGTTCAAAACTTAACTGGTCGTCTGGTGAAATGAACTGGAGATGCTACGGCATAAACAATATGACAGTTGGATTGGTTTCAAACCCTTACACAGGTATTATCCGGTGTTACTATACCGGTCAAATTGACAATTAAAGAATGAAAATCCAAAGCCAAGTAAAAAATAATGTCCTCCCCGGCGGGGAATCGAACCCCGGTCTCCCGCGTGACAGGCGGGGATACTAACCACTATACTACCGAGGACTTAGTAACGACCATCATTTTTAGGTACTTAACGCTCACTGCTATCTTGTTAATATATTGAACGCATCCGCAAAGTCATAGTATATTGATTGCTGTAGGCGATATGTTAAGCGCAACCGATCCGTCATTCTATTTATTTGTTTTCTCTGCTACTCTTGCTATAATTGAAATATCTTAATGAATTATCGCCCCTCCTTCCCCTAATATACGTTTCAGATTCAATTGATGGCGCTTTTTTGTTTTTATTACTAAATGTACAATACATCCAAATACGTATAAATCATCAATTTTAACCATTTGTATACAGACCCCGTGATAGCTCAGTTGGTAGAGCGGGAGACTGTAGTGGAATAAGAAAATCTGACATCTCTAGGTCGGTGGTTCGACTCCGCCTCACGGGATATTTTTTGGTCCAATTTTGGCTTTTCGAACGCACCTTTGAGTGGCAAGGACGTTAATTTTGTCAATGAAAACTTTTCTAAATATATGGTGAAAACTTGGATTACCAGTATTCTTTTCCATTTATTTGCGGAGGAACTTACTAGTTTAAAGTAAGTGTTGCTTCATTGTTGAATAATTTGCTTGTCCAGTTTCACAAAGACACTTTTTAAAGATATGTGCTGTCGACCTAGATATTAACCTGAACTAGTTGTATTACAGTAAACATGGATAAATTACCTGCTTATTTAGTAAAATCGATAGACAATGCATGTAGTTTGTTTAGTAAAATAACATTTACAATACATGGCGATGAAAATAAAGCGAGGATTTCTATAATGTTTGGACAAAGTGAGGATAAAAACAATAAACGTAAATCTCAATCTATGGAACGCAGGAATAACATTAGAATGTCGAATTTCATACAGAAAGTTACCAAAGATAATGAAAATATAACAACAAACGAAAGTCAAGCTACTGAAATTATTCAATGTGATCAATTGATGGAACTCGAAAATGAAAATGTACGGAGCGCCGAAACTGCAACCGTAATAGACAATATTGCGCATGAATTACCGGAAAACGGCACAATGTTTTCAGATAAACATTTACATAAGAATTCACCTAAGAAAAGTAAGAAAGACCCCGGTCTCCCGCGTGACAGGCGGGGATACTAACCACTATACTACCGAGGACTTAGTAACGACCATCATTTTTAGGTACTTAACGCTCACTGCTATCTTGTTAATATATTGAACGCATCCGCAAAGTCATAGTATATTGATTGCTGTAGGCGATATGTTAAGCGCAACCGATCCGTCATTCTATTTATTTGTTTTCTCTGCTACTCTTGCTATAATTGAAATATCTTAATGAATTATCGCCCCTCCTTCCCCTAATATACGTTTCAGATTCAATTGATGGCGCTTTTTTGTTTTTATTACTAAATGTACAATACATCCAAATACGTATAAATCATCAATTTTAACCATTTGTATACAGACCCCGTGATAGCTCAGTTGGTAGAGCGGGAGACTGTAGTGGAATAAGAAAATCTGACATCTCTAGGTCGGTGGTTCGACTCCGCCTCACGGGATATTTTTTGGTCCAATTTTGAACACTCTCAAATATTAACATTGTTCAAGGAATTTTAGCGAATGCACATTAATTAGCGGCTTTTTATGCATTTAGTTACGACGTTTCAACCTTATTCATTTTGTTTTAACGACCGACGGCCAAAGCAGTTGTAGGCATATCACGTAATTGTGCTAAATATAAATAAATCTTCATTAGATCCTTGATTGCCTTTTTCTGATTACCTATTTCTCAATGTCTACAAAGGTAGCTCTCGAGACTACTTTGAACTATAGTTAGAACCGATAAAGTGACAGAATGACATCTGTACGCATAAAGGCGTTATTTAATAACATATTACCCAAGAGGGGGACTAGCTCACATGGTAGAGCGCTCGCTTAGCATGCGAGAGGTACCGGGATCGATGCCCGGGTCCTCCATTAATTTTTGAATGTCGACAATACTCAATTTTTCGGTAGTCTTTCAGCATTGAAAATGAATAGAGTCTGATATGAACGAAATAAGGAAATTGTGTCGATTCGAGTGTACACATGTTACAAGAATCCTTCATTCATTGACATTCTCATGTTTATATATATATATATATATATATATTAATGTGATTAGTTCGACTCGTTCACCACATTTGGGATGTATTATAATAATCTGTCACAAAGGATTAATGATGCAGTGATAGTCAGATTTAGTTTATCTTTGCGTCTTTTTTCAAAAATATGCTCATGAATGCTAAAAAGTAGACAAATTTGAAGGTTTGGAACGTGTTCAAAACTTAACTGGTCGTCTGGTGAAATGAACTGGAGATGCTACGGCATAAACAATATGACAGTTGGATTGGTTTCAAACCCTTACACAGGTATTATCCGGTGTTACTATACCGGTCAAATTGACAATTAAAGAATGAAAATCCAAAGCCAAGTAAAAAATAATGTCCTCCCCGGCGGGGAATCGAACCCCGGTCTCCCGCGTGACAGGCGGGGATACTAACCACTATACTACCGAGGACTTAGTAACGACCATCATTTTTAGGTACTTAACGCTCACTGCTATCTTGTTAATATATTGAACGCATCCGCAAAGTCATAGTATATTGATTGCTGTAGGCGATATGTTAAGCGCAACCGATCCGTCATTCTATTTATTTGTTTTCTCTGCTACTCTTGCTATAATTGAAATATCTTAATGAATTATCGCCCCTCCTTCCCCTAATATACGTTTCAGATTCAATTGATGGCGCTTTTTTGTTTTTATTACTAAATGTACAATACATCCAAATACGTATAAATCATCAATTTTAACCATTTGTATACAGACCCCGTGATAGCTCAGTTGGTAGAGCGGGAGACTGTGGACTTCCGGTTAGTGTTCTGAAGTGTATACACGTCTTTTTGAAAGTAGGATATATTTGATTCTGTTATCAAGGTTATGCTCGGAACTCCAAGCAGTGAAATGTTTATAATTTTCTGACCTTGTTTGCAGTAAGTAATTTCTTCTATTTTAAAGAGAATAACTGTTTTGAAATATCTATTTTGACGGCTAAATTGTGTATCGAACCTGATCAGAGGCTCCGTTGGTTTATTTTGTTTCATATATGAAAACATTGACTGTGCGTTATGGATAGATTACCCAGGTTTCTTATAAAGGCGCTAGAATGTGCATGTGAGGAGTATGGAATAATAACATATAGTTTCCATGGTGATAATGACAAAACAAGAATTTCGATTATGTTCTCGAATACTGATACAAATAAGCAGGTAAAACGTAAATCAGAATCGGCAAGAAAGAGAGATAATAAACGTTTGAAAGAATTTAATTTCATTCAAAGTAACACAGACGTGTTGAACGTTGATGATAATAAAAGTATTGTAATTGATAATATTAACATTGAAGCTTGTACCGTGGATGAATGCGAGGAAAGTACAATGATTACAGACATTCCCCTTATGGGAGCCTCTTCATTCACACATAGTATTCCAATTCAACACGTGGATAAAAATATAGAACGTTGTACATTTAATGATGTTGATATACCCGTAAAACAGGTTATTAATAGCGAAAGGAATTTACCTGTAGGAGAGACAAAAGAGTGTAAAGAAAAACGTAAACAAATAGTGAAACGTAAACATAGTAAAGAAATTGAAATAAAAGAACAAAATAGTGATGTATGTAATAAAGATATTATAGAATCGAAACATGAAGAATTCGGGAAAATTGTTTGTAAAAGAAGTCTTACAAGTGGTGATGTTTTGATCGGAAAGATCATTAATAAGAACCTTATAGTTACATGTAATGTAAATAGAAAATCTGTTGAAGCGGTTGATAACCGGGATGCAAGATATGAACATTATTTGCGATTACTTTTTAAGCAGTATGATGATATAACAGAGACGGATTTTTATTCGGACAAAGCGAAGGAAGCTATTCAATTGATGATAAACTATGTGAAATGTAATAAATTGTCGACATTATAATGAAGTTATTTATAAGTCTTTTGTGTGATAGGTTTGCGTGAAAGTATGTATAATTCTGTGAGTGATTCAATTTAGTTATATTATTTTGCGGTATATAAGTACTTAGTTGCAAGCTAATTTTTTTTTGTGTTTATTTATAAAAAAACTTTGACTTCGTTGAATGTGTTTTCAGGAATGGAATCCATCCGCAAACGCTACAAATGAACATTGTTGAATATTTGAATAGACAGTTAAAAATGATTGTTGAATACAAGGTATCTATATACATATACGCTGTTATTGATATAATGAAGTAAGTTTAGGATTTGTGTGATTGTTATTGGTTGTAAAAAGAAAGAATGCTGTAGAATGGTAGTATAGGGACTCTATGTTTTCTGTGATAATATGTAAAATTTGTTGTAAATAATAGAATTGAGGTTTAATAAATATAAAGATAAAAAAAAAAAAGAGCGGGAGACTGTAGTGGAATAAGAAAATCTGACATCTCTAGGTCGGTGGTTCGACTCCGCCTCACGGGATATTTTTTGGTCCAATTTTGAACACTCTCAAATATTAACATTGTTCAAGGAATCTTAGCGAATGCACATTAATTAGCGGCTTTTTATGCATTTAGTTACGACGTTTCAACCTTATTCATTTTGTTTTAACGACCGACGGCCAAAGCAGTTGTAGGCATATCACGTAATTGTGCTAAATATAAATAAATCTTCATTAGATCCTTGATTGCCTTTTTCTGATTACCTATTTCTCAATGTCTACAAAGGTAGCTCTCGAGACTACTTTGAACTATAGTTAGAACCGATAAAGTGACAGAATGACATCTGTACGCATAAAGGCGTTATTTAATAACATATTACCCAAGAGGGGGACTAGCTCACATGGTAGAGCGCTCGCTTAGCATGCGAGAGGTACCGGGATCGATGCCCGGGTCCTCCATTAATTTTTGAATGTCGACAATACTCAATTTTTCGGTAGTCTTTCAGCATTGAAAATGAATAGAGTCTGATATGAACGAAATAAGGAAATTGTGTCGATTCGAGTGTACACATGTTACAAGAATCCTTCATTCATTGACATTCTCATGTTTATATATATATATATATATATATTAATGTGATTAGTTCGACTCGTTCACCACATTTGGGATGTATTATAATAATCTGTCACAAAGGATTAATGATGCAGTGATAGTCAGATTTAGTTTATCTTTGCGTCTTTTTTCAAAAATATGCTCATGAATGCTAAAAAGTAGACAAATTTGAAGGTTTGGAACGTGTTCAAAACTTAACTGGTCGTCTGGTGAAATGAACTGGAGATGCTACGGCATAAACAATATGACAGTTGGATTGGTTTCAAACCCTTACACAGGTATTATCCGGTGTTACTATACCGGTCAAATTGACAATTAAAGAATGAAAATCCAAAGCCAAGTAAAAAATAATGTCCTCCCCGGCGGGGAATCGAACCCCGGTCTCCCGCGTGACAGGCGGGGATACTAACCACTATACTACCGAGGACTTAGTAACGACCATCATTTTTAGGTACTTAACGCTCACTGCTATCTTGTTAATATATTGAACGCATCCGCAAAGTCATAGTATATTGATTGCTGTAGGCGATATGTTAAGCGCAACCGATCCGTCATTCTATTTATTTGTTTTCTCTGCTACTCTTGCTATAATTGAAATATCTTAATGAATTATCGCCCCTCCTTCCCCTAATATACGTTTCAGATTCAATTGATGGCGCTTTTTTGTTTTTATTACTAAATGTACAATACATCCAAATACGTATAAATCATCAATTTTAACCATTTGTATACAGACCCCGTGATAGCTCAGTTGGTAGAGCGGGAGACTGTAGTGGAATAAGAAAATCTGACATCTCTAGGTCGGTGGTTCGACTCCGCCTCACGGGATATTTTTTGGTCCAATTTTGAACACTCTCAAATATTAACATTGTTCAAGGAATCTTAGCGAATGCACATTAATTAGCGGCTTTTTATGCATTTAGTTACGACGTTTCAACCTTATTCATTTTGTTTTAACGACCGACGGCCAAAGCAGTTGTAGGCATATCACGTAATTGTGCTAAATATAAATAAATCTTCATTAGATCCTTGATTGCCTTTTTCTGATTACCTATTTCTCAATGTCTACAAAGGTAGCTCTCGAGACTACTTTGAACTATAGTTAGAACCGATAAAGTGACAGAATGACATCTGTACGCATAAAGGCGTTATTTAATAACATATTACCCAAGAGGGGGACTAGCTCACATGGTAGAGCGCTCGCTTAGCATGCGAGAGGTACCGGGATCGATGCCCGGGTCCTCCATTAATTTTTGAATGTCGACAATACTCAATTTTTCGGTAGTCTTTCAGCATTGAAAATGAATAGAGTCTGATATGAACGAAATAAGGAAATTGTGTCGATTCGAGTGTACACATGTTACAAGAATCCTTCATTCATTGACATTCTCATGTTTATATATATCACTATATATATATATATTAATGTGATTAGTTCGACTCGTTCACCACATTTGGGATGTATTATAATAATCTGTCACAAAGGATTAATGATGCAGTGATAGTCAGATTTAGTTTATCTTTGCGTCTTTTTTCAAAAATATGCTCATGAATGCTAAAAAGTAGACAAATTTGAAGGTTTGGAACGTGTTCAAAACTTAACTGGTCGTCTGGTGAAATGAACTGGAGATGCTACGGCATAAACAATATGACAGTTGGATTGGTTTCAAACCCTTACACAGGTATTATCCGGTGTTACTATACCGGTCAAATTGACAATTAAAGAATGAAAATCCAAAGCCAAGTAAAAAATAATGTCCTCCCCGGCGGGGAATCGAACCCCGGTCTCCCGCGTGACAGGCGGGGATACTAACCACTATACTACCGAGGACTTAGTAACGACCATCATTTTTAGGTACTTAACGCTCACTGCTATCTTGTTAATATATTGAACGCATCCGCAAAGTCATAGTATATTGATTGCTGTAGGCGATATGTTAAGCGCAACCGATCCGTCATTCTATTTATTTGTTTTCTCTGCTACTCTTGCTATAATTGAAATATCTTAATGAATTATCGCCCCTCCTTCCCCTAATATACGTTTCAGATTCAATTGATGGCGCTTTTTTGTTTTTATTACTAAATGTACAATACATCCAAATACGTATAAATCATCAATTTTAACCATTTGTATACAGACCCCGTGATAGCTCAGTTGGTAGAGCGGGAGACTGTAGTGGAATAAGAAAATCTGACATCTCTAGGTCGGTGGTTCGACTCCGCCTCACGGGATATTTTTTGGTCCAATTTTGAACACTCTCAAATATTAACATTGTTCAAGGAATCTTAGCGAATGCACATTAATTAGCGGCTTTTTATGCATTTAGTTACGACGTTTCAACCTTATTCATTTTGTTTTAACGACCGACGGCCAAAGCAGTTGTAGGCATATCACGTAATTGTGCTAAATATAAATAAATCTTCATTAGATCCTTGATTGCCTTTTTCTGATTACCTATTTCTCAATGTCTACAAAGGTAGCTCTCGAGACTACTTTGAACTATAGTTAGAACCGATAAAGTGACAGAATGACATCTGTACGCATAAAGGCGTTATTTAATAACATATTACCCAAGAGGGGGACTAGCTCACATGGTAGAGCGCTCGCTTAGCATGCGAGAGGTACCGGGATCGATGCCCGGGTCCTCCATTAATTTTTGAATGTCGACAATACTCAATTTTTCGGTAGTCTTTCAGCATTGAAAATGAATAGAGTCTGATATGAACGAAATAAGGAAATTGTGTCGATTCGAGTGTACACATGTTACAAGAATCCTTCATTCATTGACATTCTCATGTTTATATATATATATATATATATATATATATTAATGTGATTAGTTCGACTCGTTCACCACATTTGGGATGTATTATAATAATCTGTCACAAAGGATTAATGATGCAGTGATAGTCAGATTTAGTTTATCTTTGCGTCTTTTTTCAAAAATATGCTCATGAATGCTAAAAAGTAGACAAATTTGAAGGTTTGGAACGTGTTCAAAACTTAACTGGTCGTCTGGTGAAATGAACTGGAGATGCTACGGCATAAACAATATGACAGTTGGATTGGTTTCAAACCCTTACACAGGTATTATCCGGTGTTACTATACCGGTCAAATTGACAATTAAAGAATGAAAATCCAAAGCCAAGTAAAAAATAATGTCCTCCCCGGCGGGGAATCGAACCCCGGTCTCCCGCGTGACAGGCGGGGATACTAACCACTATACTACCGAGGACTTAGTAACGACCATCATTTTTAGGTACTTAACGCTCACTGCTATCTTGTTAATATATTGAACGCATCCGCAAAGTCATAGTATATTGATTGCTGTAGGCGATATGTTAAGCGCAACCGATCCGTCATTCTATTTATTTGTTTTCTCTGCTACTCTTGCTATAATTGAAATATCTTAATGAATTATCGCCCCTCCTTCCCCTAATATACGTTTCAGATTCAATTGATGGCGCTTTTTTGTTTTTATTACTAAATGTACAATACATCCAAATACGTATAAATCATCAATTTTAACCATTTGTATACAGACCCCGTGATAGCTCAGTTGGTAGAGCGGGAGACTGTAGTGGAATAAGAAAATCTGACATCTCTAGGTCGGTGGTTCGACTCCGCCTCACGGGATATTTTTTGGTCCAATTTTGAACACTCTCAAATATTAACATTGTTCAAGGAATCTTAGCGAATGCACATTAATTAGCGGCTTTTTATGCATTTAGTTACGACGTTTCAACCTTATTCATTTTGTTTTAACGACCGACGGCCAAAGCAGTTGTAGGCATATCACGTAATTGTGCTAAATATAAATAAATCTTCATTAGATCCTTGATTGCCTTTTTCTGATTACCTATTTCTCAATGTCTACAAAGGTAGCTCTCGAGACTACTTTGAACTATAGTTAGAACCGATAAAGTGACAGAATGACATCTGTACGCATAAAGGCGTTATTTAATAACATATTACCCAAGAGGGGGACTAGCTCACATGGTAGAGCGCTCGCTTAGCATGCGAGAGGTACCGGGATCGATGCCCGGGTCCTCCATTAATTTTTGAATGTCGACAATACTCAATTTTTCGGTAGTCTTTCAGCATTGAAAATGAATAGAGTCTGATATGAACGAAATAAGGAAATTGTGTCGATTCGAGTGTACACATGTTACAAGAATCCTTCATTCATTGACATTCTCATGTTTATATATATCACTATATATATATATATTAATGTGATTAGTTCGACTCGTTCACCACATTTGGGATGTATTATAATAATCTGTCACAAAGGATTAATGATGCAGTGATAGTCAGATTTAGTTTATCTTTGCGTCTTTTTTCAAAAATATGCTCATGAATGCTAAAAAGTAGACAAATTTGAAGGTTTGGAACGTGTTCAAAACTTAACTGGTCGTCTGGTGAAATGAACTGGAGATGCTACGGCATAAACAATATGACAGTTGGATTGGTTTCAAACCCTTACACAGGTATTATCCGGTGTTACTATACCGGTCAAATTGACAATTAAAGAATGAAAATCCAAAGCCAAGTAAAAAATAATGTCCTCCCCGGCGGGGAATCGAACCCCGGTCTCCCGCGTGACAGGCGGGGATACTAACCACTATACTACCGAGGACTTAGTAACGACCATCATTTTTAGGTACTTAACGCTCACTGCTATCTTGTTAATATATTGAACGCATCCGCAAAGTCATAGTATATTGATTGCTGTAGGCGATATGTTAAGCGCAACCGATCCGTCATTCTATTTATTTGTTTTCTCTGCTACTCTTGCTATAATTGAAATATCTTAATGAATTATCGCCCCTCCTTCCCCTAATATACGTTTCAGATTCAATTGATGGCGCTTTTTTGTTTTTATTACTAAATGTACAATACATCCAAATACGTATAAATCATCAATTTTAACCATTTGTATACAGACCCCGTGATAGCTCAGTTGGTAGAGCGGGAGACTGTAGTGGAATAAGAAAATCTGACATCTCTAGGTCGGTGGTTCGACTCCGCCTCACGGGATATTTTTTGGTCCAATTTTGAACACTCTCAAATATTAACATTGTTCAAGGAATCTTAGCGAATGCACATTAATTAGCGGCTTTTTATGCATTTAGTTACGACGTTTCAACCTTATTCATTTTGTTTTAACGACCGACGGCCAAAGCAGTTGTAGGCATATCACGTAATTGTGCTAAATATAAATAAATCTTCATTAGATCCTTGATTGCCTTTTTCTGATTACCTATTTCTCAATGTCTACAAAGGTAGCTCTCGAGACTACTTTGAACTATAGTTAGAACCGATAAAGTGACAGAATGACATCTGTACGCATAAAGGCGTTATTTAATAACATATTACCCAAGAGGGGGACTAGCTCACATGGTAGAGCGCTCGCTTAGCATGCGAGAGGTACCGGGATCGATGCCCGGGTCCTCCATTAATTTTTGAATGTCGACAATACTCAATTTTTCGGTAGTCTTTCAGCATTGAAAATGAATAGAGTCTGATATGAACGAAATAAGGAAATTGTGTCGATTCGAGTGTACACATGTTACAAGAATCCTTCATTCATTGACATTCTCATGTTTATATATATCACTATATATATATATATTAATGTGATTAGTTCGACTCGTTCACCACATTTGGGATGTATTATAATAATCTGTCACAAAGGATTAATGATGCAGTGATAGTCAGATTTAGTTTATCTTTGCGTCTTTTTTCAAAAATATGCTCATGAATGCTAAAAAGTAGACAAATTTGAAGGTTTGGAACGTGTTCAAAACTTAACTGGTCGTCTGGTGAAATGAACTGGAGATGCTACGGCATAAACAATATGACAGTTGGATTGGTTTCAAACCCTTACACAGGTATTATCCGGTGTTACTATACCGGTCAAATTGACAATTAAAGAATGAAAATCCAAAGCCAAGTAAAAAATAATGTCCTCCCCGGCGGGGAATCGAACCCCGGTCTCCCGCGTGACAGGCGGGGATACTAACCACTATACTACCGAGGACTTAGTAACGACCATCATTTTTAGGTACTTAACGCTCACTGCTATCTTGTTAATATATTGAACGCATCCGCAAAGTCATAGTATATTGATTGCTGTAGGCGATATGTTAAGCGCAACCGATCCGTCATTCTATTTATTTGTTTTCTCTGCTACTCTTGCTATAATTGAAATATCTTAATGAATTATCGCCCCTCCTTCCCCTAATATACGTTTCAGATTCAATTGATGGCGCTTTTTTGTTTTTATTACTAAATGTACAATACATCCAAATACGTATAAATCATCAATTTTAACCATTTGTATACAGACCCCGTGATAGCTCAGTTGGTAGAGCGGGAGACTGTAGTGGAATAAGAAAATCTGACATCTCTAGGTCGGTGGTTCGACTCCGCCTCACGGGATATTTTTTGGTCCAATTTTGAACACTCTCAAATATTAACATTGTTCAAGGAATCTTAGCGAATGCACATTAATTAGCGGCTTTTTATGCATTTAGTTACGACGTTTCAACCTTATTCATTTTGTTTTAACGACCGACGGCCAAAGCAGTTGTAGGCATATCACGTAATTGTGCTAAATATAAATAAATCTTCATTAGATCCTTGATTGCCTTTTTCTGATTACCTATTTCTCAATGTCTACAAAGGTAGCTCTCGAGACTACTTTGAACTATAGTTAGAACCGATAAAGTGACAGAATGACATCTGTACGCATAAAGGCGTTATTTAATAACATATTACCCAAGAGGGGGACTAGCTCACATGGTAGAGCGCTCGCTTAGCATGCGAGAGGTACCGGGATCGATGCCCGGGTCCTCCATTAATTTTTGAATGTCGACAATACTCAATTTTTCGGTAGTCTTTCAGCATTGAAAATGAATAGAGTCTGATATGAACGAAATAAGGAAATTGTGTCGATTCGAGTGTACACATGTTACAAGAATCCTTCATTCATTGACATTCTCATGTTTATATATATCACTATATATATATATATTAATGTGATTAGTTCGACTCGTTCACCACATTTGGGATGTATTATAATAATCTGTCACAAAGGATTAATGATGCAGTGATAGTCAGATTTAGTTTATCTTTGCGTCTTTTTTCAAAAATATGCTCATGAATGCTAAAAAGTAGACAAATTTGAAGGTTTGGAACGTGTTCAAAACTTAACTGGTCGTCTGGTGAAATGAACTGGAGATGCTACGGCATAAACAATATGACAGTTGGATTGGTTTCAAACCCTTACACAGGTATTATCCGGTGTTACTATACCGGTCAAATTGACAATTAAAGAATGAAAATCCAAAGCCAAGTAAAAAATAATGTCCTCCCCGGCGGGGAATCGAACCCCGGTCTCCCGCGTGACAGGCGGGGATACTAACCACTATACTACCGAGGACTTAGTAACGACCATCATTTTTAGGTACTTAACGCTCACTGCTATCTTGTTAATATATTGAACGCATCCGCAAAGTCATAGTATATTGATTGCTGTAGGCGATATGTTAAGCGCAACCGATCCGTCATTCTATTTATTTGTTTTCTCTGCTACTCTTGCTATAATTGAAATATCTTAATGAATTATCGCCCCTCCTTCCCCTAATATACGTTTCAGATTCAATTGATGGCGCTTTTTTGTTTTTATTACTAAATGTACAATACATCCAAATACGTATAAATCATCAATTTTAACCATTTGTATACAGACCCCGTGATAGCTCAGTTGGTAGAGCGGGAGACTGTAGTGGAATAAGAAAATCTGACATCTCTAGGTCGGTGGTTCGACTCCGCCTCACGGGATATTTTTTGGTCCAATTTTGAACACTCTCAAATATTAACATTGTTCAAGGAATCTTAGCGAATGCACATTAATTAGCGGCTTTTTATGCATTTAGTTACGACGTTTCAACCTTATTCATTTTGTTTTAACGACCGACGGCCAAAGCAGTTGTAGGCATATCACGTAATTGTGCTAAATATAAATAAATCTTCATTAGATCCTTGATTGCCTTTTTCTGATTACCTATTTCTCAATGTCTACAAAGGTAGCTCTCGAGACTACTTTGAACTATAGTTAGAACCGATAAAGTGACAGAATGACATCTGTACGCATAAAGGCGTTATTTAATAACATATTACCCAAGAGGGGGACTAGCTCACATGGTAGAGCGCTCGCTTAGCATGCGAGAGGTACCGGGATCGATGCCCGGGTCCTCCATTAATTTTTGAATGTCGACAATACTCAATTTTTCGGTAGTCTTTCAGCATTGAAAATGAATAGAGTCTGATATGAACGAAATAAGGAAATTGTGTCGATTCGAGTGTACACATGTTACAAGAATCCTTCATTCATTGACATTCTCATGTTTATATATATCACTATATATATATATATTAATGTGATTAGTTCGACTCGTTCACCACATTTGGGATGTATTATAATAATCTGTCACAAAGGATTAATGATGCAGTGATAGTCAGATTTAGTTTATCTTTGCGTCTTTTTTCAAAAATATGCTCATGAATGCTAAAAAGTAGACAAATTTGAAGGTTTGGAACGTGTTCAAAACTTAACTGGTCGTCTGGTGAAATGAACTGGAGATGCTACGGCATAAACAATATGACAGTTGGATTGGTTTCAAACCCTTACACAGGTATTATCCGGTGTTACTATACCGGTCAAATTGACAATTAAAGAATGAAAATCCAAAGCCAAGTAAAAAATAATGTCCTCCCCGGCGGGGAATCGAACCCCGGTCTCCCGCGTGACAGGCGGGGATACTAACCACTATACTACCGAGGACTTAGTAACGACCATCATTTTTAGGTACTTAACGCTCACTGCTATCTTGTTAATATATTGAACGCATCCGCAAAGTCATAGTATATTGATTGCTGTAGGCGATATGTTAAGCGCAACCGATCCGTCATTCTATTTATTTGTTTTCTCTGCTACTCTTGCTATAATTGAAATATCTTAATGAATTATCGCCCCTCCTTCCCCTAATATACGTTTCAGATTCAATTGATGGCGCTTTTTTGTTTTTATTACTAAATGTACAATACATCCAAATACGTATAAATCATCAATTTTAACCATTTGTATACAGACCCCGTGATAGCTCAGTTGGTAGAGCGGGAGACTGTAGTGGAATAAGAAAATCTGACATCTCTAGGTCGGTGGTTCGACTCCGCCTCACGGGATATTTTTTGGTCCAATTTTGAACACTCTCAAATATTAACATTGTTCAAGGAATCTTAGCGAATGCACATTAATTAGCGGCTTTTTATGCATTTAGTTACGACGTTTCAACCTTATTCATTTTGTTTTAACGACCGACGGCCAAAGCAGTTGTAGGCATATCACGTAATTGTGCTAAATATAAATAAATCTTCATTAGATCCTTGATTGCCTTTTTCTGATTACCTATTTCTCAATGTCTACAAAGGTAGCTCTCGAGACTACTTTGAACTATAGTTAGAACCGATAAAGTGACAGAATGACATCTGTACGCATAAAGGCGTTATTTAATAACATATTACCCAAGAGGGGGACTAGCTCACATGGTAGAGCGCTCGCTTAGCATGCGAGAGGTACCGGGATCGATGCCCGGGTCCTCCATTAATTTTTGAATGTCGACAATACTCAATTTTTCGGTAGTCTTTCAGCATTGAAAATGAATAGAGTCTGATATGAACGAAATAAGGAAATTGTGTCGATTCGAGTGTACACATGTTACAAGAATCCTTCATTCATTGACATTCTCATGTTTATATATATCACTATATATATATATATTAATGTGATTAGTTCGACTCGTTCACCACATTTGGGATGTATTATAATAATCTGTCACAAAGGATTAATGATGCAGTGATAGTCAGATTTAGTTTATCTTTGCGTCTTTTTTCAAAAATATGCTCATGAATGCTAAAAAGTAGACAAATTTGAAGGTTTGGAACGTGTTCAAAACTTAACTGGTCGTCTGGTGAAATGAACTGGAGATGCTACGGCATAAACAATATGACAGTTGGATTGGTTTCAAACCCTTACACAGGTATTATCCGGTGTTACTATACCGGTCAAATTGACAATTAAAGAATGAAAATCCAAAGCCAAGTAAAAAATAATGTCCTCCCCGGCGGGGAATCGAACCCCGGTCTCCCGCGTGACAGGCGGGGATACTAACCACTATACTACCGAGGACTTAGTAACGACCATCATTTTTAGGTACTTAACGCTCACTGCTATCTTGTTAATATATTGAACGCATCCGCAAAGTCATAGTATATTGATTGCTGTAGGCGATATG
This sequence comes from Mytilus galloprovincialis, assembly GCA_037788925.1. NCBI lineage: Eukaryota > Metazoa > Mollusca > Bivalvia > Mytilida > Mytilidae > Mytilus > Mytilus galloprovincialis. The sequence continues at coordinate 68,540,925 of CM075338.1, read as the reverse complement.
TTAAGCGCAACCGATCCGTCATTCTATTTATTTGTTTTCTCTGCTACTCTTGCTATAATTGAAATATCTTAATGAATTATCGCCCCTCCTTCCCCTAATATACGTTTCAGATTCAATTGATGGCGCTTTTTTGTTTTTATTACTAAATGTACAATACATCCAAATACGTATAAATCATCAATTTTAACCATTTGTATACAGACCCCGTGATAGCTCAGTTGGTAGAGCGGGAGACTGTAGTGGAATAAGAAAATCTGACATCTCTAGGTCGGTGGTTCGACTCCGCCTCACGGGATATTTTTTGGTCCAATTTTGAACACTCTCAAATATTAACATTGTTCAAGGAATCTTAGCGAATGCACATTAATTAGCGGCTTTTTATGCATTTAGTTACGACGTTTCAACCTTATTCATTTTGTTTTAACGACCGACGGCCAAAGCAGTTGTAGGCATATCACGTAATTGTGCTAAATATAAATAAATCTTCATTAGATCCTTGATTGCCTTTTTCTGATTACCTATTTCTCAATGTCTACAAAGGTAGCTCTCGAGACTACTTTGAACTATAGTTAGAACCGATAAAGTGACAGAATGACATCTGTACGCATAAAGGCGTTATTTAATAACATATTACCCAAGAGGGGGACTAGCTCACATGGTAGAGCGCTCGCTTAGCATGCGAGAGGTACCGGGATCGATGCCCGGGTCCTCCATTAATTTTTGAATGTCGACAATACTCAATTTTTCGGTAGTCTTTCAGCATTGAAAATGAATAGAGTCTGATATGAACGAAATAAGGAAATTGTGTCGATTCGAGTGTACACATGTTACAAGAATCCTTCATTCATTGACATTCTCATGTTTATATATATCACTATATATATATATATTAATGTGATTAGTTCGACTCGTTCACCACATTTGGGATGTATTATAATAATCTGTCATAAAGGATTAATGATGCAGTGATAGTCAGATTTAGTTTATCTTTGCGTCTTTTTTCAAAAATATGCTCATGAATGCTAAAAAGTAGACAAATTTGAAGGTTTGGAACGTGTTCAAAACTTAACTGGTCGTCTGGTGAAATGAACTGGAGATGCTACGGCATAAACAATATGACAGTTGGATTGGTTTCAAACCCTTACACAGGTATTATCCGGTGTTACTATACCGGTCAAATTGACAATTAAAGAATGAAAATCCAAAGCCAAGTAAAAAATAATGTCCTCCCCGGCGGGGAATCGAACCCCGGTCTCCCGCGTGACAGGCGGGGATACTAACCACTATACTACCGAGGACTTAGTAACGACCATCATTTTTAGGTACTTAACGCTCACTGCTATCTTGTTAATATATTGAACGCATCCGCAAAGTCATAGTATATTGATTGCTGTAGGCGATATGTTAAGCGCAACCGATCCGTCATTCTATTTATTTGTTTTCTCTGCTACTCTTGCTATAATTGAAATATCTTAATGAATTATCGCCCCTCCTTCCCCTAATATACGTTTCAGATTCAATTGATGGCGCTTTTTTGTTTTTATTACTAAATGTACAATACATCCAAATACGTATAAATCATCAATTTTAACCATTTGTATACAGACCCCGTGATAGCTCAGTTGGTAGAGCGGGAGACTGTAGTGGAATAAGAAAATCTGACATCTCTAGGTCGGTGGTTCGACTCCGCCTCACGGGATATTTTTTGGTCCAATTTTGAACACTCTCAAATATTAACATTGTTCAAGGAATCTTAGCGAATGCACATTAATTAGCGGCTTTTTATGCATTTAGTTACGACGTTTCAACCTTATTCATTTTGTTTTAACGACCGACGGCCAAAGCAGTTGTAGGCATATCACGTAATTGTGCTAAATATAAATAAATCTTCATTAGATCCTTGATTGCCTTTTTCTGATTACCTATTTCTCAATGTCTACAAAGGTAGCTCTCGAGACTACTTTGAACTATAGTTAGAACCGATAAAGTGACAGAATGACATCTGTACGCATAAAGGCGTTATTTAATAACATATTACCCAAGAGGGGGACTAGCTCACATGGTAGAGCGCTCGCTTAGCATGCGAGAGGTACCGGGATCGATGCCCGGGTCCTCCATTAATTTTTGAATGTCGACAATACTCAATTTTTCGGTAGTCTTTCAGCATTGAAAATGAATAGAGTCTGATATGAACGAAATAAGGAAATTGTGTCGATTCGAGTGTACACATGTTACAAGAATCCTTCATTCATTGACATTCTCATGTTTATATATATCACTATATATATATATATTAATGTGATTAGTTCGACTCGTTCACCACATTTGGGATGTATTATAATAATCTGTCACAAAGGATTAATGATGCAGTGATAGTCAGATTTAGTTTATCTTTGCGTCTTTTTTCAAAAATATGCTCATGAATGCTAAAAAGTAGACAAATTTGAAGGTTTGGAACGTGTTCAAAACTTAACTGGTCGTCTGGTGAAATGAACTGGAGATGCTACGGCATAAACAATATGACAGTTGGATTGGTTTCAAACCCTTACACAGGTATTATCCGGTGTTACTATACCGGTCAAATTGACAATTAAAGAATGAAAATCCAAAGCCAAGTAAAAAATAATGTCCTCCCCGGCGGGGAATCGAACCCCGGTCTCCCGCGTGACAGGCGGGGATACTAACCACTATACTACCGAGGACTTAGTAACGACCATCATTTTTAGGTACTTAACGCTCACTGCTATCTTGTTAATATATTGAACGCATCCGCAAAGTCATAGTATATTGATTGCTGTAGGCGATATGTTAAGCGCAACCGATCCGTCATTCTATTTATTTGTTTTCTCTGCTACTCTTGCTATAATTGAAATATCTTAATGAATTATCGCCCCTCCTTCCCCTAATATACGTTTCAGATTCAATTGATGGCGCTTTTTTGTTTTTATTACTAAATGTACAATACATCCAAATACGTATAAATCATCAATTTTAACCATTTGTATACAGACCCCGTGATAGCTCAGTTGGTAGAGCGGGAGACTGTAGTGGAATAAGAAAATCTGACATCTCTAGGTCGGTGGTTCGACTCCGCCTCACGGGATATTTTTTGGTCCAATTTTGAACACTCTCAAATATTAACATTGTTCAAGGAATCTTAGCGAATGCACATTAATTAGCGGCTTTTTATGCATTTAGTTACGACGTTTCAACCTTATTCATTTTGTTTTAACGACCGACGGCCAAAGCAGTTGTAGGCATATCACGTAATTGTGCTAAATATAAATAAATCTTCATTAGATCCTTGATTGCCTTTTTCTGATTACCTATTTCTCAATGTCTACAAAGGTAGCTCTCGAGACTACTTTGAACTATAGTTAGAACCGATAAAGTGACAGAATGACATCTGTACGCATAAAGGCGTTATTTAATAACATATTACCCAAGAGGGGGACTAGCTCACATGGTAGAGCGCTCGCTTAGCATGCGAGAGGTACCGGGATCGATGCCCGGGTCCTCCATTAATTTTTGAATGTCGACAATACTCAATTTTTCGGTAGTCTTTCAGCATTGAAAATGAATAGAGTCTGATATGAACGAAATAAGGAAATTGTGTCGATTCGAGTGTACACATGTTACAAGAATCCTTCATTCATTGACATTCTCATGTTTATATATATCACTATATATATATATATTAATGTGATTAGTTCGACTCGTTCACCACATTTGGGATGTATTATAATAATCTGCCACAAAGGATTAATGATGCAGTGATAGTCAGATTTAGTTTATCTTTGCGTCTTTTTTCAAAAATATGCTCATGAATGCTAAAAAGTAGACAAATTTGAAGGTTTGGAACGTGTTCAAAACTTAACTGGTCGTCTGGTGAAATGAACTGGAGATGCTACGGCATAAACAATATGACAGTTGGATTGGTTTCAAACCCTTACACAGGTATTATCCGGTGTTACTATACCGGTCAAATTGACAATTAAAGAATGAAAATCCAAAGCCAAGTAAAAAATAATGTCCTCCCCGGCGGGGAATCGAACCCCGGTCTCCCGCGTGACAGGCGGGGATACTAACCACTATACTACCGAGGACTTAGTAACGACCATCATTTTTAGGTACTTAACGCTCACTGCTATCTTGTTAATATATTGAACGCATCCGCAAAGTCATAGTATATTGATTGCTGTAGGCGATATGTTAAGCGCAACCGATCCGTCATTCTATTTATTTGTTTTCTCTGCTACTCTTGCTATAATTGAAATATCTTAATGAATTATCGCCCCTCCTTCCCCTAATATACGTTTCAGATTCAATTGATGGCGCTTTTTTGTTTTTATTACTAAATGTACAATACATCCAAATACGTATAAATCATCAATTTTAACCATTTGTATACAGACCCCGTGATAGCTCAGTTGGTAGAGCGGGAGACTGTAGTGGAATAAGAAAATCTGACATCTCTAGGTCGGTGGTTCGACTCCGCCTCACGGGATATTTTTTGGTCCAATTTTGAACACTCTCAAATATTAACATTGTTCAAGGAATCTTAGCGAATGCACATTAATTAGCGGCTTTTTATGCATTTAGTTACGACGTTTCAACCTTATTCATTTTGTTTTAACGACCGACGGCCAAAGCAGTTGTAGGCATATCACGTAATTGTGCTAAATATAAATAAATCTTCATTAGATCCTTGATTGCCTTTTTCTGATTACCTATTTCTCAATGTCTACAAAGGTAGCTCTCGAGACTACTTTGAACTATAGTTAGAACCGATAAAGTGACAGAATGACATCTGTACGCATAAAGGCGTTATTTAATAACATATTACCCAAGAGGGGGACTAGCTCACATGGTAGAGCGCTCGCTTAGCATGCGAGAGGTACCGGGATCGATGCCCGGGTCCTCCATTAATTTTTGAATGTCGACAATACTCAATTTTTCGGTAGTCTTTCAGCATTGAAAATGAATAGAGTCTGATATGAACGAAATAAGGAAATTGTGTCGATTCGAGTGTACACATGTTACAAGAATCCTTCATTCATTGACATTCTCATGTTTATATATATCACTATATATATATATATTAATGTGATTAGTTCGACTCGTTCACCACATTTGGGATGTATTATAATAATCTGTCACAAAGGATTAATGATGCAGTGATAGTCAGATTTAGTTTATCTTTGCGTCTTTTTTCAAAAATATGCTCATGAATGCTAAAAAGTAGACAAATTTGAAGGTTTGGAACGTGTTCAAAACTTAACTGGTCGTCTGGTGAAATGAACTGGAGATGCTACGGCATAAACAATATGACAGTTGGATTGGTTTCAAACCCTTACACAGGTATTATCCGGTGTTACTATACCGGTCAAATTGACAATTAAAGAATGAAAATCCAAAGCCAAGTAAAAAATAATGTCCTCCCCGGCGGGGAATCGAACCCCGGTCTCCCGCGTGACAGGCGGGGATACTAACCACTATACTACCGAGGACTTAGTAACGACCATCATTTTAGGTACTTAACGCTCACTGCTATCTTGTTAATATATTGAACGCATCCGCAAAGTCATAGTATATTGATTGCTGTAGGCGATATGTTAAGCGCAACCGATCCGTCATTCTATTTATTTGTTTTCTCTGCTACTCTTGCTATAATTGAAATATCTTAATGAATTATCGCCCCTCCTTCCCCTAATATACGTTTCAGATTCAATTGATGGCGCTTTTTTGTTTTTATTACTAAATGTACAATACATCCAAATACGTATAAATCATCAATTTTAACCATTTGTATACAGACCCCGTGATAGCTCAGTTGGTAGAGCGGGAGACTGTAGTGGAATAAGAAAATCTGACATCTCTAGGTCGGTGGTTCGACTCCGCCTCACGGGATATTTTTTGGTCCAATTTTGAACACTCTCAAATATTAACATTGTTCAAGGAATCTTAGCGAATGCACATTAATTAGCGGCTTTTTATGCATTTAGTTACGACGTTTCAACCTTATTCATTTTGTTTTAACGACCGACGGCCAAAGCAGTTGTAGGCATATCACGTAATTGTGCTAAATATAAATAAATCTTCATTAGATCCTTGATTGCCTTTTTCTGATTACCTATTTCTCAATGTCTACAAAGGTAGCTCTCGAGACTACTTTGAACTATAGTTAGAACCGATAAAGTGACAGAATGACATCTGTACGCATAAAGGCGTTATTTAATAACATATTACCCAAGAGGGGGACTAGCTCACATGGTAGAGCGCTCGCTTAGCATGCGAGAGGTACCGGGATCGATGCCCGGGTCCTCCATTAATTTTTGAATGTCGACAATACTCAATTTTTCGGTAGTCTTTCAGCATTGAAAATGAATAGAGTCTGATATGAACGAAATAAGGAAATTGTGTCGATTCGAGTGTACACATGTTACAAGAATCCTTCATTCATTGACATTCTCATGTTTATATATATCACTATATATATATATATTAATGTGATTAGTTCGACTCGTTCACCACATTTGGGATGTATTATAATAATCTGTCACAAAGGATTAATGATGCAGTGATAGTCAGATTTAGTTTATCTTTGCGTCTTTTTTCAAAAATATGCTCATGAATGCTAAAAAGTAGACAAATTTGAAGGTTTGGAACGTGTTCAAAACTTAACTGGTCGTCTGGTGAAATGAACTGGAGATGCTACGGCATAAACAATATGACAGTTGGATTGGTTTCAAACCCTTACACAGGTATTATCCGGTGTTACTATACCGGTCAAATTGACAATTAAAGAATGAAAATCCAAAGCCAAGTAAAAAATAATGTCCTCCCCGGCGGGGAATCGAACCCCGGTCTCCCGCGTGACAGGCGGGGATACTAACCACTATACTACCGAGGACTTAGTAACGACCATCATTTTTAGGTACTTAACGCTCACTGCTATCTTGTTAATATATTGAACGCATCCGCAAAGTCATAGTATATTGATTGCTGTAGGCGATATGTTAAGCGCAACCGATCCGTCATTCTATTTATTTGTTTTCTCTGCTACTCTTGCTATAATTGAAATATCTTAATGAATTATCGCCCCTCCTTCCCCTAATATACGTTTCAGATTCAATTGATGGCGCTTTTTTGTTTTTATTACTAAATGTACAATACATCCAAATACGTATAAATCATCAATTTTAACCATTTGTATACAGACCCCGTGATAGCTCAGTTGGTAGAGCGGGAGACTGTAGTGGAATAAGAAAATCTGACATCTCTAGGTCGGTGGTTCGACTCCGCCTCACGGGATATTTTTTGGTCCAATTTTGAACACTCTCAAATATTAACATTGTTCAAGGAATCTTAGCGAATGCACATTAATTAGCGGCTTTTTATGCATTTAGTTACGACGTTTCAACCTTATTCATTTTGTTTTAACGACCGACGGCCAAAGCAGTTGTAGGCATATCACGTAATTGTGCTAAATATAAATAAATCTTCATTAGATCCTTGATTGCCTTTTTCTGATTACCTATTTCTCAATGTCTACAAAGGTAGCTCTCGAGACTACTTTGAACTATAGTTAGAACCGATAAAGTGACAGAATGACATCTGTACGCATAAAGGCGTTATTTAATAACATATTACCCAAGAGGGGGACTAGCTCACATGGTAGAGCGCTCGCTTAGCATGCGAGAGGTACCGGGATCGATGCCCGGGTCCTCCATTAATTTTTGAATGTCGACAATACTCAATTTTTCGGTAGTCTTTCAGCATTGAAAATGAATAGAGTCTGATATGAACGAAATAAGGAAATTGTGTCGATTCGAGTGTACACATGTTACAAGAATCCTTCATTCATTGACATTCTCATGTTTATATATATCACTATATATATATATATTAATGTGATTAGTTCGACTCGTTCACCACATTTGGGATGTATTATAATAATCTGTCACAAAGGATTAATGATGCAGTGATAGTCAGATTTAGTTTATCTTTGCGTCTTTTTTCAAAAATATGCTCATGAATGCTAAAAAGTAGACAAATTTGAAGGTTTGGAACGTGTTCAAAACTTAACAGGTCGTCTGGTGAAATGAACTGGAGATGCTACGGCATAAACAATATGACAGTTGGATTGGTTTCAAACCCTTACACAGGTATTATCCGGTGTTACTATACCGGTCAAATTGACAATTAAAGAATGAAAATCCAAAGCCAAGTAAAAAATAATGTCCTCCCCGGCGGGGAATCGAACCCCGGTCTCCCGCGTGACAGGCGGGGATACTAACCACTATACTACCGAGGACTTAGTAACGACCATCATTTTTAGGTACTTAACGCTCACTGCTATCTTGTTAATATATTGAACGCATCCGCAAAGTCATAGTATATTGATTGCTGTAGGCGATATGTTAAGCGCAACCGATCCGTCATTCTATTTATTTGTTTTCTCTGCTACTCTTGTGTTATATACCTCTATTTGGTATTTCTGGTTACCGGAAATGTAGGACATAATTTAGCCTGTTTATTGTATTTTACGGGACTGTATACCTTTTTTATGCTTGTCGGCGGCGAACAGTTAGTGTCGTCTGTCACCCATGTGTTGTGTTAGATGGCAGTAAAATAAAATTTGGAAAACGAAAAGCGTGACTTCAATCCCATAGTCCCCCCAGACAACAAAAAGGATTGAGGCCCACGACATGGTGGAGGACTTAAAAGGCTCTTATTAGCGTAAATATTGCTTTTATTTGTGATATAATTTTTGGTGAACATTATTTTTTTTTTGCGAACACGTGGAAGTGGACAATTTTGTCAGCGACAAGTCAGCTACATATTTTGATTAGTATCTCATAATTATTTGGTGATAAAGTATCGCCAGTGCATGTCTCAACAACTCAGCAATCCGATATTATCCGTTTTCGTTTATTTAGGAAGGAAAAATGATGCATGCATAGACAGGGTGATAATAGTATCGCCAGTATTATAATATTGCATTCCAAATTAAATAAATGTGCAGTAAACAGTTTTGAATACGTGTGTAGACATATAATATTTTCGATGTTCCATTATTAATACTTGTTTGGTGATATTTGTATCGCCAATGAGTTTCAAGTAGTGCCTATTGTATCCATTCTATTAACATGAACACAAAGTTTTGTACCGGTAAATGGTGATTATGTCAGATGAAAATTCCGAGCCTTCTATAGAACACAACGAATATCAAAGCGATTCAGAAACGGACAGTAACATACAAAGTTTATCTTCTGGATCATTATTAAGTGACGGATTCCTTGAGGATAACGAAATTGTAGGACTAACAGAGTTTGATTTACAAAATGTAGGTGATGTTAATTCTCCAGACAACACTGCAAATTTTGAACCAGAAATAAATGTGTTATTAGCCGAGGCAAGTCCAATTACATCTACCCCACAACCGTTAAATGTAACAGAAATCCCCACAGAATCGGTTGATCTACCTATTAAGATTCAGACTACTTCAACAATGAGCAAATTAGTCAGGTGTCGTGAATTTTCAGGATACCCCCAAGATAATGCGAAAGGATTTTTCAGTGAATTTGAATCTTACGCACTTCTCCATGAATTGCCAGAAACAGACAAAAGACGCATTGCAGCATTTCATTTACATCTAAAGGGGCCTGCGTTAACTTGGTACAATTCTTTGAGTGACGAGTCTAAGAGTTCGTGGATAACAATTTGTGTTTTGTTCAAGGAAAAATATATAAATTTTAGTTGGCAAAGCGCAACAGTTATAATGGAAAGTGAAATTTTCCAAAACATGGTATTATCTCCGGGTCAGTCGTTAGAAGATTATTTCAGTCAGCTGTCGGAAAAAGCTCAAATATTAAGAAAGCATGACCACGAGTTAGTAGCAAAATTTATAAGTGGGTTGCCCGAAAAAATGTCGTTTTTTGTACGTGCTGGTCAACCAGTCGATGCACACCATGCCTTAACTTCTGCAAAAATGGCGGAAGCCTGTGGGTATAGACAACACGGAGACTCTATAAATGCTCTTAAACATGAAAATAAACATGCACCTCGGCAGTTGCCAGGAAAATCAAACAGTACTGATTCCAACCAGAGCGAGGTTATCCGTGATTTACAAAATCAGGTTGCTATTCTTACCGACTTAGTTCAGGGTAAACGCAAGGAGCATGTTCAGAGTGAACCATCACGTTCTGATGTTCATGACATAAGGGATCAAATCGGACAGTTAAGCGGTCTGATAACTAGTATGGCAGTCAGGGAAGTACCCCACAAAGAACCACAAAGACCTGAAAATACAAGCACGAATAATGCAAATACGTCTCGTTTTGACTCAGCTGAATGTAGGAGATGCAAAGGTCTCGGTCATTTTCAAAGAGTTTGTAACTGGAACGGGTATGGTCAATTTCAACCGTCTGATCAATGCCAACTTTGTAATCAGAATGGCCACATTGCTCAATCTTGTACCAAACTGGAGTTTTATGCACAGGGAAACAGAACCAACCCGGGTGTGGGGCACAATCGTCCGGGTTAACTTCGTCTATTGGTGCCGATTTTGATAAAAATTCAACTAAAGATAAATTTTTGTACATAACTGTTTTATTTGGTGATCTAAGAATAGCTGCATTAGTTGATACAGGGAGCTCTATCAATGTCATTTCTAAATCTTTGTATGATTCGATATCCGATCGTCATAAACTTTATTTTGAACAACTAAGTGAATCGGAAATTCGATTAGCCAACAACGATAAAATCAGAATTAACGGAATATCCAAACTTCAAGCCACAATTCATCAGAAAAATGAAATTATTGAAACATATATCATTCCCAAAACATCTCATCCTTTGATTCTCGGTACTGAATATTTACGAGAAAATAAAATTGTTTTAGATTTTAGTGATTTTAGTTGTAATCAGAAGACTGTGCCAGTTAAAACAGTTAAGAGGATAGAACTTGAACCGAATACAGAATACTTGACTTTTGGGAAATTACCAAATTACGTTACAGTCGGATTGCAAGGGATATGCGTGAACAGCAAATTTTCAGTTAACCACAAGTTTTTAGTTGCCAAATCTTTAGTTGTCGTTCCTGTCAATCGCAAAGTTCCGATTAAATTATTGAATGCTAGTAATGTGAAAATAACGATTCCAAAAGGCAAAAATATTGCCGAATTTTCAACATTATCGAATGAGTACACCTATGTTGCAATGTCTGAAAAACCCGAGATACCCGAAGTGCAGAATATTCAGTTGGTTGCTAATGAAAATGGACTGCGGACCGATAATTCCGAACAGCAATGTGACATTACAGACAGTCCCGACAGGCAAGAAATTTTGACCAAGCTTAAGACAGATTTTGATTTATCCGATCATTTAACACACGATCAAAAATCAGAATTAGCTGAATGTTTGTTGGATAATCTTGATTTATTTGTGACGAAAGAAAATCCAAACCTTGGATATACACATTTAGTGGAGCATAAAATACATCTGAAGCCGAATGCTGTTGGTAAACATCATAAGCCGTACAGGTTACCCCCTTACAAACGTGAGGTTTTGCGTGAGCAACTGGATAACTTGCTTGAACAAGGAATAGTTGTGCCAGTTAGTGAACAAGAGGAGCTACCCATTACAAGTCCGATAGTATTAGTCACAAAGCGAAATGAAACGTCGAATAGTAAGACTTCAACTCAAAGTTATAGGTTTGTTTGTGATTTTAGACATTTAAACGCGCAAACAGAAGATTTTAAATATGTTATACCAAACTTACAGGAACTGACGGAATCCTTTGCTGAAATAGTACCAAATTATATAACTTCGATAGATTTATCTTCCGGATTTTTTCAGATGGGCATATCCGCCGAATCTTCAAGATATACCGCTTTCAACACATGTTTTGGAACGTACAAGTTTTTAAGGCTGCCAATGGGGTTAAAGACGGCACCTAACACATTTCAGCTTCTAATGGACAAGGTACTGCGTGGTCTAAAATTCAGAACTTGTTTGTGCTATTTAGATGACGTATTGATCTGCTCTGAAACCTTTGAAAAGCATTTAGACGATATAAAAGAAATCTTTAAACGATTTCGAGATGCAGGACTAAAACTTGGACAGAAAAAATGCCATTTTGCAAGTGAGACGTGTATTTTTCTTGGACACGAGATTTCTAAACATGGGATAAGACCCCCAAAAGATCGAGTGAAGGCTATTGTCGACTTTCCAGCACCACAGAATATAAAACAACTTCGTCGCACAATTGGATTATTTAACTGGTTTAAAAAGTTTATACCAAATTTCAGTGCTATAATTAGTCCACTCACTAAACTTCTGAAGAAAAATCAAAAATTTGAATGGAAAATTGAACAATCTACAGCATTTCAAAATCTTAAAACTCATCTTGTAAATACCGATAATCTCAGTTTCCCCCGTTTCGATTTACCGTTTATATTGGCTGTGGATACTTCATCAAAAGGAATAGGGTACATGCTTTATCAGAAGGACCCAACAAAGGAAAAACCAAATATCATTCGTTTCGGATCAAAGTCTTTATCACGATGGCAGCAGTCGTATGGTCCTACGAAATTAGAGTTGTTGGGAATGGTCACTAGTATTCTTGACTGTGCGGACTATTTAAGGGGTACACAATTTATCGTGGAGTGCGACCACCAAGCACTCCAACCATTGTTTATGAAGCAATTCAAAGGAGCTATTTATGAGCGTTGGCTTGCCATTCTCCAGCAATTTACATTTGAAATTCAATATAAGCCTGCAGAACAAATGAAAGTCGCTGATGCGCTCTCAAGATGTGAAAATCCCCAAAACATTCCGATCGAAAGCCCTGCAGAAGATGATCCGTTTTTCCCCTTGGTAACAGAAAATACAGGAGAAATACGTTTACCCGGTGGAGTGAAATTTGTTGATTTATTTGAATCGAATGATAATACCGACGTTGTTGTACAGGCTATAGACATAGTAGCTGACAAGCACATCGATTTATACAGTGTAGAAACTGACGAGCATGACTCGCTAAATGATCCATATGACGCCGATACGGACGAGTCAGACTCTTATGTACATAATCGCAAAAAGAAATTTGGCAGAAATAATCAGAACGTTGAACAACTTGCTAATACTTTGCGCGATTTTCAAGTTGGTGCAAATACCTCTAACATCAAAAAGTTACAACGGAAAGATAGCGATTTAAAGAAAATCATTGCATATTTAGAAGATGATGTTTTGCCAGATTCACAAAAAGAATCTCGCCGTATTTTATTGGAGTCGTGTGATTTCATTTTAGTTGACGATGTGTTATATCACCGTAGAAAGGCAAAATCAGAAAGGACAAAGAACATGAGTGAATTTCAACTTGTTATTCCTAAGCAATTGATTTCGCAAATTTTAAAAATTACTCATGACTCCCCATTAGGTGGACATAGTGGAATTCAGAATACTTTAGACTCTGTTAGAGAGCGTTATTATTTTGCGCGAATGGGTAAAATAATCAGTGAATACGTACAATCTTGTCATGAGTGCCAGTCACGTAAAGTTAGCAATTTAAAAACGAAAGCAAAAATAGTAGCATATCCTACTCCTAGTGAACCATTTCAAGTATGGCAAATGGACATTTTTGGACCACTTGTTTCATCAAATAATGCCAATACATACGTTTTTACAGCAGTTGATGCTTTCAGTAATTTCTTGTTTGCTGTGCCATTAAGAAATAACGATGCAATATCAGTTTCTCAGGAAATTTTCAATTTTTTCTGTAATTTTGGTGTGTGTAGCACGGTTATTTCAGACCAAGGATCAGAATTTATTGGCAAATGTACAATGGAAGTGTGCAAAATGTTGAATGTAGAGCAAGAATTTACACCTAGTATGATGCATCACTGTTTGGGTCGCTGTGAACGAACGCATCGTACCTTAGCGGAGCGTTTAACGCCTTATGTTTTAGACAATAAACAATGGGAAGAAATGCTTCCTGGAATAGTATTCTCAATCAACAGTTGTGTAAATTCAGGATCAAAATACTCTGCTTTTGAAATTGTCTACGGAAAAAGGCCAAATTTTCCGTTATCGCCTTCTTACATAGTTGATTTTAAAGATATTCCGAAAGATGTAAAAACCTATATTGAGAATTTGGATGCCCGTTTGAACATTATTCGAGAGCATGTAAAATTGAATACCCTTGTTGCTCAACAGAAAATGGTAGAGACCGAAAATAAAAATGCACATGAACTAGATTTGACTGTAGGCGACAATGTTTATTTATCCAGAGAGCCCGTTGGACAAGGCAGGAAATTTCAGCATATTTATGATGGACCGTTTACTGTAACATGTCTTCCGAGTGCACATCTAGTTATTTTAAGAGATCCAATAGGAAAGAGAATTTTTCGCCGTCCCGTGCACATCAATAGATTAAAGCTTGCACATATACGAGTGCCCTTACCAGCACCTTATTTTAACCTACAAACCGATGAAAGTGAAAATTCTAGCAGTAAGTCGGATAATAGTTCTAGCTCCGTTGAAAGAGACACCTCGGAGAATTCTAAGTCTATTTCTACAAATGTTACGACAGAAAGTGACGCCCCGGATACAGATGTGGTTTCTCAACATGATACTACAAATTTAAATAGACCAAGAAGGAATATTCAGAAGCCTGTGCGGTACCGTGATGATAACTATATAGACCCCGATAAAATAGTGGATTCATGCGAAAACAATCAATTGAAAGTAAAACGTATTCTTGCCAAGCGAAAAGACGGTGCAAATTTCGTTTACTTGATTCAGAAAGTAGGAGAACCAGCACAGAATGCAATTTGGCTCCCTTTATCAAAATTACCACCCAAAGCACAAACCTTGCTACTTTCAAGACCACCACCGTTGATTCAGTAGTTATATTTTTAGTAAAATTTCGCATGGTGAGGATTGCATCGCCAAACGATTAGCTCAAGTCAAATATGTCATATATTGAAAAGTTATTCCAATGAAACAATCAGAGTGCCGTAGATGAAATTTGATAAATCAGTTTAATTCCTTGTTTTAGTGATGATTGCATCGCTAAACAGAAAATGCGTGCGTTGTAAAGTGATGATTGCATCGCTTAACTGAAATTATACACTTCGTTTAAAAATAGCATTGATTGGATGTCTTACAAAATTTAGTTGCGACCTTTATAAAGTGATGATTGCATCGCTCAATTTATTTACACTTCGTTAAGCAATACCTATGGTTGGACTTTTGAGGAAGATAAATATATATATATATATATATATATTGTTGTTTTGGTGATGATTGCATCGCTAAACTAACATAACATTCGATTGCGGGATTTACACAGTTTATATGAACTATGCAGAAGGACATAATCTTCTTGATTTGTGACGTTTTTTTTGGTGATGATTGCATCGCTCAATTTATTTACACTCCGTTAAGCCATACCCATGGTTGGACGTTTGTTCTGCTGTTTTGGTGATGATTGCATCGCTAAACTTACATACCTTAGATCGCGAGATGTGAGCAGTTACAGTCATACCCTGATTTTCAGCTATGGACTATACACAGAAGGACATAATCTTCTTGATTTGTGACGTTTTTGGTGATGATAGCATCGCTTTGATTGAATTGCACTAATGTACTTTTATTTACTGTTATTTTCGTATGATATTACGATTGATTGTTTTGATTTTTTTTAAAGATGATATGCATTTCTATCAAATGTTTCATTCAAAAGGTAGGCCTATATATATCATGAAGCTAGATAAGGCATTAATTGAACTAGATGTGTTACATGCAACAGAATTGAAAAGTTTTTCAAATACTTGCGAAAGTTTTTCTCGGTTGAATATATAACGGTGTACAGAGTGTTAGTGTCTGCTGGAGTGAAAACCTGTATATTTTCTATAACATTGTTTATTGAGGCTGAGAGTGTATGAATATATGTTTATCAAAATTATTTTCATGAAACTTTTGGCTACTTTATAAGTGTGTGTGTGATAGTGTTATACTAGATTGTGTTATTTAAAATATTTATATTAAGAGTTTCTGGTCTCTGCTAGCAGCACTGTTATTAGAGCACAAATTGTAACCAATATATAGCAAACTTAAGAGTTGAGTCAACTGTATGAAAGTTATATTCATCTTATATATGATATAGTATATATGCAAGTACAAACAAAACTGTGTCCATGTACGGAGTTAGTAATGCCAGAGTGAGAAAGGGTGTATACAAATTTGAAACGTTTTTTATTATTATTATTATTGTATTATGTCATATTGCTGTCTGCATTTCCAGTGACCAGACCAAAATTTTTCAAATTTTATATTTGGGCGGGGGATGTTATATACCTCTATTTGGTATTTCTGGTTACCGGAAATGTAGGACATAATTTAGCCTGTTTATTGTATTTTACGGGACTGTATACCTTTTTTATGCTTGTCGGCGGCGAACAGTTAGTGTCGTCTGTCACCCATGTGTTGTGTTAGATGGCAGTAAAATAAAATTTGGAAAACGAAAAGCGTGACTTCAATCCCATAGTCCCCCCAGACAACAAAAAGGATTGAGGCCCACGACACTTGCTATAATTGAAATATCTTAATGAATTATCGCCCCTCCTTCCCCTAATATACGTTTCAGATTCAATTGATGGCGCTTTTTTGTTTTTATTACTAAATGTACAATACATCCAAATACGTATAAATCATCAATTTTAACCATTTGTATACAGACCCCGTGATAGCTCAGTTGGTAGAGCGGGAGACTGTAGTGGAATAAGAAAATCTGACATCTCTAGGTCGGTGGTTCGACTCCGCCTCACGGGATATTTTTTGGTCCAATTTTGAACACTCTCAAATATTAACATTGTTCAAGGAATCTTAGCGAATGCACATTAATTAGCGGCTTTTTATGCATTTAGTTACGACGTTTCAACCTTATTCATTTTGTTTTAACGACCGACGGCCAAAGCAGTTGTAGGCATATCACGTAATTGTGCTAAATATAAATAAATCTTCATTAGATCCTTGATTGCCTTTTTCTGATTACCTATTTCTCAATGTCTACAAAGGTAGCTCTCGAGACTACTTTGAACTATAGTTAGAACCGATAAAGTGACAGAATGACATCTGTACGCATAAAGGCGTTATTTAATAACATATTACCCAAGAGGGGGACTAGCTCACATGGTAGAGCGCTCGCTTAGCATGCGAGAGGTACCGGGATCGATGCCCGGGTCCTCCATTAATTTTTGAATGTCGACAATACTCAATTTTTCGGTAGTCTTTCAGCATTGAAAATGAATAGAGTCTGATATGAACGAAATAAGGAAATTGTGTCGATTCGAGTGTACACATGTTACAAGAATCCTTCATTCATTGACATTCTCATGTTTATATATATCACTATATATATATATATTAATGTGATTAGTTCGACTCGTTCACCACATTTGGGATGTATTATAATAATCTGTCACAAAGGATTAATGATGCAGTGATAGTCAGATTTAGTTTATCTTTGCGTCTTTTTTCAAAAATATGCTCATGAATGCTAAAAAGTAGACAAATTTGAAGGTTTGGAACGTGTTCAAAACTTAACTGGTCGTCTGGTGAAATGAACTGGAGATGCTACGGCATAAACAATATGACAGTTGGATTGGTTTCAAACCCTTACACAGGTATTATCCGGTGTTACTATACCGGTCAAATTGACAATTAAAGAATGAAAATCCAAAGCCAAGTAAAAAATAATGTCCTCCCCGGCGGGGAATCGAACCCCGGTCTCCCGCGTGACAGGCGGGGATACTAACCACTATACTACCGAGGACTTAGTAACGACCATCATTTTTAGGTACTTAACGCTCACTGCTATCTTGTTAATATATTGAACGCATCCGCAAAGTCATAGTATATTGATTGCTGTAGGCGATATGTTAAGCGCAACCGATCCGTCATTCTATTTATTTGTTTTCTCTGCTACTCTTGCTATAATTGAAATATCTTAATGAATTATCGCCCCTCCTTCCCCTAATATACGTTTCAGATTCAATTGATGGCGCTTTTTTGTTTTTATTACTAAATGTACAATACATCCAAATACGTATAAATCATCAATTTTAACCATTTGTATACAGACCCCGTGATAGCTCAGTTGGTAGAGCGGGAGACTGTAGTGGAATAAGAAAATCTGACATCTCTAGGTCGGTGGTTCGACTCCGCCTCACGGGATATTTTTTGGTCCAATTTTGAACACTCTCAAATATTAACATTGTTCAAGGAATCTTAGCGAATGCACATTAATTAGCGGCTTTTTATGCATTTAGTTACGACGTTTCAACCTTATTCATTTTGTTTTAACGACCGACGGCCAAAGCAGTTGTAGGCATATCACGTAATTGTGCTAAATATAAATAAATCTTCATTAGATCCTTGATTGCCTTTTTCTGATTACCTATTTCTCAATGTCTACAAAGGTAGCTCTCGAGACTACTTTGAACTATAGTTAGAACCGATAAAGTGACAGAATGACATCTGTACGCATAAAGGCGTTATTTAATAACATATTACCCAAGAGGGGGACTAGCTCACATGGTAGAGCGCTCGCTTAGCATGCGAGAGGTACCGGGATCGATGCCCGGGTCCTCCATTAATTTTTGAATGTCGACAATACTCAATTTTTCGGTAGTCTTTCAGCATTGAAAATGAATAGAGTCTGATATGAACGAAATAAGGAAATTGTGTCGATTCGAGTGTACACATGTTACAAGAATCCTTCATTCATTGACATTCTCATGTTTATATATATCACTATATATATATATATTAATGTGATTAGTTCGACTCGTTCACCACATTTGGGATGTATTATAATAATCTGTCACAAAGGATTAATGATGCAGTGATAGTCAGATTTAGTTTATCTTTGCGTCTTTTTTCAAAAATATGCTCATGAATGCTAAAAAGTAGACAAATTTGAAGGTTTGGAACGTGTTCAAAACTTAACTGGTCGTCTGGTGAAATGAACTGGAGATGCTACGGCATAAACAATATGACAGTTGGATTGGTTTCAAACCCTTACACAGGTATTATCCGGTGTTACTATACCGGTCAAATTGACAATTAAAGAATGAAAATCCAAAGCCAAGTAAAAAATAATGTCCTCCCCGGCGGGGAATCGAACCCCGGTCTCCCGCGTGACAGGCGGGGATACTAACCACTATACTACCGAGGACTTAGTAACGACCATCATTTTTAGGTACTTAACGCTCACTGCTATCTTGTTAATATATTGAACGCATCCGCAAAGTCATAGTATATTGATTGCTGTAGGCGATATGTTAAGCGCAACCGATCCGTCATTCTATTTATTTGTTTTCTCTGCTACTCTTGCTATAATTGAAATATCTTAATGAATTATCGCCCCTCCTTCCCCTAATATACGTTTCAGATTCAATTGATGGCGCTTTTTTGTTTTTATTACTAAATGTACAATACATCCAAATACGTATAAATCATCAATTTTAACCATTTGTATACAGACCCCGTGATAGCTCAGTTGGTAGAGCGGGAGACTGTAGTGGAATAAGAAAATCTGACATCTCTAGGTCGGTGGTTCGACTCCGCCTCACGGGATATTTTTTGGTCCAATTTTGAACACTCTCAAATATTAACATTGTTCAAGGAATCTTAGCGAATGCACATTAATTAGCGGCTTTTTATGCATTTAGTTACGACGTTTCAACCTTATTCATTTTGTTTTAACGACCGACGGCCAAAGCAGTTGTAGGCATATCACGTAATTGTGCTAAATATAAATAAATCTTCATTAGATCCTTGATTGCCTTTTTCTGATTACCTATTTCTCAATGTCTACAAAGGTAGCTCTCGAGACTACTTTGAACTATAGTTAGAACCGATAAAGTGACAGAATGACATCTGTACGCATAAAGGCGTTATTTAATAACATATTACCCAAGAGGGGGACTAGCTCACATGGTAGAGCGCTCGCTTAGCATGCGAGAGGTACCGGGATCGATGCCCGGGTCCTCCATTAATTTTTGAATGTCGACAATACTCAATTTTTCGGTAGTCTTTCAGCATTGAAAATGAATAGAGTCTGATATGAACGAAATAAGGAAATTGTGTCGATTCGAGTGTACACATGTTACAAGAATCCTTCATTCATTGACATTCTCATGTTTATATATATCACTATATATATATATATTAATGTGATTAGTTCGACTCGTTCACCACATTTGGGATGTATTATAATAATCTGTCACAAAGGATTAATGATGCAGTGATAGTCAGATTTAGTTTATCTTTGCGTCTTTTTTCAAAAATATGCTCATGAATGCTAAAAAGTAGACAAATTTGAAGGTTTGGAACGTGTTCAAAACTTAACTGGTCGTCTGGTGAAATGAACTGGAGATGCTACGGCATAAACAATATGACAGTTGGATTGGTTTCAAACCCTTACACAGGTATTATCCGGTGTTACTATACCGGTCAAATTGACAATTAAAGAATGAAAATCCAAAGCCAAGTAAAAAATAATGTCCTCCCCGGCGGGGAATCGAACCCCGGTCTCCCGCGTGACAGGCGGGGATACTAACCACTATACTACCGAGGACTTAGTAACGACCATCATTTTTAGGTACTTAACGCTCACTGCTATCTTGTTAATATATTGAACGCATCCGCAAAGTCATAGTATATTGATTGCTGTAGGCGATATGTTAAGCGCAACCGATCCGTCATTCTATTTATTTGTTTTCTCTGCTACTCTTGCTATAATTGAAATATCTTAATGAATTATCGCCCCTCCTTCCCCTAATATACGTTTCAGATTCAATTGATGGCGCTTTTTTGTTTTTATTACTAAATGTACAATACATCCAAATACGTATAAATCATCAATTTTAACCATTTGTATACAGACCCCGTGATAGCTCAGTTGGTAGAGCGGGAGACTGTAGTGGAATAAGAAAATCTGACATCTCTAGGTCGGTGGTTCGACTCCGCCTCACGGGATATTTTTTGGTCCAATTTTGAACACTCTCAAATATTAACATTGTTCAAGGAATCTTAGCGAATGCACATTAATTAGCGGCTTTTTATGCATTTAGTTACGACGTTTCAACCTTATTCATTTTGTTTTAACGACCGACGGCCAAAGCAGTTGTAGGCATATCACGTAATTGTGCTAAATATAAATAAATCTTCATTAGATCCTTGATTGCCTTTTTCTGATTACCTATTTCTCAATGTCTACAAAGGTAGCTCTCGAGACTACTTTGAACTATAGTTAGAACCGATAAAGTGACAGAATGACATCTGTACGCATAAAGGCGTTATTTAATAACATATTACCCAAGAGGGGGACTAGCTCACATGGTAGAGCGCTCGCTTAGCATGCGAGAGGTACCGGGATCGATGCCCGGGTCCTCCATTAATTTTTGAATGTCGACAATACTCAATTTTTCGGTAGTCTTTCAGCATTGAAAATGAATAGAGTCTGATATGAACGAAATAAGGAAATTGTGTCGATTCGAGTGTACACATGTTACAAGAATCCTTCATTCATTGACATTCTCATGTTTATATATATCACTATATATATATATATTAATGTGATTAGTTCGACTCGTTCACCACATTTGGGATGTATTATAATAATCTGTCACAAAGGATTAATGATGCAGTGATAGTCAGATTTAGTTTATCTTTGCGTCTTTTTTCAAAAATATGCTCATGAATGCTAAAAAGTAGACAAATTTGAAGGTTTGGAACGTGTTCAAAACTTAACTGGTCGTCTGGTGAAATGAACTGGAGATGCTACGGCATAAACAATATGACAGTTGGATTGGTTTCAAACCCTTACACAGGTATTATCCGGTGTTACTATACCGGTCAAATTGACAATTAAAGAATGAAAATCCAAAGCCAAGTAAAAAATAATGTCCTCCCCGGCGGGGAATCGAACCCCGGTCTCCCGCGTGACAGGCGGGGATACTAACCACTATACTACCGAGGACTTAGTAACGACCATCATTTTTAGGTACTTAACGCTCACTGCTATCTTGTTAATATATTGAACGCATCCGCAAAGTCATAGTATATTGATTGCTGTAGGCGATATGTTAAGCGCAACCGATCCGTCATTCTATTTATTTGTTTTCTCTGCTACTCTTGCTATAATTGAAATATCTTAATGAATTATCGCCCCTCCTTCCCCTAATATACGTTTCAGATTCAATTGATGGCGCTTTTTTGTTTTTATTACTAAATGTACAATACATCCAAATACGTATAAATCATCAATTTTAACCATTTGTATACAGACCCCGTGATAGCTCAGTTGGTAGAGCGGGAGACTGTAGTGGAATAAGAAAATCTGACATCTCTAGGTCGGTGGTTCGACTCCGCCTCACGGGATATTTTTTGGTCCAATTTTGAACACTCTCAAATATTAACATTGTTCAAGGAATCTTAGCGAATGCACATTAATTAGCGGCTTTTTATGCATTTAGTTACGACGTTTCAACCTTATTCATTTTGTTTTAACGACCGACGGCCAAAGCAGTTGTAGGCATATCACGTAATTGTGCTAAATATAAATAAATCTTCATTAGATCCTTGATTGCCTTTTTCTGATTACCTATTTCTCAATGTCTACAAAGGTAGCTCTCGAGACTACTTTGAACTATAGTTAGAACCGATAAAGTGACAGAATGACATCTGTACGCATAAAGGCGTTATTTAATAACATATTACCCAAGAGGGGGACTAGCTCACATGGTAGAGCGCTCGCTTAGCATGCGAGAGGTACCGGGATCGATGCCCGGGTCCTCCATTAATTTTTGAATGTCGACAATACTCAATTTTTCGGTAGTCTTTCAGCATTGAAAATGAATAGAGTCTGATATGAACGAAATAAGGAAATTGTGTCGATTCGAGTGTACACATGTTACAAGAATCCTTCATTCATTGACATTCTCATGTTTATATATATCACTATATATATATATATTAATGTGATTAGTTCGACTCGTTCACCACATTTGGGATGTATTATAATAATCTGTCACAAAGGATTAATGATGCAGTGATAGTCAGATTTAGTTTATCTTTGCGTCTTTTTTCAAAAATATGCTCATGAATGCTAAAAAGTAGACAAATTTGAAGGTTTGGAACGTGTTCAAAACTTAACTGGTCGTCTGGTGAAATGAACTGGAGATGCTACGGCATAAACAATATGACAGTTGGATTGGTTTCAAACCCTTACACAGGTATTATCCGGTGTTACTATACCGGTCAAATTGACAATTAAAGAATGAAAATCCAAAGCCAAGTAAAAAATAATGTCCTCCCCGGCGGGGAATCGAACCCCGGTCTCCCGCGTGACAGGCGGGGATACTAACCACTATACTACCGAGGACTTAGTAACGACCATCATTTTTAGGTACTTAACGCTCACTGCTATCTTGTTAATATATTGAACGCATCCGCAAAGTCATAGTATATTGATTGCTGTAGGCGATATGTTAAGCGCAACCGATCCGTCATTCTATTTATTTGTTTTCTCTGCTACTCTTGCTATAATTGAAATATCTTAATGAATTATCGCCCCTCCTTCCCCTAATATACGTTTCAGATTCAATTGATGGCGCTTTTTTGTTTTTATTACTAAATGTACAATACATCCAAATACGTATAAATCATCAATTTTAACCATTTGTATACAGACCCCGTGATAGCTCAGTTGGTAGAGCGGGAGACTGTAGTGGAATAAGAAAATCTGACATCTCTAGGTCGGTGGTTCGACTCCGCCTCACGGGATATTTTTTGGTCCAATTTTGAACACTCTCAAATATTAACATTGTTCAAGGAATCTTAGCGAATGCACATTAATTAGCGGCTTTTTATGCATTTAGTTACGACGTTTCAACCTTATTCATTTTGTTTTAACGACCGACGGCCAAAGCAGTTGTAGGCATATCACGTAATTGTGCTAAATATAAATAAATCTTCATTAGATCCTTGATTGCCTTTTTCTGATTACCTATTTCTCAATGTCTACAAAGGTAGCTCTCGAGACTACTTTGAACTATAGTTAGAACCGATAAAGTGACAGAATGACATCTGTACGCATAAAGGCGTTATTTAATAACATATTACCCAAGAGGGGGACTAGCTCACATGGTAGAGCGCTCGCTTAGCATGCGAGAGGTACCGGGATCGATGCCCGGGTCCTCCATTAATTTTTGAATGTCGACAATACTCAATTTTTCGGTAGTCTTTCAGCATTGAAAATGAATAGAGTCTGATATGAACGAAATAAGGAAATTGTGTCGATTCGAGTGTACACATGTTACAAGAATCCTTCATTCATTGACATTCTCATGTTTATATATATCACTATATATATATATATTAATGTGATTAGTTCGACTCGTTCACCACATTTGGGATGTATTATAATAATCTGTCACAAAGGATTAATGATGCAGTGATAGTCAGATTTAGTTTATCTTTGCGTCTTTTTTCAAAAATATGCTCATGAATGCTAAAAAGTAGACAAATTTGAAGGTTTGGAACGTGTTCAAAACTTAACTGGTCGTCTGGTGAAATGAACTGGAGATGCTACGGCATAAACAATATGACAGTTGGATTGGTTTCAAACCCTTACACAGGTATTATCCGGTGTTACTATACCGGTCAAATTGACAATTAAAGAATGAAAATCCAAAGCCAAGTAAAAAATAATGTCCTCCCCGGCGGGGAATCGAACCCCGGTCTCCCGCGTGACAGGCGGGGATACTAACCACTATACTACCGAGGACTTAGTAACGACCATCATTTTTAGGTACTTAACGCTCACTGCTATCTTGTTAATATATTGAACGCATCCGCAAAGTCATAGTATATTGATTGCTGTAGGCGATATGTTAAGCGCAACCGATCCGTCATTCTATTTATTTGTTTTCTCTGCTACTCTTGCTATAATTGAAATATCTTAATGAATTATCGCCCCTCCTTCCCCTAATATACGTTTCAGATTCAATTGATGGCGCTTTTTTGTTTTTATTACTAAATGTACAATACATCCAAATACGTATAAATCATCAATTTTAACCATTTGTATACAGACCCCGTGATAGCTCAGTTGGTAGAGCGGGAGACTGTAGTGGAATAAGAAAATCTGACATCTCTAGGTCGGTGGTTCGACTCCGCCTCACGGGATATTTTTTGGTCCAATTTTGAACACTCTCAAATATTAACATTGTTCAAGGAATCTTAGCGAATGCACATTAATTAGCGGCTTTTTATGCATTTAGTTACGACGTTTCAACCTTATTCATTTTGTTTTAACGACCGACGGCCAAAGCAGTTGTAGGCATATCACGTAATTGTGCTAAATATAAATAAATCTTCATTAGATCCTTGATTGCCTTTTTCTGATTACCTATTTCTCAATGTCTACAAAGGTAGCTCTCGAGACTACTTTGAACTATAGTTAGAACCGATAAAGTGACAGAATGACATCTGTACGCATAAAGGCGTTATTTAATAACATATTACCCAAGAGGGGGACTAGCTCACATGGTAGAGCGCTCGCTTAGCATGCGAGAGGTACCGGGATCGATGCCCGGGTCCTCCATTAATTTTTGAATGTCGACAATACTCAATTTTTCGGTAGTCTTTCAGCATTGAAAATGAATAGAGTCTGATATGAACGAAATAAGGAAATTGTGTCGATTCGAGTGTACACATGTTACAAGAATCCTTCATTCATTGACATTCTCATGTTTATATATATCACTATATATATATATATTAATGTGATTAGTTCGACTCGTTCACCACATTTGGGATGTATTATAATAATCTGTCACAAAGGATTAATGATGCAGTGATAGTCAGATTTAGTTTATCTTTGCGTCTTTTTTCAAAAATATGCTCATGAATGCTAAAAAGTAGACAAATTTGAAGGTTTGGAACGTGTTCAAAACTTAACTGGTCGTCTGGTGAAATGAACTGGAGATGCTACGGCATAAACAATATGACAGTTGGATTGGTTTCAAACCCTTACACAGGTATTATCCGGTGTTACTATACCGGTCAAATTGACAATTAAAGAATGAAAATCCAAAGCCAAGTAAAAAATAATGTCCTCCCCGGCGGGGAATCGAACCCCGGTCTCCCGCGTGACAGGCGGGGATACTAACCACTATACTACCGAGGACTTAGTAACGACCATCATTTTTAGGTACTTAACGCTCACTGCTATCTTGTTAATATATTGAACGCATCCGCAAAGTCATAGTATATTGATTGCTGTAGGCGATATGTTAAGCGCAACCGATCCGTCATTCTATTTATTTGTTTTCTCTGCTACTCTTGCTATAATTGAAATATCTTAATGAATTATCGCCCCTCCTTCCCCTAATATACGTTTCAGATTCAATTGATGGCGCTTTTTTGTTTTTATTACTAAATGTACAATACATCCAAATACGTATAAATCATCAATTTTAACCATTTGTATACAGACCCCGTGATAGCTCAGTTGGTAGAGCGGGAGACTGTAGTGGAATAAGAAAATCTGACATCTCTAGGTCGGTGGTTCGACTCCGCCTCACGGGATATTTTTTGGTCCAATTTTGAACACTCTCAAATATTAACATTGTTCAAGGAATCTTAGCGAATGCACATTAATTAGCGGCTTTTTATGCATTTAGTTACGACGTTTCAACCTTATTCATTTTGTTTTAACGACCGACGGCCAAAGCAGTTGTAGGCATATCACGTAATTGTGCTAAATATAAATAAATCTTCATTAGATCCTTGATTGCCTTTTTCTGATTACCTATTTCTCAATGTCTACAAAGGTAGCTCTCGAGACTACTTTGAACTATAGTTAGAACCGATAAAGTGACAGAATGACATCTGTACGCATAAAGGCGTTATTTAATAACATATTACCCAAGAGGGGGACTAGCTCACATGGTAGAGCGCTCGCTTAGCATGCGAGAGGTACCGGGATCGATGCCCGGGTCCTCCATTAATTTTTGAATGTCGACAATACTCAATTTTTCGGTAGTCTTTCAGCATTGAAAATGAATAGAGTCTGATATGAACGAAATAAGGAAATTGTGTCGATTCGAGTGTACACATGTTACAAGAATCCTTCATTCATTGACATTCTCATGTTTATATATATCACTATATATATATATATTAATGTGATTAGTTCGACTCGTTCACCACATTTGGGATGTATTATAATAATCTGTCACAAAGGATTAATGATGCAGTGATAGTCAGATTTAGTTTATCTTTGCGTCTTTTTTCAAAAATATGCTCATGAATGCTAAAAAGTAGACAAATTTGAAGGTTTGGAACGTGTTCAAAACTTAACTGGTCGTCTGGTGAAATGAACTGGAGATGCTACGGCATAAACAATATGACAGTTGGATTGGTTTCAAACCCTTACACAGGTATTATCCGGTGTTACTATACCGGTCAAATTGACAATTAAAGAATGAAAATCCAAAGCCAAGTAAAAAATAATGTCCTCCCCGGCGGGGAATCGAACCCCGGTCTCCCGCGTGACAGGCGGGGATACTAACCACTATACTACCGAGGACTTAGTAACGACCATCATTTTTAGGTACTTAACGCTCACTGCTATCTTGTTAATATATTGAACGCATCCGCAAAGTCATAGTATATTGATTGCTGTAGGCGATATGTTAAGCGCAACCGATCCGTCATTCTATTTATTTGTTTTCTCTGCTACTCTTGCTATAATTGAAATATCTTAATGAATTATCGCCCCTCCTTCCCCTAATATACGTTTCAGATTCAATTGATGGCGCTTTTTTGTTTTTATTACTAAATGTACAATACATCCAAATACGTATAAATCATCAATTTTAACCATTTGTATACAGACCCCGTGATAGCTCAGTTGGTAGAGCGGGAGACTGTAGTGGAATAAGAAAATCTGACATCTCTAGGTCGGTGGTTCGACTCCGCCTCACGGGATATTTTTTGGTCCAATTTTGAACACTCTCAAATATTAACATTGTTCAAGGAATCTTAGCGAATGCACATTAATTAGCGGCTTTTTATGCATTTAGTTACGACGTTTCAACCTTATTCATTTTGTTTTAACGACCGACGGCCAAAGCAGTTGTAGGCATATCACGTAATTGTGCTAAATATAAATAAATCTTCATTAGATCCTTGATTGCCTTTTTCTGATTACCTATTTCTCAATGTCTACAAAGGTAGCTCTCGAGACTACTTTGAACTATAGTTAGAACCGATAAAGTGACAGAATGACATCTGTACGCATAAAGGCGTTATTTAATAACATATTACCCAAGAGGGGGACTAGCTCACATGGTAGAGCGCTCGCTTAGCATGCGAGAGGTACCGGGATCGATGCCCGGGTCCTCCATTAATTTTTGAATGTCGACAATACTCAATTTTTCGGTAGTCTTTCAGCATTGAAAATGAATAGAGTCTGATATGAACGAAATAAGGAAATTGTGTCGATTCGAGTGTACACATGTTACAAGAATCCTTCATTCATTGACATTCTCATGTTTATATATATCACTATATATATATATATTAATGTGATTAGTTCGACTCGTTCACCACATTTGGGATGTATTATAATAATCTGTCACAAAGGATTAATGATGCAGTGATAGTCAGATTTAGTTTATCTTTGCGTCTTTTTTCAAAAATATGCTCATGAATGCTAAAAAGTAGACAAATTTGAAGGTTTGGAACGTGTTCAAAACTTAACTGGTCGTCTGGTGAAATGAACTGGAGATGCTACGGCATAAACAATATGACAGTTGGATTGGTTTCAAACCCTTACACAGGTATTATCCGGTGTTACTATACCGGTCAAATTGACAATTAAAGAATGAAAATCCAAAGCCAAGTAAAAAATAATGTCCTCCCCGGCGGGGAATCGAACCCCGGTCTCCCGCGTGACAGGCGGGGATACTAACCACTATACTACCGAGGACTTAGTAACGACCATCATTTTTAGGTACTTAACGCTCACTGCTATCTTGTTAATATATTGAACGCATCCGCAAATGGGGGAAGATTTTCGAACGCACTAATCAATAGGATGTTTACATTGTGAGGTCCGGGAATTTTTTCTATTTTGGTGAGTTAAAAGCCAAATTGTTGATGAAAAACTTGTACAATATCTTTATTTTGTGACATTGATGTGTAAAATATAAGGAATTAGTTGAAATACAGACTTTTTAACCCCTTATTCCTGCTTTTGTTGTGCAGGATAAGGGGGGTGTTTCGGTGCGCCTGACTTTGACATTAGGGTTTAACCTATAACCAATCAGTTGTAAAGGGTGCGTTCTGATAAACACCTATAGTGATAATGCAGAATAATAAATTAAAACAGAGTTCAGAAAGGACAAAAGATGTATCAGGAGGACAAAAAAAGTCGCTACGATATGTTCATAGACTCGATAGACATTATAAGAAAGAATGTACTCTTCATGTACATGACATACCAAACACATCTTTTAATGCTGAAACTGTGATAGAGACAGTGGAAAAGATATGTGGAGAGAACACAGTTTTAGCTGTTGTTCCAGTTGATAACAATAATGGTTATGAAATAACAACAGATTCGGAAGAGAGTGCTTGGCAACTGACAAATGGACTTAAGATTGATAATGAAAATTTTGAATGTACATTGCAATTTAATCAAATTGTAGTTGTGTCATTTATTTACTTACCTGCTTATATTGAAGATCAAGATATCATTGACGCTCTAGAAATTAGAAATTGTGAGATAAAATCGAGTGTTTTCAGGCATGTTCATCCTAAAACACAAGTAGCCGATGGTACGAGGTATGTGCATGTAAAATTTACACCTACGCTTGTATCTTTACCATGGAGTATGAAATTCAAAACTGTTAGCGGAGATAGATACTTTAGAGTGATGCATGATAAACAAAAGTCACTTTGTAATAAGTGTGGATCGCCTTATCACAAATACAGAAAATGTCCACAGTTAGTGTGTGATGGGTGTGACGAACAAGGTCACAAAATGAGGGAATGCAAGGCGCCCAAATGTGAAACTTGTCGGAGTCTGCCTTCGAAATGTTGGTGTGGAAAAATTGACAAAATTTGTCCATATTGTAGAAAAGAACCGTGCGTTTGTGCTTGTGAAGGATGTAAGTTAGCCTTCAATCTCTGCAAATGCGGCACTGACAACACGGATAGAGATTTGACGAAAGAAACGACAGACACTAATGAAAATGGGACTGATAAAGAAAGTGATATGAATGTGGGTAAAAAGAAGGAAAATGTTGAGCGGAAAAAAAGAAAATCAGAAAATGTCGATGAAAATGTGAAGCAGGCTAAAATTAAAACTGTGGAAGCAGATAACAACGACCATACTAGTAATGAGGATGATGAAATCGTCGAGGTTAATGGAGATGACAATGATCAGATGATGAGTGAAAACAATAAAGATGGTGATACTGACATTTTAAACTTAGAAGAAAACACTTGTGAAGAGGATGATAACGTGGTGAATGGTGACGTGGTGGATGGTGACGCAGTGAATGATGACAAAGCGAATAGTGACGTGGTGAATGGTGAAGTAGTGAATGGAGGAATTGAGAATGGTGAAGTTGTGAATGATGAAGTGGTTAATGGTAAAGTGGTAAATGGTAAAGTGGTGAATGGTGAAGTGGTGAATGGTGAAGTGGTGAATGGTGAAGTGGTAAATGGTAAAGTGGTAAATGGTAAAGCGGTAAATGGTAAATTGGTGAATGGTGAAGTGGTAAATGGTAAATTGGTAAATGGTAAAGTGGTGAATGGTGATGTTTCGAAGGCTGCGGACTCGGATGAAGACATAGTGGTAGATGAAAGAGATGATGAAAAGAAAGAAAACAGTCAAGATACTTCTGATATTATGACAGTTACAAATGAACAAAATGATAAAATTGTTAAACAAACTATTGTACATGAAAATCAAAACAAGCATGATTCTACTCAGATTCAAACTGAAGTTATTATACATGAACATAATGTTGCTGATTCCTCTTCTGGTGGTGATGTCACCAGAACTGGAATCGGAGATTTAGATAATATCTCGCCTGTTGGTGCCTCAGGTACTGATGGACAAGATCACGAGATAGAAGTTTTAATGGATGTGTCTGAGGGGGGCGATGGGCTTTCTCAGACACAATCCCAAAAGTCATCAGTAAAGAGAAGGAATAAAACTAAGCATACTCCTAATGTGAATAGTGCTAAAATGAGAGTAAGATCGACGCCCTATGAAAAAAATGTTAATAATGGATCATCATAAAACATGTATTTTTTTACTTACAATGATGGTTCTACTTGTAAGTCACAACTGTAATGGTATTAGAAATATAGACAAATTTAAAAAGTATGTGTCTATTATGTCTGAAAAAAATGTTGATTTTATGTTATTTCAAGAAACGTTTTGGGATGACCAACTTGTACAAAATGTTAAACATTTATATAATGGTGATATTTATCACAGTGATGGGACAAATAATAGGCAAGGTGTTGCCATATTAGTGAAGTCAAACTTGTGTGCAAATGTTAAACAAATATATAAAGATAACAATGGTAGATTTTTACATTTACAGTTTGAATATGATGATAGTATTTATAATATAATGAATGTCTATGCGCCTAATATTGTAAATGAAAAGGCGGATTTTTTTGATTTTTTAAATGATTATATGAAATTATTTGAAAATACCATTATTGCTGGTGACTGGAATACATCATTGTCTGGCAAAGACAGGTGTAGTAGAACTGTGCACAAAAATGATGTATCGGTCAAAAAGTTAAATGATATTATGCTTAATCATAATGTATACGATATATGGAGATTTAGAAATCCAGATAAACTTGTATTTTCAAGAAAAATGGTTTACAATGGTGAACTCAAACAATCAAGAATAGATTATTTTTTATTGAACAGGAATTTGACATTCTTTGTACAGAGTGTATATCATTTTGATACTACAATTAGTGATCACTGTTTTGTTGAAATGAAAATGAATTTTGAAAAAATTGAAAGAGGTCCAGGTTTATGGATTTTAAACAATACATTTTTGAAAAATGAAGAATATATTTCAAAAATTAGAAATATCATTGAGGAAGAAAAACAAAGCACACTTTTTAATTCAGAGTTTCTCATTTGGTGGGATAATTTGAAATATAAAATCAAGAAATTTAGTCAAGTATTTGGAAAAAGAGTTCAAAAAGAAAAGAATGCAGAATATTTTTTACTGCAAAATAAGTTGAAAAGAATATCAGAGAGAATTGCTCTAGGAGAAGTTATAGATGTGGCTCAGTATGAAAATTTGAAATTAGATTTGTCAGTGTATGAAGAACAAAAATGTAAAGGAGCAATCCTGCGTTCTAAGGCTTTTTGGGCTACTGAGAGTGATAAATGCACTAAATATTTTTTACAAATGGAAAAGCAAAAGCAAGAGTCACATTGCATTAAGGAACTATTGAATGAAAACAATGAGAGTGTTACTAATACTGAAGGTATCTTAGATACACAGTATGATTTTTATAATAAATTGTATTCTTCTGTTAAAACAGATGATGAGGTTATGAAAGAATTTTTAAAAAATGTAAATACTAAAATAAATCAGGAGGATGTAGATCTATGTGATAATGATATAACAGTAAAAGAAATTGAATTTGCATTACAGAAAATGGCTAGAAATAAAAGTCCTGGCTCTGATGGTCTTACAGTTGAATTCTATTGTACTTTTTTTAGTTCACTGAAAGACATTCTATTGAAATTGTTTGAAGAAATTGAAAAATATTCAAAGCTTTCTCGGTCTATGAGATGTGGAATTATTAGTTTAATATTTAAGAAAAAAGGAGATAAAAGATTTTTGAAAAATTATAGACCTATTTCACTCCTTCAGGTAGATTATAAAATATTAGCCAAAGTGATGGCTAATAGGTTTAAACAAGTTTTATGTAAAATTGTATCAAAATGTCAGTCTTGTTGTATACCTGGTAGAGATATTGCTGATACTATTGCTAATATAAGAGATGTACTTGACCTTATAGAAAGTGAAGAATTGGAGGGTTATTTACTTAAAATGGATCAGGAGAAAGCATTCGATAAAGTTGGGCATACTTATTTAAGGGAGGTTCTTAAAAAGTATGGATTTGGTGATAGATTTGTAAATTGGGTAGGGATTTTTTATACAGACATTCAAAGTTCTGTTAAAAGTAATGGGTTTCTTACAAAATATTTTAAAATTAAAAATGGGATTAGACAGGGATGTCCCATTAGTGCTCTTTTGTACGTGCTTTCTGCCGAACCTTTGCAGTGTGCAATTAGAAATAATTTAAACATTGAAGGTATTAATATACCTAATTGTGATGAAAAAGCTGTTATTTTTCAACATGCTGATGACACTACTCTCACATTATGTAATAAAGAGTCTATCAATGAAACATTGAATATTTTTGAAATTTATGGAAAAGCATCAGGTTCAAAGATAAATATGTCAAAATCGGAGATTATGTGTATTGGTAAAGCAAAAATTAATGTATCAGAAATACAGCAAATAGGGTTGAAATATTCTGTAGATTGTATACAGATATTAGGTGTGTATGTAGGCAAAAATAAATTATTTTGTGATGATCTTAATTGGAAAGATAAAATTAGTAAAATTAAAATGTTAGTTAATTTATGGAAGCAGAGACGATTGACATTATCTGGTAGAGCTACTGTGATATCCTCACTATTGATGTCTAGGTTATGGTACACAATAGCAGTGTGTTCCATTCCTGATTGGGCTTTACAGTCAATCAAGAAGATATGTTTAGATTTTTTATGGAATAATGGATCGCATTTGATCAAATATAGAACGATAATAGGAGCCAAAACTGATGGAGGGTTAAAATACCCTGATATTTATTTAAAACTATTAGCATTTAGATTAAAATTTTTGACAAGATTTTTAGATAAGGATTTTCATGCTATATGGAAATACACTATGATATATTTTTTGAACAAGATACACAATACAAATCTAGGTGTACATTGTTTATTTTTATTGCTACAAAAGAAAGACTGTACAAACATACCTGTGTTTTATAGGGAAATCATTGATGCATGGCAATATTTTAAACCTTATGTTGATATTGATATACGATCGGTTGATATTTTTAATCAACCAATTTTTTTGAATGAATCCATCAAGGTGAATGGTAAATGCATACTTTGGAAACAGTTTTTATTAGCTGGAATTACCAAATTGAAACATGTAGCATATGAAGTGGTTCCAGGTTTTTTACCTTTTAATGCTATTTATGAAATGATTGAAAATGTTGATGACAATGTAGATTGTAATAAACTAAGACAGCAATATAATAGTTTGCTAGAATGTATTCCAAATGAATGGAAAAAGGTGATATTAAATGAAACAAAACCAGTTAACTGTGATGAGGTTCCATTGTTTATTGTAAATTATAATAACAAAACAAAAGATTTTGTATGTTGTAAAACAAAAGATTTTTATGGTATATTAGTAGATAAATGTTATATTGAACCTGATGCTCATCAATATTGGTTAGAAAGTTTTAATGTCCAATATGTTCCTTTTAAGTTCGTATGGACAAGTGTTCATTGTTATTGGAAATCGCCAGACTGTGTGCAATTAGATTTTAAAATTGTTCACAATAGAATATTTACAAATTTAAAACTAAAAAGAATAAAACTTTCTGACTCAGACATTTGTGATAGTTGTAAATCTGAAGTAGAAGATTTGTTTCACTTATTTTTGAAATGTCATGATCTAGATGTTTTTCATAGCTATATGTTTAGTTTTTTATGTGAGCTTCTAGAGAAATGTAAAATTGATGTCTTGGTAAATCAAGGATATAGACAGATGTTTTTGCTTGGGATGACAAGTACTTATACTGATGTAAATACATATTTTGTTAATTTTGTTCTTTCTGTTGCAAGACTTTGTGTTTTCAAAAGGAGACAAATGATCAAAAATGATGTCAAGAAAATAGATCTTACGAGATTTTTCAGGTATACACTGAAACATTATATTTCTTATTTTCATGTATATTGTAAGATGGTTAACAAGATGAACACTTTTGAAAGGAACTTTCTAAAGAATAATTGTAAAATCATTGAAATAGATGGTGTTTTGATATTTAACTTTTAATGACGTTAGAAATACTGTGATACTCTATTGAATATTTTATTCTTTTATTATCAATGTGAATTGTGATTTTATATGTTTTATTGAATAAAGATAAAAAAAAAGAGCGCTCGCTTAGCATGCGAGAGGTACCGGGATCGATGCCCGGGTCCTCCATTAATTTTTGAATGTCGACAATACTCAATTTTTCGGTAGTCTTTCAGCATTGAAAATGAATAGAGTCTGATATGAACGAAATAAGGAAATTGTGTCGATTCGAGTGTACACATGTTACAAGAATCCTTCATTCATTGACATTCTCATGTTTATATATATCACTATATATATATATATTAATGTGATTAGTTCGACTCGTTCACCACATTTGGGATGTATTATAATAATCTGTCACAAAGGATTAATGATGCAGTGATAGTCAGATTTAGTTTATCTTTGCGTCTTTTTTCAAAAATATGCTCATGAATGCTAAAAAGTAGACAAATTTGAAGGTTTGGAACGTGTTCAAAACTTAACTGGTCGTCTGGTGAAATGAACTGGAGATGCTACGGCATAAACAATATGACAGTTGGATTGGTTTCAAACCCTTACACAGGTATTATCCGGTGTTACTATACCGGTCAAATTGACAATTAAAGAATGAAAATCCAAAGCCAAGTAAAAAATAATGTCCTCCCCGGCGGGGAATCGAACCCCGGTCTCCCGCGTGACAGGCGGGGATACTAACCACTATACTACCGAGGACTTAGTAACGACCATCATTTTTAGGTACTTAACGCTCACTGCTATCTTGTTAATATATTGAACGCATCCGCAAAGTCATAGTATATTGATTGCTGTAGGCGATATGTTAAGCGCAACCGATCCGTCATTCTATTTATTTGTTTTCTCTGCTACTCTTGCTATAATTGAAATATCTTAATGAATTATCGCCCCTCCTTCCCCTAATATACGTTTCAGATTCAATTGATGGCGCTTTTTTGTTTTTATTACTAAATGTACAATACATCCAAATACGTATAAATCATCAATTTTAACCATTTGTATACAGACCCCGTGATAGCTCAGTTGGTAGAGCGGGAGACTGTAGTGGAATAAGAAAATCTGACATCTCTAGGTCGGTGGTTCGACTCCGCCTCACGGGATATTTTTTGGTCCAATTTTGAACACTCTCAAATATTAACATTGTTCAAGGAATCTTAGCGAATGCACATTAATTAGCGGCTTTTTATGCATTTAGTTACGACGTTTCAACCTTATTCATTTTGTTTTAACGACCGACGGCCAAAGCAGTTGTAGGCATATCACGTAATTGTGCTAAATATAAATAAATCTTCATTAGATCCTTGATTGCCTTTTTCTGATTACCTATTTCTCAATGTCTACAAAGGTAGCTCTCGAGACTACTTTGAACTATAGTTAGAACCGATAAAGTGACAGAATGACATCTGTACGCATAAAGGCGTTATTTAATAACATATTACCCAAGAGGGGGACTAGCTCACATGGTAGAGCGCTCGCTTAGCATGCGAGAGGTACCGGGATCGATGCCCGGGTCCTCCATTAATTTTTGAATGTCGACAATACTCAATTTTTCGGTAGTCTTTCAGCATTGAAAATGAATAGAGTCTGATATGAACGAAATAAGGAAATTGTGTCGATTCGAGTGTACACATGTTACAAGAATCCTTCATTCATTGACATTCTCATGTTTATATATATCACTATATATATATATATTAATGTGATTAGTTCGACTCGTTCACCACATTTGGGATGTATTATAATAATCTGTCACAAAGGATTAATGATGCAGTGATAGTCAGATTTAGTTTATCTTTGCGTCTTTTTTCAAAAATATGCTCATGAATGCTAAAAAGTAGACAAATTTGAAGGTTTGGAACGTGTTCAAAACTTAACTGGTCGTCTGGTGAAATGAACTGGAGATGCTACGGCATAAACAATATGACAGTTGGATTGGTTTCAAACCCTTACACAGGTATTATCCGGTGTTACTATACCGGTCAAATTGACAATTAAAGAATGAAAATCCAAAGCCAAGTAAAAAATAATGTCCTCCCCGGCGGGGAATCGAACCCCGGTCTCCCGCGTGACAGGCGGGGATACTAACCACTATACTACCGAGGACTTAGTAACGACCATCATTTTTAGGTACTTAACGCTCACTGCTATCTTGTTAATATATTGAACGCATCCGCAAAGTCATAGTATATTGATTGCTGTAGGCGATATGTTAAGCGCAACCGATCCGTCATTCTATTTATTTGTTTTCTCTGCTACTCTTGCTATAATTGAAATATCTTAATGAATTATCGCCCCTCCTTCCCCTAATATACGTTTCAGATTCAATTGATGGCGCTTTTTTGTTTTTATTACTAAATGTACAATACATCCAAATACGTATAAATCATCAATTTTAACCATTTGTATACAGACCCCGTGATAGCTCAGTTGGTAGAGCGGGAGACTGTAGTGGAATAAGAAAATCTGACATCTCTAGGTCGGTGGTTCGACTCCGCCTCACGGGATATTTTTTGGTCCAATTTTGAACACTCTCAAATATTAACATTGTTCAAGGAATCTTAGCGAATGCACATTAATTAGCGGCTTTTTATGCATTTAGTTACGACGTTTCAACCTTATTCATTTTGTTTTAACGACCGACGGCCAAAGCAGTTGTAGGCATATCACGTAATTGTGCTAAATATAAATAAATCTTCATTAGATCCTTGATTGCCTTTT
This sequence comes from Mytilus galloprovincialis, assembly GCA_037788925.1. Taxonomy (NCBI): domain Eukaryota; kingdom Metazoa; phylum Mollusca; class Bivalvia; order Mytilida; family Mytilidae; genus Mytilus; species Mytilus galloprovincialis. The sequence continues at coordinate 68,502,886 of CM075338.1, read as the reverse complement.
TCTGATTACCTATTTCTCAATGTCTACAAAGGTAGCTCTCGAGACTACTTTGAACTATAGTTAGAACCGATAAAGTGACAGAATGACATCTGTACGCATAAAGGCGTTATTTAATAACATATTACCCAAGAGGGGGACTAGCTCACATGGTAGAGCGCTCGCTTAGCATGCGAGAGGTACCGGGATCGATGCCCGGGTCCTCCATTAATTTTTGAATGTCGACAATACTCAATTTTTCGGTAGTCTTTCAGCATTGAAAATGAATAGAGTCTGATATGAACGAAATAAGGAAATTGTGTCGATTCGAGTGTACACATGTTACAAGAATCCTTCATTCATTGACATTCTCATGTTTATATATATCACTATATATATATATATATTAATGTGATTAGTTCGACTCGTTCACCACATTTGGGATGTATTATAATAATCTGTCACAAAGGATTAATGATGCAGTGATAGTCAGATTTAGTTTATCTTTGCGTCTTTTTTCAAAAATATGCTCATGAATGCTAAAAAGTAGACAAATTTGAAGGTTTGGAACGTGTTCAAAACTTAACTGGTCGTCTGGTGAAATGAACTGGAGATGCTACGGCATAAACAATATGACAGTTGGATTGGTTTCAAACCCTTACACAGGTATTATCCGGTGTTACTATACCGGTCAAATTGACAATTAAAGAATGAAAATCCAAAGCCAAGTAAAAAATAATGTCCTCCCCGGCGGGGAATCGAACCCCGGTCTCCCGCGTGACAGGCGGGGATACTAACCACTATACTACCGAGGACTTAGTAACGACCATCATTTTTAGGTACTTAACGCTCACTGCTATCTTGTTAATATATTGAACGCATCCGCAAAGTCATAGTATATTGATTGCTGTAGGCGATATGTTAAGCGCAACCGATCCGTCATTCTATTTATTTGTTTTCTCTGCTACTCTTGCTATAATTGAAATATCTTAATGAATTATCGCCCCTCCTTCCCCTAATATACGTTTCAGATTCAATTGATGGCGCTTTTTTGTTTTTATTACTAAATGTACAATACATCCAAATACGTATAAATCATCAATTTTAACCATTTGTATACAGACCCCGTGATAGCTCAGTTGGTAGAGCGGGAGACTGTAGTGGAATAAGAAAATCTGACATCTCTAGGTCGGTGGTTCGACTCCGCCTCACGGGATATTTTTTGGTCCAATTTTGAACACTCTCAAATATTAACATTGTTCAAGGAATCTTAGCGAATGCACATTAATTAGCGGCTTTTTATGCATTTAGTTACGACGTTTCAACCTTATTCATTTTGTTTTAACGACCGACGGCCAAAGCAGTTGTAGGCATATCACGTAATTGTGCTAAATATAAATAAATCTTCATTAGATCCTTGATTGCCTTTTTCTGATTACCTATTTCTCAATGTCTACAAAGGTAGCTCTCGAGACTACTTTGAACTATAGTTAGAACCGATAAAGTGACAGAATGACATCTGTACGCATAAAGGCGTTATTTAATAACATATTACCCAAGAGGGGGACTAGCTCACATGGTAGAGCGCTCGCTTAGCATGCGAGAGGTACCGGGATCGATGCCCGGGTCCTCCATTAATTTTTGAATGTCGACAATACTCAATTTTTCGGTAGTCTTTCAGCATTGAAAATGAATAGAGTCTGATATGAACGAAATAAGGAAATTGTGTCGATTCGAGTGTACACATGTTACAAGAATCCTTCATTCATTGACATTCTCATGTTTATATATATCACTATATATATATATATTAATGTGATTAGTTCGACTCGTTCACCACATTTGGGATGTATTATAATAATCTGTCACAAAGGATTAATGATGCAGTGATAGTCAGATTTAGTTTATCTTTGCGTCTTTTTTCAAAAATATGCTCATGAATGCTAAAAAGTAGACAAATTTGAAGGTTTGGAACGTGTTCAAAACTTAACTGGTCGTCTGGTGAAATGAACTGGAGATGCTACGGCATAAACAATATGACAGTTGGATTGGTTTCAAACCCTTACACAGGTATTATCCGGTGTTACTATACCGGTCAAATTGACAATTAAAGAATGAAAATCCAAAGCCAAGTAAAAAATAATGTCCTCCCCGGCGGGGAATCGAACCCCGGTCTCCCGCGTGACAGGCGGGGATACTAACCACTATACTACCGAGGACTTAGTAACGACCATCATTTTTAGGTACTTAATGCTCACTGCTATCTTGTTAATATATTGAACGCATCCGCAAAGTCATAGTATATTGATTGCTGTAGGCGATATGTTAAGCGCAACCGATCCGTCATTCTATTTATTTGTTTTCTCTGCTACTCTTGCTATAATTGAAATATCTTAATGAATTATCGCCCCTCCTTCCCCTAATATACGTTTCAGATTCAATTGATGGCGCTTTTTTGTTTTTATTACTAAATGTACAATACATCCAAATACGTATAAATCATCAATTTTAACCATTTGTATACAGACCCCGTGATAGCTCAGTTGGTAGAGCGGGAGACTGTAGTGGAATAAGAAAATCTGACATCTCTAGGTCGGTGGTTCGACTCCGCCTCACGGGATATTTTTTGGTCCAATTTTGAACACTCTCAAATATTAACATTGTTCAAGGAATCTTAGCGAATGCACATTAATTAGCGGCTTTTTATGCATTTAGTTACGACGTTTCAACCTTATTCATTTTGTTTTAACGACCGACGGCCAAAGCAGTTGTAGGCATATCACGTAATTGTGCTAAATATAAATAAATCTTCATTAGATCCTTGATTGCCTTTTTCTGATTACCTATTTCTCAATGTCTACAAAGGTAGCTCTCGAGACTACTTTGAACTATAGTTAGAACCGATAAAGTGACAGAATGACATCTGTACGCATAAAGGCGTTATTTAATAACATATTACCCAAGAGGGGGACTAGCTCACATGGTAGAGCGCTCGCTTAGCATGCGAGAGGTACCGGGATCGATGCCCGGGTCCTCCATTAATTTTTGAATGTCGACAATACTCAATTTTTCGGTAGTCTTTCAGCATTGAAAATGAATAGAGTCTGATATGAACGAAATAAGGAAATTGTGTCGATTCGAGTGTACACATGTTACAAGAATCCTTCATTCATTGACATTCTCATGTTTATATATATCACTATATATATATATATTAATGTGATTAGTTCGACTCGTTCACCACATTTGGGATGTATTATAATAATCTGTCACAAAGGATTAATGATGCAGTGATAGTCAGATTTAGTTTATCTTTGCGTCTTTTTTCAAAAATATGCTCATGAATGCTAAAAAGTAGACAAATTTGAAGGTTTGGAACGTGTTCAAAACTTAACTGGTCGTCTGGTGAAATGAACTGGAGATGCTACGGCATAAACAATATGACAGTTGGATTGGTTTCAAACCCTTACACAGGTATTATCCGGTGTTACTATACCGGTCAAATTGACAATTAAAGAATGAAAATCCAAAGCCAAGTAAAAAATAATGTCCTCCCCGGCGGGGAATCGAACCCCGGTCTCCCGCGTGACAGGCGGGGATACTAACCACTATACTACCGAGGACTTAGTAACGACCATCATTTTTAGGTACTTAACGCTCACTGCTATCTTGTTAATATATTGAACGCATCCGCAAAGTCATAGTATATTGATTGCTGTAGGCGATATGTTAAGCGCAACCGATCCGTCATTCTATTTATTTGTTTTCTCTGCTACTCTTGCTATAATTGAAATATCTTAATGAATTATCGCCCCTCCTTCCCCTAATATACGTTTCAGATTCAATTGATGGCGCTTTTTTGTTTTTATTACTAAATGTACAATACATCCAAATACGTATAAATCATCAATTTTAACCATTTGTATACAGACCCCGTGATAGCTCAGTTGGTAGAGCGGGAGACTGTAGTGGAATAAGAAAATCTGACATCTCTAGGTCGGTGGTTCGACTCCGCCTCACGGGATATTTTTTGGTCCAATTTTGAACACTCTCAAATATTAACATTGTTCAAGGAATCTTAGCGAATGCACATTAATTAGCGGCTTTTTATGCATTTAGTTACGACGTTTCAACCTTATTCATTTTGTTTTAACGACCGACGGCCAAAGCAGTTGTAGGCATATCACGTAATTGTGCTAAATATAAATAAATCTTCATTAGATCCTTGATTGCCTTTTTCTGATTACCTATTTCTCAATGTCTACAAAGGTAGCTCTCGAGACTACTTTGAACTATAGTTAGAACCGATAAAGTGACAGAATGACATCTGTACGCATAAAGGCGTTATTTAATAACATATTACCCAAGAGGGGGACTAGCTCACATGGTAGAGCGCTCGCTTAGCATGCGAGAGGTACCGGGATCGATGCCCGGGTCCTCCATTAATTTTTGAATGTCGACAATACTCAATTTTTCGGTAGTCTTTCAGCATTGAAAATGAATAGAGTCTGATATGAACGAAATAAGGAAATTGTGTCGATTCGAGTGTACACATGTTACAAGAATCCTTCATTCATTGACATTCTCATGTTTATATATATCACTATATATATATATATTAATGTGATTAGTTCGACTCGTTCACCACATTTGGGATGTATTATAATAATCTGTCACAAAGGATTAATGATGCAGTGATAGTCAGATTTAGTTTATCTTTGCGTCTTTTTTCAAAAATATGCTCATGAATGCTAAAAAGTAGACAAATTTGAAGGTTTGGAACGTGTTCAAAACTTAACTGGTCGTCTGGTGAAATGAACTGGAGATGCTACGGCATAAACAATATGACAGTTGGATTGGTTTCAAACCCTTACACAGGTATTATCCGGTGTTACTATACCGGTCAAATTGACAATTAAAGAATGAAAATCCAAAGCCAAGTAAAAAATAATGTCCTCCCCGGCGGGGAATCGAACCCCGGTCTCCCGCGTGACAGGCGGGGATACTAACCACTATACTACCGAGGACTTAGTAACGACCATCATTTTTAGGTACTTAACGCTCACTGCTATCTTGTTAATATATTGAACGCATCCGCAAAGTCATAGTATATTGATTGCTGTAGGCGATATGTTAAGCGCAACCGATCCGTCATTCTATTTATTTGTTTTCTCTGCTACTCTTGCTATAATTGAAATATCTTAATGAATTATCGCCCCTCCTTCCCCTAATATACGTTTCAGATTCAATTGATGGCGCTTTTTTGTTTTTATTACTAAATGTACAATACATCCAAATACGTATAAATCATCAATTTTAACCATTTGTATACAGACCCCGTGATAGCTCAGTTGGTAGAGCGGGAGACTGTAGTGGAATAAGAAAATCTGACATCTCTATGTCGGTGGTTCGACTCCGCCTCACGGGATATTTTTTGGTCCAATTTTGAACACTCTCAAATATTAACATTGTTCAAGGAATCTTAGCGAATGCACATTAATTAGCGGCTTTTTATGCATTTAGTTACGACGTTTCAACCTTATTCATTTTGTTTTAACGACCGACGGCCAAAGCAGTTGTAGGCATATCACGTAATTGTGCTAAATATAAATAAATCTTCATTAGATCCTTGATTGCCTTTTTCTGATTACCTATTTCTCAATGTCTACAAAGGTAGCTCTCGAGACTACTTTGAACTATAGTTAGAACCGATAAAGTGACAGAATGACATCTGTACGCATAAAGGCGTTATTTAATAACATATTACCCAAGAGGGGGACTAGCTCACATGGTAGAGCGCTCGCTTAGCATGCGAGAGGTACCGGGATCGATGCCCGGGTCCTCCATTAATTTTTGAATGTCGACAATACTCAATTTTTCGGTAGTCTTTCAGCATTGAAAATGAATAGAGTCTGATATGAACGAAATAAGGAAATTGTGTCGATTCGAGTGTACACATGTTACAAGAATCCTTCATTCATTGACATTCTCATGTTTATATATATCACTATATATATATATATTAATGTGATTAGTTCGACTCGTTCACCACATTTGGGATGTATTATAATAATCTGTCACAAAGGATTAATGATGCAGTGATAGTCAGATTTAGTTTATCTTTGCGTCTTTTTTCAAAAATATGCTCATGAATGCTAAAAAGTAGACAAATTTGAAGGTTTGGAACGTGTTCAAAACTTAACTGGTCGTCTGGTGAAATGAACTGGAGATGCTACGGCATAAACAATATGACAGTTGGATTGGTTTCAAACCCTTACACAGGTATTATCCGGTGTTACTATACCGGTCAAATTGACAATTAAAGAATGAAAATCCAAAGCCAAGTAAAAAATAATGTCCTCCCCGGCGGGGAATCGAACCCCGGTCTCCCGCGTGACAGGCGGGGATACTAACCACTATACTACCGAGGACTTAGTAACGACCATCATTTTTAGGTACTTAACGCTCACTGCTATCTTGTTAATATATTGAACGCATCCGCAAAGTCATAGTATATTGATTGCTGTAGGCGATATGTTAAGCGCAACCGATCCGTCATTCTATTTATTTGTTTTCTCTGCTACTCTTGCTATAATTGAAATATCTTAATGAATTATCGCCCCTCCTTCCCCTAATATACGTTTCAGATTCAATTGATGGCGCTTTTTTGTTTTTATTACTAAATGTACAATACATCCAAATACGTATAAATCATCAATTTTAACCATTTGTATACAGACCCCGTGATAGCTCAGTTGGTAGAGCGGGAGACTGTAGTGGAATAAGAAAATCTGACATCTCTAGGTCGGTGGTTCGACTCCGCCTCACGGGATATTTTTTGGTCCAATTTTGAACACTCTCAAATATTAACATTGTTCAAGGAATCTTAGCGAATGCACATTAATTAGCGGCTTTTTATGCATTTAGTTACGACGTTTCAACCTTATTCATTTTGTTTTAACGACCGACGGCCAAAGCAGTTGTAGGCATATCACGTAATTGTGCTAAATATAAATAAATCTTCATTAGATCCTTGATTGCCTTTTTCTGATTACCTATTTCTCAATGTCTACAAAGGTAGCTCTCGAGACTACTTTGAACTATAGTTAGAACCGATAAAGTGACAGAATGACATCTGTACGCATAAAGGCGTTATTTAATAACATATTACCCAAGAGGGGGACTAGCTCACATGGTAGAGCGCTCGCTTAGCATGCGAGAGGTACCGGGATCGATGCCCGGGTCCTCCATTAATTTTTGAATGTCGACAATACTCAATTTTTCGGTAGTCTTTCAGCATTGAAAATGAATAGAGTCTGATATGAACGAAATAAGGAAATTGTGTCGATTCGAGTGTACACATGTTACAAGAATCCTTCATTCATTGACATTCTCATGTTTATATATATCACTATATATATATATATTAATGTGATTAGTTCGACTCGTTCACCACATTTGGGATGTATTATAATAATCTGTCACAAAGGATTAATGATGCAGTGATAGTCAGATTTAGTTTATCTTTGCGTCTTTTTTCAAAAATATGCTCATGAATGCTAAAAAGTAGACAAATTTGAAGGTTTGGAACGTGTTCAAAACTTAACTGGTCGTCTGGTGAAATGAACTGGAGATGCTACGGCATAAACAATATGACAGTTGGATTGGTTTCAAACCCTTACACAGGTATTATCCGGTGTTACTATACCGGTCAAATTGACAATTAAAGAATGAAAATCCAAAGCCAAGTAAAAAATAATGTCCTCCCCGGCGGGGAATCGAACCCCGGTCTCCCGCGTGACAGGCGGGGATACTAACCACTATACTACCGAGGACTTAGTAACGACCATCATTTTTAGGTACTTAACGCTCACTGCTATCTTGTTAATATATTGAACGCATCCGCAAAGTCATAGTATATTGATTGCTGTAGGCGATATGTTAAGCGCAACCGATCCGTCATTCTATTTATTTGTTTTCTCTGCTACTCTTGCTATAATTGAAATATCTTAATGAATTATCGCCCCTCCTTCCCCTAATATACGTTTCAGATTCAATTGATGGCGCTTTTTTGTTTTTATTACTAAATGTACAATACATCCAAATACGTATAAATCATCAATTTTAACCATTTGTATACAGACCCCGTGATAGCTCAGTTGGTAGAGCGGGAGACTGTAGTGGAATAAGAAAATCTGACATCTCTAGGTCGGTGGTTCGACTCCGCCTCACGGGATATTTTTTGGTCCAATTTTGAACACTCTCAAATATTAACATTGTTCAAGGAATCTTAGCGAATGCACATTAATTAGCGGCTTTTTATGCATTTAGTTACGACGTTTCAACCTTATTCATTTTGTTTTAACGACCGACGGCCAAAGCAGTTGTAGGCATATCACGTAATTGTGCTAAATATAAATAAATCTTCATTAGATCCTTGATTGCCTTTTTCTGATTACCTATTTCTCAATGTCTACAAAGGTAGCTCTCGAGACTACTTTGAACTATAGTTAGAACCGATAAAGTGACAGAATGACATCTGTACGCATAAAGGCGTTATTTAATAACATATTACCCAAGAGGGGGACTAGCTCACATGGTAGAGCGCTCGCTTAGCATGCGAGAGGTACCGGGATCGATGCCCGGGTCCTCCATTAATTTTTGAATGTCGACAATACTCAATTTTTCGGTAGTCTTTCAGCATTGAAAATGAATAGAGTCTGATATGAACGAAATAAGGAAATTGTGTCGATTCGAGTGTACACATGTTACAAGAATCCTTCATTCATTGACATTCTCATGTTTATATATATCACTATATATATATATATTAATGTGATTAGTTCGACTCGTTCACCACATTTGGGATGTATTATAATAATCTGTCACAAAGGATTAATGATGCAGTGATAGTCAGATTTAGTTTATCTTTGCGTCTTTTTTCAAAAATATGCTCATGAATGCTAAAAAGTAGACAAATTTGAAGGTTTGGAACGTGTTCAAAACTTAACTGGTCGTCTGGTGAAATGAACTGGAGATGCTACGGCATAAACAATATGACAGTTGGATTGGTTTCAAACCCTTACACAGGTATTATCCGGTGTTACTATACCGGTCAAATTGACAATTAAAGAATGAAAATCCAAAGCCAAGTAAAAAATAATGTCCTCCCCGGCGGGGAATCGAACCCCGGTCTCCCGCGTGACAGGCGGGGATACTAACCACTATACTACCGAGGACTTAGTAACGACCATCATTTTTAGGTACTTAACGCTCACTGCTATCTTGTTAATATATTGAACGCATCCGCAAAGTCATAGTATATTGATTGCTGTAGGCGATATGTTAAGCGCAACCGATCCGTCATTCTATTTATTTGTTTTCTCTGCTACTCTTGCTATAATTGAAATATCTTAATGAATTATCGCCCCTCCTTCCCCTAATATACGTTTCAGATTCAATTGATGGCGCTTTTTTGTTTTTATTACTAAATGTACAATACATCCAAATACGTATAAATCATCAATTTTAACCATTTGTATACAGACCCCGTGATAGCTCAGTTGGTAGAGCGGGAGACTGTAGTGGAATAAGAAAATCTGACATCTCTAGGTCGGTGGTTCGACTCCGCCTCACGGGATATTTTTTGGTCCAATTTTGAACACTCTCAAATATTAACATTGTTCAAGGAATCTTAGCGAATGCACATTAATTAGCGGCTTTTTATGCATTTAGTTACGACGTTTCAACCTTATTCATTTTGTTTTAACGACCGACGGCCAAAGCAGTTGTAGGCATATCACGTAATTGTGCTAAATATAAATAAATCTTCATTAGATCCTTGATTGCCTTTTTCTGATTACCTATTTCTCAATGTCTACAAAGGTAGCTCTCGAGACTACTTTGAACTATAGTTAGAACCGATAAAGTGACAGAATGACATCTGTACGCATAAAGGCGTTATTTAATAACATATTACCCAAGAGGGGGACTAGCTCACATGGTAGAGCGCTCGCTTAGCATGCGAGAGGTACCGGGATCGATGCCCGGGTCCTCCATTAATTTTTGAATGTCGACAATACTCAATTTTTCGGTAGTCTTTCAGCATTGAAAATGAATAGAGTCTGATATGAACGAAATAAGGAAATTGTGTCGATTCGAGTGTACACATGTTACAAGAATCCTTCATTCATTGACATTCTCATGTTTATATATATCACTATATATATATATATTAATGTGATTAGTTCGACTCGTTCACCACATTTGGGATGTATTATAATAATCTGTCACAAAGGATTAATGATGCAGTGATAGTCAGATTTAGTTTATCTTTGCGTCTTTTTTCAAAAATATGCTCATGAATGCTAAAAAGTAGACAAATTTGAAGGTTTGGAACGTGTTCAAAACTTAACTGGTCGTCTGGTGAAATGAACTGGAGATGCTACGGCATAAACAATATGACAGTTGGATTGGTTTCAAACCCTTACACAGGTATTATCCGGTGTTACTATACCGGTCAAATTGACAATTAAAGAATGAAAATCCAAAGCCAAGTAAAAAATAATGTCCTCCCCGGCGGGGAATCGAACCCCGGTCTCCCGCGTGACAGGCGGGGATACTAACCACTATACTACCGAGGACTTAGTAACGACCATCATTTTTAGGTACTTAACGCTCACTGCTATCTTGTTAATATATTGAACGCATCCGCAAAGTCATAGTATATTGATTGCTGTAGGCGATATGTTAAGCGCAACCGATCCGTCATTCTATTTATTTGTTTTCTCTGCTACTCTTGCTATAATTGAAATATCTTAATGAATTATCGCCCCTCCTTCCCCTAATATACGTTTCAGATTCAATTGATGGCGCTTTTTTGTTTTTATTACTAAATGTACAATACATCCAAATACGTATAAATCATCAATTTTAACCATTTGTATACAGACCCCGTGATAGCTCAGTTGGTAGAGCGGGAGACTGTAGTGGAATAAGAAAATCTGACATCTCTAGGTCGGTGGTTCGACTCCGCCTCACGGGATATTTTTTGGTCCAATTTTGAACACTCTCAAATATTAACATTGTTCAAGGAATCTTAGCGAATGCACATTAATTAGCGGCTTTTTATGCATTTAGTTACGACGTTTCAACCTTATTCATTTTGTTTTAACGACCGACGGCCAAAGCAGTTGTAGGCATATCACGTAATTGTGCTAAATATAAATAAATCTTCATTAGATCCTTGATTGCCTTTTTCTGATTACCTATTTCTCAATGTCTACAAAGGTAGCTCTCGAGACTACTTTGAACTATAGTTAGAACCGATAAAGTGACAGAATGACATCTGTACGCATAAAGGCGTTATTTAATAACATATTACCCAAGAGGGGGACTAGCTCACATGGTAGAGCGCTCGCTTAGCATGCGAGAGGTACCGGGATCGATGCCCGGGTCCTCCATTAATTTTTGAATGTCGACAATACTCAATTTTTCGGTAGTCTTTCAGCATTGAAAATGAATAGAGTCTGATATGAACGAAATAAGGAAATTGTGTCGATTCGAGTGTACACATGTTACAAGAATCCTTCATTCATTGACATTCTCATGTTTATATATATCACTATATATATATATATTAATGTGATTAGTTCGACTCGTTCACCACATTTGGGATGTATTATAATAATCTGTCACAAAGGATTAATGATGCAGTGATAGTCAGATTTAGTTTATCTTTGCGTCTTTTTTCAAAAATATGCTCATGAATGCTAAAAAGTAGACAAATTTGAAGGTTTGGAACGTGTTCAAAACTTAACTGGTCGTCTGGTGAAATGAACTGGAGATGCTACGGCATAAACAATATGACAGTTGGATTGGTTTCAAACCCTTACACAGGTATTATCCGGTGTTACTATACCGGTCAAATTGACAATTAAAGAATGAAAATCCAAAGCCAAGTAAAAAATAATGTCCTCCCCGGCGGGGAATCGAACCCCGGTCTCCCGCGTGACAGGCGGGGATACTAACCACTATACTACCGAGGACTTAGTAACGACCATCATTTTTAGGTACTTAACGCTCACTGCTATCTTGTTAATATATTGAACGCATCCGCAAAGTCATAGTATATTGATTGCTGTAGGCGATATGTTAAGCGCAACCGATCCGTCATTCTATTTATTTGTTTTCTCTGCTACTCTTGCTATAATTGAAATATCTTAATGAATTATCGCCCCTCCTTCCCCTAATATACGTTTCAGATTCAATTGATGGCGCTTTTTTGTTTTTATTACTAAATGTACAATACATCCAAATACGTATAAATCATCAATTTTAACCATTTGTATACAGACCCCGTGATAGCTCAGTTGGTAGAGCGGGAGACTGTAGTGGAATAAGAAAATCTGACATCTCTAGGTCGGTGGTTCGACTCCGCCTCACGGGATATTTTTTGGTCCAATTTTGAACACTCTCAAATATTAACATTGTTCAAGGAATCTTAGCGAATGCACATTAATTAGCGGCTTTTTATGCATTTAGTTACGACGTTTCAACCTTATTCATTTTGTTTTAACGACCGACGGCCAAAGCAGTTGTAGGCATATCACGTAATTGTGCTAAATATAAATAAATCTTCATTAGATCCTTGATTGCCTTTTTCTGATTACCTATTTCTCAATGTCTACAAAGGTAGCTCTCGAGACTACTTTGAACTATAGTTAGAACCGATAAAGTGACAGAATGACATCTGTACGCATAAAGGCGTTATTTAATAACATATTACCCAAGAGGGGGACTAGCTCACATGGTAGAGCGCTCGCTTAGCATGCGAGAGGTACCGGGATCGATGCCCGGGTCCTCCATTAATTTTTGAATGTCGACAATACTCAATTTTTCGGTAGTCTTTCAGCATTGAAAATGAATAGAGTCTGATATGAACGAAATAAGGAAATTGTGTCGATTCGAGTGTACACATGTTACAAGAATCCTTCATTCATTGACATTCTCATGTTTATATATATCACTATATATATATATATTAATGTGATTAGTTCGACTCGTTCACCACATTTGGGATGTATTATAATAATCTGTCACAAAGGATTAATGATGCAGTGATAGTCAGATTTAGTTTATCTTTGCGTCTTTTTTCAAAAATATGCTCATGAATGCTAAAAAGTAGACAAATTTGAAGGTTTGGAACGTGTTCAAAACTTAACTGGTCGTCTGGTGAAATGAACTGGAGATGCTACGGCATAAACAATATGACAGTTGGATTGGTTTCAAACCCTTACACAGGTATTATCCGGTGTTACTATACCGGTCAAATTGACAATTAAAGAATGAAAATCCAAAGCCAAGTAAAAAATAATGTCCTCCCCGGCGGGGAATCGAACCCCGGTCTCCCGCGTGACAGGCGGGGATACTAACCACTATACTACCGAGGACTTAGTAACGACCATCATTTTTAGGTACTTAACGCTCACTGCTATCTTGTTAATATATTGAACGCATCCGCAAAGTCATAGTATATTGATTGCTGTAGGCGATATGTTAAGCGCAACCGATCCGTCATTCTATTTATTTGTTTTCTCTGCTACTCTTGCTATAATTGAAATATCTTAATGAATTATCGCCCCTCCTTCCCCTAATATACGTTTCAGATTCAATTGATGGCGCTTTTTTGTTTTTATTACTAAATGTACAATACATCCAAATACGTATAAATCATCAATTTTAACCATTTGTATACAGACCCCGTGATAGCTCAGTTGGTAGAGCGGGAGACTGTAGTGGAATAAGAAAATCTGACATCTCTAGGTCGGTGGTTCGACTCCGCCTCACGGGATATTTTTTGGTCCAATTTTGAACACTCTCAAATATTAACATTGTTCAAGGAATCTTAGCGAATGCACATTAATTAGCGGCTTTTTATGCATTTAGTTACGACGTTTCAACCTTATTCATTTTGTTTTAACGACCGACGGCCAAAGCAGTTGTAGGCATATCACGTAATTGTGCTAAATATAAATAAATCTTCATTAGATCCTTGATTGCCTTTTTCTGATTACCTATTTCTCAATGTCTACAAAGGTAGCTCTCGAGACTACTTTGAACTATAGTTAGAACCGATAAAGTGACAGAATGACATCTGTACGCATAAAGGCGTTATTTAATAACATATTACCCAAGAGGGGGACTAGCTCACATGGTAGAGCGCTCGCTTAGCATGCGAGAGGTACCGGGATCGATGCCCGGGTCCTCCATTAATTTTTGAATGTCGACAATACTCAATTTTTCGGTAGTCTTTCAGCATTGAAAATGAATAGAGTCTGATATGAACGAAATAAGGAAATTGTGTCGATTCGAGTGTACACATGTTACAAGAATCCTTCATTCATTGACATTCTCATGTTTATATATATCACTATATATATATATATATTAATGTGATTAGTTCGACTCGTTCACCACATTTGGGATGTATTATAATAATCTGTCACAAAGGATTAATGATGCAGTGATAGTCAGATTTAGTTTATCTTTGCGTCTTTTTTCAAAAATATGCTCATGAATGCTAAAAAGTAGACAAATTTGAAGGTTTGGAACGTGTTCAAAACTTAACTGGTCGTCTGGTGAAATGAACTGGAGATGCTACGGCATAAACAATATGACAGTTGGATTGGTTTCAAACCCTTACACAGGTATTATCCGGTGTTACTATACCGGTCAAATTGACAATTAAAGAATGAAAATCCAAAGCCAAGTAAAAAATAATGTCCTCCCCGGCGGGGAATCGAACCCCGGTCTCCCGCGTGACAGGCGGGGATACTAACCACTATACTACCGAGGACTTAGTAACGACCATCATTTTTAGGTACTTAACGCTCACTGCTATCTTGTTAATATATTGAACGCATCCGCAAAGTCATAGTATATTGATTGCTGTAGGCGATATGTTAAGCGCAACCGATCCGTCATTCTATTTATTTGTTTTCTCTGCTACTCTTGCTATAATTGAAATATCTTAATGAATTATCGCCCCTCCTTCCCCTAATATACGTTTCAGATTCAATTGATGGCGCTTTTTTGTTTTTATTACTAAATGTACAATACATCCAAATACGTATAAATCATCAATTTTAACCATTTGTATACAGACCCCGTGATAGCTCAGTTGGTAGAGCGGGAGACTGTAGTGGAATAAGAAAATCTGACATCTCTAGGTCGGTGGTTCGACTCCGCCTCACGGGATATTTTTTGGTCCAATTTTGAACACTCTCAAATATTAACATTGTTCAAGGAATCTTAGCGAATGCACATTAATTAGCGGCTTTTTATGCATTTAGTTACGACGTTTCAACCTTATTCATTTTGTTTTAACGACCGACGGCCAAAGCAGTTGTAGGCATATCACGTAATTGTGCTAAATATAAATAAATCTTCATTAGATCCTTGATTGCCTTTTTCTGATTACCTATTTCTCAATGTCTACAAAGGTAGCTCTCGAGACTACTTTGAACTATAGTTAGAACCGATAAAGTGACAGAATGACATCTGTACGCATAAAGGCGTTATTTAATAACATATTACCCAAGAGGGGGACTAGCTCACATGGTAGAGCGCTCGCTTAGCATGCGAGAGGTACCGGGATCGATGCCCGGGTCCTCCATTAATTTTTGAATGTCGACAATACTCAATTTTTCGGTAGTCTTTCAGCATTGAAAATGAATAGAGTCTGATATGAACGAAATAAGGAAATTGTGTCGATTCGAGTGTACACATGTTACAAGAATCCTTCATTCATTGACATTCTCATGTTTATATATATCACTATATATATATATATATTAATGTGATTAGTTCGACTCGTTCACCACATTTGGGATGTATTATAATAATCTGTCACAAAGGATTAATGATGCAGTGATAGTCAGATTTAGTTTATCTTTGCGTCTTTTTTCAAAAATATGCTCATGAATGCTAAAAAGTAGACAAATTTGAAGGTTTGGAACGTGTTCAAAACTTAACTGGTCGTCTGGTGAAATGAACTGGAGATGCTACGGCATAAACAATATGACAGTTGGATTGGTTTCAAACCCTTACACAGGTATTATCCGGTGTTACTATACCGGTCAAATTGACAATTAAAGAATGAAAATCCAAAGCCAAGTAAAAAATAATGTCCTCCCCGGCGGGGAATCGAACCCCGGTCTCCCGCGTGACAGGCGGGGATACTAACCACTATACTACCGAGGACTTAGTAACGACCATCATTTTTAGGTACTTAACGCTCACTGCTATCTTGTTAATATATTGAACGCATCCGCAAAGTCATAGTATATTGATTGCTGTAGGCGATATGTTAAGCGCAACCGATCCGTCATTCTATTTATTTGTTTTCTCTGCTACTCTTGCTATAATTGAAATATCTTAATGAATTATCGCCCCTCCTTCCCCTAATATACGTTTCAGATTCAATTGATGGCGCTTTTTTGTTTTTATTACTAAATGTACAATACATCCAAATACGTATAAATCATCAATTTTAACCATTTGTATACAGACCCCGTGATAGCTCAGTTGGTAGAGCGGGAGACTGTAGTGGAATAAGAAAATCTGACATCTCTAGGTCGGTGGTTCGACTCCGCCTCACGGGATATTTTTTGGTCCAATTTTGAACACTCTCAAATATTAACATTGTTCAAGGAATCTTAGCGAATGCACATTAATTAGCGGCTTTTTATGCATTTAGTTACGACGTTTCAACCTTATTCATTTTGTTTTAACGACCGACGGCCAAAGCAGTTGTAGGCATATCACGTAATTGTGCTAAATATAAATAAATCTTCATTAGATCCTTGATTGCCTTTTTCTGATTACCTATTTCTCAATGTCTACAAAGGTAGCTCTCGAGACTACTTTGAACTATAGTTAGAACCGATAAAGTGACAGAATGACATCTGTACGCATAAAGGCGTTATTTAATAACATATTACCCAAGAGGGGGACTAGCTCACATGGTAGAGCGCTCGCTTAGCATGCGAGAGGTACCGGGATCGATGCCCGGGTCCTCCATTAATTTTTGAATGTCGACAATACTCAATTTTTCGGTAGTCTTTCAGCATTGAAAATGAATAGAGTCTGATATGAACGAAATAAGGAAATTGTGTCGATTCGAGTGTACACATGTTACAAGAATCCTTCATTCATTGACATTCTCATGTTTATATATATCACTATATATATATATATATTAATGTGATTAGTTCGACTCGTTCACCACATTTGGGATGTATTATAATAATCTGTCACAAAGGATTAATGATGCAGTGATAGTCAGATTTAGTTTATCTTTGCGTCTTTTTTCAAAAATATGCTCATGAATGCTAAAAAGTAGACAAATTTGAAGGTTTGGAACGTGTTCAAAACTTAACTGGTCGTCTGGTGAAATGAACTGGAGATGCTACGGCATAAACAATATGACAGTTGGATTGGTTTCAAACCCTTACACAGGTATTATCCGGTGTTACTATACCGGTCAAATTGACAATTAAAGAATGAAAATCCAAAGCCAAGTAAAAAATAATGTCCTCCCCGGCGGGGAATCGAACCCCGGTCTCCCGCGTGACAGGCGGGGATACTAACCACTATACTACCGAGGACTTAGTAACGACCATCATTTTTAGGTACTTAACGCTCACTGCTATCTTGTTAATATATTGAACGCATCCGCAAAGTCATAGTATATTGATTGCTGTAGGCGATATGTTAAGCGCAACCGATCCGTCATTCTATTTATTTGTTTTCTCTGCTACTCTTGCTATAATTGAAATATCTTAATGAATTATCGCCCCTCCTTCCCCTAATATACGTTTCAGATTCAATTGATGGCGCTTTTTTGTTTTTATTACTAAATGTACAATACATCCAAATACGTATAAATCATCAATTTTAACCATTTGTATACAGACCCCGTGATAGCTCAGTTGGTAGAGCGGGAGACTGTAGTGGAATAAGAAAATCTGACATCTCTAGGTCGGTGGTTCGACTCCGCCTCACGGGATATTTTTTGGTCCAATTTTGAACACTCTCAAATATTAACATTGTTCAAGGAATCTTAGCGAATGCACATTAATTAGCGGCTTTTTATGCATTTAGTTACGACGTTTCAACCTTATTCATTTTGTTTTAACGACCGACGGCCAAAGCAGTTGTAGGCATATCACGTAATTGTGCTAAATATAAATAAATCTTCATTAGATCCTTGATTGCCTTTTTCTGATTACCTATTTCTCAATGTCTACAAAGGTAGCTCTCGAGACTACTTTGAACTATAGTTAGAACCGATAAAGTGACAGAATGACATCTGTACGCATAAAGGCGTTATTTAATAACATATTACCCAAGAGGGGGACTAGCTCACATGGTAGAGCGCTCGCTTAGCATGCGAGAGGTACCGGGATCGATGCCCGGGTCCTCCATTAATTTTTGAATGTCGACAATACTCAATTTTTCGGTAGTCTTTCAGCATTGAAAATGAATAGAGTCTGATATGAACGAAATAAGGAAATTGTGTCGATTCGAGTGTACACATGTTACAAGAATCCTTCATTCATTGACATTCTCATGTTTATATATATCACTATATATATATATATATTAATGTGATTAGTTCGACTCGTTCACCACATTTGGGATGTATTATAATAATCTGTCACAAAGGATTAATGCTGCAGTGATAGTCAGATTTAGTTTATCTTTGCGTCTTTTTTCAAAAATATGCTCATGAATGCTAAAAAGTAGACAAATTTGAAGGTTTGGAACGTGTTCAAAACTTAACTGGTCGTCTGGTGAAATGAACTGGAGATGCTACGGCATAAACAATATGACAGTTGGATTGGTTTCAAACCCTTACACAGGTATTATCCGGTGTTACTATACCGGTCAAATTGACAATTAAAGAATGAAAATCCAAAGCCAAGTAAAAAATAATGTCCTCCCCGGCGGGGAATCGAACCCCGGTCTCCCGCGTGACAGGCGGGGATACTAACCACTATACTACCGAGGACTTAGTAACGACCATCATTTTTAGGTACTTAACGCTCACTGCTATCTTGTTAATATATTGAACGCATCCGCAAAGTCATAGTATATTGATTGCTGTAGGCGATATGTTAAGCGCAACCGATCCGTCATTCTATTTATTTGTTTTCTCTGCTACTCTTGCTATAATTGAAATATCTTAATGAATTATCGCCCCTCCTTCCCCTAATATACGTTTCAGATTCAATTGATGGCGCTTTTTTGTTTTTATTACTAAATGTACAATACATCCAAATACGTATAAATCATCAATTTTAACCATTTGTATACAGACCCCGTGATAGCTCAGTTGGTAGAGCGGGAGACTGTAGTGGAATAAGAAAATCTGACATCTCTAGGTCGGTGGTTCGACTCCGCCTCACGGGATATTTTTTGGTCCAATTTTGAACACTCTCAAATATTAACATTGTTCAAGGAATCTTAGCGAATGCACATTAATTAGCGGCTTTTTATGCATTTAGTTACGACGTTTCAACCTTATTCATTTTGTTTTAACGACCGACGGCCAAAGCAGTTGTAGGCATATCACGTAATTGTGCTAAATATAAATAAATCTTCATTAGATCCTTGATTGCCTTTTTCTGATTACCTATTTCTCAATGTCTACAAAGGTAGCTCTCGAGACTACTTTGAACTATAGTTAGAACCGATAAAGTGACAGAATGACATCTGTACGCATAAAGGCGTTATTTAATAACATATTACCCAAGAGGGGGACTAGCTCACATGGTAGAGCGCTCGCTTAGCATGCGAGAGGTACCGGGATCGATGCCCGGGTCCTCCATTAATTTTTGAATGTCGACAATACTCAATTTTTCGGTAGTCTTTCAGCATTGAAAATGAATAGAGTCTGATATGAACGAAATAAGGAAATTGTGTCGATTCGAGTGTACACATGTTACAAGAATCCTTCATTCATTGACATTCTCATGTTTATATATATCACTATATATATATATATATTAATGTGATTAGTTCGACTCGTTCACCACATTTGGGATGTATTATAATAATCTGTCACAAAGGATTAATGATGCAGTGATAGTCAGATTTAGTTTATCTTTGCGTCTTTTTTCAAAAATATGCTCATGAATGCTAAAAAGTAGACAAATTTGAAGGTTTGGAACGTGTTCAAAACTTAACTGGTCGTCTGGTGAAATGAACTGGAGATGCTACGGCATAAACAATATGACAGTTGGATTGGTTTCAAACCCTTACACAGGTATTATCCGGTGTTACTATACCGGTCAAATTGACAATTAAAGAATGAAAATCCAAAGCCAAGTAAAAAATAATGTCCTCCCCGGCGGGGAATCGAACCCCGGTCTCCCGCGTGACAGGCGGGGATACTAACCACTATACTACCGAGGACTTAGTAACGACCATCATTTTTAGGTACTTAACGCTCACTGCTATCTTGTTAATATATTGAACGCATCCGCAAAGTCATAGTATATTGATTGCTGTAGGCGATATGTTAAGCGCAACCGATCCGTCATTCTATTTATTTGTTTTCTCTGCTACTCTTGCTATAATTGAAATATCTTAATGAATTATCGCCCCTCCTTCCCCTAATATACGTTTCAGATTCAATTGATGGCGCTTTTTTGTTTTTATTACTAAATGTACAATACATCCAAATACGTATAAATCATCAATTTTAACCATTTGTATACAGACCCCGTGATAGCTCAGTTGGTAGAGCGGGAGACTGTAGTGGAATAAGAAAATCTGACATCTCTAGGTCGGTGGTTCGACTCCGCCTCACGGGATATTTTTTGGTCCAATTTTGAACACTCTCAAATATTAACATTGTTCAAGGAATCTTAGCGAATGCACATTAATTAGCGGCTTTTTATGCATTTAGTTACGACGTTTCAACCTTATTCATTTTGTTTTAACGACCGACGGCCAAAGCAGTTGTAGGCATATCACGTAATTGTGCTAAATATAAATAAATCTTCATTAGATCCTTGATTGCCTTTTTCTGATTACCTATTTCTCAATGTCTACAAAGGTAGCTCTCGAGACTACTTTGAACTATAGTTAGAACCGATAAAGTGACAGAATGACATCTGTACGCATAAAGGCGTTATTTAATAACATATTACCCAAGAGGGGGACTAGCTCACATGGTAGAGCGCTCGCTTAGCATGCGAGAGGTACCGGGATCGATGCCCGGGTCCTCCATTAATTTTTGAATGTCGACAATACTCAATTTTTCGGTAGTCTTTCAGCATTGAAAATGAATAGAGTCTGATATGAACGAAATAAGGAAATTGTGTCGATTCGAGTGTACACATGTTACAAGAATCCTTCATTCATTGACATTCTCATGTTTATATATATCACTATATATATATATATTAATGTGATTAGTTCGACTCGTTCACCACATTTGGGATGTATTATAATAATCTGTCACAAAGGATTAATGATGCAGTGATAGTCAGATTTAGTTTATCTTTGCGTCTTTTTTCAAAAATATGCTCATGAATGCTAAAAAGTAGACAAATTTGAAGGTTTGGAACGTGTTCAAAACTTAACTGGTCGTCTGGTGAAATGAACTGGAGATGCTACGGCATAAACAATATGACAGTTGGATTGGTTTCAAACCCTTACACAGGTATTATCCGGTGTTACTATACCGGTCAAATTGACAATTAAAGAATGAAAATCCAAAGCCAAGTAAAAAATAATGTCCTCCCCGGCGGGGAATCGAACCCCGGTCTCCCGCGTGACAGGCGGGGATACTAACCACTATACTACCGAGGACTTAGTAACGACCATCATTTTTAGGTACTTAACGCTCACTGCTATCTTGTTAATATATTGAACGCATCCGCAAAGTCATAGTATATTGATTGCTGTAGGCGATATGTTAAGCGCAACCGATCCGTCATTCTATTTATTTGTTTTCTCTGCTACTCTTGCTATAATTGAAATATCTTAATGAATTATCGCCCCTCCTTCCCCTAATATACGTTTCAGATTCAATTGATGGCGCTTTTTTGTTTTTATTACTAAATGTACAATACATCCAAATACGTATAAATCATCAATTTTAACCATTTGTATACAGACCCCGTGATAGCTCAGTTGGTAGAGCGGGAGACTGTAGTGGAATAAGAAAATCTGACATCTCTAGGTCGGTGGTTCGACTCCGCCTCACGGGATATTTTTTGGTCCAATTTTGAACACTCTCAAATATTAACATTGTTCAAGGAATCTTAGCGAATGCACATTAATTAGCGGCTTTTTATGCATTTAGTTACGACGTTTCAACCTTATTCATTTTGTTTTAACGACCGACGGCCAAAGCAGTTGTAGGCATATCACGTAATTGTGCTAAATATAAATAAATCTTCATTAGATCCTTGATTGCCTTTTTCTGATTACCTATTTCTCAATGTCTACAAAGGTAGCTCTCGAGACTACTTTGAACTATAGTTAGAACCGATAAAGTGACAGAATGACATCTGTACGCATAAAGGCGTTATTTAATAACATATTACCCAAGAGGGGGACTAGCTCACATGGTAGAGCGCTCGCTTAGCATGCGAGAGGTACCGGGATCGATGCCCGGGTCCTCCATTAATTTTTGAATGTCGACAATACTCAATTTTTCGGTAGTCTTTCAGCATTGAAAATGAATAGAGTCTGATATGAACGAAATAAGGAAATTGTGTCGATTCGAGTGTACACATGTTACAAGAATCCTTCATTCATTGACATTCTCATGTTTATATATATCACTATATATATATATATTAATGTGATTAGTTCGACTCGTTCACCACATTTGGGATGTATTATAATAATCTGTCACAAAGGATTAATGATGCAGTGATAGTCAGATTTAGTTTATCTTTGCGTCTTTTTTCAAAAATATGCTCATGAATGCTAAAAAGTAGACAAATTTGAAGGTTTGGAACGTGTTCAAAACTTAACTGGTCGTCTGGTGAAATGAACTGGAGATGCTACGGCATAAACAATATGACAGTTGGATTGGTTTCAAACCCTTACACAGGTATTATCCGGTGTTACTATACCGGTCAAATTGACAATTAAAGAATGAAAATCCAAAGCCAAGTAAAAAATAATGTCCTCCCCGGCGGGGAATCGAACCCCGGTCTCCCGCGTGACAGGCGGGGATACTAACCACTATACTACCGAGGACTTAGTAACGACCATCATTTTTAGGTACTTAACGCTCACTGCTATCTTGTTAATATATTGAACGCATCCGCAAAGTCATAGTATATTGATTGCTGTAGGCGATATGTTAAGCGCAACCGATCCGTCATTCTATTTATTTGTTTTCTCTGCTACTCTTGCTATAATTGAAATATCTTAATGAATTATCGCCCCTCCTTCCCCTAATATACGTTTCAGATTCAATTGATGGCGCTTTTTTGTTTTTATTACTAAATGTACAATACATCCAAATACGTATAAATCATCAATTTTAACCATTTGTATACAGACCCCGTGATAGCTCAGTTGGTAGAGCGGGAGACTGTAGTGGAATAAGAAAATCTGACATCTCTAGGTCGGTGGTTCGACTCCGCCTCACGGGATATTTTTTGGTCCAATTTTGAACACTCTCAAATATTAACATTGTTCAAGGAATCTTAGCGAATGCACATTAATTAGCGGCTTTTTATGCATTTAGTTACGACGTTTCAACCTTATTCATTTTGTTTTAACGACCGACGGCCAAAGCAGTTGTAGGCATATCACGTAATTGTGCTAAATATAAATAAATCTTCATTAGATCCTTGATTGCCTTTTTCTGATTACCTATTTCTCAATGTCTACAAAGGTAGCTCTCGAGACTACTTTGAACTATAGTTAGAACCGATAAAGTGACAGAATGACATCTGTACGCATAAAGGCGTTATTTAATAACATATTACCCAAGAGGGGGACTAGCTCACATGGTAGAGCGCTCGCTTAGCATGCGAGAGGTACCGGGATCGATGCCCGGGTCCTCCATTAATTTTTGAATGTCGACAATACTCAATTTTTCGGTAGTCTTTCAGCATTGAAAATGAATAGAGTCTGATATGAACGAAATAAGGAAATTGTGTCGATTCGAGTGTACACATGTTACAAGAATCCTTCATTCATTGACATTCTCATGTTTATATATATCACTATATATATATATATTAATGTGATTAGTTCGACTCGTTCACCACATTTGGGATGTATTATAATAATCTGTCACAAAGGATTAATGATGCAGTGATAGTCAGATTTAGTTTATCTTTGCGTCTTTTTTCAAAAATATGCTCATGAATGCTAAAAAGTAGACAAATTTGAAGGTTTGGAACGTGTTCAAAACTTAACTGGTCGTCTGGTGAAATGAACTGGAGATGCTACGGCATAAACAATATGACAGTTGGATTGGTTTCAAACCCTTACACAGGTATTATCCGGTGTTACTATACCGGTCAAATTGACAATTAAAGAATGAAAATCCAAAGCCAAGTAAAAAATAATGTCCTCCCCGGCGGGGAATCGAACCCCGGTCTCCCGCGTGACAGGCGGGGATACTAACCACTATACTACCGAGGACTTAGTAACGACCATCATTTTTAGGTACTTAACGCTCACTGCTATCTTGTTAATATATTGAACGCATCCGCAAAGTCATAGTATATTGATTGCTGTAGGCGATATGTTAAGCGCAACCGATCCGTCATTCTATTTATTTGTTTTCTCTGCTACTCTTGCTATAATTGAAATATCTTAATGAATTATCGCCCCTCCTTCCCCTAATATACGTTTCAGATTCAATTGATGGCGCTTTTTTGTTTTTATTACTAAATGTACAATACATCCAAATACGTATAAATCATCAATTTTAACCATTTGTATACAGACCCCGTGATAGCTCAGTTGGTAGAGCGGGAGACTGTAGTGGAATAAGAAAATCTGACATCTCTAGGTCGGTGGTTCGACTCCGCCTCACGGGATATTTTTTGGTCCAATTTTGAACACTCTCAAATATTAACATTGTTCAAGGAATCTTAGCGAATGCACATTAATTAGCGGCTTTTTATGCATTTAGTTACGACGTTTCAACCTTATTCATTTTGTTTTAACGACCGACGGCCAAAGCAGTTGTAGGCATATCACGTAATTGTGCTAAATATAAATAAATCTTCATTAGATCCTTGATTGCCTTTTTCTGATTACCTATTTCTCAATGTCTACAAAGGTAGCTCTCGAGACTACTTTGAACTATAGTTAGAACCGATAAAGTGACAGAATGACATCTGTACGCATAAAGGCGTTATTTAATAACATATTACCCAAGAGGGGGACTAGCTCACATGGTAGAGCGCTCGCTTAGCATGCGAGAGGTACCGGGATCGATGCCCGGGTCCTCCATTAATTTTTGAATGTCGACAATACTCAATTTTTCGGTAGTCTTTCAGCATTGAAAATGAATAGAGTCTGATATGAACGAAATAAGGAAATTGTGTCGATTCGAGTGTACACATGTTACAAGAATCCTTCATTCATTGACATTCTCATGTTTATATATATCACTATATATATATATATTAATGTGATTAGTTCGACTCGTTCACCACATTTGGGATGTATTATAATAATCTGTCACAAAGGATTAATGATGCAGTGATAGTCAGATTTAGTTTATCTTTGCGTCTTTTTTCAAAAATATGCTCATGAATGCTAAAAAGTAGACAAATTTGAAGGTTTGGAACGTGTTCAAAACTTAACTGGTCGTCTGGTGAAATGAACTGGAGATGCTACGGCATAAACAATATGACAGTTGGATTGGTTTCAAACCCTTACACAGGTATTATCCGGTGTTACTATACCGGTCAAATTGACAATTAAAGAATGAAAATCCAAAGCCAAGTAAAAAATAATGTCCTCCCCGGCGGGGAATCGAACCCCGGTCTCCCGCGTGACAGGCGGGGATACTAACCACTATACTACCGAGGACTTAGTAACGACCATCATTTTTAGGTACTTAACGCTCACTGCTATCTTGTTAATATATTGAACGCATCCGCAAAGTCATAGTATATTGATTGCTGTAGGCGATATGTTAAGCGCAACCGATCCGTCATTCTATTTATTTGTTTTCTCTGCTACTCTTGCTATAATTGAAATATCTTAATGAATTATCGCCCCTCCTTCCCCTAATATACGTTTCAGATTCAATTGATGGCGCTTTTTTGTTTTTATTACTAAATGTACAATACATCCAAATACGTATAAATCATCAATTTTAACCATTTGTATACAGACCCCGTGATAGCTCAGTTGGTAGAGCGGGAGACTGTAGTGGAATAAGAAAATCTGACATCTCTAGGTCGGTGGTTCGACTCCGCCTCACGGGATATTTTTTGGTCCAATTTTGAACACTCTCAAATATTAACATTGTTCAAGGAATCTTAGCGAATGCACATTAATTAGCGGCTTTTTATGCATTTAGTTACGACGTTTCAACCTTATTCATTTTGTTTTAACGACCGACGGCCAAAGCAGTTGTAGGCATATCACGTAATTGTGCTAAATATAAATAAATCTTCATTAGATCCTTGATTGCCTTTTTCTGATTACCTATTTCTCAATGTCTACAAAGGTAGCTCTCGAGACTACTTTGAACTATAGTTAGAACCGATAAAGTGACAGAATGACATCTGTACGCATAAAGGCGTTATTTAATAACATATTACCCAAGAGGGGGACTAGCTCACATGGTAGAGCGCTCGCTTAGCATGCGAGAGGTACCGGGATCGATGCCCGGGTCCTCCATTAATTTTTGAATGTCGACAATACTCAATTTTTCGGTAGTCTTTCAGCATTGAAAATGAATAGAGTCTGATATGAACGAAATAAGGAAATTGTGTCGATTCGAGTGTACACATGTTACAAGAATCCTTCATTCATTGACATTCTCATGTTTATATATATCACTATATATATATATATTAATGTGATTAGTTCGACTCGTTCACCACATTTGGGATGTATTATAATAATCTGTCACAAAGGATTAATGATGCAGTGATAGTCAGATTTAGTTTATCTTTGCGTCTTTTTTCAAAAATATGCTCATGAATGCTAAAAAGTAGACAAATTTGAAGGTTTGGAACGTGTTCAAAACTTAACTGGTCGTCTGGTGAAATGAACTGGAGATGCTACGGCATAAACAATATGACAGTTGGATTGGTTTCAAACCCTTACACAGGTATTATCCGGTGTTACTATACCGGTCAAATTGACAATTAAAGAATGAAAATCCAAAGCCAAGTAAAAAATAATGTCCTCCCCGGCGGGGAATCGAACCCCGGTCTCCCGCGTGACAGGCGGGGATACTAACCACTATACTACCGAGGACTTAGTAACGACCATCATTTTTAGGTACTTAACGCTCACTGCTATCTTGTTAATATATTGAACGCATCCGCAAAGTCATAGTATATTGATTGCTGTAGGCGATATGTTAAGCGCAACCGATCCGTCATTCTATTTATTTGTTTTCTCTGCTACTCTTGCTATAATTGAAATATCTTAATGAATTATCGCCCCTCCTTCCCCTAATATACGTTTCAGATTCAATTGATGGCGCTTTTTTGTTTTTATTACTAAATGTACAATACATCCAAATACGTATAAATCATCAATTTTAACCATTTGTATACAGACCCCGTGATAGCTCAGTTGGTAGAGCGGGAGACTGTAGTGGAATAAGAAAATCTGACATCTCTAGGTCGGTGGTTCGACTCCGCCTCACGGGATATTTTTTGGTCCAATTTTGAACACTCTCAAATATTAACATTGTTCAAGGAATCTTAGCGAATGCACATTAATTAGCGGCTTTTTATGCATTTAGTTACGACGTTTCAACCTTATTCATTTTGTTTTAACGACCGACGGCCAAAGCAGTTGTAGGCATATCACGTAATTGTGCTAAATATAAATAAATCTTCATTAGATCCTTGATTGCCTTTTTCTGATTACCTATTTCTCAATGTCTACAAAGGTAGCTCTCGAGACTACTTTGAACTATAGTTAGAACCGATAAAGTGACAGAATGACATCTGTACGCATAAAGGCGTTATTTAATAACATATTACCCAAGAGGGGGACTAGCTCACATGGTAGAGCGCTCGCTTAGCATGCGAGAGGTACCGGGATCGATGCCCGGGTCCTCCATTAATTTTTGAATGTCGACAATACTCAATTTTTCGGTAGTCTTTCAGCATTGAAAATGAATAGAGTCTGATATGAACGAAATAAGGAAATTGTGTCGATTCGAGTGTACACATGTTACAAGAATCCTTCATTCATTGACATTCTCATGTTTATATATATCACTATATATATATATATTAATGTGATTAGTTCGACTCGTTCACCACATTTGGGATGTATTATAATAATCTGTCACAAAGGATTAATGATGCAGTGATAGTCAGATTTAGTTTATCTTTGCGTCTTTTTTCAAAAATATGCTCATGAATGCTAAAAAGTAGACAAATTTGAAGGTTTGGAACGTGTTCAAAACTTAACTGGTCGTCTGGTGAAATGAACTGGAGATGCTACGGCATAAACAATATGACAGTTGGATTGGTTTCAAACCCTTACACAGGTATTATCCGGTGTTACTATACCGGTCAAATTGACAATTAAAGAATGAAAATCCAAAGCCAAGTAAAAAATAATGTCCTCCCCGGCGGGGAATCGAACCCCGGTCTCCCGCGTGACAGGCGGGGATACTAACCACTATACTACCGAGGACTTAGTAACGACCATCATTTTTAGGTACTTAACGCTCACTGCTATCTTGTTAATATATTGAACGCATCCGCAAAGTCATAGTATATTGATTGCTGTAGGCGATATGTTAAGCGCAACCGATCCGTCATTCTATTTATTTGTTTTCTCTGCTACTCTTGCTATAATTGAAATATCTTAATGAATTATCGCCCCTCCTTCCCCTAATATACGTTTCAGATTCAATTGATGGCGCTTTTTTGTTTTTATTACTAAATGTACAATACATCCAAATACGTATAAATCATCAATTTTAACCATTTGTATACAGACCCCGTGATAGCTCAGTTGGTAGAGCGGGAGACTGTAGTGGAATAAGAAAATCTGACATCTCTAGGTCGGTGGTTCGACTCCGCCTCACGGGATATTTTTTGGTCCAATTTTGAACACTCTCAAATATTAACATTGTTCAAGGAATCTTAGCGAATGCACATTAATTAGCGGCTTTTTATGCATTTAGTTACGACGTTTCAACCTTATTCATTTTGTTTTAACGACCGACGGCCAAAGCAGTTGTAGGCATATCACGTAATTGTGCTAAATATAAATAAATCTTCATTAGATCCTTGATTGCCTTTTTCTGATTACCTATTTCTCAATGTCTACAAAGGTAGCTCTCGAGACTACTTTGAACTATAGTTAGAACCGATAAAGTGACAGAATGACATCTGTACGCATAAAGGCGTTATTTAATAACATATTACCCAAGAGGGGGACTAGCTCACATGGTAGAGCGCTCGCTTAGCATGCGAGAGGTACCGGGATCGATGCCCGGGTCCTCCATTAATTTTTGAATGTCGACAATACTCAATTTTTCGGTAGTCTTTCAGCATTGAAAATGAATAGAGTCTGATATGAACGAAATAAGGAAATTGTGTCGATTCGAGTGTACACATGTTACAAGAATCCTTCATTCATTGACATTCTCATGTTTATATATATCACTATATATATATATATTAATGTGATTAGTTCGACTCGTTCACCACATTTGGGATGTATTATAATAATCTGTCACAAAGGATTAATGATGCAGTGATAGTCAGATTTAGTTTATCTTTGCGTCTTTTTTCAAAAATATGCTCATGAATGCTAAAAAGTAGACAAATTTGAAGGTTTGGAACGTGTTCAAAACTTAACTGGTCGTCTGGTGAAATGAACTGGAGATGCTACGGCATAAACAATATGACAGTTGGATTGGTTTCAAACCCTTACACAGGTATTATCCGGTGTTACTATACCGGTCAAATTGACAATTAAAGAATGAAAATCCAAAGCCAAGTAAAAAATAATGTCCTCCCCGGCGGGGAATCGAACCCCGGTCTCCCGCGTGACAGGCGGGGATACTAACCACTATACTACCGAGGACTTAGTAACGACCATCATTTTTAGGTACTTAACGCTCACTGCTATCTTGTTAATATATTGAACGCATCCGCAAAGTCATAGTATATTGATTGCTGTAGGCGATATGTTAAGCGCAACCGATCCGTCATTCTATTTATTTGTTTTCTCTGCTACTCTTGCTATAATTGAAATATCTTAATGAATTATCGCCCCTCCTTCCCCTAATATACGTTTCAGATTCAATTGATGGCGCTTTTTTGTTTTTATTACTAAATGTACAATACATCCAAATACGTATAAATCATCAATTTTAACCATTTGTATACAGACCCCGTGATAGCTCAGTTGGTAGAGCGGGAGACTGTAGTGGAATAAGAAAATCTGACATCTCTAGGTCGGTGGTTCGACTCCGCCTCACGGGATATTTTTTGGTCCAATTTTGAACACTCTCAAATATTAACATTGTTCAAGGAATCTTAGCGAATGCACATTAATTAGCGGCTTTTTATGCATTTAGTTACGACGTTTCAACCTTATTCATTTTGTTTTAACGACCGACGGCCAAAGCAGTTGTAGGCATATCACGTAATTGTGCTAAATATAAATAAATCTTCATTAGATCCTTGATTGCCTTTTTCTGATTACCTATTTCTCAATGTCTACAAAGGTAGCTCTCGAGACTACTTTGAACTATAGTTAGAACCGATAAAGTGACAGAATGACATCTGTACGCATAAAGGCGTTATTTAATAACATATTACCCAAGAGGGGGACTAGCTCACATGGTAGAGCGCTCGCTTAGCATGCGAGAGGTACCGGGATCGATGCCCGGGTCCTCCATTAATTTTTGAATGTCGACAATACTCAATTTTTCGGTAGTCTTTCAGCATTGAAAATGAATAGAGTCTGATATGAACGAAATAAGGAAATTGTGTCGATTCGAGTGTACACATGTTACAAGAATCCTTCATTCATTGACATTCTCATGTTTATATATATCACTATATATATATATATTAATGTGATTAGTTCGACTCGTTCACCACATTTGGGATGTATTATAATAATCTGTCACAAAGGATTAATGATGCAGTGATAGTCAGATTTAGTTTATCTTTGCGTCTTTTTTCAAAAATATGCTCATGAATGCTAAAAAGTAGACAAATTTGAAGGTTTGGAACGTGTTCAAAACTTAACTGGTCGTCTGGTGAAATGAACTGGAGATGCTACGGCATAAACAATATGACAGTTGGATTGGTTTCAAACCCTTACACAGGTATTATCCGGTGTTACTATACCGGTCAAATTGACAATTAAAGAATGAAAATCCAAAGCCAAGTAAAAAATAATGTCCTCCCCGGCGGGGAATCGAACCCCGGTCTCCCGCGTGACAGGCGGGGATACTAACCACTATACTACCGAGGACTTAGTAACGACCATCATTTTTAGGTACTTAACGCTCACTGCTATCTTGTTAATATATTGAACGCATCCGCAAAGTCATAGTATATTGATTGCTGTAGGCGATATGTTAAGCGCAACCGATCCGTCATTCTATTTATTTGTTTTCTCTGCTACTCTTGCTATAATTGAAATATCTTAATGAATTATCGCCCCTCCTTCCCCTAATATACGTTTCAGATTCAATTGATGGCGCTTTTTTGTTTTTATTACTAAATGTACAATACATCCAAATACGTATAAATCATCAATTTTAACCATTTGTATACAGACCCCGTGATAGCTCAGTTGGTAGAGCGGGAGACTGTAGTGGAATAAGAAAATCTGACATCTCTAGGTCGGTGGTTCGACTCCGCCTCACGGGATATTTTTTGGTCCAATTTTGAACACTCTCAAATATTAACATTGTTCAAGGAATCTTAGCGAATGCACATTAATTAGCGGCTTTTTATGCATTTAGTTACGACGTTTCAACCTTATTCATTTTGTTTTAACGACCGACGGCCAAAGCAGTTGTAGGCATATCACGTAATTGTGCTAAATATAAATAAATCTTCATTAGATCCTTGATTGCCTTTTTCTGATTACCTATTTCTCAATGTCTACAAAGGTAGCTCTCGAGACTACTTTGAACTATAGTTAGAACCGATAAAGTGACAGAATGACATCTGTACGCATAAAGGCGTTATTTAATAACATATTACCCAAGAGGGGGACTAGCTCACATGGTAGAGCGCTCGCTTAGCATGCGAGAGGTACCGGGATCGATGCCCGGGTCCTCCATTAATTTTTGAATGTCGACAATACTCAATTTTTCGGTAGTCTTTCAGCATTGAAAATGAATAGAGTCTGATATGAACGAAATAAGGAAATTGTGTCGATTCGAGTGTACACATGTTACAAGAATCCTTCATTCATTGACATTCTCATGTTTATATATATCACTATATATATATATATTAATGTGATTAGTTCGACTCGTTCACCACATTTGGGATGTATTATAATAATCTGTCACAAAGGATTAATGATGCAGTGATAGTCAGATTTAGTTTATCTTTGCGTCTTTTTTCAAAAATATGCTCATGAATGCTAAAAAGTAGACAAATTTGAAGGTTTGGAACGTGTTCAAAACTTAACTGGTCGTCTGGTGAAATGAACTGGAGATGCTACGGCATAAACAATATGACAGTTGGATTGGTTTCAAACCCTTACACAGGTATTATCCGGTGTTACTATACCGGTCAAATTGACAATTAAAGAATGAAAATCCAAAGCCAAGTAAAAAATAATGTCCTCCCCGGCGGGGAATCGAACCCCGGTCTCCCGCGTGACAGGCGGGGATACTAACCACTATACTACCGAGGACTTAGTAACGACCATCATTTTTAGGTACTTAACGCTCACTGCTATCTTGTTAATATATTGAACGCATCCGCAAAGTCATAGTATATTGATTGCTGTAGGCGATATGTTAAGCGCAACCGATCCGTCATTCTATTTATTTGTTTTCTCTGCTACTCTTGCTATAATTGAAATATCTTAATGAATTATCGCCCCTCCTTCCCCTAATATACGTTTCAGATTCAATTGATGGCGCTTTTTTGTTTTTATTACTAAATGTACAATACATCCAAATACGTATAAATCATCAATTTTAACCATTTGTATACAGACCCCGTGATAGCTCAGTTGGTAGAGCGGGAGACTGTAGTGGAATAAGAAAATCTGACATCTCTAGGTCGGTGGTTCGACTCCGCCTCACGGGATATTTTTTGGTCCAATTTTGAACACTCTCAAATATTAACATTGTTCAAGGAATCTTAGCGAATGCACATTAATTAGCGGCTTTTTATGCATTTAGTTACGACGTTTCAACCTTATTCATTTTGTTTTAACGACCGACGGCCAAAGCAGTTGTAGGCATATCACGTAATTGTGCTAAATATAAATAAATCTTCATTAGATCCTTGATTGCCTTTTTCTGATTACCTATTTCTCAATGTCTACAAAGGTAGCTCTCGAGACTACTTTGAACTATAGTTAGAACCGATAAAGTGACAGAATGACATCTGTACGCATAAAGGCGTTATTTAATAACATATTACCCAAGAGGGGGACTAGCTCACATGGTAGAGCGCTCGCTTAGCATGCGAGAGGTACCGGGATCGATGCCCGGGTCCTCCATTAATTTTTGAATGTCGACAATACTCAATTTTTCGGTAGTCTTTCAGCATTGAAAATGAATAGAGTCTGATATGAACGAAATAAGGAAATTGTGTCGATTCGAGTGTACACATGTTACAAGAATCCTTCATTCATTGACATTCTCATGTTTATATATATCACTATATATATATATATTAATGTGATTAGTTCGACTCGTTCACCACATTTGGGATGTATTATAATAATCTGTCACAAAGGATTAATGATGCAGTGATAGTCAGATTTAGTTTATCTTTGCGTCTTTTTTCAAAAATATGCTCATGAATGCTAAAAAGTAGACAAATTTGAAGGTTTGGAACGTGTTCAAAACTTAACTGGTCGTCTGGTGAAATGAACTGGAGATGCTACGGCATAAACAATATGACAGTTGGATTGGTTTCAAACCCTTACACAGGTATTATCCGGTGTTACTATACCGGTCAAATTGACAATTAAAGAATGAAAATCCAAAGCCAAGTAAAAAATAATGTCCTCCCCGGCGGGGAATCGAACCCCGGTCTCCCGCGTGACAGGCGGGGATACTAACCACTATACTACCGAGGACTTAGTAACGACCATCATTTTTAGGTACTTAACGCTCACTGCTATCTTGTTAATATATTGAACGCATCCGCAAAGTCATAGTATATTGATTGCTGTAGGCGATATGTTAAGCGCAACCGATCCGTCATTCTATTTATTTGTTTTCTCTGCTACTCTTGCTATAATTGAAATATCTTAATGAATTATCGCCCCTCCTTCCCCTAATATACGTTTCAGATTCAATTGATGGCGCTTTTTTGTTTTTATTACTAAATGTACAATACATGCTTTTAATAAAATATTAGGCCAAATTTTTTCAAATTGTTATTCCCTCTACTCATTTCTGGTTAATTTTGAAACGATGAATACCATCCAATCAGATGGATCATAATTTTTTTTCCTTATCACCATCTTGGGGTAAATTTATTCCCGGTATGATTGCGCAATAATTAATGCATATAAAATTATAATTTTAGAGTCAAGACTGCCACTCGGTAATTTAATTACGGACACGGTTGTGTCAACTATCTATAGAATAGAATAGAATAGAATATTTTATTTCCCAAATTACAGGGCCCATAAAGGGCATAAAATCAGATACAATTGATTTACATAATTGGTAACAACAACAATAGAGGCATATACATATATATTTGGAATATAAGCATTGGTCAGAATCAAGCTAAAAACCACATACATTGTATATATTGTGAATAAAAGAATAATAAAATTACATTATACATGTATATGTATTAATTCTCAAATTATTTATCTGACTTAGTGTCAGTGTTCATACCTGATCTCCTTAATTCAAAACAGTCACAAATATAACAGCCCAGTTTTTCCATAAGAGTAACATTTTCTTGGGTCAAGAGCCATAAAAATTTAGAAG
Source organism: Mytilus galloprovincialis (assembly GCA_037788925.1). NCBI lineage: Eukaryota > Metazoa > Mollusca > Bivalvia > Mytilida > Mytilidae > Mytilus > Mytilus galloprovincialis. Next base: position 68,467,518 of record CM075338.1, on the reverse strand, counting down.
ATTGATTTATCTATATAGTATGCCGTTTTTGCTTGTAGTCAAAGTTTGAAACGCGATCATTCCTTAACTATAGATTTATTTCTGGTTTACAGGCCACGCTACATCATCATCTTTCTTTTATACCGAATTGATTCAAAAGGATGTGTGGACACAGAAGTTTCCAATTTCTTCCCAAACGCAGAATTTAAAAAAAACTGTACATTTCAAAGAGAGGCGAAAGACACGAAAGGGATATTCAAGGTAAGTCATAAGTAAAAGAAAACACTGTTAATTATATGGCAAAAAATCTATAAAATCAAAACCCGACTAACACATTGTAACAACAGTACACAAAACTCAACATATCAAACTAAAGATTGAGCAGCATCAATCCCAAGAAAGAAAACAGGGGGAGGGCAGTGGGTTGCAGGTGCTCATGTCAGTTTATAGATGTCAAGCAAGTTCAATGGAATAGATGCGTTCACTAAACTTTGACTTATTTAACAAAAGGACATCATTGATATAGCGCCAATATGAAGTTGGAAGATAATGAGCTTATTTTCGTTCTTCTCAAGAGGTTCATATTCAAGTTAAGCAACATTTGAATATTTGAATAAATGAACAAATCGGCGACGTATAATTTTAAAAATGCCAATAATTACTGAAAAATACGTTCTCGAAACGTAACTGACAAATACATTTTGATCAATAATGAAGTCCAGCTGATAAGTTAGTTTCAAACAATATTTTGTTTGAATCAGAGGGATGGTTTTGCAAAATCTGATTTATCCCTCCCTTAACAAGATTAGTGTGTCCATTCTCTTTTTATGAAAGAAAGCAGGATCGATTTTATTCCGAGCAATTTGTCTTTTATTTTTCTGAATAGTAAATGCCTGTTTAAAGGATGAAACAGTCAAATGTTTGTATACTGTTACATTAGGAAAGAGACAAAGATTGCATGTTAGCTTTTTAGTATCCTCATCTGATTTGCGCTTTAAATGATAAAGTTTCACAAGCCTGGCTTGCTACTACGGGGCGCCGAATGGGACTCTTGTGATTTTGTACTCGAAATTCAATTTTGTACGGACAAAAGTGAGTTTTGTTCAACAAAAATGAGTTCAGTTTAACAAAAGGTGTAGCATACTACAAATTTAAAATTTTGTCATACAAAATTATCTTTCAGTGGACAAAAGTTACTTTTGTCATGACAAAAATGAATTTTGTCTACAAAAATGATTTTTTTCTACATAAATGATTTTTTTCTACATAAATGAATTTTGTCTACAAAAATGAATTTTGTCTACAAAAATGAATTTTGTCATGACAAAACTGAATTTTGTCATCACAAAATTAAAGTTCTCATAAAACAAATCTGTATCACATAGTTTTGTAAGACAAAAATGATTTTGTTATGACAGAATTGAATTTTGTACAAAACAACAAGAGTCCCATTCGGCGCCCCGTAGCTACAACAGTATAATTAAGAAAGAGGTTACTTTAAATACTTTGAATGCCAATACGTTTAACGTTGTTTTCACCGACTGTATGTGATTTTGGTATTTTATACAGTGAAGGAAGTACATGTTCTTCAAATGACACATAGAAAAAGTAAAATCACAAAAGTACTTAACTCCGAGGAAAATTCAAAACGAAAAGTCCCTAATCAAAAATGGCAAATTCAAAAGCTCAGACACATCAAACGAATGAATAACAACTGTCATATTCCTGACTTGGTACAGGCTTTTCTTATGTAGAAAATGGTGGATTAAACCTGGTTTTATAGCTTGCTTAACCTCTCACTTGTATGAGAGTCGCATAAACTGACATATTACTATTAAAAAATCCAACTTGGTAAGGGTCGTTGAGGTTTATGTTTAGTTTCCAAGTGAATTATCAATACCTAATTCCTTTATAGATCAGTTTATGTTATGAAAAGTTCACACAATAACGATGCTGTTTGGGATTTTATCTGCAGTAACAACAACATATTTGTCCCCGAGGTAGGGCAGGTGCTTAGAAACATTTGGGCCTTCAAAAATCGATAAAGTATTTGTAATCATAGACACATTCAATCTTCACATTATAATTTGTATCAAGGACACCACAGCCTGAACATAAGCCGAAAAAGGTATCTACGTGTTCTTTTTCGTGTTTAGACTTATTTTGATCTGAGCGTAACTGATGAGTCTAGTGTAGACGAAACGCACGTCTGGCGTATTACTTTATAATCCTGGTACCTTTTGATAACTATTTACACTTAGCCAAAGCCACTGCTAGTGGACGTTTCGTCCCCGAGGGTATCACCAGCCAAGTAGTCAGAACTTCGGTGTTGACATAAATATCATTTATATGGTCATTTTCTAAATTTCCTGTTACAAAACTTTGATTTTCTCGAAAAAAAACTATGGATTTTCTTATCCCAGGAGTAGATTACCTTAGCCGTATTTGGCACATTTTTTTGGAATTTTGGGTCCTAAATGCTCTTCAATTTTGTACTTGTTTGGCTTTATAACTATTTTGATCTGAGCGTCACCAATGAGTCGAATCGTGCGTCTGGCGTATTAAATTGTAATCCTGGAACCTTTGATAACTATTGATAACTAATTAGATCAGTCATTACTTTGTATAAGGTTTGACTGATTTCATCGTTTTAACAGTATTTTGAAGTAATGTTTCTGGTTGATGGATTTAAGCACAGGATATTTTCAGGTCACAGGTACTAAGTAATACCACATGGCCAGTAGTGATCAGTAGTAAACTAAATACTCCATAGCAAGAACCAGACAAAGACAAATAATATTATACAAACATAACATAGACATCTAAAGATTGAGCAAAACGAATCAGAAACTGACATAAGTGCAATTAGGAGATACAGACATTATTTCATCGATATCAATAATCTGCAACAAGTGTTGTAAATCAAACATATCAGTAGAATTTGGTATGCTAGCTGTTTGATAAATGTAAGTTTGAATGTGGGTGTGGTTCGAGAGTCACTGATGAGTATTTTTTAGACGATACGAGCGTCTGGCGTAAATATAAAATTTCAATTCTGGTATCTTTAATAACTTTATTGGAAAAACGGTTACCAAACACAAGAATTACAGATTAATAAGGGTAAGTTTTGAAAGTCGAGGAGCAGAGTTGAAAAAAATATGTCTAGCTATAGGAAGGTATAGATATAATACCTATACCCTTGATTTAGTCATTGAAAACATATAGTGTAGCAATTCCTACTCAGCGAATCAGTAGTCTCCCTTTTCTCTACGAAGATGTGTAAAAATATGTGGCATATTTTGTCTATGATGTGCGACAACTGGTTTTTATAGAAGATACAGATAACAGCCCTCTATTGACTATGGAAACAAGTGGTTATTATGCAAAATAGAGAGAAGACCAGACTGCTATTGCAGACTATATTTCGATCTAGGTATGTCGTTGTATATTATTGTGATGTTTTGTTGCCATCTGGTTGACACATATTTCTACATTTATATAGATATAAAACTGACATTGATAACGTATACGAATAAACTTACCAAACGACAATAAGATTAATTTCCCTTATGATAAATATAAGATAAGAAATTGAACGAAGTTGCTTATCAACAATTTTAATTTCAAATCACACGCATCAAAATAGAATGTTTATATTCGATTTGTTTGTTTTTGCTTCTCTGTTTTCATCTGTAAAAGGTAAGTTCTAAATGTTTTAAATTAAAATATGACAAAAAAATGTGCTTGCTTATACATTGACCTTATCTCATTCAAACATTAATTTTTATACATTTTTATTCTATAAATAATGGCCATTACTTTCCATCAATTGCCAAGCAAAGAATTCATGGAAGGACTTACAATCTCAAATCAGAAGTTGGACCTTCATAATTATTAAACATAATAATTCGTAATATTTGTATCTTCTATATATTTGTAGGTGTAGTATGTTACAGATGCCAAGACTCCGATTTATCCACTTGTAATTCTATTGTTGAATGTCGCTCTAACGAGGTGAGTTCATCCAGGATACTGAAATCAGTAACTGTATAAGTATAACCATGCACATGTCTAAACAATATATACATGTTCATCTTGGTCTCTAAATATAATGTAAAATAACAAACAAACAAACAAACAAACAAACAAACAAACAAACAAACAAACAAACAAACAAACAAACAAACAAACAAACAAACAAACAACGAACTCCAAGGAAAATCGAAACGGGAAGTAGTTTATTATAATCAAATGGCAAAACTTAAACACATCAAACGAAACGAAAGTAAATGTTATATTCCTGACTTGGTTCAGGCATTTCCTGATTTCGAAAATATATACAAGTCATACATGTGTTATAATTTTCACAAGGTTGATAATGTTAGTTATAAAATTCGAATATAACGGCTCAGACCATGTGGACATTTACGACACATGCATGTCCCAGGTTAGGGGGAGGGTTGAGATCCCGCTAACATGTTTAACCCCGCCACATTATTTATGTCTGTCTGTCCCAAGTCAGGAGCCTCTAATTCAGTGGTTGTCGTTTGTTTATGTGTTACATATTTGTTTTTCGTTCATTTTTTAAAAATAAATAAGGCTGTTAGTTTTCTCGTTTGAATTGTTTTACATTGTCTTATCGGGGCCTTTTATAGCTGACTATGCGGTATGGGCTTTGCTCATTGTTGAAGGCCGTACGGTGACCTATAGTTGTTAATGTCTGTGTCATTTTGGTCTTTTGTGGATAGTTGTCTCATTGGCAATCATACCACATCTTCTTTTTTATATAAATTATTTCTTGAGTATAACTATACGAATGATTCTAATATGACGTCCTTATTATGCTTTGTAAACAAAGCCGTGTTCTAATGAGCACAAAATATGTTTGACACATGCGCACGAACTTACTGTTTATATTAACGTTATTTCCATCGTTATCCTTTAAAATATATATATTTAAGCAGCTAACATAAACTTTTATCATATTTTTTTTTATGAAACAACATATATTTACCCTGCTCGTAGTTTTTAAACTTATCAAATATGAAATGCAATGCACAGACTCCTCGAGGAGGAAACGGGAACAGCCAAACATTTTTACGATAATTTCGTACGCTTCGACCTATATCAATACTGTATTTCTCCTATTAGAATCGAAATAATTCCATCATGTCCTGCTCTATGCCCATTTTAACATGGGTTGGCATTATATTTGACCACATTTTACACCTCGCTAACGCTCAGCGTAAAACATCGACAAATATAATGCTTACCTATGTTAAAATGACCATAGAGCAGGACATGAGGGAATTATTTCTTAATTTTGCCATTCTATAACTTATTTGCGCCACTTGAGAATGTATTATCATTAGACTTTATCTACAATATGCATTTTTATTTTGGTGATACAGAAAGAGTAGCTATTATATTGGGAAAACAATCATGAGATCTTCACAGTTGCCACACAAATCATTTCGATTTCAGACTGATTTGGTTGACATAAAAATAGAAATATAGTTAATTAAATGTGAAATACAGAAGTATCAAATAGATTTGATAATATCTATTTTTTTCAAGATTTGTCATGGACACAGAAGTAACATCAGTAGGTATACACTTGATTGCATACCAAAAACCGTAAGTAAATTTTTCAAATCAGTTATTGTGTGGATAGATGTTATAACTTTTGGATGGGGTTACAGAATAAAGAATAATGGTCCAAATTTACTAAAAATAGACTCAAAACTTTCAGAATAAATAGGGTATAATAGGGTACTATATAATTATACTACTAGTAGTCAACAAAAGAAACGATACACGACTTTTGAATCAAATTGATCTAAAAGTGTTTAATATAAAACAAAATGAGATGCACTATTTTAAAAACTCTTCATTTTTCATGTATGTGCATATGATTATGAAAATCAAAACATATTGGTAAGAAACTAAATTCCGCACAATAGATCACAGGATTCAAATAAATTTTGCGGAAAATTGGATTAAAATCGACACACTATTTTCAAAGTAGTTACAAAAATTTGTTTACAAATATGCAATTTGCTAATAAGGGTATGTAAATTATTGGTTGAAATATTGTTTTGTTTTGAAAAAAAGTGTTTTTTTGAAATCTAAAAAAAAACCAAATGTTTACGTCTCCAATCAATGCTTTAGATATGAGAAAAAAGTAAAATTACAAAAACACTGAACTCAGAGGAAAATCAAATCGGAAAGTCCGTAATCATGGCCAAATCAAATGACAAAATACATCAAACACGAATGGACAACAACTATCATATTCCTGACTTGGTACAGGCATTTTCAAATGTAGAAAATGGTGGATTAAATCTGGTTTTATAGCGCTAAACCTCTCACTTTGTACGACATTGCATAAAACAACATACTGTAGATTTTAAGTTTGATACCGTGTATTTGAATTTCACTATACATATACTGTATATGGTAATGACAGGATAATGTATACATTTTACCGAATTGTTCTGGGGCCGGATTTTCCTTTACAGATATACTAAGATATACTTAGATTTTTTAAAACAAATTGATGGAAAACATTGTCTTTACCTTTAAATGAGAGGTTGGCATCATTAGTTGGAACTACTGTTTTTAAAATTGTCGTTTTTTGTAAATTTTGTCAGAACAAATTATTTCCCCCAGTGACGTCATGGAAGCAAAAAAAAGTGTTTTTGTAAACGGATTTATATTTCCGTGGTCATTCAGTATAACAATCTTCAATATTGGTCGTATATAATAAAAACTTCATTTTGAATTTTAAAAAAAGTCGTGTATTATTTCTTTTGTTGACTAGTATATAAAGAAAAGCGCACAATGGTGTACTAAAATATAAAGAACAGAGAATAATGTGAAGAACATCAAAAATTGAAATAAATAAATCAAGAATACAAAAACAAAACACAATCCGCTATCCATACCCCCATTTGTTTATTTTGTTCTAGTTGAGATTACCGCTGTAGCGTCCGTGACATAATAGTAGATTAGTACTTTTGATGAAATTAGTTCTAGTTATTCAAACTTGTAAAAGGTGGCTGGACAAATTAGAGAAGATTTCATAAGAATACAAACTCATAAGTAAAAAAAATCCAAGAAAAAACGAAATAACGACAACGCCATAGTAAAAGTTGGATGAATAAAAACTACGATAAACCACATATTTTAAAGAAAACGGAAGAAAAGCAACACGCGTACGAACACCATAAATACAGCAGATGTACCACCATGGCGCCTGGTCGTGGCCTATCAGTGGCCTATCATTGGTGCTCTTGCGAACTTTACATTATAGTCCCCAATTTATTTTTACTACAGACACATTTTTCACAGGTCTAAAATCAAAATACGTATACCTACAACTCATTGATTACATTTGAACATGCATATTTAGAGAAAAAAGGCATAATGTGAAATGTTTTCTGATCTTTGATATGTTTAAGATTTGTGACCAGTTTATAGTTGGAAAGAGAGAACTGACGGCTGGTTGCTGCAGTACTAATTACTGTAACAGTAAGACATTCTTTTTACACATTTTATATACCAAATCGTTATTTTGGAATCTGCGATACATGTCCTGACAATTTTGACGTCCTTCAAAAATAACGTTCGCTTTGCATCAGAAATGATCTTTCTTAGTGTTTATATTTTACTACAACGTTTGTGATATCCAGTCATCGTGGACTACCAGTGATCATGTGTTTTATTCTGTTTTTCCTTATTTGTAATTATACAGTTATCATGGTTATAGTCTGTAGTTAGACAACTTTCATGTTATGTTTTTTTTTCACAACAATTAAAGTTGGGTCCTTTACGGTCCACGGTTTAAGTAATTAAAAAATTCTGTGTAAAACAAGACAGAATGCTTCGGATTTAAACAGCTAAGCTTCAAATGCCGGTATAAATTTCAAGATGTTAACATTGAGAGACATGAACCCGACCGAAGAGCAGAAAACAGCACAAGATCACCAATGGGTCTTGAACACACTTAGAAAATACCGCACCTGGAGTAGGGCTTCAGGTGGCCCATCAACAAAAATATATACTATTTCAGTGATAATTGACGTCACACATAATTCCGAAACATCATGATGTTAAAATGAACTAAAATGAAGAAAAAAAACACATACATGATTAACAAAGTGTATAGATACAAATTTAATTTACATATTTACAGAAAAGTTGTTTGATACGCAAACTGTATCAACCAGAATGACAACATCAGCTACTGGGCAATATACATCAACATTAAAACGTAGGTAAACATATATAGTTTGCAAGAGCTTAAATGTTTCCATCGAATGTATGCGTATAATTCTAATAATCATGGCATTATAGTAGGATACATTTGTTAAGGTGGTACCCAACACTTCCACTTAAATTAATTTGGCTCGTTTAATTTTCTTAAAATTTTTACAAAGTATTTACTTTGACCCTTTGACAAAAATATAAAAATTTCAAAAAATTTGATCCAACCGTTTAGTCAGAAAAAATACACTGGTTATATAGCAGTTTGACAAACACTTATTTTGATCATTGAGAAGCTTAATATTCCCATATGAACACAACATAATTAAAACGTTTTGCTGGTTTTACAGAGTTATCTCCCTGTAGTGTTAGGTACCACCTTAAGTATATCTTAGTCGTAATGGACACAATATATTACCGGGAGTAGTCCGTGTTATAGTAATTTAAAGACAGAATGCCGGTACTCTAAACTTTAATAGCAAGGTCCGGACCGTACAAGGGGTTGGATTCATAAAACTTTGCTCGGTGCTCGGAGCACAAAATTCATGCTTGAAACATGAAATCCAGCATTTTGATTGGTTGATTTTGGAGTATGAGTACAAAAAAACTGACTCGAAAGGTTTATGACCACAAGGCCAGACCTGAAACCTAAATTTACTTTAAAATGGGATACAAAAGTATATACAACACACTATCCATAGAAAAGGATTTGTGTCAAACGCATTAACTTTTTATCGTCTAGGTGGTTTCCATTACGACAAACATAAACTTAACAATGGAATTAATTTAACCAAAGACATGTAAAAAGTTAGATAAACGGATTAACAAATTCTAACATTTCATTATTGACTTTCCATTTTTGAATTTTCCTCGCAGTTTAGTATTTTTGTGATTTTAATATTTAATCTTTTGCAATTTCATGGTCAGTCATATATAGAACGGATTCATTTAGTACAAAATATGATGAATTTATAAGGGTCATCATAAATTAGCGAATCATTATTTCAGGACTATAAATCTATTACTGAAATAAAACTTAAGTAAAATGTCTCAAAGGCAAAAGTGGACTAATACGATTATAGTTCTTGTTCTTTGAAGACCATTTGATTTTTCTCCCCTGAAACGTTTGTTAAAAAATCATCAGATACTTTCGCAACCAAATATGGATTTATTTACAAATATTTTAGTTTGTTAGTAGATGATAATTATTCAAGAAACACTTGTTTTGAAAGCAGGATATCAGAGTCGTACAACTTTTAATTTGTTTTTTTCGGTATCAAACTGTATTTTCCTCTAGTCATCATTTGGTCCACCAACAAGGTCAAAAATAGAAAACAGATTGACGAAACCTACTTGAATTTTCATATAAAAGTGTCAAACATATAACAAATTTACATATAGCTATATAGTATATAATTCGGAACGCAAATCATTACCGTATAATAAATAAGTAGTGTAGAAAGTTTATTTTTAAATTACAAAAATGTCACAGCCATATGCATACATAGAATATTAAAATTTAATTGTAAAATGTTAAGCATAATCAAATCAAGAATACATTATTTAAAAATCAAGAATATTTTTAGGAAACAAGCTTCACAATTAATTAACTTTAGCAGTGTACTATTCTTTTTAATTGTCTCTATAGCAACAAGTGGTAAAACAACTATGATGAATAATACGAATACCATCCCACGGATATCAACGACAACTAATGTGATGACGTCAACAACAAAACCCACAACCAATAAGCGTAAGGATAATGATGTACTACTTTTGTTTAATTATAGTGTTTACACTCGGCTTCTGAATATAAAAGCAATGCGAAAACAGGCACTTTATATAGATTTCTAAGTGTATTCGACTGAGATGAAAGATTTCAGGATGCATATTTTTGATTAATTTTAGTAACTGAGTATCGTGGACTAGCACTTTTATTTTTGTATTGCACACGTCGTGTGTTTCTAATAAATAATTTTGACTGAAAGACCATGATTTATTTGCTAATCTTTATTAGCTTTAATTAGCTTTCAGTTACTGTGAATACTGTTAGATTGGCATTTTTGTCTTTTGTCCAAAAACAGACAGCGCATTGAAAGAAAATATGCCCACACACAGAGAACAGAAAATTAACGATTGAGCAAAAATAACCAAATCAAAATTCAGGAATCAGTATTGGTGCTTTGGAAGGATAACGTTCCTGCTTCAAAAGTGAAAATCGTTAGCTATAGCTACTCATTAAAATGTATTCACAAAAAATCAAAACAAATTACAATTTTAACTGTGTGGATCCAAAATTTGATGTTTAAAAGGGATGGGGCGCTATTTTGAATTAGGAGGCAAAGGACCATATTTTGAAGAAGAATGGATGTAATTTTACCTAGAAATTAATTGTCTTCTGTTTTTAAGGGCGCATGCGCTCCGTCTGATTACGTATCTGTAACTGTTTTACTTTAACATTATAGGAATATCATGTATGGTTTGTACTGGTCCTCCTGTTATATGTGAAAAGCTATATAACTCAGAACTCTGCTTAGACCCTAATAAACCTCTATGCCTAACTGAAGTTGCAAATCAACAAGATGGTTCAAGGACTGTTATTAGAAGGTATGTAGACATTGAAATAAGATAATATTCAGCTGTATAAAGAGGGACGAAAGATACCAGAGGGACAGTCAAACTCACAAATCGAAAATAAACTGACAACGCCATGGCTAAAATTGAAAAAAGACAAACAGACATACAATAGAACACATGACATAACATAGAAAACTAACGAATGGGCAACATGAATCCCACCAAAAACTAGATGTGTTCTCAGTTGAAATACACTTTGAACAGAACATAATGAGATGCATTTGATATGTTGAGAGGTTGGCAGCACGAAATTAACCGATTTATTTTTACAAAAAGCTGTTCCGAATGTGAATGTAGTGTCAAATAAGCTACCCGATTCGAGCAATCATTTAACTACAATACAAAAACTGACTTGTTTGGTATCAACGTTCTAGTGATAGTCGAAGTTTTTCAACTCAAATTGACATGTCCGTTTATTTTTAGTTGCTCCGAGTGTGAATTTCTCTTTAGATCATAAAATTGAGAATGGGAATAGAAAATTTGTCAAAATTGACAACAATCCGACCAAAAAGTAACGACAACTCATATGAATAGTCATTCATGCTATATGACGTCAAGTGTTAAGATAGTTAATATAATATAACTGTCAAACTATTGGCGTGTTTTTTTTAAATCCCATACTGTAAGTCATATTAACTAAGATTTAAAACAGAAGTAAACATACCACATAGAAACATCCCATATACTAACTACTAAAAGAATTAATTTGATAGAAGATGCTGAGCTCAGAAACTAAATAGTTGGTCTATTTCATTTTTTTTTTATATAAAGGCGATGTTTTTGGTCATAATTGTGATATCATACGATCAACTATTTACTTTCTAAGCACAGTTCTCCTATCAATTTAACGCTTTGAGTAATTAGTACATGGCATGTTTCTTTGTGGTATTTGACTAGAAACAGATGGGGTATTATTATAGTTTTTATTTTCACTGAATATTGAAAGGAAATTTAATATAAGTACTCGTATTTATCATTCTAACGTTGCTTTTGTTATGATCATTAAATTATTATTGCTGTTGATATTGTTTTTCTGTGGCTCTATCTTTATGGTTGTTATTATTATATGGATTCCTTCTTTTCTTTTCGTGGATATCAATTTTCGTGAATTGTGGAAAAAGTGAATTGACGTTGATTTCTTGGTTTTTCCTATGTCTGCATACAACATAAAAATGTATGATGTAGTATGATTAGCACTGAGACGACTCTCCACCAAAGAACAAATATCATAGAAGTTAACAACGATTGGATAGGTCATCGCATGCTCTTCAACAATGAGCAAAACACATACCGCATAATAAGCTCTTAAAGCCCCCGATTTGACAAATGGAAAAGAGAAAACGAACAGCCTGCATTATGTACATACAGAAATATATGACAACCACTGAGTAACAGGACCCTGATTGTGGACATACATATACAAAATCTTTAAACATGATAAGCATAAAGAAAATGTATAAATCGTTAAAATTTATATTAATGGTTTACCTTTACGCACGTAATGCACGTAAATTGGTATCCCACAAATAAAAATGAATCCACTGTTTTGATATTTTATTATACAAGTGAGAGGTTTAGCTAGCTATAAAACTAGGTTCAATCCAACTTTTTCTAAAGAAGAAAATGTCTGTACTAAGTCAAGAATATGACAGTTGCTAACCATTCGTTCGATGTGTTTTAACTTTCGATTTTTTCATTTGATTAGGGACTTTCCTTTTCTGAATTTTGCTCGGAGTTCAGTAATTTTGTGATCTTACTTTTTATATGTTTTAATTCGCAGATGTGGAACAGAAGCAGAATGTCGAAGAGACTGGTGGATAGGGTCATCTGACAGTGACAAATGTACAAATTTCGACATCAATTATATCTATACATTACAATTTCAATGTACTTATTGTTGTACAACAGATAATTGTAACGATGGTGGCATACCAGCTAAGTCAACACTGTACAGACCATATAAATAAAACAATGTTGTACACCTGATAATTGTAACGTCGATGGCATACCAGCTAAGTCAACCCTTTACATACCATACAAATAAAACCATGTTCTACAACAGATAATTGTAATGTTTGTGGCATACCAGCTTAGTCAACCCTGTACATACCATAAAAATAAAACAATGTTGTACAATAGATAATTGTAACGTTGGTGGCATACCAGCTAAGTCAACACTGTACATACCATAAAAATAAAACAATGTTGTACTACATATAATTGTAACGTTGGTGGCATTCCAGCTAGGTTAACACAGCACATACCATATCAATAAAACAATGCTGTATCACAGATACTTGTAACGTTAATGGCTTTCCAGCTAAGCCAACCCTGTACATATCATATAAATAAAACAATGTTGTACTACAGGTAAATGTAAAGTTGGTGGCATACCAGCTATGTCAACCCTGTACATACCATATAAATAAGACAATGTTGTACAACAGATAATTGTAACGTTGGTGGCATACCAGCTAAGTCAACACTGTACATACCATAAAAATAAAACAATGTTGTACTACAGGTAATTGTAACGTTGGTGTCATTCCAGCTTAGTCAACACTGTACATAATATACAAATAAAACCATGTTGTACAACAGATAATTGTAACGTTGGTGGCATACCAAAGAAATCAACACTGTACATACCATAAAAATAAATCAATGTTGTACTACAGGTAATTGTAAAATTGGTGTCATTCCAGCTCAGTCAATACTGTACATAATATACAAATAAAACAGTGTTGTACAACATATTATTGTAACGTTGGTAGCATACCAGTTAAGTCAACCCTGTACATAATATTCAAGTCACCCCTGTACATAACATATAAATAAAACAATGTTGTACTACAGATAATTGTAAAGTTGGTGGAATACCAGCTAAGTCATAGCAGGACATATCACATAAATAAAACAATGTTGTACTACACGTAATTGTAATGTTGGTGTCATTCCAGCTAAGTCAATACTGTACATAATCTACAAATAAAACAGTGTTGTACAACAGATAATTGTAACGTTGGTGGTATACCAGCTTAGTCAACCCTGTACATACCATATAAATAAAACAATGTTGTACTACGGGTAAATGTTAAGTTGGTGGCATACTAGCTAAGTCAACATGTACATACCATATAAATAAAACAATGTTGTATTACATATAATTGTAAAGTTGGTGGCATACCAGATAAGTCAACCCTGTACATACTATATGAATAAAACAATGTTGTACTACAGATAATTGTAACGTTGATGAATTTCCAGCTTATTCAACCCTATACATACTATATATTAAATAAAACAATGTTGTACTACACGTAATTGTAACGTTGGTGGCATACCAGCTAAGTCAACACTGTACATACCATACAAATAAAATAATACACCTTATCGCTATTTAGTCCAGTCCGGAAAAAAACAGTCATTTATACAACTTCCTGTTTGGGTCATGCCGCCAAAAATAGAGGTCATCAGTAGTGAGCGGAGGGAGGAAAAAGTTTAGAAAGCGATCATAAAGAAACTGTGATAGAATATGATCCACTTTTTTCGATATTAAAATTAAAGTAAAAAAATATTTTGTTTGAAGCATTTACGGTAGTTTAAACAGGTCTCATTAAAAAGTATCATGCGTGGTGAATTGTTTAAACCGGCTCCCAGACAGCTTCAACTGGATGAAAAAGTTGTGTTATTCTAAAACTTATCCGGAATGGAATAAATAGCGATAAGGTGTATGTTGCACTACAGATAATTGTAAGTTTGGTGGCATACTAGCTAAGTCAACCCTGTACATACCATACAAATAAAAAAATGTTGTACAACAGATAATTGTAATGTTGGTGGAATACCAGATAAGTCAACCCTGTACATACCATAAAAATAAAGCAATGTTGTACATCAGATAATTGTTACGTTGGTGGTATACTAGCTAAGTCAACCCTGTACATACCATATAAATTAAACAATGTTGTACTACAGATAATTGTAACGTTGGTGTCATTTCAGCTAAGTCAATACTGTACATACCATATAAATAAAACAATGTTGTACAACAGATAATTGTAACGTTTGTGGCATATACGTAAAGTCAACCCTGTACATACCATATAAATTAAACAATGTTGTACTACAGATAATTGTAACGTTGGTGTCATTTCAGCTAAGTCAATACTGTACATAATATACAGATAAAACAGTGTTGTACAACAGATAATTGTAACGTTTGTGGCATACCAGTTAGGTCAACACTGTACATACGATAAACATAAAACAATGTTGTACTACAGATAATTGTAAAAGTTGTGGCATACCAGCTAAGTCAACACAGTACATACCATATATTAAACAATGTTTTACTACAGATAATTGTAACGTTGGTGTCATTCCAGCTAAGTCAATACTGTACATAATTTACAAATAAAACAGAGTTGTACAGCAGATAATTGTAACGATGGTGGTATACCAGCTAAGTCAACACAGTACATACCATATAAACAAAACAATGTTGTACTGCAGATAATTGTAACGATCATGACATACCAGCTTAGTCAACCCTGTTCATACCATACAAATAAAACAATACACCTTATCGCTATTTAGTGCAATCCGGAAAAAAACAGTCGTTTATACAACTTCCTGTTTGGGTCAGGCCGCCAAAAATAGAGGTCATCAGTAGTGAGCGGAGGGAGGAAAAAGTTTAGAAAGCGATCATAAAGAAACTGTGATAGAATATGATCCACTTTTTTCGATATTAAAATTAAAGTAAAAAAATATTTTGTTTGAAGCATTTACGGTAGTTTAAACAGGTCTCATTAAAAGTATCATGCGTGGTGAATTGTTTAAACAGGCTGCCAGACAGCTTCAACTGGATGAAAAAGTTGTGTTATTTTAAAACTTATCCGGAATGGAATAAATAGCGATAAGGTGTATGTTGCACTACAGATAATTGTAAGTTTGGTGGCATACTAGCTAAGTCAACCCTGTACATACCATACAAATAAAACAATGTTGTACAACAGATAATTGTAATGTTGGTGGAATACCAGCTAAGTCAACACTGTACATACCATAAAAATAAAACAATGTTGTACAACAGATAATTGTAACGTTGGTGGCATACCAGATAAGTCAACCCTGTACATACCATAAAAATAAAACAATGTTGTACATCAGATAATTGTTACGTTGGTGGTATACTAGCTAAGTCAACCCTGTACATACCATATAAATTAAACAATGTTATACTACAGATAATTGTAACGTTGGTGTCATTTCAGCTAAGTCAATACTGTACATACCATATAAATAAAACAATGTTGTACAACAGATAATTGTAACGTTTGTGGCATACCAGTTAAGTCAACCCTGTACATACCATATAAATTAAACAATGTTGTACTACAGATAATTGTAACGTTGGTGTTATTTCAGCTAAGTCAATACTGTACATAATATACAGATAAAACAGTGTTGTACAACAGATAATTGTAACGTTTGTGGCATACCAGTTAGGTCAACACTGTACACACGATAAACATAAAACAATGTTGTACTACAGATAATTGTAACGATCATGACATACCAGCTTAGTCAACCCTGTTCATACCATACAAATAAAACAATACACCTTATCGCTATTTAGTGCAATCCGGAAAAAAACAGTCGTTTATACAACTTCCTGTTTGGGTCATGCCGCCAAAAATAGAGGTCATCAGTAGTGAGCGGAGGGAGGAAAAAGTTTAGAAAGCGATCATAAAGAAACTGTGATAGAATATGATTCACTTTTTTCGATATTAAAATTAAAGTAAAAATATATTTTGTTTGAAGCATTTACGGTAGTTTAAACAGGTCTCATTAAAAAGTATCATGCGTGGTGAATTGTTTAAACAGGCTCTCAGACAGCTTCAACTGGATGAAAAAGTTGTGTTATTTTAAAACTTATCCGGAATGAAATAAATAGCGATAAGGTGTATGTTGCACTACAGATAATTGAAAGTTTGGTGGCATACTAGCTAAGTCAACCCTGTACATACCATACAAATAAAACAATGTTGTACAACAGATAATTGTGATGTTGGTGGAATACCAGCTAAGTCAACACTGTACATACCATAAAAATAAAACAATGTTGTACAACAGATAATTGTAACGTTGGTGGCATACCAGATAAGTCAACCCTGTACATATCATAAAAATAAAACAATGTTGTACATCAGATAATTGTTACGTTGGTGGTATACTAGCTAAGTCAACCCTGTACATACCATATAAATTAAACAATGTTGTACTACAGATAATTGTAACGTTGGTGTCATTTCAGCTAAGTCAATACTGTACATACCATATAAATAAAACAATGTTGTACAACAGATAATTGTAACGTTTGTGGCATACCAGTTAAGTCAACCCTGTACATACCATATACATTAAACAATGTTGTACTACAGATAATTGTAACGTTGGTGTCATTTCAGCTAAGTCAATACTGTACATAATATACAGATAAAACAGTGTTGTACAACAGATAATTGTAACGTTTGTGGCATACCAGTTAGGTCAACCCTATACATACGATAAACATAAAACAATGTTGTACTACAGATAATTGTAACGATCATGACATACCAGCTTAGACAACCCTGTTCATACCATATAAATAAAACAATGTTGTACTACAGATAATTGTAAAGTTGGTGTCATATCAGCTTAGTCAACCCTGTAGATACCATATAAATAAAACAATGTTGTACTACAGATAATTGTAAAGTTTGTGTCATACCAGCTTAGTCAACCCTGTACATACCATATAAATAAAACAAGAAAATCCTTAGTTTTCCGAATTAAACGGATTGCCATAATGTAAGAAAAACAAGCGTTACATATGAAACAATAAACAATGCATGCAATTGTTATAAAATATCGACATACCGTGAACATTTTAGGACGTCATCACATGAGTTGACTATCTGCATGAATGCTATAGGCTTGCTTTGTACATTTCACTCAGATACAAAAGAAAATAAATATTAATATAGATAGACAAGCTAAAACTGGCGGTAAGCATGTGGAATATTGTGTCGCTCTTCTTCATTACTTATTATATACACACTGATAATGCAAATCATCATTGTATCTCTTTTTCGAAAATGTTTGTCATATAGCAGTGTTCGTAGTTTGACTTTTACAGCTGATATTCGTTCCTTGCAAACATGTTTATCCTCGCCACTTTTGTTTTGTGCCTTATTGAATCAATAGCCTGTAAGTCAGTTATTGTCATGTTTACGTGTCTGTCATATTTGTTTTGAGTAAATTGTTTTCTTGACGTATGTTTTCTCGTTTGAATTCTTTCGTTGTTTCATTCTTTTCATGTTAGGTGGGTTTTTTTGTTGTTGAATATATGAGTTGTGTTTTCATCGTTCAAGCCATACAGTTTCCTATATTCGCTTATAACTGTATTTGAAGTTTGGTGGATAAATTTTCTTATCGACAAGCATACCTTCTTATTAGTACATGTACATGGTATCATTAATGCAAGAAAAAGAGGGACGAAAGATACCAAAGGGACAGTCAAACTCATAATTCTAAAACAAACTGACAACGCCATGGCTAAAAATGAAAAAGACGCATTATTTTTATTAATTCTAATACTGTGATATAAATATTCAAGACTTATTGATAAATTATTACAGCTGTGTTTGCAATATTAATACATAATGTTATTCGTAAATCAAGTCATAGTTCCAATATAATTAGTTTGAGTACCTTTCACCAAACACAAACATTATTTGTATTTATTTTTTTATTTTAGTAGATTTGTTATCTGTTATGTACGTCCGTCTTTATTTATCAGTGCTGAAATTTTGTATTTTTATACATATGTTAATCATGGTATTTGATATTGTTGTCTCATTGGCACTCGTACCACATCTTCCTATATAACTAATAAACAAATATTACCCATTGACCTCCGATTATTGGTACTGGCACTCCAAACACAAGCTATATGAATTAATTTTATCTTTCCATCAGATATACCTGCTGAGTTATGTGTTCTGCATGTGCTTTCTTTTAGCCCAGATCAGAAATATAATGCGTGCAAGTGACCATATTTCTATTCCATAATCATTCCAAAACAAACATACACCAAATTTAATAAACGTTAAAGGCAATGCGACTTCTTTCATTTGAGAAATTGTATTTCAATTGAAAATTATAAATGAATCAAGAGCTTAATTTTTTTTGTTTTTAATCACATTCACGAAATAAATATGGATTAAATGTGTTCTAAAATTTAGGAGTAGAATGTCGATGGAAAAGTTGTAATAGGACAATGGAGGACAAGACATTGCCTTTTGAAAGTCCATCGAACTATAAAAGAGTTTTTCTTTAAAAAAAATCAATTTCACAGAAAAGTTGTTCGGGATTTTCTTAAACTCTTTTAAAAGGAGGAATTCTGAAATGACGTACTTCAGTCTTATAATTTGTAAACACCAGCGTGATAAAATCTCGATCTATCTACTCTTAGCGCAGTCTCAGAAATGATTAAGTCAAATCAATGGCCTTGACTATGTATCTCACACGTGAATCCACCTTTATCTTCCGTTAAAGGCAAACACTATGTCGATTTCACCGTGTTGAATTAAAAATTTCAAATGACTCAATTATAAAACTGTTCGTTTTATTAAAATGCATGCACAAATGAATCAATGAATGTGAGCTTGGATAATTCTACACACAAACATTTGGCTTGCATGAACTATTTCTTTAAGTGCACAGATTTTGTTAAACAATTAAATATACAATTTGTTTTGCTATAAAATTACATGATTTTGATAATTGTCATGCAAGAACCATAACTGTCTACCTTGCCGTCATCAAATTGCACCCACACATTGTCATTCACGTCTAACTCTACTGCTACTGTAGCAGGACCGGTATCATATGTATTATCATATATATAGGTTTGTGATACAATATTGGAATTTTTATAGATATAGACATGGCTATCTCGAGATGCAGCTTGAGCAAGCACCCAAATAGAAACTATATAAAGTCCATCTTTGGTGCAGTTGAACTTTCCAGTGGATTGAAACGAAGAAAGGTTGTCAATTCCTACATTGGTTTTCACTTCATCAAATTTAATAGTCTCTCCAACTGACAAAACTTTATCATGACTAACGCAGGATGTCATTGCCACTGAAATAAAATGCATTGCACTATGAGAAAGGTAAATAACAAAAATACCGAACTATAGGAATATTCAAAACGGAAAGTCTCTTATCAAATGACATAATCAAAAGCTAAAACACATCAAACGTATGGAAAATATATGCCGGACTTGTTACAGGCATTTCCTTATGTAGAAAATACATATATTAGTTAAACCTCTCACTTTTACGACAGTCGTGTTAAATTCCATTATTTGAACGAAACAAACAGACATGTGATAAATAGGGGTACAGCAGTCAACATCGCGTTACAATCTTAATGCACTATATATAATTGCCTTGACATATCACCCTTATAGGGTTTGATATGAACTCCAGTTTATCATTATTTGTTTAATTGATATGACTATTGCAGGAGATACTTATAGATGTTTTCGTTTCATGATTATATTTCCTAATATATATACATATATTATATATTCGTTATGTTAATAGATAAATGTTTTACATATACCCTTCAAATATCCCACAGAATATCACTTGAAAACATGTTCAGTCTATGGAAGAAGCGATTCGATAAAAGCTTTTCTTATATCAACGAGCGATATTGTCTTATATCAACGAGTTGCATTGTGGGGAATTTCAGACGAATGTTAGCAGTTGTACGAAGAAAGGCAGATTTCTCGGTATAACGTAATGACTCTTTTCTTAAAACAGGGTGACATTTAACATGACATACGTCTGGTGTATAATTTTCATGAGTTATTTTATGTAATAACAAGCAAGGTGTATTTAAACAAGAAAATTGAATTATTGAATAAATGAAACATAAATGCACGATTTATCATTTGTAGATGTACACATTCTATAAATATCATGTAGCAAATTCAGTGGAATGCAATTGAGATGAATTCAATTGTTTGCTACGCCAAAATCACCTATAAGTCAACGATACTGCTATATTTTAAAATATCAATGCGATATTTGTCTTATATCATAGCGATGATTTTTTAATATCAAAAATTTATGAATGCGATACTTTTCTAATATAACTGCTATAGTTTTCTAATATAGAATTAATACGATCACACTTCACAATGCATGTCAAGAAAACTGCAAACATAATTCACAAACTTAGATCATGACCAGTTCAATGTTTTAGGATCAACATCACTAAAATTTGTAACACAATTAACGCTTACATGAACTTATCATTCCGAAAATGTTGCTTGCCCTATTGATAGTTAGTTGAAAGTGTTAACAACCTGTTCAGTCTATTGTTTTCAATCACATGGTTTAACCAACTAACTAACATGTTTAACCCCGCCACATTATTTATGTATGTACCTTGCCCAAGTCAGGAGCCTGTAATTCAGTGGTTGTCGTTTGGTTATGTGTTACATATTTGTTTTTCGTTCATTTTTCTTTTATATATAATAAGGCCGTTATTTTCTCGTTTGAATTGTTTTACATTGTCTTATCGGGGCCTTTTATAGCTGACTATGCCGTATGGGCTTTGCTCATTGTTGAAGGCCGTACGGCGACCTATAATTGTTAATGTCTGCGTTATTTTGGTGGACAGTTGTCTCATTGGCAATCTTACCACTTCTTCTTTTTTATAATTCTATTTGAAGTGATGATGCAATGGCGGAATTTAAAAGCGATTGCAAATACGTCTACCGACCTATTAGATTCTAATTTACTGGTCACACTGCTATAGTCTACCCACCTTGGTAACATCGAAATAGACAAAAATATATCATTACTTAAAAGAAACATTCATTCAAACAATCCAATCCAATACAGCTCCAAATTACAATGAATATTCAAATGGTAAAATGAATAATCCAAACAAATTAAAATGTACAAATGCTGATGTCCCGCTCTTTGAAGATAGCCTCAGACTATAAAAATTGGACAACTTCAGATACAACGAAAATCAAAAATCTTGTCAAACAGAAAATAAATTTATTATTAACATAGCAAAAGATATTGAGAAGGAAGACAGTTCTTTTTGGATATCAAAGACTTTTCCCCGTTGGTTAATCGATATCTCTATGAACATAATCAGCTCGCCGCCTGGACGCTCTTTTACATCGCGATGACCGTGAGGGTATTCCGATGTATTGTTGCCACAGAGATTTGACTTTCGTTTTTGGCTAGTAACCGATCGTATAAATACGCGAACTTTTCTTAGTGCAAAATAACAATCCGTATCGCTTGTTATAAATTCATTTCTTCAACGAGTACTACAAAAAATGTTTAGAACACAAATAAATAAGATGTAAATGTCTTTTGACGTTAGAAATGTGTATATTCGTTCTTTCGTTCATTGTGTATTAATTTACGTTTTTTGATGGAGTTAAGTCTGCCAATTGATATTCTATCGTGTGTTTTTCTATGTTGTGATGTTATGCTATTGTTTAAGAAAAAGGGAGAAGGTTTGGATCCATAAAACGTTTAATCCCGCTGCAAATGTTTACACCTGTCCAAAGTCAGGAATCTGATGTACAGTAGTTGTCGTTTGTTTATGTAATATATACGTGTTTCTCGTTTCTCGTTTTTTTATATAGATTAGACCGTTGGTTTTCCCGTTTGAATGGTTTTACACTAGTAATTTTGGGGCCCTTTATAGCTTGTTTGGTGTGAGCCAAGTCTAAGTGTTGAAGGCCGTGCATTGACCTATAATCATGGTTTACTTTTTTTTAAATTGTTATTTGGATGGAGAGTTGTCTCATTGGCACTCACACCACATCTTCCTACATCTATATATCTTTTCTATATTCATAAATTTAGATTGTTCAGTTGGAGGACTGGAAAGCAGTTATTTATAAGGGGACATTTTAAAGATTTATAGATATAAGAAGATGGTGCATGATTTCGAATGAGACAACTTTCCATCAAAGTAATAATTTGTTTAAAGTAAACCATTATAGATAAAAGTAGGTCCTTAAACACGGAGCCTTGGCTCACAGTGAACACCACGCTATATAGGAACAAGAACATTGCTAGTGTTATACCATTCAAACAGGAAAACCAACGGTCTAATTTAAAAAAAAAAAAGGAGATTCAAAAGTACAGGTCAATCATTTTGATACTTAGCTATTTGATTATTTGATTACGGCATTGTTTATTAAACTCTTATTTGATTAGATTTGCTTCCAAAACCAATTGAGAAATTTGTAAGATGTTACCAAAAACAATTTGAATTTAAGCAATGGTCTTAAAACTGCTTATTTACATACAATACTACTAAGAAGTAAAATTTAAAAAAATACTGAACTCCGAGGAAAATTCAAATCAGAAAGTCCGTTATCAAATGGTATAATCAAATACGAAACCACACCAAACGAATGGATAACAACTGTCATATTTCTGACTCGGTACTGGCATTTTCAAATTTTGAAAATGGTGGAGTGAACCTGGTTTTATAGCACTTCACCTCTCACATGTATGACAGTCTCATCAAATTCTGTCATATTTACCACGATGCGCGAACAAAACAGACATAATAGGTAAAATTGTCAAAATATGGGTACAACAGTCTAATATTAATACTAATCGGTACTAAAATTGATATAACAAAAACACCGCTATGATATTTTAAAAGTATCGCATTGATATTTTAAAAGTATCGCATTGTTTATTTATGTATATAAGAAAAACACAGCACTTCAAATTTTATACTGACATAACCGTAAGCTTCTAACTAATTTCTGCATGTATATTTACACTCAATTGTTGTTTATATTTGAACAATAAGTTTTAAAATTAGTATTTTCTTAATTTTTCGTTGCCGAAAACAACATTTTCCGCATGGAATGTCTGCATATTTACAATTGATATTAGACAATATCGCTATGTGATATAAGAAAAGTTTTTATCGATACGCTTCTTCCATAGACTGATGTTCGTTGGAATATATTTTTAAAAATTGCTAAAAAAAAATTGATTTTATTTTCATTAAAACCCAAAACCCTTGATATATATAAAATATGTATATTAGAATAAGAAGATAAACAGATAAGCAGTTGCTTATACTGTATTAACTACTTCGCAATATATAGATGTTTCGAAATACTGTAAATTCAGATATTATTGCGATTTTTTTTCCTGAAATTTAAAATGCAACGGAGTGAGGATCGCAATAATAACAACTAAAATACTTAGATATGTTTTCAGATTTTACTTTTTGCATTTTTGTGCTTACTTTAAAAATGGCTATAATAAATTCATGCAATTATCTCAGAATTTATAAAATAAAAAAAAAAATGTGAGGTTGCAACTGGAGTTGATTATTATCATTCATTCATACCTTTTTCTGTTGCTTTATCAACACGAGCATCTGTCATATTCGTACTCCGCTCAATTTGATCTATTTTGCCATAAACATCCACCATACATGTATTATAGTTGTTTTCCATTGCTTTAAAGGCCACCTGTGTTTGATGTTGGAAAAGTTCTTGTCTTTTTCCTAGGTAATTCACATTCTTCTGGTTATTAATAGTCTCGTTATATAACGCTAGAAAGTCCTGATTTCTCGCCTGCTGGTTAAAAGCCAATGAATTTGTTTGTGATCTGATACTTTGCAACTCTTGTTTTA
The DNA here is from genome assembly GCA_037788925.1 of Mytilus galloprovincialis. NCBI lineage: Eukaryota > Metazoa > Mollusca > Bivalvia > Mytilida > Mytilidae > Mytilus > Mytilus galloprovincialis. The sequence goes on along the minus strand of CM075338.1, from coordinate 68,442,864 downwards.
GTCCCTTCAAATCCTGAACAAGTTTGAGCTGCTCTAAGGCCTGGACATCTACAACCAATTGCTGTTGTCTTTTGTGACACCCGAAGTTCATTCTCAATTGCGGTATACTTTCCTTGTAAATTGTCAAAATTGTGTTGTAGCTTTGTGTTTTTGTCTTGAAGGTCACGAATTATCCGCTGTAATTGTTGCGGTCCATTTGTATCATTCATTTTCCCATTCGTTGTGAATGAATGTTCAATAGATGCTAACTTTTGTTGTATCTGCGACGTCAGTAGCGTTAATGTCTTATCCGAATCGGTTTTCATGCGGTCCATTTGGTGTCGAAGAAAAGTAACATCATATTTTTGTTCATTTTTCGCTTCGTAAAATTCACTAAATGTTACATACTGCTTATTCCCCAACGGGCTATTCGAGGCATTATTGGTGCTGGGTTCTAACAGGAACCCTTCACATAAACAGAGATATGTGATAATAGAAAGCACTGCACTTAACATTCTCAGTAATGATAAAATCACTGTGTGGTTTTTTTATGTAATTTTAAAGCACACTATACAGCGACAAATGTCCGATCGCACCCTTGTTTGATAGATAACAATTAGCTATCGTTTTAAGTTTAGTTACAATAAATACAAATAAAGTAAGTGAATCAAGGTTATAGTTATCTTTTTTAAAACAGATACTACACGAAACATCGTAATTCTTGATCTAAAGGTTATCTTTACATTTGTTTAAACACAATATCTATAAAATCAAAGACATAACAAGTGGCAACTAGGCAAAATTATATAATATCTTAAAATATTTAAATGAATATTGAACTCTCAACTCCCTAAAAAGAGGATTAAATATTATATGTATATACAAACGTGTATTATGTCTGGGTTTGTTTTAAGAATTTTTATTGTGCTAAATATAGATTCGTGTCATCAATATGTTACTTTCTCTCTGTTCTGTTACGCTTGACAACACGAGTGGAATGAATTGGATCCATAATCATACAAGCAAAATACTATAAATAAACTCTTCATAGATATCAGGATTGAAATTGTATGTTTACGCCAGACGCGCGTTTCGTCTACGAAAGACTCATAAACGCACAACAAATTCTAAACAACTACATGTACCCTTATGTTGTGACCTTGTTGACGGTCCCCTATCCTTTTTACTATGATTGCACATAAAATTTTCACTTTTGAGGCAGTTAATTAAATTAATACTATATTTGAAATCTTATGCAACACCGATTATTTTAACGTCCATTTAGGTTAAATAACGTCACAAATAAATTGACTTCAGATCATTTGGCTGTTTTGTTAGGTGCTTTTAGTCATGACGTCCAAAACGTATTAATACCTTTCTACATCCTAAACTTTCAATGTTTTGTGTATAATTGTTCCTGGAGAAGGAAACTCCTGAATAACTTGACTGTCCTTTTTGTGTCATACAGTTTCAAGTGTTTTAGTTCACGCTATACAGATGAAGAGAAATTTACGTAAATGCGTTATGTAAAAAAATTCGTAACTGTCCTCCGTTTTCTAAACAGCAAATAAACATGAAAGACGACAAATGTATCCTCGTCTTTTCCTCAGGTTGGTGCCATTTATAATTTTTGTTCATTAAGATTATTTTGCTATATATAAGCTCGTAAGTCTTTATAGGCTGGGTATTGATCCTTTTTTTTTATGATGTTAACGTTTTTTGTATTTTAATGTAGATCAATATGTGACACTTTAATAAACTATTATTTATTATTACTATTATTATTATTGCATGCCTTTTTATTATTTCGAACATGATGAATAACTCATATTTAGGATAGTACTTTCTCAACTATCATAATTTGTACCTGCTAATGTTTGCTGACATAATAGATCATAACATATGTTTAAATATATTTGTTATGACTGACAGATTAATTTTAACATAAAGTTTGTACAAAGTATAATGTATAAAGCTGAACAGTAAATACTCTGTTATCCTCTTTCCCTTTCAATCTCACAATAGCTTATAATTAAGATTTAATTTTTATTTCAATTTCACCCTCTTAACAGAAAGATTTGTTTACATTTATAAATGTATTAGAAATAACAAAGTTCTTGAGCTAAATTGCATGAAGAGTTAAGTTAAAACATATTTTATGTTTCCTAAATAAAATATAAGATATGAAATGCAAAGGTGAATCGAACAATTTTTTACGTTTTTACGTCCTATGATATAAAATCTTATCCTTAAACTTTAACCTGATATGCTCCGTCATAACTAACGAACAAACGACAGACAGACCAGAAAACATAGTTATCGCCATTAAAATGAACAGTCTGGTAATACTAACTGACATTAGGGAAATATCAAAGAAATTAACCCATCACATTTGATATGATTGTTATCAATTTTGTAGTTGCATACATTTATATTTATTCAAACATGATGAATAATTCATATTTAGGATATTACTATTTCAACCATATAATATAATTTGTATCTGATCATGTTCGCTGACATAATATATTATAACATATGTTTAAATACATACTTTTGACTGACATAATATTTTTAGCATTACATTTCTACAAAGTATTATGGTAAAGCGGAACAGTGATTTTTTTTTTATTCCACTTCCGTTTTCAGGTAGAAATCTCTCAAAAAAAGGTGAAGGTTTGACTTTTATTTTTTATTGCACTCCATTAATAGAATGATTTGTTTACTTTTTAAATGAATAAAAAACCAAAGTACCTGAGCTACTATGGATTTCCTGAATAAAATGCTAGGAAATGCTAAGATGGTTCGAACAATATGTTTTTCACTATGTCATGTTATTCTTAGTAGAAATTCCATGTTACATACATCAGTCAATTTATAAAAATAATATCGAATCAAACCTCTCCTAGCCAGATAACCAGGTTCTACCCACCATTTTTTCTTAAAATGTCCTGTATCAATTCAGAAAAATTACAGTTGTTATCTTATAGTTCGTTTCTGTGTGCGTGTTGATTTATTTGGGTCATGGGACAACTCTCTTCAGGATACCAACATGACACAGAACTTAACAACTATAGGTCACCGTATGGCCTTCAACAAAGACCAAAGCCTATACCCCATAGTCAGCTATAAAACGCCCCGAAATGACAATGTAAAACAATTCAAACGAGAAAATAACGGCATTATTTATTTAAAAAAATAACGAAAAAAAAATATTTAACATATAAACAAACGACAACCACTGAATTGCGGCTCCTGACTTGGGGCAGGCACATACATACATAATGTGGAGGGGTTAAACTAGTTGGCGGGATCTAAATCCTCCCCTAACCTGGGACAGTGGTATAACAGTACAACATGCTATTAATATCTCATATACTGAAAAAGATATAGATATTTAATTTGTTCCCGTTTTGTATATGGTGTTCACGTTTATTTTATTTCCAATAGTTAACTAAACAAACCAATTATAAGAATCCTGTTTATACTTATTTTTTGATGTTGCACAACATCATACGTTCTTAATCTGAAGACACAGATAATACGTAAAGAATGTGTGTTTTTTTGGTAATTGTGTGCCTACAAAAAATCTATGGGAGTTGTACTGATGTATATTTAAGTATTGATTGATTGATTGATTGATTGATTGTTGGTATTGAAAGTCCTTAGTACAATGGTTTTGTCAGAGTGTACAGTTTGTATTGTGAAAGGAAGCTATGGTAGCCAGAAAGAAAGAACTGAACATTGGAAAATTCTATTGAATTTAGACCTGAGTCTAAATTACGGGTCTAGTAAAAAAAGTGTATTTATGGATAAAATCTGTTTTTGAAATACTTTTCAAAAACAACCAGTACTCTTTAGTTGGTACTATGTTTATGCCTAGTATCTGCCTGGTGATTTTTGTCATATTCTTTCCAATAGTAGTACGTGTGTTTAAGGTTTTAACCAAGAATATGTTTAACCCTGTCTCCTGTTTAATGAACCTGACAAGAGCCAGTAACCTGTATTTTAGTGTTTATCATTTGTAGCCTATTGTACAATAGTTATGCACATTTGGTAAGATAGAAAAATGAACTGCGGTCATTGACATCCTAATCAAATAATCTATGGTGAAAACCTGTGTCATACCCTGATGAGATCACCCCAAGTTTGTTTATGGGTTTCGTGTGGCTTAGTTTTCTATGTTGTGTCTTGTTTACTACTTTTTTTGATATGCCAAATAACTTGCCTTCAGGTCAATTTGAATGTTTTTGTTGTGTGCTTTTTGCTAAAAACTATCCATACCTTTGTACATCCTGGTCTTTCAATGTGTTGTGTATTATTGTTCCTGATGAAGGAAAATCCTGAATAACTCGATTGGTTTTTACATATGACTTTTGGTCATACCGTTTCAAGCGTTTTGGTTTATGCGATCCTGGCGAAGAGAAATCAACAAAAATGCGTTAATTAAATTTATTTTATATAATGGGTGTAGATAGAGATAAATTGACGAAGAATTAGAGAAATATATTTAATTACCTTTCACACTATTTGTGTTTCGTGTTTGTTATTTTTATTCTGAGGGTGAAGGTTGAAATCATTTTTTTTTCTCATTTACAGTAAGTATTAATGGAGTGCAGGACCTGATAAGTTAATATAGTCTATCAAAACATAAAAGGTATTGTACGTCCTATGACATTCATATCTTATCCGTAAACTTTACCCTGATACACTTTGTCTGGACTAACGAACAAAGGGCGGACAGATTAGAGTACATAGTAATCGCCATTTAAGAGAGAAGTCTGATAATACTAATTGGCTTAAGGAAAATATGAAAGAATTTGACTCATAACATTTTCTTTTATATGATGAATTTAATGTTGTAGTAACACTCCTTTATATTTATTCGAACATGATATAAAATTCATATTTTAGGATGATACTATCTCAACTGTATACTTTGTATCTGATAATGTTTGCTGACATAATAGATTATAACACATGTTTAGATATCTACTTGTTTTGACTGACGGATTAATTGAATATAACGTTTCCACAAGTATAATGTACGAAGCTGAACAGTGCAATGTCTTTGTATTTCCCCTTCCTTTTCAATCAGAAGTCTCTCAAATGCTGAGGCTTTTATTCTTATCTTAATTGTACCCTATAAACAGCATGGTTTGTTCAAAGGGGTAAATGAAAAAAAAAGGTTACTAAGCTACTGTGAATTTCCTAAATGAAATGCTATGAAATGATGGGATTTTTTTTTAATTCTCTTTGTATGTTTTGGAGATTAGTGTGACGTCTATTTATACTGAACTAGTACACATTTTGTTGAAAACCAGTTGAAGTCTGCCTCATAGTGTGGGATTTTCTTGCTGTATTTAAGACCTATTGGTGACCTTTGGTTGTGTTTTGCTCTTTGGTTTGGTTGTTGTCTCTTTGACGCATTCCCCATTTCCATTCTCAAATTTAAGATAAATCAAACAATATCTTTTTCTATTATTTATCTCAATATATCGTATCATTTAATCCGTGAACAATGTCTTACAAATCAAAATGCCAAATGTGCTATCAACTTTTGAGTCCATCTAACCTCCAAAAGTTTCAATTCGTGAGACCTATAAGATTTATGAAAACAAGACGCACATCTGGCGTACACAATCATGTATCTGGTATATATGACGAATTTTTACAGCCACTGGATCGATGACACTGCTGTGGGTGCTTTGTCCCATAGGATATCTATAACTCGGTAGTCATATATCTTGCTTTCCCGAGAACTTGATACGCTAATATTGTGTATATTACCAGTGTCTGTCTTGAGGAAATTCCCTGATATTAGAGTATTAACAAACATGTTAAATCCCGTCACATTCTATATGTGCATGTCACAAGTCAGTAGCCTTTATTCAGTGTTTATCGTCGGTTCATGTCTGTCATACATATTTATCGTTAATTGTTTCGTTACAACTTAGGCCGCTAGTTTTCCGAGTTGAAATGACTCATATTTTTCTTTTAAGGGCCTTTTATAGCCGACTATACGGTATTGGTTTTCTCGTTGTTGAAGGACGTGCGGTTGTCAATGATTGCTTAAATTTGAACTTTTGCAGATAGTTGTCTCATTTGCAATCATACTTCATCTCCTTATTTTTATATAGCTAAATGTGTAATTTGTTGTTCTAGATCATCACATTGAACAGCTTTTTTATGTTTTACAAAAGTATCACCTCAGAAGAAGTATTATCACCGTCTTTTGGCTGATTATTTTGTGCTAAGCTCTTATCACTTAACGCTGGAAGCTAAGTGGAGAACCAGCAAGTACAACTTTAAAAGACTTTGGTTTTATCCAACATAGGGTTAACCTTCGACCACTTTCACTCGAGTCGGATCTTCTACCATAAGATTACTGACAGAGGTGCTTTATTCGAAATAAACTACGCCACATTCCATATTTTCCTGTACCGAGTCAGGAGCCTGTAGTTTATTGGTTGTTGTTGGTTTATGTTCGTCTTATTTGTTATTCGAAAATTGTTTTGTTATATCGAGGCTTTCTATTGATGACTTAATGGTATGTTTTTTTTCTTCTCATAATTGGAAATCATACCGCATACTGATATATATACAAATATTTGATCGGAAAGGTTGGTTGTATCTATCTTTTACGGAGATTTGTGTTATAGAGCCTGTAAATCTAAATAATCCATAATAATGAAAAAAATTATAAACAAGTGTATGACTATAGTTAAGACCATCTATGGTCTTGAATTATGATGATGCTTATATTTTAGCATTGGACTATGTCATGTTTTTCTCTGATTGTTTATGGTGTCCTCATACTGAATTCATTTATTTTGTTCAGATAAATAAGTTAGTCTGGAAAACTTGAAATGATTGCCATTGAACTAGCTAAATAGCTTCGAGTACTCTCGGATGTGAATGTCTATTGCCTTTTTGTTAGTTGTTTTTATGCTTTATGTCAATTTAATCAGGTTAGCTCTTTTTTAACTGATATTAGAGTTAGTTCTTATAGTGTATTGTTACAGCCCTGCATGATGTAAGAAAAGGGTAGGGTCAATCGCCAACATGTTTTAACCCGGATGCATTTTGAATGTGCCTGACCCAACTCAGGTGAAATCGATTGGTTGTTCATATAGTTTTTCGTTTATTGAGTGTATTCATAGTTGTTCTTCATACTGTTTATTGTGTATTGAGATATTCAAAATAACTCATTAGATTGCTTTCATGTCTAATTTATTAAAGTAACTATTTCGCTCAAGACTAAAACCTTGCATTAAGTTAATTAGTTGAGGTAGCCCTGTACATCGATTTCAAGTATTAAATAACCCATTTCATAACACCGAACGAGAGTCATGTAATGGTGAGTTATTTCATTATTTGGTGAATAGTTTTTCAATAATATGCAATTGACTTTTTACAAGAGATAATTTTTATTGTGATATATGCGTGCTTAAAAATTCATCATAAGTCTTTAGAGATGCGTTTTCAAATTGTCAATTGAATATTCATAGACATACAATTGTTTATAGCTTCTCTTAACTGCAAAGTTTACTATAGTTTTACAATAGTAATGCACGAAGCGTAGTCATTGACATACATATTACCCCTCAATGACTGAACCGATACTTCATCATTCCTCTTTAAGACTACAACAGCTACTGCGGTACCAGATTCATGATTGGAAGTACTGGATATATATGCTTTTGAGACTAGATGCTTATTCATATAAATACCGAAACTTTTATCACCGGTATTTGATAGAATTGTCACGGAAATCTGAAACAATCCTTCTGCTTCGCATGTAAATTTTCCGGATGATTTAAAAGTTGATATATTACTTATTCCAATGTTGGATAACACATCAGGAAATTTGATAAAGCTACCTAAAGAGTAGGTTTGACCGGAGCTGGCACATGAGGTGAATCCAACTGAAAAAACAAAAATCAACATTGAACATAATTGCTGTCATTTATATTGCAAAGCTGACAATTGAAAGGTGTTGGGTTTTTTCAGTATAACATTATAACATTAAGTTAACACATCTTATAAAGAATCATCAAATATATTTTATTCATTCATTTTCTTGTATCAAATATTAAACTAGTAACCAATTTTTACCTGAAATAGTTCGTTTGATGTGTTTGAGCTTTTAATTTTGCCATAAAAATACACGATCTTCAATAATATCTATGTTATCATACTGCAGATTAATATTTCAAACAAAACGTAACGAAAAGTGTGCTATTATCTATGATATCTTATCAGTTTAACATAACTTCAAATTATTGACGTCAGAAGTGGTACAAAAATGTGTTAACAGTTTATTAACTAACGTTTGAATTGTATTTATATCAGTAAAACATATCAAGCAAAGATATATATAGTATTTTGGAATCCCTCAAATGAAGCAGAATTTGTTTGGTTATTTACCATTCTAATTTTTTCTGTTATTAAATGTTTCAGGAAAAAATAATATTAAATGTTTAGCTAATAGACGAAACGTTAATTAATACACTTAATGACGACGAATATTATAATGATGTCATGGTGGTCCTGTCTGAAATTAGATGTACATGATTTATATAAAATGAAGAAATGTATGTAGCTCTATCATGTCTTTATCTATATGAAATTTAGATATTTCTTTTTAAGGTTTATGAATAAAATAAAGGTGTAACAAATAACAATGTATGTTTTTTTTGTGTACACATGTCATGCTTCCCATCAAGGTCCCTTAATTGATATAATAAATAGTCTATCTAGATTTCGTGCAAATTTTGAAATCTTGCGGAAACCAGAATTTGCATTATGAAAGTAGATTAAACATATCAAATGACCTAGAGATCATTAACTTAAACAACCAAAAAATCAAACCAGCGAAGTTAAAACTCAATTATATTCGTACGGTTTTAAATAAAGATGTATCTCCAAAATGTCAAATTAAGTGGGAGGAAATATTTGGAACAAATATACCTTGGGAAAATATGTGGTCGGAATTAAAATATTTGAAAATTGAAAATAAAGTAAAAGAATTCCAATGGAAATCCATGCACAATATTTTATATACTGAAGAAAGATTAAAAAAAATGAAGATATCAAATGGAAAATGCCACATTTGTCAAAATGACAATAATATAGAAACCCTGCAACATTTATTTTTCAGTTGTAGTACATCACAGTTAATTTTAAAAAACCTCCAAGAAATACTTATCAAATCAAAAATAGGAATAAATAATCCTTTTGGTGAAAAGGAGGTTCTATTGGGCAAAAATACGGGAGAACCAAAAGATGATAATTTTTTAAACATAATTATCATATATTTTAAATGGACACTATGGAAAATTAGGAATTCAATAAAATTTAACATAACGCCTAAAACACCACAAGATATTTATAAAATTTGGAAACACAACTTGAAATATAATCTAAAATTTGTTCTTCTTTTGAAAGGCGTTGATACCATTGATAAGACAAAATTGGAGGCTGTCATAATGAAAATTTAGACATTTTATATAGTAAAATATAGCTTGAGTCAAAGTACATTTTTTATGGTTTATAGCATTAGAATAGTGATTGTATATAAGAAAATATGACAAAAAAGTAATAGCCTATCATGGTTATTTTAGTAAATGCACATATTCTGTGTGGGTTATTTACTTACTATTTTGAAATTAAAGTATAGATCTGTTAGATGCTTCTAACATTATATGGATATAATTTTTTTTTACACCAAATGTAAATCCAAGGTTAAAAGTGGACTACTTTTTTATTGCCTTCTATTTCCCCTGGATAGATGGTTTTACTTTGTAAACAGGGACCCTTAGTCTGATCCTGGACGACTAAGGTAATTGTTCACAGGAAATATTTAGGAATAAAACGTTGTATGTCTTAAAAAAAAAAAAAAATAGTCTATCTTATTCTTATTTGCAAGTTCATGCAATATTAAAACATGCGCAGGACAATATTTATGCAAAATACCTCTCATGCAGTTACGATATTTAAAATTTAAATCGTCCCTAGTCTATGGTTGAATCAAACAGAAACAATAAGAGGTCTGGCGTCAACTTCAAATTTTATCAAAAACTAAAATATATTAATATACGATATATAACAATGTTGCTGACTTTAGAAAGGCACTTGAATATGTGATGAGGATTCAACTACAGTTTTGTTTTTTAGATTCCTTTTTAAAGATTCCTGTTTTGATATAGATATCCCTACCCCCGAATCAAACTTTCAAGATCGACTTAAAAGGGTTTTCTATCTCCAAAATCTATCTTTGCTTTAACAAGTATAAGATTTTTTTCATTAAAAGGTGTCGTCTGCAATTTTTTAGATGCCTTTGCGTACTAAAAAGCTATCGCAGATTAGTTTCATATCCATTGAAAATAATTATTTCTATGTTAATTTAGTATCGGTTACAGGAAAGCAATACATTAAAGTACAATTTGCATTTGTAGAAATAATGTCACAACAATTACTGTAAACTAACTTATTTTCGCGAGCTATTTATTTTCGCGACTTTCGTGAGTAGAATAATAACGCGAATATAAATCGTCGCGAATAAGTAAACTATATTAAACTACATCAATTAAATGAAAAAATCGCGGATTTTAAAAGCCGCGAAATGGACTAGAATTGGTATAACGCGAAATAAAGTATCCGCGAAAAAAATTTGGTTTACAGTAACAAAGAAGTTGTGCTTTTTCCGTTAAATAACCTCATTCAAACATAGTAAATTCATCCGTTTGCAGATTTCAAGGAGAGCAGAAACATGAAAAGAAATTATAACTTAGTTTGATTTATTCATAATAATGTTAATAAGTTAATTTTGTTTACTCTTTATGTAAAGACACGAGAACTTATAAACATTCTTATACTTTCAATATAGAAAAAGAAAAGGTGTAGGTTCGAATGGTACTAAATGCAACACAACACATTACCTGTATTATCGTTTAAAACGATAATATATAATGGCCCAAACATCTATCAAAAGGCATATATTTAAAAAAAGAAAAGGGTATATCTTGCTTTTAAAATTATGTTACGTACAGCTAATAATTGTTTGACTCACTTATCCTCTTATCATTCTAAAAAGGCAAAATTGTTTTTGGTAAAAAAGAGACACATATATTTTTACAAAAAACTCATCGCAATTTCGTAACTAAATAATACTCAATCAAGAAATTAATAACTTAATTATAATAGTGTTGTTTTACGTTTTATTTCCTGCTGTATTTATCGTAGATGACAAAACCAGAGAATATTTGAAAAACGTAAAATGCATACAAGTTTGTATGAGTAAATGGTGACGAGTGTTCGTGCCAAATATCTTAATTCTTTTTTTTTTAATGAAATCAAAAGCAATTGAAACATTGTTAAATTTACAATCATAAGGTTGATTTTAACAAAGAGTCCTACCTTTCTTCTGTTTTATTTCAATTTCTTGCAATGAATTATTGAAGCGAACTTGGAAGTGTTCATAAATCTTATCAAACGATTCATTGAACCGGCTCTGTTGTCGGAGAAGAGATGATTTCATGATACTTTCCCTTTTACTTTCAGCTTTACCCAAGTCTCTCATTTTCGAAGAAAGGGAATCAAACAATGAATTCATCTGCCTTCCGTATATCCAAGTTTCATTTTCAGACTGTGTCCTGAAATGGTAAACGGCTTCAAGAAAAGAATCGTTAAACTGCATTTGGTCCTGTATATGTGCATTTCGTATTGATTCAACAAATGTTTCTGTCTGTTTCTTCGCTTCAAGAAAAGAATCGTTGAACCGCATTTGGTCCTGTATATGTACATTTCGCATGGATTCAACAAATGTTTCTGTCTGTTTCTTCGCTTCAAGAAAAGAATCTTTAAACCGCATTTGGTCCTGTATATGTGCATTTCGCATGGATTCAACAAATGTTTCTGTCTGTTTCTTCGCTTCAAGAAAAGAATCGTTAAACCGCATTTGGTCATGTAGATGAGCATTTCGCATTGATTCAACAAATGTATCTGTCTGTTTCTTCGCTTCAAGAAAAGAATCGTTAAACCGCATTTGGTCCTGTATATGTGTGTTTCGTATTGATTCAACAAATGTATCTGTTAGTTTCTTTGCTTCGGTCACTTTATCCAAACTAGAAGAAATAGATTCTTCCCATAGCTTCATCTTTTCAGTATAAACTTCCAATTTATGTTCCAAGCGAACAACCTTTTCGAGAACCTTTTCTTCAAAATGAAATTTTGAACAGGTTAACAACGATTCAGACACTGAACCAAGAGAACTGGCTGAGATCGTCACTAAGGATATGGTTAGACAAATAAATTGAAGGACAAACATGCTTGTAACTCCTTGTGTTACAATAAATCCAAATGAAAGGTACAGTGGAATCGGAAGGTTATTTATACCATTATTCCAAACAATCTTTATCCTGTTAGTGATGTCAGGATATCGTGTTTTTCGTTTTTGAACAAAACTTATAATTAGTCGGCAGGTGCTGTTTCTGCTTCATTTATAACTGTCAGTTAATTTTATATGTATATCTAACAGTTGTAAACAAAACAACCACAGCGAAAGATACTTAAAACATTTGATTGATGAAAACAGGGAGAATTTTCTACTGTGGTGGAATTTATCATACCTCTTCACCTCCTGTATTAACTAATGCCATTAGCCAGTGTTTATCTGTTTTATTTGCAATATGACTACGAAGTTTGTATTCCTCTATTAAATAGCGTTCTATGGCGACTTACATTGCGGGATTACATCATTGATGTGATAACCGTATAAACCACACCATAGCGTCCGTTTGTTAAAATTAAAAAAAACTTTTCATTTCCTCAACCATTGACCCAAATAGATTTGGACACAGTCATCCTTGTGATTTTTGTACTTTCTTAAATTGTACAAATCCGTCTTTCAATGATACTGAGGATATGATATACATCTATTAAATGTTAAGGAAAATCTACACATCAACAACAGCTTGATACTGGCGCTGCAAAGGACGGATGAAAAAGACACATAATCAAATGTAATTCAGACCGGTACTTGACGTGCACATTGATGGATTGTGTTTTTATTTCAATGGCATTACTTTGCGACATATTTGTTAGGTTTTTTTTCAAACTGCAAAATTAAGCCTTGCAACGGTCCATTAACACATCGACCCCTCGTATAGGTGTTAAATATGGAGTATTCAATTACCAATTGATACGAGATGCAAGAGCTTGCATTTCCTCACGTGATATCATTGATATGTGGCCACTGTTTATGAGAGAGATATCAAACAAAGCGTTATAAAAGGGGAAGAAGAAGTCATCATTTCAGAAATTTTACATACGCCATCAGGAATTAGTGGACCATAATAGAATACCTGTTTCACATAAATGTTCGAAAACTGGACCCGTTTGATTCTCCTTGAATGAAAAAGTTCCGAACAATATTTCTTATCGAGTGTATACTGTTGTTGGTCATTTAGTTTTTAATCAAATAGTACTGATCTCACTTTAAAAGACAACAAATGTGGTATTCATTCACGGCACAAAATCAGTACATTCACACACAAAAAACACAAAAAATAACTCCAAGAAACAGCGCCTTATTTGCTGTGATTCATCTCAAACTAATGGTTAGGCATTTAACACTGTGCAAAGAAAACTCTCGCCTCACTTCAAGTTTAAGGGGCTGCTATAGCAGTTTTGGGTGGACTCCTTTGCAAACTGAAATAATTCAGGCTTACCTCAGGATTTCCATCAAATATTGAAAGATAAATATGAGTTTTTATATCAATCTGCTCCTTAATGTTATAATATTCAGTACGCATGGTTCTGTAAAATGTTTAGGGCATACAAAATTGTCTATCCGTCAAAAAACTTATTGGTCAGTTTTAACCAGTAGTTGGTTGCATGATACGTGCAATTTTTAGAGAAAACATGACTTTTGAAGTCATTTAATCTATGGATTAGTACTGATGATGTACGGATCTCTTATGATTTGCGAAACTTGACAAAATTGTTAGTGTTTACATAAGATGAAACAACAGTACGATGAAATTGCAGAAATGAATGCATTTCCTACTTGTGAGTTCAAAATTCAATGTAAATCATGTAATCCTTAATTGAGTTTGTTTATTTATGTTTTGAATCAATGAATTTTATGATCTGAATTGAATTTTCTTTTCAGTCCACACATTTTTTACACATGAAATGGATGTTCAAACAAAACAAAATGACAAGAAATAACCGACTTTATATAATGAATTTAATAGGTAAGTTTACCGCGGGGTAGATGTAATTCATTTATAGAAATGTTTCTTTTGATTGTATCATCATAACTGAAATGGCTACTCTAATCAACTGCAGATGTATAATAGGTAGTTTTGACAAACGTGCTTATCTGAATTGCACCGAGTACTCAAAATGCACCTATTTAGCAAACATAGCAGACGTAATCTTACAAGTTTCCCTAGAGACTTAACCATCTGTATTTTTATGGTTTGATACTATGCACATCTTCCAAAATAGGTAACTAAATACACAGATGAAGTGTTCACTGAAATGGTAAAATGGAAACGTCAACATTCGACGTCCACAAAAAGTCATTTCTAAAAAAATGGCAAAGAAAATGTTTAATGCATTCATTTTTTTTTCAAAAATGAATAGTAAGCATGGACTAATGTCAAATTGTTTTAAATATTTAAAGAAATAAAACAAAATAGATATAGGAAGATGTGGTGTGAGTGCCAATGAGACAACTCTCCATACAAATAACAATTTAAAAAGTAAACCATTATAGGTTAAAGTACGGCCTAAGACCGGTTATTCAACTTTTAAGGATGTGAAATTAACCATGAATGCAATTAAGGTACTCCTCATTACAGAATCATTGAAGGTCTGTTCAAACCAATTTTTCGATGATTCAATATGGATTCAAAATTAAATTTGGGGCCCATATGGTAAATAATGATACATCTGCAAAATAAACATAGAATGGAAGCTTGTGGCTAGATGATAAATAAACGTATGGGACAAATCAGTCGATATGGGTGCAGTTTGGGTACCTTCGTGTTAAAGATAAAGGCTAGATGTACTATAATGAATTAATCAGAATTTCATCTGATATATTTCTCTGGTGATATTTAATATTTTCTTGTTAATATTAAAAGGCAGCTGTAAATCATTTATAGGCATTTTTAAATGTAAGAAAAGAATATGATAATCATTTATACTACGGACATGCTCTACATTGATTTTCCCTAATTGAGAAAGTGCCAATCCTATAAATTCATTGTTCGACAGAACTTCGATTTCGGCAAATTCTAAATATAGATTTACAATTGTTTTCTTTCATTCTCTGTTGGTCTAATTTTGTTGTATTGCACATTATAATGAATACTAAATTTGTGTTTATATTGCAGCAAATGTCTATGAACGTACAAGGATCTTTTTGATAAAAAAATCACATTAAAACTGGTTTTGACATTCCTAGTTATATTTAACCAGACGAATTAATATATTTTAATTTTTTAACTGAACCAAAACATTTACATGAACTATTATTGAAATATATTCTTTTAATGTTGATATTTAACTATTTATGTATAATGTATTTACATAGTTTATCGTTATCACGTCGTGTTCACATCACTCACATCGGGTAATTAATTATCCTGTCCTAAAGATCGTTAATGTAGCATACAAATTGCTACTTATTCCTTAAGTCGAATTTTGAAATAATTTATCTAATAGATAAATCTTTCAAACACCTTATGTTTCAAAAACACATGGCATCATATTGCTATTAAATTTTTTTGTTATTATATTCGATTACAGCTTGGCAGAAGAAAAAAATATTAGGTCAGACATGACAGATAAGTTCAAGTAGAGATAAAATACGTAAAATACGTAAATCTTCCTTGAATATTCTATAGAAGAGGGACGAAAGATACCAGAGGTACAGTGAAACTCATAAATCGAAAATAAACTGACAACGCCATGGCTAAAAATGAAAAAGACAAACAGACAAACAATAGTACACATGACACAACATAGAAAACTAAAGATTAAACAACACGAACCCCACCAAAAACTAGGGGTGATCTCAGGTGCTCCGGAAGGGTAAGCAGATCCTGCTCCACATGTGGCGCCTGTCGTGTTGCTTATGTGATAACAAGTCCGGTAAATAGTCTAATTCGGTAGGTCACATTCATGAAAGGGAAGGGGATTGTAGTTACGACATAAGGAACATATCCGATATCATTTGTGAAACGGTTATTCCATAACGGTCAACCAAGTCGTGATGGCGTCCGTTAAATTTACGAAGGGATGATTTCAACTTCACCATTTGGAACTCTTGGTTTAATAGCTTCCTTGTGAGCAGCAACCCTCTATCAAGAAAATCATGATAGGAAATGCAAGCACGGAAATATCGTATCAATTGGGATATAGTATGCATTAACTAGCAGTTATTATGGAGAATATGCAACATGCTTTAAACTTGATTTGATAAAAAGTAAAAATACTTAATGTCTAGCCAACAAGTCTTTGA
The DNA here is from genome assembly GCA_037788925.1 of Mytilus galloprovincialis. Taxonomy (NCBI): domain Eukaryota; kingdom Metazoa; phylum Mollusca; class Bivalvia; order Mytilida; family Mytilidae; genus Mytilus; species Mytilus galloprovincialis. The sequence continues at coordinate 68,426,345 of CM075338.1, read as the reverse complement.
TTAAGAATTTGAAATTTTGTTTCTAAGTATGAAGTCTTCTGTTAGATAAACGCTTTGAGCCAGATAGCTATAAATTCAGCTTAAATCAACTATTTTCTTTGAAAAATTACCATACCAAGTCAATTGTATGACAGTTGTTTTCCGTTCGTTTCATTGGTTGAATTATTAGATATGCACGCTTGCAAGAAGTTGAAAAATTCTCGAATATAAAGAAACATGTCTATATTTTGTTCGAATATGTAAAATACAATACTTGAATTTACTTTATATCATGACTATTACAATTACTATTATAATGATAATGTTGATATTAAAGCAATGTTTTCAAATTTTTTTCAGATGGGTCGCAGATTCCAAATTTAACAGATAATAAATTAATGTCATCTGACAATAACAGATGTTCACTCGTCAACCCCATTGTCTTCTTATATTACAGTTTCAAAGTAATTATACTTGTTGAACTGCACAATATTGTAGCGTTGATTGTTTGAAACTAGACAACCCTGTATACTACAGCTTCGTTACAATATAAAAAAATGAATTGCTTACCGATTTTGTTTTATTTATGCAAACGGTGAAATGATAGTCGTGTCGTTTTTCTTTTAATAATAGAGATGAATAATTAAGTATGCATTAAATTCGCAAAAACACAACAACGAATTATATAATGTTCAAAAATGATTTATTAGTTATTTATTAGAATTTATAGGAGAAAAATATGAATTATATCCCGTGGCATTGCAACTGTTTATAAATATCAACATTAATTTCTAGTGCTTTTCTTCTCAAATATTCTAGACTGTTACGAGATTTTTCATTTTTACAATACAAATAATTTAGATTTTTAAAACCTTACATATAACATTAAGAAGTTGTGGTATGATTGCAAATGACAGAACTCACCACTATTATACATTTTCTGTCCAAATTAGTAAATTATAAGTTTTTTTTAGTAAATGGCCGTTAGTTAGCAGATTATGAATGACCATGAATTATAATATCAAGGCTCCATTATCTCAGGATTGTTGTTATCTACGTTTTCTGCGGCCAACATCGGGTTCGGGGACCGCGCTTGATTATGCAAGACACCGGGTGGAAAACATTTTTTCTCATCAAACTGCAATTTCTCGAAAATCGTTTGTAAAATTATATGCTACTTCTATAACCGTTTTATTGTATCAACGTCAAAAAAGGTAACCGAATTTTTATTGGAAATCTGTTGGTCATTATCTGATGATAATAAGAAAGGCAACAAAAAATGAACTTATAGACCTCCTAAATTCTTATATCGTTAAAACAAAAATGTGTTAGCAACCTTTTGTAAACCGAATTTCAAAAACGGTTATTTTAGAAGTAAAAAAATTCTATTTGTCATTACTTTTAATTTCAATTATACATGCATAAAGAGATCTTTTGTAGAAACTATAACTTCTGCTGTATCTCTTGAAGAACAATTTAATCCTGGTATCTATGATGAGTTTATTTGCAACCACTGGGTCGATACCACTGCTGGTGGAGATATTTTTCCCCGTGGGTATAACCAGCCCAGTAGTCAGCATTTCTGTGTTGACTTGAATTATCATTGATAAGTTCATAATTATACACTAACTGTTTACAAAACTTTGAATTTTAGAAAAACTAAGGCTTTTCTACCTCATGAATAGATCACTTTAGCTGTATTTGGCAAAACTTTTAGGAATTTTCGGTCCTCAAAGCTCTTCAACTTCGTTCTTTATTTGACCTTTTAGACATTTTTGATTCGTGCGTCACTGATGATTCTTTTGTAGACGAAACGCGCGTCTGGCGTAAATATAATAATTTAATCTTGGTATCTATGATGAGTTTATTTACATCATGTAGGATCTATAAGATATTCCGATGCAGATTACACCTATTATATCCTCATGTACTACTTTCCTGTATGTTCATTCGTTGACCGGGCCAGATTATGTGCTGTTATAAAGTCTATCCCTTTTATTTTTGAAAAGAATTTCCCTCAAGCCGGTGCTAGGGACCTTCTTGAATTTGCAGTAAGTTGAGAGGATTTGTTTGCTACGTGTTGGTTGCCTCATTGTGACTTTAAAATGAAGAACAGCAATAAAAGCGTTGTTCCTTTGCTTTTTGCGTGTTTATTTTTGTTGTGCACGTACTGATTTAGTGTCATGGATTGATACTCCAAATCCTTTGTTTTTTTTCTATTATATGCATTCAAATTTGTAATCAAGTAGATGTTTTGTTAGATGATAGTTTACAAATTAATACAAGGTTCGTTTACAAAAATGATTGGTATCGATGACGTGACTTCATAGAGTTATGAGGTTTCATGACATTTTGACAACCGTGACTGATATAGATATCATTACGGATGGTTGGTTGTATTACAAGTATTGGTTACATGTATTTACTACTAAGTATATAATCATTAAAAAATAAAGCAATTTAATATAATCTTAGTATGTTCAAAACAACAGGCTTCTGATAAATAATAGTGCTTGTCAGACTGATTGTTTATGTAATGAAATGTTAATGTAGCATACATATTGCAGTGAGTGCTTTTAATATATTGTATCTATTGAAATACAAAAACAAAACACGTAGCATCTGTAAAATATTCCGATGCTAATTAAAAAAATATATTGTCTTTTTGAATTGAGTCAGTACACACAATTATAATCAACCAATGCAAAGTTATCGGCAGATAAAAAATGCTAGTCGAAACATTACACTTATTAGGCAAAATTCAATGATATTGTGTTCAATGATAAGGTTCTTCGGATTTCATCCAAACATTTGATTAAGAAGTAAAACACAAATATATTGTATCTTTTGTTTTCATTAAAATTGTCTTCATTATCGATTCAGGATGTTAAATTGTTTGATGACGCCAAGCTAAATGAAACGGAACAATTAACCCATGATTGTACTTGCCCAAACTAAAAAAAATGAAAATAATTATTAAATAAACCAAACGTTTTCTTTCTATATACAAAAAAACTGTCTCAATGTTTGCCTATTTCATCGAATCTGTACACGAGTTCATTGAAGTCGCGCCATCATATGACGCTGTAAAAGGATATGTCCCTTCAACGGACGACGAGCTCTTAGATCAACTTGAGACAATCGGTTACGAACTGTTAGAGCAGTCACTCTATTGTTATGTCTTTTGTGGGTTTCTTGTGCGTTTTGTGACGCGTTTAAAAATGGATTAGTTTGAAATCAGAAAATGATGTCTCGTCATGTCCGATATTTTAACAAATGTATTAATTTGATAGGTAAATCAATCAGGTTTACTAGTGAAAATATAGTGAATTAATACATGTGATTTTTTTTCAAATTAAAAACCAATGTAACGTTTCTTTTTTTGCCTAGTATTTTTGAGCTTAATAAATAGCTTTTCTGAACAAAGGATACCATAAAGGATACATTTATTGTATAGTGTTGTCAAAATCGTACAGTTTTGACTAACCGGTTACTCGGATAATCGTTCGACCAATTAAACGGGTTAACCGGTATAGTTTAAGTTGATATTTGAAGGCCTTATCTATAGTACCCTATAAATGTACGTTTTTAAAATACGGTGAATGAAATTTTGTCCTTTGTCGTTATAAGGCTTGTCTGTGTGGATTCCTGTCGAAGTTTGTTAAAAATCCAATACCACCGTATCTACTGTGGAGTTTGTAATAACGTCAGATTGAAAAATAAAAAAACCTTCTTGATCTCGTCGAATTGAAATGTCTGTAACCGATGTTATTATTTTTATTTTTCCCTCAGAAAAATAATGTGGGGTGTTTCAATTTGAAATTATTCAGCCTGTTACTCGTACCATCAAGTATACATTAATTACATTCACCTTTATTTGCATTTTACAATTTTTAAGTTGGCATTTTGTTTAAACTATGGCAAAGCCTTGTACCTTCAGATGTAGGTCTGCGCAATATTAGATGAAGAACATTGTAAAATTTGTTCTTATGTCTGATCTCAAGTTAAGTTACTGTTTAAAAAACATGTATACTAATTATGTTTACTTAAGATCTTGCCCCTAGTTAATAGACAAGTTGACTAAGTACTAATTAATTTAATCTTTTTATGAATTAATATTAGCTATCAATTTTACTGGACAATTGATCTGTCAAAATAATTACCAAGGCGATAATTTGTAAATAGGACAAAATTGTTTAATGATTTAAATACAATTTTAAATCAAATCTATTATGATTGAAAAAAAGGTCCGGTTAACCGGTTAGAGTTTTTGGTATTCGATATTCGGTCCTTCCGACGGTTAACCGGTTAACCGGTTAACCGTTGGCAACACTAGTATTTTAGAATAAACGGTATTGTAAGAGTATCTAAAATATATTGTTGATCAAATCCAACTACATTTGCAGGTTTTTCATAATTTGGCATGTCACTGAGCTTTTTTGAAATATATTCTTATTGTTATCTCAAACACGATATTATTAGGGCCCCGGCCCTCGCCCTATAGTGATCAGTCCGTCCGTCCGTCCGTACGTCCGTCCGTAACACTTTTAACTTTGTGTCCGCTCTATATCTTGAGAACCGTTATGATTTCAAAGTTTATACTTGACATCCATTTTAACCAACATCAGAGGGTGTGTCATGATGTATGTACAACTTCCTAGGTCAAAGGTCAAAGTCAAAAACTTTGGTTTCAGTTGACAACCCTGTGTCCTTTGGTGAAGACCGTGTCCGCTCTATATCTTGAGAACCGTTATGATTTCAAAGTTTATACTTAACATCCATTTTAACCAACACCAGAGGGTGTGTCATGATGTGTGTACAACTTCCTAGGTCAAAGTTCAAGGTCAAAAACTTTGGTTTCAGTTGACAACCCCGTGTCCTGTGGTGAAGATCGTATTCGCTCCATATCTAGATAACCGTTATGATTTTATAGTTAATACTTAACATGTTTATTAACCAACACCAGAGGATGTGTCATGATGTATGTACAACTTCCTAGGTCAAAGGTCAAGGTCAAAAACTTTGATTTCAGTTGACAACCCTGTGTCCTTTGGTGAAGACCGTGTCCGCTCTATATCTTGAGAACCGTTATGATTTCAAAGTTTATACTTGACATCCATTTTAACCAACACCAGAGGGTGTGTCATGATGTATGTACAACTTCCTAGGTCAAAGGTCAAGGTCAAAAACTTTGGTTTCAGTTGACAACCCCGTGTCCTGTGGTGAAGATCGTATTCGCTCCATATCTAGATAACCGTTATGATTTTATAGTTAATACTTAACATGTTTATTAACCAACACCAGAGGGTGTGTCATGATGTATGTACAACTTCCTAGGTCAAAAGTCAAGGCCAAAAAAAATTTGGTTTCAGTTAACAACCCCGTGTCCTGTGGTGAAGATCGTGTCCGCTCTATATCTTGAGAACCGTTATGATTTCAAATATTACACTTGACATCCATTTTAACCAACACCAGAGGGTGTGTCATGATGTATGTACAACTTCCGAGGTCAAAGGTCAAGGTCAAAAACTTTGGTTTCAGTTGACAACCCCGTGTCCTGTGGTGAAGATCGTGTTCGCTCCATATCTAGATAACCGTTATGATTTTATAGTTAATACTTAACATGTTTATTAACCAACACCAGAGGGTGTGTCATGATGTATGTACAACTTCCTAGGTCAAAAGTCAAGGCCAAAAAAAATTTGGTTTCAGTTAACAACCCCGTGTCCTGTGGTGAAGATCGTGTCCGCTCTATATCTTGAGAACCGTTATGATTTCAAATATTACACTTGACATCCATTTTAACCAACACCAGAGGGTGTGTCATGATGTATGTACAACTTCCGAGGTCAAAGGTCTGTCTGTCTGTTGGTCTGTCCATCGCTAACAAATTTGATCCACACTATTATTTGAGAGGACAGCTGTTATTATTTCATACTTTATACCTGACAAACATTTTCAACTTAACATATATATTAACCAACACCAGAGAATGTGTCATAATGTATGCATCCTAGGTCAAAGGTCAGTCCGTCGGTCTGTCCATCCGTTTGTTGTTCTTGACAAATTGTGTCCGCTCTACCTCTCGAGAACCGTTAATATTTCATACTTTATACTTGACCGTCTGTCTGTCGGTTTGTACAGGACACCAGAGTGTGTGTGACACCAGAGTGTGTGTAACCAGAGTGTGTGTCAAAGGTCCGTCCGTCGGTCTGTCCATCCGTTTGTTGTTCTTAACAAATTATGTAATAACTTCAAATAATGCTTCAAATCAGATTATCCATACAACTTATTTACCCCACGTTATTGACAGCGGGGCCCACAGAGATGGCTCCCATCTCAATGGTATCTAGTTACAGATGATGACAGTAGAGTGAGTTATTTAAGTAAAAACTTCAAGTAATGTTCGTTCGACGTAACTTTAATGAATGCAAGTTAGTTTTATAACGAATTTCAAAGCATGATTGGTTTCTTACAAATCAAGACGTCGAATAAATTAATAGCAAGTTGAATTTACAAAAGAACTCAACTAGGAACGCCCCAAATGTTGTTAAAATGTAGTTCTAGTATATAATAAATATAATATTTCATCTATGTCATCAGCAATGTTGGCTGATACGACATGGATACAGTTTGGACTATCTGCATTTTGACTAAATCACAAATCCATGCAAGAAAGAACATGCACTTGGTAAACGTATTCTGCATTAACCGATCTGTCACCATTAAACAAACATATAAGGTTCTGTAGAAATTCTGAGCCGTTTGTCCTTAATAGAAAACTGCCTCTTATATGTTATTTTCTCAATTTCCAAACTAAACTCACACAACCTACAATCATCGACTCCCGAATGTTGCTAACCACATTTAAAGTAGTAAGTGTTACTTAAAAATCGACTTAAACCGGTATAGTGGAAGATATTAGCAAGCAAAATCGAGGGAATTGTGCAAATGATGATACAAGCATGAAAATTACCATAAAGCATAATTATTATATACTCAGTAAGAAATAACTGCTGGCCATTAAAAAAAATATTTGTTTCAAGATGGCCACGGCCATTTTCCAAAATGGCTGTTTTTCTTTAGTTTGAAAATACTGATTTTTCTGGAAACCTTTTCTTTGAACTTCTTTTAGTAAAAAACAATTACCAGGTTTAGTGGCTACCTTCCTTACATCACATATTTATTAAAAATGAGTATTTGACATATCCAGTATTTGCGCATGCGCGAAAATGTAACAAAATTCTTTCAAAAAGATTTGAACTATTTACTATATATTTGGTGTTTTTGTATTTCTAATGATACTATGAATTGGTTTAATAATATTTAGGTTATGATACACATGTGTTTCACACTTTTGCGCATGTGCAATCTATTTATAGACATCAAGAGTGATGTGTGTGCACTACCATGCAATTCTCAAGTATTCGATGGTTAAGGCGAAAATGTGGTTAATCCCGGAGAAACATCAATTGTAACTGCAGATCAGCCACTTTTGGAAATGCCTAAGCAAATTAAGTGGAAATGAATGATTTTTAAGGAAAATATAAGTGTATCGTCATGTTTGGTGGATTGCACATTGAAATGACTTGTTATAAAACTCTGGGTGATATATTGCGTGATAGGGGATAGACTTGTCTTACTGAAGCCAATATTGCAATACCAAGAACGGCAGATTCTTTTTATGTATGTTCAAATGTACCTAGGACTAGACAGGCGCATCAGACAACTGCATGTATTTTACTTAAAAATTGTTAAACTCAGAATATATAATTATGTCATGACGTTCAATGATTTAAAAGACTGGTGTAAGGAAATAGAGTCATCTCGACCACAGTTTAATTCCTGGCGTTCAATTATAAATTAAGAACTTCTTCTGATTTTGGTATTATGCTCATTTCATGAGTGAGATTTCGTACTTTTCAAACACTCCATATAAAGCATGATAACGTATTGTTTTAGTTCTTGATCGTGTAAATTATGCTCGATCGTTACCGACTCATATCCAAGATATGACTTCCCTTCCCGAACATCACCCACAGGTGGCAATGGAATTTGAAGATGATAATTTCACTGTACGTAAGACCAGCAAATTTCTTTCTTGTAACACAATTGATCAGGCACAAAAACAGAATAATGCAATTGTGAAGGGCGACGTTGGTGCCATAGGATTAACCGAAGATTCCTTTTAGACAAATGGATAGTATCTGGACCAGGAATCAGTATACTAGAAGATTAATTTGAAAGATCTAGTGGTTTGGGTCATTTTAAAACAGACGAACGTCATAATGAAGACTCTACGAAAACACACAAAAAATTCTTTAAACAGCTCTAAAGGCTTTGCAAAGTGATGAGTTTGGAATTCATTTCTAGAAGAGTCGTCAGATAGATATTGGTCCAAACAATACGAAGATCTTTTGAAGCAAATGCAAAACGAAGGTGAAACTGCTTTTTATATAACCAAATAAAAAAGAACAACTTCCTATTTTTGCCGCAAAATGAAACTGGAAACGTCTTTGTCAAAAACAAAGCTAGAGAACCTTAAAAGTGATTGCGATATCTTTTCTAGACTTTTCATTTCTAGTCACAGTAGACAGTTGTACTTGGAATATTTCTTTATCCATATAAACCAAACTGCTCCTCCGTCTTTATCTCAGGATGTCACTTGAAATAGTGGTATTAAATCGCTGCAAATGAGTTTACTTGAAACATTATGCAATTTGCTGATCCAAATTCGGACGCATGTCTCGTTGGTGGGGCAGCAATGGTTAATTCCAGGTCAAAAGTTGGGCAAAAATATTTGATGATTATGCTAATGATGTCATACTGCCTTATAAAATCTTGCATCGATAAGTATTCAAAAGTAAACATTGTATTTGATGTTTACTAAATGAATAATTTAAAGGCTGTGACAAGACCAAGGCAAGGTTTCTTGTGCCAGATGCAAAGGTGTTGGTTCTGGTAGAACACCAAGGGTATGGAGTAGTTTTCTCTGTGAAGATGACAACAAAACGAAATTGTTCAAGTTTCTTGCTGACAAAATTGCTTCTTAAGAGACTAATAAAAATGTGTATGTTACTCATGGTGAAAATATTCTTTGCAATTGCAATAAAGATACTTCCTATCTATCCCCTTGTAATCATGAAGAAGCAGATACACGAATGTTTGTCCATGTTCGGCATGATTATGAAAAGTGTTGTAAATTGTAACTTTAGGTAGTACTGACACAGATGTAATAGTATCAAGAATTGCAGCAATCACAAAATTAGGTAGAACAAATTGTGGATAGGTTATGGAAGGAATAACGACTTTTGATGGCTTCCTGCACGTGAGTTATCAAATGCGTTTGGTCCTTGTGTAGCTGCTTCTTCTTTCGTCCATGCGTATATTGGATGTGGCACTTTGTCGAATTGTCATAAGAATGGCAAAAGGTCAGCTTGGCTAATAATGGAAGGTTTTCCAGATGTAAAGGACGTTTTTTTTTTAGGCTCAAGTATGAAGCGAGGATGAAGCGAGGCACGATGTGAATTGTTTGCCCGGAAGCAGCGGCATTGTTATGCAATTCCGCCTACAAGAGGTTCTTTTCCAGAGCACATCAAAAGAGAAGTATATCAAGGAGAAGTTGTTTGGGCTCAGCCTGATTAATGTATTCGACAGGTATGTGTTCCAAGTCATGAACACTGGGGTTGGATGAAAGAAAGAATCAATGACAGTTGGAAACCAAAATGGACTTCTTTGACTGCCGTTGCAACCTCGTGTCAGAAAATTTTGAATTGCGGAGGCGAAAATCCAGCTGTGTTGGTAACTGTAGATGCTACCGTTCTGGCCTTCCTTGCACGAGTTGTTGTATAGGCAACTATCAGATAATTATAAAATAAGCAACCTTTCTTTATAACCAAACTAGGCATTTAAACTTAACAAAGAGTGTTAACACTTGTTAAGTTGGTGGAAATTATAAAAAATATTTTCTACGCATTTGCCACCATTTTGGAACCGGAAGTCACTATTTTTCTTCATTCATGTGTTGTTTTGTTGTACTTAGGAACTTTTTTAACGTTTTATCATAACTTACATTGGAGTATACCTATAACACATCTTTCAAGGATTTACACCCCTTGTGAAGTTGCATGAAAGTATAAAAAATGAAATTTTTGACTTTTTCGCCAGCATTTTGAAACCGGAAGTCACCTTTAGTTTCATTAATGTATTGTCTAGTCGTAATTTAGGAACTGTAATTTACTTTTTATCAAGTCTAACATTGGATTTTACATATAACACACCTTTTACAGGATTGACGAATTATTGTCAATTTGTAATGACGCCATTTCCGAAATGTGTGGTGGCCATCTTGAAAGAAAAAAAAAATTCTGGCCAGCAGCGGATTTTTTGTAAGTATCATTAGGTCAACCTTTATACCAAATTTCATGCTTGTATCACGATTTGCACAATTATGTCCATAATATCTCCTACTAGTATACAGGACGCTTTATATGTCTTCATCTTTTTGTTTTTAGCTAACTGTTGTGTTTGCAAAATTTAAATTGTTTGTGATTTTATGAACATGTATTTAGAATAGCACAATGCAGTAACAAAAAATCGGTTGAACTTCCAACATACCATTGTGTTAAAGCTTCAAGATTTCCGAAGTGGTATGGTTTTGTCCTAAGGAGGTTGAATACTAATTTTTATTTTCCCCTTCCCAAACATTTTTGAATGAACCCCAATTCACTGAAGGCATGCACACAATTGCGTTGACAACTGGGTATAAAGAGACGAAACAGTGTCGTAAACTGGGATACATCATCTGTTATAATTTTACCGCCAATTGAACTAATTTTAATTTGATTTTGAATTTTGAAACAAAAAACATAGATGCTGAGTGAAAGCACTCATTAAATAAAACAAAGCATACATTTTAAGATTCTTTCGACCAGATATTATAAAAAGAAAATGTGGTATAATTGCCAATGAGATAAATATAGGTCACAGTAAGGCCTTTAATAATGAGAAATGCCCATACTACATAGTAAGCTACGATTAGCCCCGAAATGACAAAATTATTTAAGGAGGGAAAGGCTTCGTCTTAAGATGTAAAAATTATACAGAGGAAAATTGAGAAAACTAAAATCGAAAGGTATAAAAACTATACGTAAAAACTAGTTAGCTTTTTTGTATAATAAAAAGATAAAAAAAAACTCAAATAAACAAGTTCAAATATGTATCACAGTCTAAATGAAATAACAGTTTGAAACTGAGGTCGGGACACTAACATTTTAATGTTGACTGATAGTTAAATGTTTGGATGACAAACTAAAACCGAGGGAAACACATCAACTATAAGAGGAAAACGACGATACAACAGAAACATTTATTTATACTTTAATATGCAATTTGATTTGATTTTTATCTTTATTTCATTTGTGTTGTCGCAAACAAAATCAAAAAGTGAAAGGGCAATTCAATATTGAATTAAATTGAAATATTTCATTTTAACCAAATAAATTATTCTTTGATTAAGAAAAATGAGTTGTATTTGAAAAAAGTATGCTATGGAAAATGAAGTGATGACTATGTGATGAAATCAATTTTTGTAAATCATTATAACAAAAAGGCGTCCATTTTATTAGGTGGTGGTGAGAATGTGTATAAAGTTAATTCACAAAACTACTGAACTCCCAGGAAAATTCAAAAAGGAAAGTCCGTAATCAAATGGCAAAATCAAAAGCTTAAACACATCAAACGAATGGAAAACTATTATTATTTTCCTGACATCGTACAGATATTTTTTTATGTCGTGATTGGTGGATTGAACCTGGTTTTATAGCTAGCTACACCTCTCACTTGTATGGCAGTCGCATCAGATTCCATTATATTGACAATGATGCGTGAACAAAACAAACATCCGCAATAGACGAAAAAGTGAAAAAGGGATACAGCAGTCAACATCGTATTATCATCTTAATCACTATAAAAACAACTAAATGTAACAAAGAACCAAAAAAAAGACATATATGTATATACGTGTTGTGGGATAGTTTTGTTGAACCGGTAAGGACTCATTGAAATCCTACCCAAACTGCATTATAATATTTCAATGCACCACACATTGTAGTAAAAAAGACAGTAAATGTGCCGGCCTATCTACAAAATATACCGTCTTTACAAAATACTTCCAATAGTCATTCATAACTAAACGACTGCATAATATAGCCAATGCGCTATATATCATTCCTCTTTCTATATCCAAAATACTAAATCCTTTATTGCTAATTGGTATTATGTGTTTTTAGTTATAACTATGACAAAGATGTTTGTTTTTATACAGTAATGATTGGACTTCATATACTTAAGTGGTTGTTTAAAAGAAACCAGTTTTAACGCGTTATATTTAGTAATGCCATTACAGCTAAGAAGGATACAGTAGAATCTGCATAGGTTATTTTTAACTATACTAATAAATTAATGTGGGACGCTTATCATAATGACCACCATTTGCATATATCAAATCGAAGTTGTTTTCAGAGGTTAATTTGAAAAATAAGTTTATAACACTAAAAGGTAATATTCTGAAGTGCGCAATAATAATAAAAAAAAACATTAATAAAGGCATCTAATCTACTGTAGTTAACAATCACATTCGCAGTAACACTCAGCTTAACAATTTTATAACATGGCTGCAAACCATACGTCGAATCAAAATTGGTAACGCATGCGCAACTTAAAAAAGATAAACGACGAAAAGACAAACAGCGTTCCACAAAACGATGCACATACAACTAAATATTAGGCAACACGAACACAACCATAATACGGGAGTCAATACGTGTTAACAGTGTTAACAGTTTACTGTTCATAGGCATAATCTGTTGCGTTACTCATTGTATTAACAACTTTTTGATGCCATGATCGAGAAAACAGGCCTGGGGTGTGGCTTCAAGCAGTGAAACTGGTGACTTTTCGACAAGCAATAAACTTGAAGTATATGGGTAATGAAATAAAAAACGGTTTTTGTTGCTGCATTTTAATTTTTCAAAAAGTCGAACCTCTTCTGTCGATGTTTCAGTAATAAACACCTGTTGTTAGTTTATTTTATTAACTAAGAACATCTGAATTGTTTTATTATTGTATAATGTTCTTCTTCCCTTTTTTATATTTCATTTTGACATATAAATCTGAACTCTCTTAAAAGTCACATTTACTTTATTTTCACAACAGTGATGCACGATGCAAAGCTATCGACTGCTAATTTTGTATCTACCGGCTGAACCCATACTTCGTCTTTCACGTCTAAGGCTACAACAGCTATCCCAGTACCTGATTCATTATTGTTGGTACCAGATATATATCCCTTTGAGACCAGATGTCCATTCATGTAAATACCAAATCTTTTATCATTGGTACTTGATAAAATTGACACAGAAATCTGAAATAATCCTTCTCTTGTGCATCTGAATTTACCGGTTAATGTAAACGTTGTCATATTGCTAATTCCAACGTAGTACAATACATTCTCAAATTTAATAACGTTGCCCTGGAGGTATTCCCGATTAGTGATGGCACATGATGTAAAGCCAACTGTAAATAAAGTAGCATACAATTATCTAAATCATTTGGTTTTATTTCGATATTCAAAAAAATGTGTGGTATATAAAAGGCAACAGTAGTATACCGCTGTTCAAAAGTCATAAATCGATTAAGAGGGAAAAAATCCAGATAACAAACTACAACTGATTGTAAATGATGCATATCTTCACCAGTCACCAAAAGATATAGTAGTCTATTTTGACTATATGTCACCGTACAGCCTTTAACAATGAACATAGTGTATATTTCAATTTTTCAAAATATTTATGCTTAATCAAGCTTGAACTTTTCTAATAAATATTATATTCATTTGATTAAAATACATTTGATGAGTTATAATTGGTTATCGCGAAGAATACTCCAAAATATCTTAATAAAGAAGATACCATCCTATCTTCGCATATTGGCGTGACACAATTCTTGTTCACGACTCGGCTGTCAAGAATTTATTGAAGGTTAATCAACCAGAAAGATTGTATGACTGCATACCACTTTATTGTCTACATTATTCCATTCTTGTCAATACATTTTCTACATTCATATATATCAATTAATGTTCATTAATCATAATAAGAAAATATAACAATGCCACCCAAATTTAATAAATTTTTATACGTAGGAGAAGTTAGCTCGTGATAATTAGCTTGACATTTGTTTTTAATCCTACATTTGGGAGTTGTTTTGTGTTTCGGCTGGGTGTGTTTTCAGGAGGCAATGGAGTTAATATAGCTTTTTCAGATTCATCCCATATCACAAATTACTATCACCCGTCATTGACATCAGTTAGCAAGTTTATATTTGATATTTGAATTTTCTATTTATTAGCTAGTGTTTTATCTGAGTCTGCTTTCATTTTTTAATCTGATGTCGAAGAACATTATGTTCATACAGCTGTTAATTTTTCGCTCCGCAAAACTGTGAGATTGACAGCACTTTGTGTACGGCTTTCCAAAAGGAACCCATCACTAACACAAAGACACAGACAAACAATTAGCAACAACCTAAACATGGACTATTGGAATTCGAAATTGTCTGATTTCGGATATATTTTAAACCAAAATTGCAGATTTATTAAGGTGTTAAACCCGACAGTACATAAATATGATATATAGTATCCTTCCTTTACAACTAAGAAAAATGACAAGACGGCATAAACATAAGATAATATACACTATCCGAAATATATTACTGTTACAAAATTTATATTCTATTTTACGGAGATAACATATATTTGTGAAGTTCTAAATAATGTTCTTAGTAGAATAAAATGTATTTGTGTTGACAGACAACATTCACCATTTGTTACTTGTTGCTAAGAATTAATCATTCAAAGATAAATAAAAAGATCCTACCCGGGAAGAGGATACCAAAGTCAGGTCAATATTGTACCTACACAGTAATTTCATATAGTATAAAACCAGTTCATGCAATATGTTATCAGTTTCAAAACATAACGTGACATACATTGTAGTTAAATTTGGCTTTTCATCTGTTTTGATACGGGCACCACTGAGTCGTATGTAGATAAAACGTGCATATTGTCTTGTATACATGTATTATAATTTAGCTGATATTTTATCCACATATTAT
This sequence comes from Mytilus galloprovincialis, assembly GCA_037788925.1. NCBI lineage: Eukaryota > Metazoa > Mollusca > Bivalvia > Mytilida > Mytilidae > Mytilus > Mytilus galloprovincialis. The sequence continues at coordinate 68,411,192 of CM075338.1, read as the reverse complement.
ACATTATCAAATAAGTTAATCTAGATAATTCTTCCATCATCATGGATCATTTTAATATCTTCGTATTGTCATTGTTGTGCATTGTCAATTTTCAATAGAAATTGGCATCAGTAACTTAATGTACACTTATTGAAGTCCATTATTGTTTGTAATTCCAGGGTAATATAAAATCTTATCATACCTCTTCTCTAGCGACACTATTTATCGCGCCAGTACGGACAAATTTTAAAGAGGGTAATCTCACCTGATATGCTCGACAGTTCAATTGATGGTATTAATAAAACATACACTACCTATTTCAATGTGCTGGAGACAAACAAATTATAACACGATACATCTCATGTTATGTATATGTTGTTAAACGCATTGAACTAACAGCTGCCATTAACGATTGCCATATAAATTGATCACGAGATGTAACATGGATCTTAATTATTAGCTTAATACCAAACAGAAAACAATTAACTTGAGGGCAAGATTGTATACCGCAAACATGAGGTGCAAACATTTGTACACCATATCCGGATTTCGACAATTAATGTCTATTCAGTGATGTTACGGTATTTAGAAGGCCAAATAATTTACCTCAATTTATTTTTATATATTTATATTTATCACAAAAAACTCTGAAACCTTCGAAAAAACACATGAAGTTTTGGTATAAATTAATAAACATGAATCGGCAAACATTCAAGCGGTAAACCGTCTGGGTCATTTAATTCCCGACTTTAAAAGATTTGAATTTTGCTGCTCCTATGTCCTTTTTGTTTGTGTAATTGTTCCGATGTGTATATCTGCTTTTAACAGGTTTTGCTCGTGTATTTATCCACCTTTGATATTGTTTGCCTGGTACTCGTACTAGAATATGATATAATACCGTATGCACTAAAATGCATAATGAACTGATGAAAACGTGTTTTCTGGTATAATTCGGACTTGTCGAACGAAGTTAAAACTGTAGAAGAACGCCATTATGAAAACAAAAGAAAAATGATTCATTGAATTGAAATTATATTTGACCAACGCAAATATTTAATCATATATGACATTCAGAATGGAGGTGAGGAAAGGGTTAAAGACACAACAACCCAACCAAAGAACAGAAAATAAAATTCAAAACAACCGAAGGCCACTAAAGGGTCTTCAAAGCACAGAAAAAATCCTGCTGACGGATGCGGTCTTCAGCCGGCCCCTAAGCAAAAATGTGTACTAGTTCAGTAAAAATGTACGTCATATTAAACTACAAAACATACAAACGAACTAGAATTAAAAATCTTACAAGACTTACAAGGCTTCTGACTTAGGAGAGGCGCAAAAATGCGGCGGGGTTAAACATGTTTAGTGAGATCTGACCCCCCCCCTTTACCTCTAGCTATTGAAGAAAAATCAAATACACAGCAATACAGACAGTAACACTCAGATCAATAGAAGTCCGATACTAATGTCAGATTAGGTGACATAAAAATAACCAAACTGACAATGATAGATAAATTAAAAAAGAACTGCTAGTAATAAATGGCATGCCAGCTCAAGACTTCAATTAAACTGATTGAAAGATTATGTCTTCGGCATATGAAAATCATGTACAATCCCTCCTTTTAAGTGTTTAGTGTCATACAATCATGCAATATATGAGAAGAACATAACCCGTACTCTGCCAACAACTGGTCTAGAATAAATGTGTTTATTTCCGATGAAGACACTATGAGTGAATCAAAATATAAAATCAGTAACTACCTGACAACATACAATATCTATAGTTATATTTCTTACCACGTTCGTTTGCTTTATCAAATCTTGAATTTGTCATAGTAATGTTCCTTTCAATCTGGCTTATTTCCGTATTAATTGTGGCAGTAGAGTTGTACAAAGTATTGGTAATGTTTTTTAAAATATTTTGTTGGTATATTTTATACGCCTTCAAATTATTCTCATTGGCAATAGTCTGATTATACAAGGCAAGAAAATCCTGATTTCTGGCTTGTTGGTTAACAGCAATAGAATGTGTCTGAGAATCTATCTTATCAACTTTCAGTTGCAATGCACTAATATCCGTAAGTTGTTGAACAACTTTGAGTTGATCTAGCATTTCAACTTTACGTTTGAGTGTTCCGATTTCATTCGAGAACTTATCCTCTAACTGTTTGTATTTTAATTGTAAGTTATCTACATGTTCTTCTAGTTTTGTGTTATTTTCTTCTAATTCTCGATACTTTTGCTGCAGTTTTTCAAGTTCTCTTGTGTCGTTTTCCGCCTTTATCCCTGAAGTGTTCTTCTCAAGAGCGGCAAATTTCTCTTTGACCTGAGTTGTCAGTAATGCTAATGTTTTATCTGAATCGAGTTGCATTTGTTCCATCTGATGTCGGAGAACAGAAAAATCGTATTTTTCTTGTTTTTTCGCTTCATAGAATTCCGATAATGTAAGATAGTGGTTATTTCCCGCAGCCTGGTTACCTGGAGTGTTTGTTTCCAACAGAAATCCCTCCATAGCACAAACAAAGAAAAGCGAACAAATAAAAATACTCAAAATCATGTTCGGTTAAAATTTGCAGATTTCAAAATAAAAGGAAAAAAGGTTATATACTACTAATAAATTCAATCCAATACAATGACAACATTAGTTTTATCTGCATTTGAAATACTTAAATGTCAATAATAATGTACATCATGACATCATTTTATACTGATAAAAGATAATCGTTGTACTAGTCAGGAGGTTAGATAAAATAAGTAAAAACAAACCACCTATCATTTTTGTGACTTTGTGTGATAGGACCAATAAATAAACGAACCTGTTGCTATGAATATATTTTTTTTTAATTTAGTTTAATTTAGTTTCCTTTTATAGATTCAAGTAACTTGAGTATCTCGGAATTGGTGTACAAACAATTATAATTTTTATTCTGAATATTTGACCTAATAGTTGAAGACTTCTTCAAAATGATATTTTGCAACACTGACGAGAATTGACATTAAGGTGGACAACACAATTTCATAAACAGAAACTACAAAAAAAGTGATTTAAATCATTTGATTCTGTCATTAACACAAACAACACTTTTACATATACATAATTTAACAAGTCTCTTTGTTCAACTCACTGTTTCCAACAAAACAATAATGTAATAGCTTCATAAAAAAATTATGGGTGATATTGAACTTTTGTTACATTAACATGTATTGTTTAGAATAAAAATAAAGTCTCAACTACTTTTCAGTAAGCAAACCTAAGCGCTAGTCATCATAGCATACTTTTCAAGATCAGTTCAATGTCTGACACTGCATATTAATAGCATGGACCAGCGAATCTAGCAATTTTTTTTTAAAAAGAGGTTACAACCATATGTCCCCATTTAAAATATTGTGTTTGCTTAAATATGCAAAAGTGATGAGACGCAGTTTGATCAAACTTATGAAGTCAATTCTTTCAGTTTTATTTCCCGCAAAACTTATCTGCATGTGGATGTTTAAGTGCAATTCTCAAACATTTATCGACTATTCTTCATTTTTATATTTTAGTATTTCATCTTCTCTATTTGTAAAATTTGGACGCCTCTTAATTCTCTATTGCTATCTATTCGTTTTTTTGGTTTTTTCCATTCTTAATAGGTCTTGAGGTGTAGTATTATTGTCAATGTGACAACTACCAACCGCAGTTCAAATGAAGTGGGTGTACGCATTTATATGCAACCATACTGTCTTCAACGATGAGGAAACCCATAACGTATAGTCGGCTAAAAAGGCCCAGACATAAAATAAATATTTTATTATAAAATTGGGAAACTAAATACAAAATATATAACAAAACTATTCACAAAAACAGATATGACAGACAATTCAAAGTTAAGGCGATTTGTTAATAGTTTCACTTCATAAAAAAATATATATTGCATTCAGAAAATTCTTTTTTACAAAATAATAAACAAACTTTCCAAAAATTCTTCAAACAGTTTACATTTTAATTTATCATTAATACAATGTCTTTTAAAAATCCATTAAACTTATCTGAAGTTATCTTCAAAATGTCAATCATATTTTTACAGTTCTGAGTGGCTTCCTCAGCACTTAGGAAACAGAAAATTTTCAAATGAATATGTCACTCCAATTAAAATTGTGAGATTAAACATTTAACATATGTTTTGTCATAATCTTATACAGGTAATAGAAGAAAACTATATGTGAGTTCGTGGTCTAGTGGTGTAGCCGATAATAAATACTCGATTGCAGTGACCGAGGTTTCTATAAATTTAATAAAGTGTTGACTGAAGATTTTCGTGATGTAAGAACTATACCGAAATTGATGACTGATGATGTGAGAAAAGGACTAGATGAGATGATAGAATTTGCGACAAATAAAAAACTTTAAATGTTTTATTATTTTATTATATGTTGATTTGTAAGAGAGATAGTTTGTATGTTGTTTGTGAGTATGTTGTGAAAAAGTTTTTCCAAATATTTTGAAAATTTTTGTGCTCTGTTTGCATGTCTTAAAATAGCTGATGATTGACTCGATATTTAATACTTCGAATTTTGATTGCGTTGTGGAATGGAATCCAGCCCAGTGCGAACAATATTTTCTATTGTATTATTTTTTGTCCTCTGTCGGAAAATAAGACGTCATAATCATTTTTCACTCTAAATTTTCTTTGTATTCTGTGTAAGCTTTTTATCAATTTGAATGTATGTGCTGAATGGTAGATAAGAGTGAGTTAGAATATAAGTATATGAATATTTTTCTATAAGGACATAATATGATATCTATATATGAGTATATAACCAGATAATTGTGTTCGTGACAAATATTTCACGCATTTGAATTGTAAATGTAGAATATTGAATCTTTCTTTTCAGAGAAAGGACAGTAATTGATAATAATGTTTTTCATTGATGTGTAATTCTGAACTGTGATATGTAAATACGAAGTTTGATTATAATAAAGATAAAAAAAAAAAAAAGACCGATGGCTACAGTGATGAAGGTCCCGAGTTCGATTCTCACTCGGGGTGCTAAAAATATCAGTACATCAGAAGGGTAATTTTCACCCTCTCACACACATCTCTGGTACCCGCACCGGAGTTTAAACTAGAATGGGTACTTTGGGGGCCTCGGTTGGTCAAAGTTGTCCCCTACTTTGACCAGGAGATCAATATTCTGATATCTCTCTGGTTTGTCTGTTTCCTCCGAGAACTTCGGCTTCCTCCACCATAATAGACTTCCCGGTGTCCTGCACGCTCCCTTGGGCGGTGTTGGGTGGGGATTGTTCTGGTGGTGGGATAATATTGTAAAGGACACATCTCCATTAATCCTTAGGGAGTGTACATGGATCCGCTGTACCCTTGCAGTCAATCAAGGGGTGCGTCTACATTGGCGGAATCTCAGTACATACATTAAAAATCACTTAATCAAAGTGTAATCAAACTTTATAAATATATAATAAACCATTTCTGTATGTACAAAGAATAACAACTCCATCGCATTATCAATACCACCTTTGGATATTACAAAGGGCGATAACTCAACAAGGAGAAAAGCTAAAATCAAGAAAATATAACTTGACTTTCATTTAGTGACAGGAAACAAAATACCTAAATTTTAACAGCGTTTTAATGTTATTGAAAGGATATTATTTGACAGCCGCCCGGCCGCTGTCCGTACACTCTCAAATCAATAACGGATATTTCCTTCGAAAATCCGGTCAGTCAAAATTGCGGCTTCTGAGCACAAGGATTCAAATCATATTCAATATCTAAGGTGTCCTATCCCGAGATGTTTATGATTTATAATAAGTGTGGATTGTATGCTCAATCAGCAGATTTGGAGGATATTAGATAAAATGTTATCACAGAAATATGTCTCGCTTTTTTGCAATTTCAATAATGCAAATGTTAAAATCAAAATAGCAACACTTTATCATGTAAGTTTAGCAAATATTCAAAGTCAATGACCCATGACTGAAGATACATGGCTATTACAAGCTCCATCGGAATGAGGTGTGCCAATGCTTATACAAATGCATACCAAAGAGCATTGACTTCTCACAAGTAGTTCCCTTTAAATAAACAAACCAATACATCATGTACATGTAAACTAACCAAAGCTTCAAAGACAATAAACCATAACTGAGGGGGCGGGGTCAAAAAATCTCCATGTGATGAGATATGCCAATGCTAATACAACTGAAAATATTATTGACCTACCACTTGTGGTTACCCATAAATCGACCAATTCACAAACTAATACATGAACTAAGCAAAAGTTGGTTTTATCATGGTGGACAGTTTTTATTGCTTGAGGAAGCCAGAAAAAAAGATGCATTATTATTTTTTTTATTTAGATACTGTGATGTTAATATTCAACACTTATTGACAAACAATTATCGCTGTATCTGTAATATTATTACATAATGTTAATCGTAAATCAAATCATAGTTCTTATATGATTAGCTAATCAGGAGCATGTTTATCCCTGTCTCCTTTTTAATGAGAATGTCAGAGGTCAGGAACCTGTAGTCTACTGATTGTGATTGGTTATCATTTTTAGTCTAGTGATTGTGATTGGTTAACTAGATTGTGATTGGTTATCATTTTCAGTCTAGCGATTGTGATTGGTCATCATTTTTAGTCTACTGATTGTGATTGGTTATCATTTTTAGTCTACTGATTGATTGGTTATCATTTTTAGTCTAGTGATTGTGATTGGTTATCATTTTTCGGTTATTGAACAATATTTTTGCTCATTTGTGAAGATCATAAAATGAAGTGCAGTTATTGACATCCTTGTCCTAATGTCTACGGTGGAAAGTTGTCCCATAGCGTCATGTTTAATATGCAAAGTTATGTTTGACATCATCAAACCTTCCAACTCTCACAATTTGCGGATGATTTCCCCGGGGCCCATGGAGGCTCGCAAAAGAAAATTTTGAAAGAGTAATTTTGTCCACAATTTTAAACAAAACAATTAATTTTACAATGGCTATATAGTCTTGTAAAAGTATGAAAAAGCCAAAAAAATCATCATTAAAAGGAATTTGAAGGCCCCCTAGAAGGTTTTGCAGGACTTTAAGATCCATTTTGCACTGAAATTTCCAATGGTCATTTTGAACAGTTCGCAAGTATGCCTCATAGTTGCAAGACATCTTTTAAAATTCTAGTAACCCTTGTATGCTGAGAAATGCAAGTAGTTCATCTTCAGCAATGATTAGCCTGTTAACACAGAAATAATGAGTTTGAACTCCACAAGAGGTAGGTAGGTTTCAACTATGGTTGCCTGTTTTCATCCTACCTTATCTCCTGCGTCCTCCATCAAATAAAAAACTGACTGATACCATATAGACCATGCGTGGTGCTGAAATTTGTGTTAAAACTGAACCAATAGGCTATTTCTTGAAACATTCCTTCAACAAAAAGATCAATTGAGCATGCCCTTCAATCACCAGATAGAAGGCTTGCCCGTCTTCCCACACCACAAAAGCCTGAAGCATTTTCAGGATCATCATTACTAGTATGTAGGGTAGGCTAGAAATCATCTATGTTTTGTAAGAACATTATCTCAATTTGTGTATGAGTCAAAGGGAGACTGACCATACAATTAAATATTATTTCAAGAATATAGTGTGCAGTACAACATCAAATTTTTTCACCCTTTCGCTCAACATGTGTTGAAAGTAATGATGCCTACATTATGTCACATGATATATTTAATAAACTATCGCATCTCGGAACTGGTGTACCAATCAATCGAAATTTTTATTCTGCATCTTTGACGTATAAATAGTGGAAGACTTCTTCAAAATTATTTTTTTTGTAACACTGAAGGGAATTAAGATTAAGGCAGACAACACAATTTTATGAACAGAAACCACTAAATAATTTAATTCTGTCATCAACATGAAACATAAACAGAGTTTTACATACACATAATTTAACAAGTCTTTTTTTATACAACTTACTGTTTCCACTAAAACTAAAATGAAATGGCTTCATAAAAATAAATTTTGTGAAATTAAACTTTTGTTACATTAACATGTATTGTTTAGAATACAAATAAAGTCTCAACCACTTTTCAGCAAACAAACCTAAGCGCTAGTCATCATATCATGCTTTTCATGATCAGTTCAATGTCTGACAGTACATATTAAAAGTATTAATAAGGGTGATTCCATTCATTTTTTAAAAAGGGTTACAACCATATGTCCCCATTCAAAGGCAATGATCATCAAAAAAAAGAAAGGGGGGAGGGGGTTCCAACCCCTGATGGATAAGAGTTACTGATGTCAATTTTCCTAATTAAAAAGTACACAAAGTTTTAAAATCTGGAACTCAAGTAGCCTGAATCTTGAGATTTGTGCTCAGTTTTTATTCTGAATTTCAATGAAATGATGCCAAAATGGCCTCAAAAAAAAATATTCATCAATAAAATGCAGAATTAGCAAAACATTCCATATTCTTTAAAAGTAAATATCCAAAATATCTTGATTGCATTTAGAAGCCACAAACTAAAATAATTGTCCATCCATAAAAAGTTACCTCTGCAGTTGTTTGTAAATTTAAATATATTTGTGATCATTTATTCCTTAAACAAATAAAAATTATGCATGAAATATAAGCTTGTATTTCAAATTTCAATATCATTATTTGCATGGTGCATGTCCAGAAATCTGAAATAATTACAGGGTAACATAAAAAAAAACCTATGGCTATAATAACTGCACACTCAAATCTCTGAATTTACAGTATATCTGAATGTAATGTAAATTAAGAAATTATTGTAAGGTTTTTACTGATACAAATTACTGACTTGCAGTCTGATATCTGATACTATCAGATTATTACATGGCATTTTTCATATTGCATGTATTATCTGTCCTAGGTTCAATATCAGCCCAAGAACCACATAGCTCAAGGGCTAATATTGACCGATGGCTGATAATACAGGCAATACGAAAAATGACATGTTATGATCTTTTTATCATATGCTTCAACAATGGAGAAAAATAACAGATTCATATATTGATCATGTTACGTTGTTCACAGATAGAACTTCAAAGTGTGAAAAGTTCATGGAACGTTGGACCCCAAATTTAGTACATTCTATATGAAATCTTTCTATCTATGCCTCAACAGAGACGAAAAATATTTTAATATGGACGAATCGACAAAAAAAATTATTCAACAATATACATAATGAACACTGTTTGGAAAACTCAACCTATTTTAAAGTAACTTTCTAAATTATGGTTGAAACGTTTAAAAAATGCATTTATTCAAAAATTTGTTGTTTTTTTCAGGTTTTTTTTTATTATTATTATACACAATATACTTTCCATTATCATGATTATCCAAATTATTTTTTTTTACACTACTTTGTAATGTTTTACACTGTAAACGTAGCATTGAGGTGTATCTTCCGGAATTTGCCGAGTATCACCGGAACGCCATGCGATAACGTTACAGAAAGGCATGTGAAAACAATCAAAGCATGTGATAAACTTTTCATATCAGCCCGCTAAGCACCAATTCGAAAAATATGGAATTTACATTAATTTAATGCTATTATCATACAGTAAAAATCATATGTTATTTAGTCTAAGTATATGATAAATATATATCTGTATGCAGATTTTCCTTAAATCACAATTATTAATCTCGCATTCATACGCGGGATTGCCGATTTTTTGTAAGCGTGACACGTGAAAGTCAAATTATGTGTGTCGGGAAAACAGGAAATGAGGTCTAGCGGGACCCGGGAAATGACAAAAAAATGAGAATTGCTTACGTAAATAGTGTAAGCCTGATACGGGAATCTGACAAAACAGTAAGCGGGATCCGGGATCGGAACCCCCCTGATGACCTCTACATGTCTTCTACTTTTTTATGTTGTTTCTTGGCTATCTCATTGACATATACTCAACTTCATCTTTTATCAATATTCACAACGATATTGCTGACCAAAATAGCATGATTTCAGGGCTTGATTCGTAAAAACTACAGTAACTTCCCGCAAGCTGTCATCTGTGAAATTTAAACTATTAAAGAACAGACACCTGTATAGCAATTTTTTGGCACTGCAGTTTACATATTAATCAAGTGCACACATCCTTACAGCTGATTTCGTCACTCCACAAAGAAGTTTGTAAATTATTTATTCTGCTCTGTCTCCGCCATAAATTTAAAACCATTAGCGATAGCTTTCTGGATCAGTTTTCTTGACTCCATAAAGAATGTTGAGAACTGGATGTGTGGGTATTTGTCAACCATAGCCTCAACTCCTTTCTCTGATACTGAATCACATCTGAAAGGAAAAGATAATAATGGGTGTTCTCCCTTTCAACAAAAGTTAATAGATTTATTTCTTCATTTCACTAAACAGTAAACCAATAGAATTTGAAAACATTTATCATAATAACATATAAGTTGGTTAAAATTTTTGTGAAATGCTTTTTGGTTTATTTAAAATTTCATCAGGTATGAATTTGCAATGAAAATGACTGATCAACTAAAACAGATTTGATACTACCCTAACTATGCCTAATTTGCATTGTTTTTGGTATCTACTGTAAGAAATAGAATCAAACATCACCAAAAAATCTAAGATGAATCAGAGTCCTATGGTCAGATTCAATCAATATCAGACTTTTGCTATGTTTTGTCCACGCATCGGTGACAATATAATGGAATTTGATGCAACTGTCATACAAGTGAGAGGTTTAGCTAGCTATAAAATCAGGTTCAATCCACCATTTTCTACATTTGAAAATGCCTGTACCAAGTCAGGAATATGACAATTCTTGTCCATTCGTTTTTGATGCGTTTTGATATTTGATTTTGCCATGTGATTATGGACTTTCCGAATTGAATTTCCTCTGAGTTCAGTATTTTTGTGATTTTACTTTTTGCTATGAATGTCCTTCTACATGTTCTATAGCTAGTAGATAAATAATCTTTTTTATCCGATGTGTTTAATAATTTGTAGTCACAATTTTTTGTTTCTGATGTATATTTTTATTTAAAGAGTCATTAATGGTGATCTGGCCACTGACCATAACCTACCTAATAAGTCCTAGATATTTAAGAGCTGGACAGTTTTCAGTGACAGCCCATATTCCACGGTCAGTAATATCCTTACACCATCCTAAGTCTAATTTGACTATATTCCTTCCATGTGATGCTATGCCCATTAATCCTGCAAAGATAAATGTATTAATATATTTTTGTATCATACAAAGATTTAAAAAATATTTGAAAATTCTGAACAAGCTGTTAAATTTTTATCAAAATAAATTTTAAGACACTCAACTAGAAAATAAATTAAAAGCGGAGCAGATTTCCCAAAAGCAATAAGTGTATTGTACTACCCTATAATTGACTTCCCTTTGTTTTGTAAAGAATTTTCTTCCAAAGGCCAATGAAATGAGAAAGAGGTATATAGCACAGTATGTCATTTATTACAGGTCATCTTTATGAATAACTCCTGTTCTGTGCAAGGATGACTCATAACAACAACATACTACCTTGAAGATTGACTAGGAAAAGGTCACAAAGTCACATGAATTTTAAAAATTTGAAAAGTTAAAACTATTTGCAATAAAAAAAAAATGGGTCCATAGTACACAGTTGCCCCACCTGCACTATTTTTTTGTTTTTCTTTCAGTGGACCGTGAAATTGGGGTAAAAACTCTAATTTGGCATAAAAATTAGAAAGATCATATCATAAGGAACATGTGTATTAAGTTTCAATTTGATTTCAACTTCATCAAAAACTACCTTGACCAAAAACTTTTAACCTGAAGTGGGAGAGCGTACAAAAGGAATCACCAACAAAATCACATACCAAAAAATAATAATGCCCCTACGTTCGGCATAAAAAGCATTATATGACATGTAATTTGAAGCTTAACGTACATCTATATATGAACTATGATTTTACCTTCATCACTTAAACTACAGTTAACACAAAACAATTTTGTTATCTTCTGCCCATATCTAACCACTTCCTGTATACATCTGTCATCTATAGTCAGGTTCAGTGAAAGGTTTAAACACTCCAAGTTATCACACTTTCTTGTAAGCTGTGAAACGATTGCTGCAGTAATACTACCACCAGGCAGATTTGATATATCAAGGTATTCTAATTTCTTCATCTGAAGATAGAAGAAGTAACATGTCGAATGACACGTATACAAAATAAAATTAAATCCCATATTGCCATTTTCAAACCAACACCAGCCTTTTAAATGGATTTTAAGTTCAAATATTCAAAATGTTATATAAAATTCAACTTAAGAAAGAAATGATCATAAAAATTAGTAACAAACTTAAAAAAGTACAATATTTGATTTTGATTTTTTGTGTTTATTAACGCCACTTTTACGCACTGCTTTCTGGCTATTTCGTGGCGGTCAGTTTTTATTGGTGGACGAAGCCAGAGTACCTTGAGAAAACCACTGACCATGCTGACCGTCGATAGGAAAACTGACCAATACTATTCAATGAAGATAGTAAATGAAACTTATACAAAATAAAATTATATCCAATATTTTCATTTTCAAACCAACATCAGCCTAAGAAAAGGATTTCAAGTTAAAATTCCTAACCTGTTATATATAGAATACAACTTGACAATGAACTGATCATATAATAAGCAACTAAGATTTATACAATATTATATGAAACTAAAAATGTACATATATTCTAAAACTTTATCAATCTGAGTGTTAAAAATCAATCATTTCTATAAAATCAGTTGACACGATCTTGATTTACCAAACAACTGGCGAGTGTTGAGAGACAGATATTACAATATGCAACCACTCATGAGTCAGTATGTCATAATTACTTGTGTTCTTACCCTATATATGGAACATATTCCAGTGTCTGTGATGTTACAATTTGCTAATGACAATGTCTTTAAGTCCCGACAGTTTTCTGCCAACATTCTCACAGATTGATCTGTAACCTGGAAACCAGACAAAACAGAATAATTGAAAATATGTTTATTATACTTTAAAATATCAATTTCAGAGTGGAAATCAGAATTAACATGAATAACTATTAGTTTGTTATAGAAGTAAATTACAGGAATATGACTGTTGTTTTATCATTTGTTTGATGTGTTTTTAACCTTTTGATTTTGTCATTCGATAAGAGACCTTTTGTTCTGAATTTTCCGGGGAGTTTGGTATTTTTTGTTATTTTACTTTTACAAGGTCTTCAACAAAATTCTTTCTCAGAATGTTGAAATAAGTTTGCTCTTTGACTGAAGTCTAACTACTTTGGATGTTGTTTGCATCTATATTCTCTGGACCTACTCGATAATCCAGAAAATAATTTTTTGGGATCATAGTTTAGAGCTGCCTTACCTCTAACCTAAGTTACCTATTACAAGATCCAGTACGGATTTTCAAAGTTATGGTAGCTTTGAGATACATGTACCTTACCAATTTTTTTTTAGGATCATGTGAATTTTAGACCGAAACCTTGACCTTTGACCAATATATTAACCTTATAAAATTGGTTCAATATGATATTTTTAATGAAATGACAGAGTTGAACAACCTTTACCTCTTGCTGACTTACATAACCTATTATAAAGATCTGTAATATTATTTTGTTAAAGTTATGACAATTTTGATCTTTTTTGACCTTTCACATACCCTTACCTTATTACACAGGCCATTCATTAGGAGGCGGTACCCGGTACTTTTACCCTCCTATGCTATTGACAAGTACCCCCTAAATGTAGGAATTTTTATATAAGATATTCATGGAATAAATTGAAAAGTACCACCTAGAAACGTGTAAAGTACCAGTCAACATGAAAGATAATGAAACCCCTGATTACAATGATCAAGTATAATATTTTCTAAGTTATGACAGTTATGAACTTAACCTTGACCTTCGACATACAATGTTACTTATTACAATGATCCAGTATAATATTTTCTAAGTTATGACAGTTATGAACATAATCTTGACCTTCGACATACAATGTTACCTTATTACAATGATCAAGTATAATATTTTCTAAGTTATGACAGCATGAACTTAACCTTGACCTCTGACATACAATCATACCTTGTTACAATGATCCAGTATAATATTTTCCAAGTGATGACAGTTATGAACTTAACCTTGACCTCTGACATACAATGTTACCTTATTACAATGATCCAGTATAATATTTTCTAAGTTATGACAGTTATGAACTTAACCTTGACCTCTGACATACAATCTTACCTTGTTACAATGATCCAGTATAATATTTTCTAAGTTATGACAGTTATGAACCTAACCTTGACCTCTGACATACAATCTTACCTTATTACAATGATCCAGTATAATATTTTCTAAGTTCTGACTGATATGAACTTAACCTTGACCTCTGACATACAATTTTACCTTGTTACAATGATCCAGTATAATATTTTCTAAGTTATGACAGTTTTCAGCAATCCTACTAATGCCTACATCAGTCATCTGACTACAGCGACTCAGGACTAATTCCTTTAACTGTTGACATCCTTCTCCAACCTACAAAAAAAATCTACATAAATTTGCATACAAACAAGTATTTATGATATTTGGTGTTGTTGGGGTGCTGTCTACTAAACATATAACTCACTTTTATTTAAAAATGTTCATGTTATTGTTAATACCATAACATGCATGATGATCAACCAAATTACAAACTAACTGTTTCCTAAACTATCAAACAGATTATCAAAATTTCTGAATTTAAATTTAAGATATTTTCCATACATGTGATTCAGGCTTATAGAGAGCATAAAATTAAGGAGTATTTTATGTTCATTATGAAATAAAATTGTATGTGACATTCTGCTCTTTGGACAGGTTATTGTCTCTTTGACACATTCCCCATTTCCTTTCTCAATTTCATATAAATATATACATCAAAATACCCCCCCCTCCCTTTTTTTTAAACCACCTTCGACTAGAATGTGTGGTTACTTACACTAGAGGTCCATTGATCACTGATTCTATAACAACCATCCAGATATAAACACTGTAGATTCTTACATGACGTCCCCTCCTCTCCATGCTCCCCTGCCCCCTTGAGTGTGTAGATACTTACACTACAGGTCCATTGATCACTGATTCTATAACAACCATCTAGATATAAACACTCTTAGGTTCTTACATGATGTCCCCTCCCCTTCAATGGTACCTCCCCCTCCCCCGTTCGTGTAGAAACTTACACTACAGGTCCATTGATCACTGATTCTATAACAACCATCCAGATATAAACACTGTAGATTCTTACATGACGTCCCTACCATCATAAGTACATCATTCTCTACTGAAAAACATCTGAGGAAAAAATACATATTACAATGTATTTGAAATGTTTTATAAGATCATAGAAATTATGCATATCAAGTATATTGACATACTGCAACAAAATGGTAATTTTTTAACATACACATCACCATTCATTTCCATTGGTATGGTATAAGAAAGCAGATGCATAGAATTGACAAAACTTCTGAACAGTTCCTTGTGCTCTGCTAATATGGAATAGACATAATGTTGAAGGCTGTACATTGACAGAATGGTTTACTTTTATAAATTGTTATTTGGATAGACAGTTGTCTCATTGACACTCATCTTCCTATATCTATATATATTTGTACAAAAAATAATAAATTATTTACATCTAAAGAAACTGATCATTCAACAAGAAGTTCTTGCAACACATATGTATAATGATGACAATAATCAATGATAATATTCCTGCACTTACAATGCCAGACTTTCTGATTTCTATATTATGTAAGAGTGGGAGTATGGTCAACTTTAGTCCAAATAGTTATGACGTTTGGCAAGGCTATTTTATTTTTTTCTTTATAAATATAAGGCGTCATAAGTATTTGGACTAGGTCAACTTGTGCGATATGCATTAAAATGGTGAAAAAGGATGAACAGCCAAAGGAAAGTCTTTTCTACCACATGTACCACTATAAACATTTAGCTAATAAACTTGATGTACAATGTATAATTAGAATGTGCTTACCTGGTTAACTTCAGTTTTTGTAGATGTTTACACTTAACGCATACCAGGCTGATTCCATGACTGGTAAGTATCTTAGTGTCTTCCAGATTTATATTGGTGACTCTATCACTGTATGAAGTCAAGCGTGACAACACATTATCGTCTGCTCTGTGCTGATGACTTAGATCAATTGATCTCCAGAGGTCAGGGTCATGACACAGGTTATACCATGTTTTGCACACCAAGCTTGCCTGACATAATAGTTCACACATTGTTAAAGATTTAAATATCTGCAGTAAAATATTCATCGGCAGTCTGTTTATACTTGACTGAAACTGTGTATCAGCATTGTTTGAGGAGTCATCTCCCTTGAGTAGAAAATAAGGTGAGCCATTTTGATCTTCAGCGGTATTAATCATGTTAATTGTTGTTTCTCGATTCAATGAATCAGTCTGTGTAGCTGAATCAGACATGCTTCTAAAGTTAAATACATATTTAACAGATTGACGACTATTATAACCATCTCCTAGTAACACTGTATGAGTCATGTTTGACCTTGACCCAGTACCACCAAATGTTAAGGTCATTTCAGTATGACGACTTGGCTGAATTTTAAATGTTGATTCAGACCTATCTGATCTGGCAGAGTCTATTTGATTATCTGAACTATCACTGTCTGATGAGGAGGAAT
The DNA here is from genome assembly GCA_037788925.1 of Mytilus galloprovincialis. Taxonomy (NCBI): domain Eukaryota; kingdom Metazoa; phylum Mollusca; class Bivalvia; order Mytilida; family Mytilidae; genus Mytilus; species Mytilus galloprovincialis. The sequence continues at coordinate 68,394,493 of CM075338.1, read as the reverse complement.
TCAAGTTCTCAACAGGGATTATCTCCCCTGTATCATCAACAACAATGTTAGCAGGACTTCTATTCCGACTAAATCTTGTGTCATGAGAACAACTTGGCATACTTTCAACATCTCGACAAGGTTGACTGGGTTTCGTAAAAGATGATATATTTTGTGATGTTACCCAGTCAACAAGTATATCAGATGGCATTGGTGCCTCTTCACTACCTGACCTTGAACTTGACCTTGAATCTTCATCAACTTCCTGTAAGTTGTTATGGCAACCCTGCATATTATCATCTTCATCTGGACTCTGTGACCTTGAACCTCTGTCTGTATTTTCTGTATTACTGTTTGCATTGCTGTCAGTTCCCATAGTGCAGGTTGCAGCATCAGCTGCTTTTACTTGAACTTTGCCCTCATCTGCACTTTCACTCTGAACTTTATCCCTTTCTGTGCATCTTTTCTTACAAGGTTGGTCAGAGTCTGAATCCATTTCTAAAATGTATTGTAAACTTTATCAAGAACATCAACATCTATATCAGTATATTTCATGTATTTAAAACCCCAATAATTTTAGACTATATAGGCATGTATCTAAATATTTAAATTTAATTCACAAACTGCAGATCCAGAAAGTCATATTGACCCTTACAATCTAAAAAATCCATGTTAACTTTGAAAATCTTTTTTTTTGTCTATATTGAAACCATTAAGAAGCGTACGAAAAGTAAAAATATGTAAAGTATTCATGTCTGAAATCCAGAGTTTACATAAATATGACGTCACATTGTTCAGTTGCTAAAGACAAGGCAACAGTTTCACTGACCTTTTCATTTATGGCATTTTGAAATTTATTTTAATATGTGGCATTAGAATGGAGATACATGTAACTGTATTGTATTTTAAGCAGCTTGGCCTTCGTAAAACTTGATTTTACTGTTGCAAATAACTGTTTACCAATCTCCGCTACGCATCGCTAGGTAAACTCAATTTGCCACAATAAAATCTAAGTGTAGCGAAAGCCAAGCTTTAATACAATACAGTCATCTTCTAATTTACATTATGATAAAAAAAAAATTACATGCTTATTTTTTAATTATATTGTGTTTTTTTTTGTGTTCTGTGAAATTGTTCCTTTTAAAATTGTTATACGATGATGACTGCTGTACCCATATTTCGACTATTTTATTTATTATGTCTGTTTAGTTCACGCATCATTGTAAATATAACAGAATTTGATGAGACTGTCATCAAAGTGAGAGGGTTAGCACTATAAATCCAGGTTTAATCCACCATTGTGTGGGAAGTGGGAATATAAAAAAAAAATATTCTGTTTTGAAAAAATGAGGTGTGGGCGGTCCGTTGAACAAGGTATTAAGTGGTGGCCTTATGGACTGGTAGAACAAGGAATCTTACCCCTCAAAATATTTGTCAACGTCCAATGAAAATTATTGTTACACACTAATTGCATTAGAATAGATTTTATCATGTAAAATAACCAAAATAAGTGTGATTTATTTGTTGCAAAGTGTTTTATAATGGTAAGCGAATTTGGGAATGCAATCGCCCCCTTATCTTTTAATTACCTTGTTTGCATTCTGTACCCTTCTGTGATGAAATGAATGTGATTATAACAAATCTGAAGTTGAAGATTAAATCTTCCATACACTGGCATTACATTGTCAATCAGGGCCTTTTATAGCTGACTATGCGGTATGGGCTTTGCTCATTGTTGAAGGCCGTACAGTGACCTATAGATGTTAATGTCTGTGTCATTTTGGTCTTTTGTGGATAGTTATCTCATTGGTAATCATACCACATCTTCTTTTTTATATTACTTTAAAATTTAGTTGGAATACATTTTATTGATAATCATGATAAAAGTATACATGAGGATGGTAACGGCGTTCTTTTAATGACGAATAACGTCAAAATTTATTGCTAATTGACATAACAGTAATTTTTAGTGCATGATGATAAAATGTACACTTTCTTTTAGCAATGTTTAGACCAAAAAAAAAATCAGATGTTTTTGAGGAATCAAGTTACTTCTTTTCCCAAAAATAACAGTAATATTTATTTGGGACCCCTGATGAATTAGGATAAGGATATTTTGATGAATCACAATAAAATTTTCACCAATTTGACACAAACAGCAGCCGAAAATGACTGTTTGCTGCCTGACAGTAAAGGGCATTCATACCCTCATACATCAGTCAGGGGTACTACTTGTACAAGTTATTTTTATTTACTTGAAGAAGTAAAAAAATATATACACATATAAGTGAATAAATAATGTTTGAATAATCTCCCCTTAATTTTCTCAAAAAATTACTTGTATATATATTTTCTTACAATCCCACAAAAGTCCTCAAGATTTGAGATGTATATTCATGCCTTTAATGATTTTTCCCAAATTTGCTCAATTTTTTTTATTAGAGTTCAATGTTTCATCTCATTAACATGATTAATTCAACAAAGAAATCATAAGAATTCAATAAAAGAAGATAGGATGACTTTTTTACTTCTACAAGTACAAATATCTGAATGTCTAAGGGACATAACTCAGCCAATTTTTTTTTTACCTAATAAATATATACAAGTAAATAAAATTCACTTGTATAAGTATCCTACAAATTTACTTTTATAAGTATATTAATATAACTTCTTCAAGTAATTAAAAATAACTTGTACAAGTAGGACCCCTGACTGTACATTTGTGTAATCAAGGATAATAGAAATCATTAGGGTATACGTATGTAAAAGTGAGTATGGTTTGAACAAGTCTATTTCTGTATCGTATCTTTATTCACTATGACCCGACAACAGGGGCGGATCCAGCCATTTAAAAAAAAGGGGGGGGGGGTCATATAGACATATATATACACTTATATTTAAATTTGTCCACCATTATGTAAAATCACAGGTTTCCATAAACTTTGACATAACAATTCAAAAAATTTGAAGTCACAAGTCATGTTGCTTGTAAAATTGCCGGCAGAAGGTTATTCTGAGCAGATTGAAGGTTACTTGGAGCTATAAAATACAAAGAGTCCAGTGTATAATTTATATGTTTATACACCTTATCGTTATTTATCCACCATTACTGGACACCACACAGGTTCCTGTAAAATTTTACGCCCCAATGGAAAAGTGATTGTTGTATGACAGTCTGCACGGTTAGCCACTAGTCCAATGCCCCAGACTAGTAAAATTTCATTCGGACTAGTAAGTTTTTGCAAAACTTTGTTTGGCCCAATAAGAAAAATGTCAGAATATTGGTCTTCTGACTAGTAGTTGAAAAAGTTTTTGGTGCAGACTGGTATGACGGCAATATATCAAGCGGGTCAGCCAGGATTAGCGATAGGGTGTATTGGCTCCTAGGACGCCTTCCAGAAAAATAATAAAATAGCCTTGCCAGACGTCATAATTAGGACTAGGCCATGCCTTCCCTTATTTCACAGGCACAAATTTGTGTCTATCAATGGGAAGGTATGTAGACTATCAAAGGGATAGTAGATTTTCCCAGGGATAGATACAAGTGTCTGTGTCTAATTTATAAACCCTGGTAGTGTTGCCTGTGGTGCATGTACTTGTCAGTGACAAGTAATTGGTATTTGTAGTCTGTAGATTGATACTGTCACAGTTGTTCTGTCAGTGTCATGATGAGGCAGTATTAATGTAAATTATATTAAGCTCTTATAATATTCCAAGACACATTTGATATGTGTTTATAAATGTAGATGTAGACTGTAGTTTACCAATGTTGTGTTACCAGATAAAATTTCACTGCTAGATTTGTTGTGGAAGAAGACTCACAAAACATCCGAATGTTGAAAAAGTTCCGAATTGACCAACACTTTTGATGACGAAGTACACCTTCATCTTAAAGCGGAAGTAAAGATTGACAGCTTCGTAAATCTAATGCAAAAGCAGATCTTTCGAATGAAGGATAGTGTTAAATTATGGTAAACTGATAACCCTGTGTAGCATTTAAAACAGATTACTATCGCGTTATCGAACCCTATCATAGAGACTTTGAGTAAACTATTTCAAGTGCAATTTGCACATTTGCATGGCTCTGAGCCTGAGGGTGCAGGGGTGGAAAATGTTGAATTATATTGGACTGAGACAGAGATAGTTCAATTATTAGGTTACTCATAATTATATGGAAGTTGCTATTTTTTTTAGATCATTGTAGTTGTTGGTCGACTCTCTTCACAGGTTGATGTGCATGTGTTCTAAATGAATATTATCAAGTCAATGCACCTTTAATATCGCTATTTTTCCGCCATTAATGGATATCACAGACACACAGGTTCCAGTAAAATTTTGACGTCACAATACAAAATATCTGACGCCACAATGGAAAAGTGATTGTTATATATGCGTCAAAAGTTCAAGCGGCCGGGATTAGCGATAAGGTGTATACTGCCAGTGTTACCTAGTTGCAGAACCATGCTCATAGTTAGTCCAAATAATTATGATGTCTGGCAGGGCTATTTTATTTTTTTCTGGGAAGCTGGCAGGCGTCATAATTATTTGGACTAGCTCATTGACAAAGTGTGCAAAATAAAAAAAAATAAAAAAAGGACCATTAGAGTTACGGTTCCAAAGCTACCAGAAACCTGAATATAGTCTATAAGCAATACACCTTATCACTATTTTGAAATCTGTCACAGTTGACCAGAGAAGATCAAAGAACCTGTCTGGCGAGATTTTTTGACACCAAGTCATCATACAATAACCACTATTCCATTGTGGTGTGACATATTTTCTATTGTGACGTCAAAACTTTACGTGAACCTTTGTGATGTCCAGTCATTGCCAGTAAAATGCAAGATACATTGTGTATGTTGCTGCTTTGACATTATGGAAAACTAGTATTTTAGTCAAGTCAATTTGGCACTGTTTTGAAAATTTCAAATCCATGTTGGTTTTTTTTTTTTTTTTGGGGGGGGGGGTATAATCATTCTCCATTTCTTCTTTTTTCTACATAAGGGTTGTAATCAGGATATTTTCATGAACAATAACGTTAAAAACTTTGGCCAAATCATGATGTTTTAACAGTAAATTTTGGTGCATGACAATTGGATTTACACTTTCATTGACTTTCTTTTAGACAATATAAAAAATCGATTGATTTTAACAAATCATGTTCAATTTTTTCCCAAACATAACATTTTCATTTCTATTTGAGTCCTACATGTACTTTTGATAAATTACAATAAAAATATTTTGACGCATCAGGGTAAAATTTTAACCAGTTTGCAACTAACGATAGCTGAAATGACTGTTTGACAACTGACAGTAAAGTGCATTGCTACCCTCCTTCATGCATGTTCATATCATATGTTTTGGTAGGTGATAGGCATTGGTACTTTGCTTTTTCAATGGAAATTGTTATTTCATAATGTGTTCTTAATGGCATGTAAACCCTGAATACAAGGATACAGTTGGTTGATATGAGAATTGTAACAGGGCAAATTTTATAACGAATAATGGTAAATTGACATTTAATAATGTTCATTTTTAGTGCATGTTGATAAAATGTACATTGTCTTTTTGACACTGAAATAATCTTGGATTTTGACAAATCATGGTTAACATATAACAAAATAAAAAGTAACGAATAATTATTTAAGACCTCTGATGAATCATGACAAGGACATTTTGAGGATTCAAGATAATATGCTCATGTGCATATAGATCTTCCCCCTATTTTTTTCCTACATGTATATCCCCTTCCCAAACATGTGATTCCTATAATGGTAGTCAAAATCCCCTGAATTTTAAGCCCTCTTTTGTCCTGCCCGTTTTTAATTCAAATCTTCCTTTTTCTTCAATTTTCAACCCCAGTCTCCATTTGATATATTACAGGGAGATAACTCTGTAAATATCAGCAGTATGTTTCAATCATCTTCTATTGTTGAAGGAAAATTATTAAAGCTTCTCAATGGTCTTAATAAGTGTTTGTAAAACAGCTATATATCCAATGAAATTTTTCTGATAAAATGTGTGGGGTAATTTTTGATATTTTCATCACAATTTGTCAATCATGTCAATTCGCAACACTCATGACAGGTATTTAAAATATTTTGTCAAAATTTTATGAAAATTGAACGAGCGAAATTAATTTTAGTTAAGGCAGGGAACAGTATATCTAATAGGAAATGAATCTTTTCAGTACAAAATTAATAAAATCTTGGACTTTATGAGACGTCTCAAGATTTATGGGTTTTGGTAGCTTTTGACTGAAATACTCAATAAATAAACCACATAATTCTAATTGTAAATAAAAACAAGTTTTATCATAAAGTACATATATTTTGTCATAAACAAGTAAAAAAGTAGTACCCCTGACTGACATATGGCTACAGTAATTTCCTATGAAGATAAATGTCATGACTTTTTGATCAAAAATTATTGATTGATAAAGTTAAAAAAAATTGCACAAAAAAAAAATTCTGACTTAAAAAACATGACCCTCCCTTGAAGTAATTTTGTATGCAGCATTTCTTGTCTTTTATATAGTCTGTCAAAGATAAATATTATAAATTTAATAAATCATTTGACAGGCTGAGGCCTGCATACCAAATTTTTCTACCAGGACTGACATGACTGAGGAGGCATGAAACAAGTATAAGTTTGTTTGGCCTTAGCTTCTTCAGTTGAGAAGGATGGGAATAAAGTTATGACAGTGAATTTAAACCAAGTGTAAGTGATTAAACTGAAATTATGATTTATTAATCATTAAATTATATAACGGTGTTAAAAAAATGTATACATAAATTACGCCCACGTTATACCTATATAGCTTTATCGGCTCTATGATCTTTGATATGAAACCAGGAAGTTCATTTATTTGTTTGTTCAGTGCTATAAATAGTTTAATAGTTATTTTACCTTTTGTGGTGATAACACTGGGATGGCTGTTTGATTACATGCTAAACAGAAAGTAAGAATACAAATATTTTTTATTTGGTTGCATCAAACAAGGAAGTGACATTATTTTGATTTATTCTATTGATAAGTTTGTTAAGATTGTATAACAAGCACATAACAATTATTATCAAAATGAGGCTTAATTCGTTATGTCCGTTTTGATTTTAGGTAGGAAATAATTTTCTATTCTTCAATATATATCATGTATATATATATATATGTATCAGATTTATAATGCAAACAAAATCATGAAAATCTATCTTTCCATAACTTCTTTTAAAAAAGCATGCATTGTAACTTTTGAGATTATTAAACTTCAATTGTTAGAAATGATGAGGGTGCGTTATGTTCATTGAACATGTTGAAATGGAGTAGAGCATAGCTGGTAATGAAAATAAAAAAAACTTTGTAGTTTTTTAAGGTGTTAAATCCTTGACATGATTGATGCAAGAACAATTTGTTGATTTAGCAATTTTATTTTACATCCCTGTCAATGCCTATAAACTGGGGAAAAAAATGCAAGATTATTTATTATTTTTATAATGTTTTGTTGCAATAAGATTTATCATGTTTATATTATACGTAAACAATCTTTTCTTCATCTTTATTTGCAGAAATATGGGGTTTGGGACAGACCTGCAAGGCAAAGATTCCCACGATGCCCTTGTGCGTTGCCATGACACTGAAATTAGATTGTATGAAAACATTAAACGTTGCTTAAATATTCGGATAGACAGTGATAAGAAATATGCGACATCTTTGACAACATTTGTACAACAAGCTCAGAAAGTCGATTTCTCTGAGTTCTCTCCAACATGTGCTGTCATGCAGGTTTGTAAAATTGAATAAAATATACATGTACACATTTGAAAATAATTTGTATGTAAAATATTTTGATTGTATTAGTCTTCAGGTAAGCTTTTAAAGTCTAGAGCATACTGCTTGAAAAGGTTAATGTAGAACAACCATAGAATATATGTATACTCAGCGAATATGTAAAACTTAGATTTTCCCTTACTAACTTACATCAAGAAAAAAATCAGGCTAGAAAGGGCTAAAAGTGAAAAAAGTATCAGCAAAATAAGTTGGTTAATAGTAAGAGCATTTAAAAATATTTCAGGAACATGAGACCTTTAGACTGGTAGCTATGTATCCAATATATATAGAGTTTCAGTCCCCCCCCCCAAAAAAAAAACCCAACAAAAACTGACCCCATACTTTCATTTGTCAAATACTTGTGTAGAACAGTCAGTCTTTAAGTTTGCTAAATTAATGCATTTTTTCAATTGAAACAACTTAAGTAAAATGGTTGAATTAGTTAATGAGTTATTTCACTATCTAAAGTGTATATCTACTTAAACATTAACATGTCTTTGAAAAACTGAAGTGCCACTTGAATAATAGATTCAAAAAGGAAATAAAATATTAAACTAGTTACTAAATTTATTTCAGTGTATAGTAAATTTCTACACATGGAAAAAATATAAGTTTCATGTTTATGATGTATATATTCATTCATTGATATTTTCTATTTTCAAATTTATTGCAGTTATTTTTTAAATTTTGATTGATTTTCTTGCTGATATTAATTTCCCTCTTACACTATTTGATTAATATAGGCATGGGAAGTTATCATTCAAGAGACAGAGAAATTTGTTCAGCAATTAAAGAGAAATGTAGAAGAACTGACAACAGACACAATGGAAAAGCTGAACGAGATATTACATGAGAAAAAGACAGTGAAAAAACAGTATCTAGAGGAGAGAAACCATCTGGAAAATGATTTCTCTAAGGTATTTTTAAACAGATATATCATGTTAAGGAGGGGTATTTGCGAAAAATACCAGTCGAGAGAATGTTAAATTTCGCGAGCCATAAGCGCGGGAAATTCATTCTCAAGACTGGTATTTTTCGCAAATACCCCTCAAGAACATGCTATATCTGTTTAATTACACCGAATGTTAATGTTCAAAAATGCATTGATGATTGTGACGTTACAAGCATCCAGTCGGAAAGAGTATTTTTTGGCAAATACCACGGCAGAGAGGGTAAAAAAGGCAAATCCTTTTTGCAAATACCCCGGCGGCGTTAAAAAATGAACGATATTCATTTGATAACAGTAAATTGGTGAAAAATACAATGGCTATCAACCAATCAAAACCCACATAAGGTGTAATTATAAACATTATAATTACAATGTCAATACATGTTGAAACAGACTGAAAGTTTGGGAAAAGGGGAAGAAACTTCAGAACAATAACAATTCTAATGTCTAATATTATTCTATAAAAAAGAAGATGTGGTATGATTGCCAATGAGACAACTATCAACAAAAGACCAAAATGACACAGACATTAACAACTATAGGTCACCGTACGGCCTTCAACAATGAGCAAAGCCCATACCGCATAGTGAGCTATAAAAGGCCCCTAGAACATTATACTATAAAAGTCAGTCGGTCCTCTTTCATTCTAATTTTGTGAGTTAAGTATTATATTATTGTTACCATGGTTTTCCACCTTTTCATACTCCCCATTACCTATATGTATTTGAGAAGGAAAAAATTTATTTGTTTTAGTTTTTTTAATTTTGAAATTAAGTGGAACAAACAACATGAACAAAGTGTAATTCAATAGTTTAAGTTTTCTAGGCAACATCAATGATCAGTGTCAGTGGTCTCGTTAGCCCAAAATAGAAGGGCGCCACGCCCTGGGTGCCCTCAGACGCGCCCTTCTGCCCTGACACCGTTTTCTGAAAAACCCTTGTGCCGTTTTGGTAAAATTGCCTTTTTTTTCATCGATTTCTTATCAGAAGTTAAATTACATATATGACACCTGGTGATTGCCCCCAGGTAACGAGGTTAATCATGTCATTACAATCAATTATTGTGGATAAGACTTCAAAGGTGTTAATAGGTAATTTAATTAAGACAATGTACCTTTTTGTCATAAATATGATGAATGTGTCGGCATTTTCTTTTCGATCTCCAAGTCACAATGGAAGAGTGTATGAATGAAGACTTTCATGAATTTAGAATTGAATATTTGAAGTAATCAACTTTGCCTTCACAGAAACATCGTCCATCTCAACTTGTGAGCGACAAGCAGACGTAAACATGTTGGAAATTAATTTTGAAGTTACTTCCCCTGAAAAAGCTTATTACAAAATTGTGCTCCTAAAATAGTATTTAGCACTAAAAATAGGAAAAAATAACCAATTGAATACAAAATTATATAAGAATGTTACCTTAAGGATACTAACTGTCCTTGAACATACAAAAAAAATATATTGCAATTTATTTTTGATAATCATACTTTTGGCAATCTATGTTTTATACATTTTCAAGTAAAAAATATGTTACAACTATTGTTTGATTGGTGTCAAGCTATCAACTTACAAAAATGGAAGTGTGTAGTTAAACTCTCATCACAAATTAACATGATGAAGCTACACTAAATAATATATTCCTAAACACAAACAATAAAAAAAGTTTGAGGGCCAAGGTCTAGATGAAAATTTTGAAATACAACTACTCTGTCATGTACACGTATGGTAAACTATGAGATGTTTAGTTTATGTTTCTTTTTTTTTGGAAGGAGAGGGGGTGGGGGAGAATAGTAAGTTTATTTTGCCTCTTTTGGTTAATAATATGAATGTGTATTGCCATGTTATATGAACATGTAGTATGAATGACTTTTCTTATGCAAATTACATAGAATAAATAATCATAACAACAACTTATGCATCTTTATTGACAATATATACAGTAAAAAATGTGTGAACTCGTGATACAAGCAGGGACGTAGACAAAAGAAATGAGCAGTGCCTTCTCCTATCATTAAAAAGTGCCCTGCCCTCCACTGGCACCCTCCCCCTTTTGAATTCTAGCTAGAGCACTGAGTGTAAAATGTTGCAAATTCTAAACTTTATTGAATGTTTCAAATTCTAGCAGTTAGAAACAAAAACATATAATTTAATTAGTATCAAAATAAGTAACAGTTAAATCACTTGAGCAAATACTTGAAAATTGGAAATGTATTAAAAAAAAAGTCATATTATCTGATAATGAAATAATTGTTGACTTTTGATACCAGATAATACAATGATTTATCAACCGTGTCAAAAGTCAATAATTGTATAACAATAGTGTTTATATTTTAAAGTAATTGAAAAAGAATATACAATTCATAACATAAAATATCATTCACTTGAATTAAATATTTTACGACAGGTACAGACAGCTGTTAGAACACAGAAACAAGAATATGATAAGTGTCTTGGTAAACTGCAACAGGATCAGGCCAAACTTCAGGATCTTAAAGGAAAAGGTATAGAATTAGCGATATACTGTATAGCAGCTTATTTTTGCAGGGTGTAAATTTTCACTTATTTTCGTTAATAGTACAAAATTATAAGAATAAAGATATTAGACAAGATAAGATACTCAAAATAAGGAGATGTGGCATGATTACCAAATATCAACCATAGTTTTAATAATGTGAGTTTAGGTAATCATAAGTCACCATACAGCCTTCAAAAATGAGACAACCATAGGGTATAGTCATCATAAGTCACCATACTGCCTTCAACAATGAGACAACCATAGGGTATAGTCATCATAAGTCACCATACAGCCTTCAACAATGAGACAACCCATAGGGTATAGTCATCATAAGTCACCATACAGCCTTCAACAATGAGACAACCCATAGGGTATAGTAATCATAAGTCACCATACAGCCTTCAACAATGAGACAACCCATAGGGTATAGTAATCATAAGTCACCATACAGCCTTCAACAATGAGACAACCCATAGGGTATAGTAATCATAATTTACCATACAGCCTTCAACAATGAGACAACCCATAGGGTATAGTAATCATAAGTCACCATACAGCCTTCAACAATGAGACAACCCATAGGGTATAGTAATCATAAGTCACCATACAGCCTTCAACAATGAGACAATCCATAGGGTATAGTAATCATAAGTCACCATACAGCCTTCAACAATAAGACAACCCATAGGGTATAGTCATGAAAATTTGAATCACGTTTAAAGAGAAAACTAACTACCTAATTTATAATCATACGATTTGAGAAAAACAAATATGACTTACATTAATCAACAACAACCACTGAATAATAGGCTTTGGACTGGCACATAAAAAATGTTGAAGGGTTGAACATTTTATCAAACCTCCCCCTTACCCAGGATAGGGATGTTACAGCACAATATAAGAACAAAGTGTAAAAATCAGTTGTAAATAGCTTAAGGATGTTTGCTCCTCCATTTTTGATTTTTTGCCAGTTTTTCGGAATCCTCTGGTTTTATCCATGTATTGTCTTTAAAAAAATTTGCCCACTAACCCCTACTTTTCTTTTCATAATTTTATTACATAAAGTTCAAAAAAACATATTTCAAAATTTTATAAAATTCTTGTTATTTTTTCATAGTTTTTGAAACAAATAAGGTGCCAATGTTAAATATATGAAAAATCTAGAGAGAATTATTTCCCCGCCAAATTTTCAATGGCTTATATCTCGAAAATGAGCACATGGACCCTCCATTTTTTTCTACTTTTTGAGTTTCTTTATTAATATACTATCAATTCATAATAGTCTTTTAAAAAGCTTGTTATTTTTTAAAAGAGGAGCGAACATCCTTAACTCAAAAGATATTTACAAAGCCCCAAAAGATTAATTGAATATAAAAAATACAACAAAGCACCAATTTACATGATCTAAGAGAACTTTTAGTTACTAAAAGCTAGTTCAAATATAAAATTAAGACGTTGTGGTATGATTGCCCATTAGACAACTATCCACCAAAAACTAAATGACATAGAAGTTAACAATTAGCACTAACTAACACTGTATAACCTTCAACAATGAGCAGACCACTAACTTCAAAGTAAGATATATAAGGCCAAGAAATTTCAAAAAAATGGCATGAGTGTTTAATGCCACTTTCATCACTATTGTGCTATTTAGTGGCGGTCATTTGTTATTGGTTGAGGAAGAACCTATGACATTCAGTAGGAAAACTGACAATCCTAATCAATTAAGATTTGAGTCCAACACACCAAGAAATTTACAAGTGTAAAATAAATTAAAAAAAACAACAATTAAAACTTTTAAATAAACCATGGTTTCCCAGAATAAAGAACATTTTAATACACAGAACACTTGTTAGATGTTTTTCTACTGCATATGATTTGATATATTTTATATGAATCTTTGATTAATTTTGTAGCTAAATCTGGTGGAAAGTTGGACAAGGCTAAATTAGACCATAAAAAATCTATGGTAAAGCTACATACAGTTCACAACAACTATGTTTTATCCTTACAAGAAGTGTGTTTACATCAGAAAGAATATCTTAATCAGACTTTACCAGAGTTTTTAGATTCTCATCAGGCCACACAGGAAGCCCTTGCTCAGCAATGGTAAGAGACCATCTGTTTACAGAGCCAGAGGGGGTATCTGCAAGGAAGAATGAGAAATAAAATTGCCATTTCACGATGAACCACATATATTTTCAAATATATAATTCAGACTAAGTCAGGCATTAGCATGATTAGGCTGAATGTTGTTTTGACTCTTAATAATGTATATGTATATTGCTAAACAATTTACAGCATCAAATATATTCTGGTTCTATAGTATACCTCTCCACTGGTTGCCAACACTACACAGAAGAAAGAAACAAAAGATACCAAAGGGTTATTCAATCTCATAACTCAAAAACAAACTGACAACGCCATTACTACAAAAGAAAAAGACCAACAGATTTTCAACAGTACACAAAACACAACATGAAAAACTAAAGACTGGGCAACATGAAAAACTAAAGACTGGGCAACATGAAAAACTAAAGACTGGGCAACATGAAAAACTAAAGACTGGGCAACAAGAAAAACTAAAGACTGGGCAACATGAACCCCGCTAAAATCTCGAGGTTATGGCAGGTGCTCTGGAAGTGTATCCATATCCTGGTCTGCATGTGGCACCAGTCGATTTGCTGAATATTAAAGATTTACAATTAGAGAAATGTTCTATAGACCATAACTTTGAAAGAATTTCATTTGACTACTGTCAACTCAGAAATTTTAAGTTGATTTTATTATTACAATGGGAAAGGTTCAGCAAAAATAAAACCTGTATTTTGAATTATAATTGCACTATTGAATTCATCATTTTCTGAAGAATTTGGCATATATTCATATATTGTATAACTATAGTAATGATAAATGCAAGTGACGTTTAACACCAATCAATTAATCAAATATTATATGAATTGTCTTTTTTTCTGTTTCAGTAAAGATTTCCTGCAGAGTTTTTACACCAATACAAATTTCTGTAGTGAAGATTTCTGTGATATGTCCAAACAAATATCCGACTCCATTGGAGAAATAGTCCCTGAGAACCACTTTGTACAGTTTATAGATGCCTTCAAGTAAGTCACTTAACTCTTTTAGAAATGAATTCTCTAAAACTCTACTTTTATGTTTATTGAGGCTATTTAACAAAAAAATCCTTCATCAATTTACCTATTTGTTGTGAAAGAGAAACAAAAGATACCAGAGGGACATTCAGACTCAAAGATTGAAAATATAAATTGACAACGCCATGGCATGGCTAAAAAAGAAAACAGACAGAAACAAATGAGCAAAAGTACATAAGACACAACATAGAAAACTTAAGACTCAGCATATGAACCCGACAAAAAATCTGGGGGTGGTCTCAATTGCTCCTTAGAAGTAAAACTGACTTACGGTCATGGAAAAAAAATATGCTATTGCTGCAAGTTGAAAATTAATGTGAATACATGTATATATATTTGAGAAATATTAAATTTAGGTGTCAGCTCATGTAGAGATACATCAACAAAGTTCAACAAACACTGAAACAAATCTTTGCAGTGATGGCTAATTTGGGCCAGTCATGAATAAAGTATCATCAAAAATAAGTTGATTAACAGTATTGCAACTTTCTGTCTTGTTTAATTATCATCACCCAATTTTAAAAAAAAAACCTATATCAGTTGGGAATAAAAAATAGTTTCTTCAATTAACCTTTTTTTGTTTCAATGATAGTAATTACTGTACAGCGGGTTCTTTTCACGGGGTGTTAATTTTTTGCCGATAGAACGAAATCGCCAGACTAAATTCCGCCAATTTAATAGTGCATATGCAAAGGTATTGATAAAAGTTTAGAATCAGCCAAAAAAATAAAAGCCAAAATATTTTGTATACCTTATTCAATAAAAAATTTACACCCATGAAAATAACCCGCTCAACAATATAAGGGCACAGTGTCATTGTTTTATTTTTCTATCCTTTTTAGATCCGATCCAATAGAAAAGGTGACATTTGAATTTGATGAAGGTTTGATAAGTAACGTTACAGGTGATCTGAAAGCTGACACAATACAACTCAATGCAGAGACACATGACACTCTCAAAACAAGGTAGATAATTAATATTGTATAAAGCTGACACAACACAACTCAATGCAGAGACACATGACACTCTCAAAACAATGTACAAACCTGCCAACTGTCACTATTTGCGGGGGATTTCCCCCATGGAGGCTCCCTAATTGAAATTTTGAAAGAGCAATTTTGTCCACAATTTAAACAAAACAATTAATTTTACAATGACTTTAGGCTTATAAAAGTATGAAGAAGCCAAAAAGCAACATTATAGTGTATTTGCAGGCCCCTTGAAGGTTTTTTAGGACTATGAGTATGACAGCCATCTTGCACGCAAAACCCCCATGGGCATTTTGAAAAGTTGGCAGGTATGAAGGTAGATAATTAATATTGTCTAAAGCTGACACAATACAACTCAATGCAGAAACACATGAAACACATGACACCCTCAAAACAAGGTATATTATTAATTCTGGATAAATTCAGCTTCCTCAACCAATAAAAACTGTCTGCAACGAAATGTGGTGCTTAGAAGTGGCTTTAAAACACCAAAAATCAAATCAAATCACTGTCCTAAATTGAAAAGTTGTAAAAATATGGATTTATAGCTTATTGATACCCTTGCTCCTTGATTTGTATGAGATAAAAGGAAGTCCATGTTTTGATATTGTTGACCCTAAAGTACATTATAGATGCTTCAGGTCAGTTTGAAATATTACAATAATATTGATAATTTGGGTAAAAACCAACTCACAGCAAACCATTACATAGATGATATATCCTGTCCTTATATTTTCTATAGTGTTTCAACCTACAAATTGTCAAATTATAGAATACTAGAAACTAATTAGCAGGGGCAGATTGAAGGTTTCATGGTATTAAAAATATTGACTATTTTAAGCCAAAACTTGATATCTTTTAGATCAAAGGGTATGCCCTCTACGCCCCCATACAGCCATTCTGTATCTGTCACTGAGGAGACCATGTCTTTGGTAAAAAAATTACGAGTACAATTCTCATACTCAGATTTTAAAATCAAAAATTCAGAATACAAGATTTGGTGTTTCAAGCACAAATTTTATATGCTTAGTACTCAGTAAAGTTTATGACCGAGAGCCCTTATCTGTTTCTAAAATTGAGAATGGAAATGGGGATGTGTCTAAAGAGACAACAACCCGACCATAGAAAAAACAACAGCAGAAGGTCACCAACAGGTCTTCAATGTAGCGAGAAATTCCCACACCCGGAGGCGTCCTTCAGCTGGCCCCTAAACAAATATATACTAGTTCAGTGTTCATAAATGCCATACTTAACTCCAAATTGTACACAAGAAACTAAAATTAAAAATAATACAAGATTAACAAAGGTTAGAAGCTCCAAACTTGGGACAGGTGCAAAAATGCAGCCGAGTTAATTTTTTTTATCTCTGAAAAACATACAAATACATATATGTGATGTGAAATATTTATTTTCATCTAATTCAGGTTACAGTCACTGGAAGAGGAAGAAAATGCAGCCGAGTTAATTTTTTTTATCTCTGAAAAACATACAAATACATATATGTGATGTGAAATATTTATTTTCATCTAATTCAGGTTACAGTCACTGGAAGAGGAAGAAAATGCAGCCGAGTTAATTTTTTTTATCTCTGAAAAACATACAAATACATATATGTGATGTGAAATATTTATTTTCATCTAATTCAGGTTACAGTCACTGGAAGAGGAAGAAAATGCAGCCGAGTTAATTTTTTTTATCTCTGAAAAACATACAAATACATATATGTGATGTGAAATATTTATTTTCATCTAATTCAGGTTACAGTCACTGGAAGAGGAAGAAAGTATGACACAACAAGAATTAGAAAGTAAGGAAGAGGCCTTGAAAGGGGTGGAAGATGATATCACACAAATAGAATGTAGTCCTAAAGACAAAGACAATAGTATGTTATTGTAAGTAGTTCTGTAGAATATACTCCTAAAGTAGGGACACACAAATAGAATGTAGTCCTATAGACAATAGTATGTTATGTAAGTAGTTCTGTAGAATATACTCCTAAAGTAGGGACACACAAATAGAATGTAGTCCTATAGACAAAGACAATAGTATGTTATTGTAAGTAGTTCTGTAGAATATACTCCTAAAGTAGGGACACACAAATAGAATGTAGTCCTATAGACAAAGACAATAGTATGTTATTGTAAGTAGTTCTGTAGAATATACTCCTAAAGTAGGGACACACAAATAGAATGTAGTCCTATAGACAAAGACAATAGTATGTTATTGTAAGTAGTTCTGTAGAATATACTCCTAAAGTAGGGACACACAAATAGATTGTAGTCCCAAAGACAATAGTATGTTATGTAAGTAGTTCTGTAGAATATACTCCTAAAGTAGGGACACACAAATAGAATGTAGTCCTATAGACAAAGACAATAGTATGTTATTGTAAGTAGTTCTGTAGAATATACTCCTAAAGTAGGGACACACAAATAGAATGTAGTCCTATAGACAAAGACAATAGTATGTTATTGTAAGTAGTTCTGTAGAATATACTCCTAAAGTAGGGACACACAAATAGAATGTAGTCCCAAAGACAAAGACAATAGTATGTAACTATGTTATGTAAGTAGTTCTGTGGAATATACTCCCTAAAGTATGGATAAGAAACTAGAATGTTGTCCCAAAGATAAATAAATAATATATTATTGTAAGTAGCACAATGCATTCAGAAATTTTGGCATGTGAGTATTATTGCAGTTATAATTATTCAATATGAGAAAGTTATATTATCAAAACTGAAAATGTTTGTTTTTATTTTTACCTATCCAATAGACCACTTTCCAGCTCATTCTTCACCAGAAAAAACTTGTCAATTATGCGCGCTTTTATGAATTCATTTACCAGATTAAGAGGGGAGCGCCTGTATCCTTGCACTATAAACGTTCATCAAGGGTCTTAGTGATCGTCATTGTGCAAGATAAACTAGAAATAATGTTTGTTTTGTAAGTACTTAATCACAATTCCTGAATTCCCTAATGACAGCGGTGCTGATTGTCAATTATGAGAATTTAATTTGCCGAATAATGCAATATAGTATTATAGTTTTACAACACTCGCTCAACATTGGAACTGAAGTGATGATGCCCTAAACGCAGGAATGATGTTCACTAAAACCAGAGTTTTTAACGGAAATGCATTGAACTCGAAAGTTGTTTATTGCAATTTTCTTATTGATAAAAACTTCACTTAAAAGAGGGGAGGTTAGAACAGCCCTATTATAATAGAAGTTAAGTTCTCAAGTAATTTCTTTCCTAACAATTATTCAGGTTATTATTGTCAAGTAGTGTCCTAACTCCTAAATATGATTAGAATGGTTCTAACCTTTCACGATATAGATGTTGCTACTGAATATGATTGGAATGGTTCTAACCTTTCACGATCTAGATGTTGCTCTGGAATATGATTGGAATGGTTCTAACCTTTCACGATCTAGATGTTACTCCTGAATATGATTGGAATGGTTCTAACCTTTCACGATCTAGATTTTGCTACTGAATATGATTAGAATGGTTCTAACCTTTCACGATCTAGATGTTGCTCCAGAATATGATTGGAATGGTTCTAACCTTTCACGATCTAGATGTTGCTCCGGAATATGATTAGAATGGTTCTAACCTTTCACGATCTAGATGTTTATGTATTATTTAATTTCCAGAAAGAAAAAAAGACAACGGTAAGGCAATCATTACCTTGGTATTGGCTAGTGGCGAAGAAAGGCATGTTCTCAAAACCGTGTTGTCATGTACTTAATACATCCAAATGCAGTATTGTCCTGTATTTTAGTATTTTACATAATCACATGATAATATTCCTTTTTAACATATTAGATAGGTTTGTTTTTGTTACAGCCTTGGAATCCTGAACTTTATACATTTTCATGACTTAATCCTGAAATTTATACATTTTCCATGATTTAATCCTTACCTTTATACATTTTCCATTACACTTCTAGATGAGGTTTGATTCCAGTAACCCAGGAATAAGGCATTATATGTATGAATGGTTGTGGCTTTAGTAGCTAGAATTATACCTTATAAATATATTATAATATGATATTTAAATTGATCAGAATTTTAGATTGAGGGTTTCAACTCAAAGGAAGATAGATAAAAGTTAAGACATTTATCTGTGTGTTTCAATTAATTATTTTTTTTTTTTTTAGGGGGGGGGGGGGATTTAGTACTGAAATTTCCTATGGCAAAGCAGTCTAAGATTGAGTTTTATTTCCAAAGGAACAAACACACCAAGAAAAGCTTTATCTGTCTTGTCTGATTTGGTGTCATATAAACTGAATTCAGAGACTTCATTAGAAAAAAAAATGGAACAAGCTAGGTTTACCAAATATATCCCAACAATAAATTTTAAGAAACCCATCTATTTGTTTTTAATTAAATACCCATGCCTTTGATTTCAAATTTCCTTAAAGATTTTTGAAGCATTGATATTGACTGTGGTATTATACTTTATAAAAATGAATTATATTAATCACTTCATGTATATATGTTTTGATTATACACGTAAAAAAATACACTCATTATAACTTCAATATTGCATGGGAAATGCACACTACAATATGATCCTGATGCACGTTAAGCCTACTTTAGGATGATATCAGTAGAAAAAAACTAGTAAACAGCAAATATTTACCCACTTACATGTACATGAAGCATGTGAATGAAAATAAAAACCTTTTTCAATAAAGTCAGAATAAAACTATAACAAAATCTATGACATGTGTTGTAATTTGTCATGAAGAAATACGTTAACAAGGTTAATATCCACTCTATCACTATGTCTTAAATAACTCTCCACTTTCAATAATTAATCCCTTGAAGCAAGAAATGTGTAATTAGCATGATTTTTTTATGTAGAATATGTGAAATTTTAGTTTATAGATAAATAGATGTGGTATGAGTGCAAATGGGACAACTCTCCATCCAAGTCCAAATTTGTAAAAGTAAATCATTATAGGTCGAAGTACGGTTTAAGGATACCCAATTTAAGCCGTGGTGTATAGATTTTTAGCTGCTGTAGTAATACTTAAAAGTGGCGGTTTACAAAAGTGTAAAAATTAACTATTGTACCCTTCAAATATTTTGTTTTAAATTTGTGTACCATATTTATAAGGCAGAACTTGTAATCCTCCAACTCTTGAGGTTAATAGGTTACCATGAGTGGCCGTGGCGGATCCAGAACTTTTCATAATGGGGGGGGGGGGGGATTCCAGTCATGCTTCAGTAATTCCCGATATAAACAAACAAATTTTTCCCACGAAAGGGAGGACAGGGCCCCCCCCTGGATCTGCCTATGGTGGCTGTGTAAAAATGATTGAAAATAATATAGATATAAATATTTTAATATCTCGAATTGTTTTAAATGTAAGAAGTACACTGCACATGGTATTTTTAGTCTCTATCTTTCTAATTCTGAAGTTGCTTTAGGTGGTTTTGGTGTCTTCTGTCATCTTGGATTTTATAATAGAACACAATAGGTATAGCTTTTAATTGAATTCAGCAAATTTTGGTGCAAGAATTTGGTTTTCTAAAAAGAATTTTCTTTGAAATGAACAAATTTATTACTGATATCATGGATATGTTTACAAAGTACAGCTATTTTTCCTAAATTTCATTTTTTTTAACTTATCATATTAAGGGGAGGTAACTCAGAAATTATACAATTTATTAAAGAATCCACAGGCAATTTTTCTATTTCATGTTATTGTTGAAAAAACATATGATGTTTGATAATTAAAAAGCACTTTATAAGACCTATCTTCTCATATATTATTTAAAATTTTGGAAAAGTTCGATTTTTTTTTAATGATTTTTCATTTATACTCCCATACCACCTATAACATAGCCTGAAAAAAAAAAATTGTGATTGTTTGAACTCCCGAATGTCAGAATGTCTGTTTGAAAATAAATATTTCAATTATTATTTTCATTATAGATATCTACAGAAGAAACGAGAGCGACACAAATGTCTGCTAGAAGTTACAGAAACAAAAGCCAAGTTGGAAATCCAATCACAGATGGTTCAAAGGATAAAAGATTCACTTGATGCTGTAGGGGATGAGATGCCTAAAATGTTAGACAATGGGGATGATTGTGATGTCTCTGTAAGTGAATTATTGCTCATTGTTGAAGGCTGTATGGTGACCTATAGCTGTTAATTTGTGTGTCATTTAGTCTCTTGTGAAGAGTTGTCCCATTGTTCAAAATTAACCAAAATTCAAATGTGTGAATTTAATTCAAATTGAAAATCTCAGATGCTCCCCTTTGGGTCACCTTACATTTATCTTAAAAGTTTAATTTGTATGATTTAAACAGAAATTTAAATGTGTTAATTTAATTCAAATTGCAAACTTAATTTAATTTTTTATTTCATTGCCAGTTGACAAGTGATTCCAGCCAACCACAAACCAGTACCATAGCAAAGGCAGGAAAACCATTCAAGTCATTGTTTAATAAATTCAAGAAAGTAGACGGAGGTGAAAAGAGTACACACTATGAAGATAATGAAGTCAATGAAGCAAATCATACAAATAATGCACATGAAGTAAGTATGAACCTTCCCATGATTCATTGTAGGTTACTATGGTAATCAAAGACATAAGTGTACCCAGTTAAAAAAAAAATATGTCAGTGGTGTGAATCATACAAATAATGCACATGAAGTAAGTATGAACCTTCCCATGATTCATTGTACCGGTAGGTTACCATGGCAATCAAAGACATAAGTGTACCCAGTTAAAAAAAATATGTCAGTGGTGTGAATCATACAAATAACGCACATGAAGTAAGTATGAACCTTCCCATGATTCATTGTAGGTTACTATGGTGATCAAAGACATAAGTGTACCCAGTTAAAAAAAAAATATGTCAGTGGTGCGAACCATACAAATAATGCACATGATGTAAGTATGAACCTTCCCATGATTCATTGTAGGTTACTATGGTAATCAGAGACAACATACAGGATTAAAACATTATTTGTTTGGCATCTTAATGTTAGGATTTGGGGTTGCAATATTTCCCTCTAACTCTTATGTTTTATATCCCTAAAATTATATTGACCTGAAAGTGTTATTGTTTTCATTTGTTTTTAAAAGACCCACCTACGATAGTAGAGGGGCATTATGTTTCTGGTCAGTGGGTCCACCCGTTTGTCCGTTCATTATTCCGTCCGTCTGTTCAGCTTCAGGTTAAAGTTTTTGGTCATAACATACTAAAATATATATTCAAATTGTAAAAAAAGTCTATAATGAACAATTTACAATGCATGGGCTAGATAATAAGTATCAGCATTTCTAGTGTATGGTAATCTAATTTTTTTATATATTTAGATATTTTAATTCTGTTTATATATCGAAGCTAATGCCCTTTTGATTGAAAGGTCAAGTCTAGTAAATTTATCTTTATACATTAATTTCGAAAGTCAACTCTAGCAGGTCTAATTTATTTAATCTTTAATTTGAAGATCAACTCTAGTGACGTGGAGGCTGTGTTGGAAGAGCAAGAGTGGTTCCATGGCGTTCTGCCAAGGGAAGAGGTTCAACGTCTGCTGAATAAAGATGGTGACTTCCTTGTTAGAGAAAGTAAAAACAAGAAAACAAGTGAAGTTCAATATGTTCTGTCAGCATTCTGGAATGGACATAAACACTTTATTATACAATATGGAGAGGTATAGTCTAGCAATTCAAATCGCATCTAATATTATTTCAATATATATTAAGGATGTATGCTCCTTTGTTTCAAAATTAAAATGTTTTTTAAAAGACTGTTGTAGAATAAAAGAATATGAATACGTAAAATAAAAAATTAGATAAAAATGACAGGTTCATATTCTGTTTTTTTGAGAAATAGAATAATCAATTAAAAAATTGGCAGGAAATGGATTTCTGTAGATTTTTCATACATTTGACATTGACACCTTCATGACCTTTTTCCTTTCAAAAGCAAAAAAAAAGAACAAGTATTGTATAAAATTTTGAAAAATGACTTAGAAACCTATATGCAATAAAAAGGTAGGAGTCAGTGTCAAAATTTTTATTTGTACTGCATGGATAAAACTAGAGGATTCCGAATGTGACAAAAAGTCAAAAACAACCAGATAGAGTACAGCACTACATAATAGCATAATAGATTATAAAATACTAGGCAACATTGATACTCATTATTGAAACAGAAATGCCACAAAAATAATAACAGCAAAATTGTTCTGTCATTATTTGTTTTAAGATGATCATGAAACTGTGGATTCATTTATTTTCGTGGAATGTGGAAAACTTGTATTTTTATGGATACTAGATTTTAGGGTTTGGACAAAATCTGCTTTAAATAAAAATCTAGAAAAGTTGCACCTGATTGAACATTACCATTCTATTTCAGGGTGGATGGCGGTTTGAAGGAGATTCTTACCCGACCATTCCAGAGTTAGTGACAGTCCAGTATAAAAGTGGGACCATTGTGACAGCTAAGTCTCAGTGTATACTTAGTAATCCCATCATCAAAGAACTATGGCAGTTAAATAATGATGATATAGCTTTAGAGATGAAGATCGGCAATGTAAGAATCATTCAAAAATTATCTAAGGTCAAGATGACCATTGAAAATTAAATAATACGCCAAACAAAACACTTTGAGGTGGTACATAACACTAAAGGGAGATAACTCTAAAAATCAGCTGACCATTTTAATCATATTCTATTATTAAGGAAATATCAAACTTCTCAATGATCAAATATAATGAAATAAAATAAGTTTGTCAAACTGCTATATATCCGATGAAATTTTTTCCATGAAGTGTGTGGTTCAATTTTTTTGAAATTTTTATATTTTTGTCAAAGTGTAAAAGTAAATATTGTGTCAAAATTTTAATGAAAATTAAACCAGCCAAATTGATTTTAGTCATGGTGTTTGGTACTACCTTATACACTATTATATTTCATGAGCTAAACATTGACTTTCAAATTCATGGACTTTCCTGTACATTATCTGTATCAGAATGCCTTTGTGATTGTTAATGAGATCACTTGCACCAATTGACTTGATGTCAGCCGGAAATCATTGATGAAAAAGAAAAAAAAGTTGAGATTGATGATGTAACTGTCATGACCTACATTTTCTTGTATGAAAGGATAAATGTGGGACTTTTCAAACGAGAAAAGGGTTGAAAGACTTGTTTTACTTTTGATTTATTTTGGAATATATACAACTTGTATTCTTTTTTATGCCCCACCTACGATAGTAAAGGGGCATTATGTTTTCTGGTCTGTGCGTCCGTTCGTCCGTCCGTCTGTCTGTTCGTTCGTTCGTCCGTTCGTTCGTCCGTCTGTCCCGCTTCAGGTTAAAGTTTTTGGTCAAGGTAGTTTTTGATGAAGTTGAAGTCCAATCAACTTGAAACTTAGTATACATGTGCCCTATGATATGATCTTTCTAATTTAAATGCCAAATTATAGTTTTGACCCCAATTTTACGGTTCACTGAACATAGAAAATGATAGTGCAAATTTCAGGTTAAAGTTTTTGGTCAAGGTAGTTTTTGATAAAGTAGAAGTCCAATCAACTTGAAACTTAGTATACATGTGCCCTATGATATGATCTTTCTAATTTAAATGCCAAATTATAGTTTTGACCCCAATTTTACGGTTCACTGAACATAGAAAATGATAGTTCAAATTTCAGGTTAAAGTTTTTGGTCAAGGTAGTTTTTGATGAAGTTGAAGTCCAATCAACTTGAAACTTAGTATACATGTGCCCTATGATATGATCTTTCTAATTTAAATGCCAAATTATAGTTTTGACCCCAATTTTACGGTTCACTGAACATAGAAAATGATAGTTCAAATTTCAGGTTAAAGTTTTTGGTCAAGGTAGTTTTTGATGAAGTTGAAGTCCAATCAACTTGAAACTTAGTATACATGTGCCCTATGATATGATCTTTCTAATTTAAATGCCAAATTATAGTTTTGACCCCAATTTTACGGTTCACTGAACATAGAAAATGATAGTGCAAATTTCAGGTTAAAGTTTTTGGTCAAGGTAGTTTATGATGAAGTTGAAGTCCAATCAACTTGAAACTTAGTATACATGTGCCCTATGATATGATCTTTCTAATTTAAATGCCAAATTATAGTTTTGACCCCAATTTTACGGTTCACTGAACATAGAAAATGATAGTGCAAATTTCAGGTTAAAGTTTTTGGTCAAGGTAGTTTTTGATGAAGTTGAAGTCCAATCAACTTGAAACTTAGTATACATGTGCCCTATGATATGATCTTTCTAATTTAAATGCCAAATTATAGTTTTGACCCCAATTTTACGGTTCACTGAACATAGAAAATGATAGTGCAAATTTCAGGTTAAAGTTTTTGGTCAAGGTAGTTTATGATGAAGTTGAAGTCCAATCAACTTGAAACTTAGTATACATGTGCCCTATGATATGATCTTTCTAATTTAAATGCCAAATTATAGTTTTGACCCCAATTTTACGGTTCACTGAACATAGAAAATGATAGTGCAAATTTCAGGTTAAAGTTTTTGGTCAAGGTAGTTTTTGATGAAGTTGAAGTCCAATCAACTTGAAACTTAGTATACATGTGCCCTATGATATGATCTTTCTAATTTAAATGCCAAATTATAGTTTTGACCCCAATTTTACGGTTCACTGAACATAGAAAATGATAGTGCAAATTTCAGGTTAAAGTTTTTGGTCAAGGTAGTTTATGATGAAGTTGAAGTCCAATCAACTTGAAACTTAGTATACATGTGCCCTATGATATGATCTTTCTAATTTAAATGCCAAATTATAGTTTTGACCCCAATTTTACGGTTCACTGAACATAGAAAATGATAGTGCAAATTTCAGGTTAAAGTTTTTGGTCAAGGTAGTTTTTGATAAAGTAGAAGTCCAATCAACTTGAAACTTAGTATACATGTTCCCTTTGATAAGATCATTCTAATTTTAATGCCAAATTAGAGAATTTATTCCAATTTCACGGTCCACTAAACATAGAAAATGATAGTGCGAGTGGGGCATCCGTGTACTGTGGACACATTCTTGTTCTTAAATAAAGGTTTATGTTTATTCAGTGTTCTCCTCAATTCCTTTTAGTATCTTTGTAATCTGATGGTATAATGCTTGAATGTAAAGGTATCCAAAAGGATAAAATGCTTTATCGCTATTTTATGAAATTTTCCTTTGATCTTGCTGACTGATAGTTTTCTTTCAGTGGAGTCCAATGATATAAAAAATTATCGCTAAAGATAAGCATACACATGCCCATTGTTAATTTAACAATGTCGTGATAGGTTAAATAGCGATAAAAAGATTATCATGGGTCATCTCAACTTGATTGTTTTTCTCATTTTCGCTGTCATGTCTCAAGCCAGAAAACCAATCTCGTTGAGATGATCAACAATAATCTATAAATATTTCTAGAAACAAGATGGTATCTCGAAATTTCCTGTTTACCAGGATGTTATATGAAATTTTTGTGAGAATACTGATTTACTAAAGATAATTGTATGCCAGTCATACTAACAAACATGTTTTATTCGGAAATTAAAACAATGATAATTTCCCACTTTTAAAAAAATTTGGGTATACTGTTTTATCTCTGTCTGTCTGTCTGTCTGTCTATTTGTCCCATGAATAGTTTTTGTTGCATCTTTCTTAGGAACTACAGCATAAGGATAACTGAAATTTCATTTCTGGGTTTATAGTAGTCATCTATACCATGTGATGTGTTTTCAGATTCATCACTCATCAACGTCATCATTTGTTTCAACTTGTATAAAATTAGTTTTACATTTCAGGGTAATTTTGGTGAGGTATATAAAGGGTTATAAAATCCTAAAAATCAGTGAGCAGTAACAAGCAGTTTCAGTTGTTTCCACTTGTTTAAAAATAGTTATACATTTCAGGGTAATTTTGGTGAGGTATACAAAGGGTTATACAAACCTAAGAATCAGGTTGTGGCTATCAAGACTTGTCGAGATACGCTCTCTGATGATCAGAGGAAGAAGTTCTTACAAGAAGGAAGGATCTTAAAACAATATGATCATCCTAATATTGTACAGTTCATTGGAATAGCTGCTCAGAGACAACCAGTTATGATTGTGATGGAATATGTGGCAGGTAGGAGGAAGTAGAATTAGTGGATGGGTATTTTTTTCTATTATATATATATACAGGGATCTCCATGGATGAAAATTGAACAATGGAGGAACTTTCACCATCATAAACCGTATCTACGCCGTACAGTGTAGCGCGATCGAAAGTATTTCATCTCTCCACATAAGGATAGGTGAACATGCTAATTCATTGCTTATTTAAATTATATTTATTTGAATTTTCATTATAAATACTATATAAAAGTATATTTATTTTCAATAATTGCCGTTTGTAACCCTTCAAAGGCCAAGCCCTCGTGCCCCCTCCCTTTCCCTTAGTCGAGAATGACCAATAGCTATCACGAATTTCCGAATGTAGTTTTCTTGCTATTTTTGGAAATTGTAATGGGGGTTAAAATTCATGTGGAGGTTATTTTTCACGGACATTGTCAAATTGTCAAATTCAGAATTAATGAATCCATTGCCGGTATGACTGGTTTGCAGCAATGACAAAACGAGTCGTACGGGTTATGTAAAAGGTTAAAAAGATTTGTAAAGCGAACGTTGTCAAATGAAAAGGTTTTTAATGACTTTAACTAGCAAATTGATGCTATATGCAACATGCATCTTTCGAGTCTGAATAGAAACCGGAAACATGGATGTATAAATTTGATTGTAAACTACGAAATGAATTCGGAATTACGATACGATATTTATTTACAGGAAATATTAAAAGTTTTTACTTTTTAACTTTTAAAGTAATTCTATATTATCGTTACAATACAGCAGTACTCGAGTTATTTGCGATGAAATAATAATTACTGTTTTACGTCTTATTTTGTACTTCTTAAAAAGGGGGACGCTGATTGCGTAAGTCAAAATAAAAGCACGTGTTTTACTTGTTAAACTTTGTAACTGGACTATTTATTTATTTATTTAATCTGAATTATCATAAGCATTTGCGGAAACTTAATTAAATAATTCGACAAATGAATCGTCTATCTTCAGATAATATTCTCCTGTCTGCTTTGTTGATCTACCTGTACAAGCTCAGGTACAAGTGATTAGCGATCTTAATCTGGATATCCCTCAGGCGTTAGAACTGGATTATACTATAAAGAAAGCCTGAACAGAAGGTTATGCAATTACATGCATTTGATTATAATTGCTTAAAAAATGCAGTCAGGCTATAAAAACGATCACAGTTTTGAAAGATGGCGCAAGTCATTTGACGATAGCGCAAGACATTTGAACGATGGCGGGGCGCCATCTTTAAACAGGTCATGGAGATCCCTGTATATATATATATTCCTGCATATTTTGTTGGTTTTTTTTAGGAATAAGGGGACACCACTTCACAGTATTAATTGACTGGATTTTCTCCTTTTAATACCTGTTCTTTAGTTTTTGGATGAGGGAATTGGAAGCACTCAATTAAATAAATATGGATGATTGCATTTTTAATAGAATTTTGTAAGAATTATAAGTAAAAGGTAGTTGGGTCTTAAAAGAGTGCCTCACAGGCCTACTCTGTCTTCATGCATTTATTCTGGAACTGTCTGTTTACTCTTACTTGCTTGTTGTATAAAGTTTATACTTTTGTTGAAAAGAATGGAACATTGGTAAAGTTATTTACATTGATTTATTCATTATCTACTGAACTGTAAAATTATTAACATATCCAAAACACTATCAATCAAGTAAATATCTTAAGTTAGTTGGAAAGAAGTGGGTAAAGTTGCAAAGCAGTGGTGGATCCAGCAATTTTCGTAAGTGGGGCCATGATTCATGCTTCAGTGATTCCCTATATAATCAACCAAATTTTTCCCAGAAAAGGGCCGCCCCCCCCCCCCTAAATCCGCCTCTGAAAGGTTGCAATCAAAATCAGAAAAACAGAAAATACCAAGGTTATGAAATACTACAATAAAACTGAATAATTAGGAATATTTATTAGGTTGTCTCCCTTTATAAATCAGGTTGACAATAAAAAGGAGTAAAAAGAAATGAGAAAATATGACACAACATGCAGCCTCAGATGAGTTTTGTTTCTAACCTTGGATTTACGAGTGGAAAGATCCATGTTTGGGCCCTTTTTCTTTGGCTATCATGGTCTCGCTGTAGTTTCTTTATTTCTACCAATTTTAAAAAGACATAATTGTTTGACCGGAGAAGTGCTAATTATGTTTGACAAAAGAATTGATATAAGAAGTTTATAAGTGCTATTTAACGGAAGTTTAAGACAGAATCATAAATCTTTTCAGGTGGTGCACTGTTAAGTTATTTACGGAAACATGGAAAAACTCAATCAAAGAAACAGTTAACAAAGATGTGTGAAGACGCAGCTAATGGAATGGCATATCTGGAAAACAAAAACTGTATCCATAGGTAAGGACAAATAAACAACACCATCAAGAACTGTTAACATTTGTGATTAGATCAACTCTATTTTAGGGTTAGCTAGCTATAAAACTAGGTTAAATCCACTATTTTCTACAGAAAGAAATGCCTGTACTATTTGATTTGGAACTTTCTGTGGAGTAAGGTATTATTGTAACTTTTCTTTTTTTCTAAGAAGAACAACATGTTGTATTCAAGGACAATGATATCTGATATGCACTTGTTCATGCAGTGCATTGGTGCTTCTCGTTTCCATGGAAATGATTTGACTCAACCATTTGCCTGGACTGTTAACAATTTTGTTTTCAGGTGATAAGAAATAAAAGATGTTCATGTTGTTAAGCATGTTAAAATTTTTTTTTAAAAAGACCTTTCATTTTAGCTATTACCTAATATTAATTTATTATGCTTATATAAATCTGACTGACTTATTTTGCAGAGATCTAGCAGCTCGTAACTGTCTAGTGGGTGACAACAATGTTGTCAAGATATCAGATTTTGGTATGTCGAGAGAAGAGGAGGAGTATACTGTATCAGACGGACTGAAACAAATCCCCATAAAATGGACAGCACCAGAGGCCTTATTGTATGGTAGGTTGTCTTATTGTACTATTACTGAAACAAATCCCCATAAAATGGACAGCACCAGAGGC
Source organism: Mytilus galloprovincialis (assembly GCA_037788925.1). NCBI lineage: Eukaryota > Metazoa > Mollusca > Bivalvia > Mytilida > Mytilidae > Mytilus > Mytilus galloprovincialis. The sequence goes on along the minus strand of CM075338.1, from coordinate 68,363,900 downwards.
CTTATTGTATGGTAGGTTGTCTTATTGTACTATTACTGTAGTAATATTTTTGCACGAGTTATACAAATAAGTATTCATTATACCTCCATGCAAGGTATGAGGTAAACTGCTTTAATCCATCTTTATGTCAGTTATTATAAAATCAGAATTTTATGCCCAAGGATTTAAATGTTCATCCAATGTCGCAACCAAATGTTATGAAACTTATACACAATGCTTATTACTATAAAACACAAATCAAGGTCGAATTTGGGTTGCATCACTTTAACAGTCCTGTAGTTATATCCCTCTATCACATTAAATACAAGTGGGGGTATCATTTGTGTCCAAATGAAACATTCTCTATGTACTTGCTATGATGTTTATATTACTGCAAAAATCCATGATATAGGTGTCGCATACACACACACACAGTGTGTCACATACACACAAATCTTATTTAAATTTTGATAGAATAATTTGTATTCTGCATTTCATATAACTTGTCCAACTACTGCAATAATGGCTTTTTTCATTTATAAGTTTGCTTACTTATGGATAATGAAGGTTTGTTATGATAATATTATCTATTGTTTTACAGGTAAATACACGTCACTTTGCGATGTATGGAGTTTTGGTATATTAATGTGGGAGATATTTTCTGGTGGATTAACCCCATACCAAGGCATGTCAAATGCTCAAGCCAGAGAAAGGGTGGATGCAGGTATGAATATATTCTTGAGAGTGATTTTATGGATTTATTATAGGTCACTTTAGTTGGGGTTATATTTTATCATATTGTCCAACCGTCCATCTAACAAAATAATTTTGTCACATTTTTCTGAGGTCCCACTACAGGATATTTATAATTCAAATTTTTCCTTACAGAGGGAACACCAAATACAAATGAAATACTATTTATAACTTCCTTTTGACTCTAACACGATATAGAATACTTGCACCAGAGGGAACACCGTATACTATTGATACTTCTCTACAGGATATATAGAATGCAGCATCAGAGGGAACACCCAATACTATTTATAACTTCCTTTTTACTCTAACACGATATAGAATGCCAGCATCAGAGGGAACACCCAATACTATTTATAACTTCCTTTTTTACTCTAACACGATATAGAATGCCAGCATCAGAGGGAACACCCAATTCTATTTATAACTTTTTATCCCTTCAGGATATAGAATGCCAGCATCAGAGGGAACACCCAATTCTATTTATAACTTGTTTTTTTCTCTACAGGATATAGAATGCCAGCATCAGAGGGAACACCAGAAGCTATATATACACTGATGAAGAAGATATGGGAATATAACCCAACAGAAAGACCACATTTTGAAGCAATCAGAAAAGAACTGAAATCTATACACCATAGCTTGTAGCAATGGAGTCAGCTGAATTGTGATACTGTTCAAACTAAGTGCTCTGTACAGCTATGTAATTTTTAATGCAAAATCATGTACTGGGAAAAACTGTTATATTACTTGTTTTAATGTGGTACTGTTTCTATGGAAACCTTTTAGTTTATACATGCACACAATAGTTGATTTTTTTGGAATAGAAAATAAATCACAGACTATTTTGGGGTAAAAGAATTCAACCTTTTTCTGAAAAATCCACTTTGTGAGATATTTTTTAGAGAATCTCCTTTTCTAATTTGTTTTCTAATTACCGATATTTTACTTCTCTATTAATATCTATTCTTCATGTTTTGGGAATATTTATTACTCTTTAAATTTTTGGACCATCAATCAAATTTAAAGGTTGAGGAATCAACAAGATATTTTTGGACCATCAATCATTTAAATTTAAATTTCGATGAATTAACCAGGTATTAACTAAACCTCAAACTCCCACCTACCCCATGAAAAAAAATCAACAAATGATATTTTTCAAATAATTCAGGGCAAATTTTTTATAAATAAAAAGAAATGGTGCATCGCCTGTTTATGTTCAACATTTGCTTGTAATTTGTAAACAGATGTTGTCTAATGCCACTGATATAATGGCACATTCAAGTGTGCCACTGTTGTTTTAATTAAGATGGAAAGTTTGATATAAATGTATGTTGATTGAAAAATAAGCTCAGGTCTTGTTCATATATGTTATGTTGGTGGTATTGAAGATCGTGATATATTATAGAATTGAGACAAATATGTTTAATTTGAAATAAGTGCTTGCGTTTTTTCTTTGATATAATATTTATCATTGAGTTCAAACAATATGGTCATGCCTGAAGAAATATGATGACACAGTAAATCTGACTGTAATGTTACACAGCATATTGAAATTAAGACAATGACAGGAATGTTTATTTTTGTTTTGCTTTGAAGAATTAGAATGTTCTTATTTTATTTTTTCTTTGAAATCATTTGTTTTTTCCATATTAGAACAATCTTGTTTTCCAGTTCGATTTATTAAAAAAAAATCATAAAAAACTTATGTTATGTAGATGTTTTAAGCAGTGTTTACATGAAATTTAGCCTTCTGTAACTGTCTTGTATTGAGATAATTTTACAGGTTTTTTTTAAATCTTATTTACAATCTTAAAAAAACAAAGGTGCAATTCCCAGGTTCATTTTCATATGTTTTGCTGTATACTATGAAATTCAGATTTTTTTTGGAGGTTTTTATCCTTGCAAACATTGTAACAGCATAAGTGTGGCAAAGATAAAAAGTTTCTTTTTTAATTTTGATAGCATTTTCAACATGCAGCCTTCCCTAAAATTGCAATGATTAATCCTCCATTTTTGTACATTGTTCAACCATCTAAATATATATACCCTAATTCTTGGGGTATTTACAGTTTTCATATTTTTTAATCAATTGTGCCTTATACAGGGTTTTTATATTGGAAGTGGATTTATCACATTAAATTTTTTAAATCTCAGGACTGTTGACATAAAACAGGGACAGATGCAGCCAATTTATCCACATTCAAATGCATTGATCGTCCAAAAAAAAATGGGGATTTCCAACCCCTGGAACCCTCCCCCTGGATCCGCCACTGTAAAAAAAAGAACCATCATATTTGGTCAGCAGCCCAACAGTGAACGGTTGTGATGCATGTGCTATTTTCAGATCTGTTTTACACTCACTTCCTGTTTAGATAGTTTGAGTTTCAAGTATCACTGTATGGTATGCATAGACAAGACATGTATGACAAGACAAGAAACAACTTATTTTAAACCTAGGAAAATCTTGTAGCACAATACTAAATTACATTTTTGTTTCATATGTTGTATTTAATACAGAAATTGTCATTAAGATTAAAGTGAGACTAACAGCTAGCAGTAGACTACCATTTCACATTACAGACCGACCAACATGTACATTACTTTTACATAAAGATGACCCTTCCTGTTTAGATTTATATTAATCAATACAAAGGGCAGCCTGTCATAATTTTATAAAATCTTTATAAATTCACCTTTCAATTCATTTTACTAAACTTTTAACTGATGATTAATTACACATCATTAAGACATTGATTCCATTTAATAGACCACTTTCGAGTTCTTTTTATTTCCTCCAAAGAGTTTGGTTAAAGTAAAGATCATTCATTCTTTAGGGGTGTCTTCACTCCCTTCCCATGTTGAGGGATCAGTTGAAAAAATGTAATGCTGTATCACACAAATTATTCGGCAAATTGAATTCTTATAATGGATAATCAGCATTGCTGTCATTAAGGAAAAGTGATTAGGTATGTATGGAACAAACATTATTTCTAGTTTATCCTGCATAATGACAATCTGGAAGACATTTGATGAACCTTAAATGAGCAGGGATACAGGGGATACCCTCTATCTGGGAAATGATGTCATACAAGCATTCATAATTGGCAAACGTTTATGATGAAGGACAAAACTTGAAAGTGGTCTAGTATCTATACATGAATTGAAACATGTACATGTATATGATATGAATTTGTGACATACAAAAATTCGTGTTTGTACATGAAAAATCTCATCTTGTAATATTTACTTACAATGTATTTTTTGTCATGAAGTTACATCTTTTTCAATGTTAGACTTTATGTAATCTTTGTGTTTGCTTAAATTTTTTTCATTCTGTGATATTTTTCTTATTCTATGCATTTTTACATACAACTTTTCTAGCATTGTATTTTGTATCTAATTTTTTTCGAACAATCTAAAAGTGTATGTATTTTTGTTATAACAAAAAAGTAAATTTATTAAGAACCATATACATTTATATATATAATTAATATTGAACTTTTTTAGCTAGACTGTTTTTCTAGAAAGCTAGACATATTACTTGTAATTTTGGTCTTTAGACGGCATGTTGTCACAAGATAATGTGCATAGTGGATTCATTATTTTTTGGAGGTACTAATTTTAATAGATTTTGCTGGTGTAGTGCTGAATCAAAATTTATAAGATTCTTCAAGAATGTAGAGTTTGTCAAAATCACAAAATCAAGGTTTCCATAAAAAAGATGATTTCAAAATCCATGAAATTTGGAATTCCCCAAAACACAAATGATTCCACATTAATAGACAATTTCAAGCACGATTTAAAGCTATAATACAATATTTTGTAAGGCAAATGGACTGTTGTTTTTATGTTAATGTTTTTTTCTTTTTCATGCTTGTTAGTAACAGAAACATTGTTCTAAAAATTAGCTCGCAAAGCAGAAAACAATGCTGATATAATATTTATTTATTTTGTAAGTTGAAATTTTTTGTTTTTTTTACTTGAATGAATTGTGTGTTACCCACCCATAACCAAGTTACTGATTTATAATATGAGCTGCGTCGGATAGAAATCGACCTTATGCAAACGAAAATTAATACCTCTGTTAACCTATTTTGGGTTGAAATAATTTTTACGGAAAGTCTGTAATTGTTCCAAAGGTAGATTTGCAGAAGAAGACAACCCTTTAAAACAGACCAAAATGCAGCTTTTATATCTAAAATTATTCCAAAATTGATCAAAATCTTATACATGAACCTGTGTACGTGCACTTGCATAAGGTCGATTTCTATCCGAAGCAGCTCATATGTCAATTCAACACCAACCTAACCACACAAAAAATCAAAAAGGCAACTAATATTTATAATTCAATTTTTGATAATATACAATTACTGTCTTTTGATAAGGTAAATATTCTGTTTTATTGACTTTTGAAAAAATTATATTCACTGAGGCCGACGGCCAAAGTTAATATCAGTTTTTCAAAAGTCAATTAAAACCCATATTTAACGAAACAAAAGACAGTAATTGTTTTATTCTATATTCGGAGAGAAGAAAATGTATTTAATGACAAACATATACCAAAACAAATTTTACATGAAACATTTTATCATAACGTTGCATGTAAAAGCATGTGACATTTAGGGCGGTGAATAACACTTTTCAAGTGAATATGCTTTTTTATTCAAAATCCAATTCATTAAGAGAAACCTACTATTTAAATAATTCCAATATGGAATAAGAGACACTATTTCATATTAATTATGACCAATATCACAATTGCTGTTATTTTCTTATCAAGGTTTTTTTTAAGGTCAGCATAACTTATTAAAACATTATAAACAAAACAGAAAAACAGCATCTTTTGCATGGAACAAACCTGTACAAAATTGGATCACTTTGATTTTTACAAGCTGGTATAGTTACAGGGGAACACACTGACAAACTCCATGACATTTTTATCTTGCCTTGAAAAGAAAAGCATCATTGTTTTCATATTAAGAAAAAAATACTCTTTTTTCTGAGAATGTTCTTTACTATAAAAAGAAACTTTATATAAAATTTTAAGATGGTTGGTCCTGAACTTGTTTTAATATTATTGAATATTTGAATGATTAAATAGAAAAAATTTAGACCTCAAACTCACTAAATATTTTTCTATATTTGAATTCTTCAATCAGTTATTTTATTATTACTTGTTTATTTTTTCCCAAGATCTAATAGTGTACAATGATATTATATAGCTCAATCAAGTAGCTCAGTCAGTAAATTATGTAATGTCAATATATTTCATTTGGAGATATTTTTCATATATACTTTCACATATAGTTTTACAGACTTTTTGTGATGACAAGTCCATATTGAAGGTTAATGAGGAAGAGAGCAAACACTTCATCATAATATGTTCTTTTTGTAAATTCAGAAATTTATGAGATGTTTTTATTATTGTGGAAAATTGTGAAAGGATTTATCAAAAATAAGAAACCCCTTATTAAATTTTTACAGCATTATTTGTATGACGCATTTTTTTTAAAATCATGTTAATTCAACATGCATTTCATTCATTGATCAAAAATCACAAAAAAATAATTGCAAAATTTTCTGAATTTACAGCACTGTATATATGAATAATTTACAGTTCATTTGAAATGTCAATTAGAATAGATCTAATTTTATTCTCTCTTGTTCAGTTGTTGATTGTATGACCACATCAGGTTTATTTATAAAATTTTGTATCTGCATCTGACCCTTGTCAAATTTTATCATTTTATCAGTTATCCATAAATATTTAATTTTCAACATGTTCATATATTTGCTATTTTTGCACACACATCTGCTTTTAGAAAGATAAAAATAAGTTTGTTCAATTCATGCTGAGTAGCAAGAGATTGCTCTGCAGTTAAACTGTTTTTCAATCAGATACTTATATATAAATATAGATTCTAACATTGGTACCAGTGGATTATCGGATTTATTCAATCGAGATAGTTAATTTATCAATTTTGAAGTCCGAGCCTCGGCGAGGACTTTAAAATTTATAATTTAACTATCCAGGTTGGATAAAGTCAATAATCCACGAGTAAATATGAAAGAATTTGTTTCTCTAACGATTAAAAAATAAATTTTCTTTTTTTGTTTAACGAAAATCCCTTTGGAGTGCCTTTCACATTCCACAAAGTTGTCAATTTCATTAACACCTGTTAGCAGAGTTATCTAAAAAGGTTATGACCCTTAAAGTAATCCAATGATCTTTTGAGATCCCTGACAACCACAGTTGATTAATCTTTTTTATACAATGGGTTTGGAAAGGGATAAATTTACATAGAATTAGAGAAATGTTAATAGTGACAACTTGACAAAAATTTACAAATGCACCTGATGCGGTCTATTTTTTATTTATGCAGATTTTATCTTACTGTTGATGCTTTTTAACGAGTCTCATGCCTCATTTTGAGAATTATTGTTTTTTTATTAATTTAATTTGTCTAATCTACATAAAACTTCATTTTGTAATTTCATTTCATGCTTTTATATATATTAAAAAAACTCAAGGTTGCCAAATATGAAAAATAGTATATATTGTAAATTGTTGACGCTTATGTTTAAAATATAGTATTGAAAATATTGAATTGGTTAGTGTTGTTTTAATGAAGCAAGCAGAAGTGAAGTATCTCTATATGAGGGTCTAGAGGGGGTTTACAGAAGAGAGAACAAAAGGCAAAAAAACAGGCTTACTGTTCCGTGTGAACAGAAGCCCAAGGCTCTGTGTTAAAAACTGTTCTTTGACCAAAATGGGTATAGGAAGATGTGGTATGAGTGCCAATGAGATAACTCTCCATCCATGGTGTAGTGGTTAGTGCTTCGGACTGCTAACACAAAGGATCCTGGTTCGATTCCCGTCTGGGATGAAAATTTCAGAAACTGAATTTTCGGCTCTCCCTTGACACCATTTGCGAGTAAGGTCTCGAGGAAACGATGATAGTCCGTCGGAAGGGGACGATAAATGGCTGACCCGTGTTAAGAGAGAGCCATATCTCTTGCACGTTAAAGACACCCTTGTAGATTTCGAAAAAGAACAGGCTAATGCCGCTACAAGGCAGCACTCGCACCTGCAAAGTGGAAAGGGATTAATATAAGTTGCAAAACTTGTTTCCCAATCCACTATAAATAAATATGTTTAAATTAACTCTCCATCCAAAAAACAATATATAAAAGTAAACCATTAGAGGTCAAGGTACGGTCTACAACACAGAGCCTTGGCTCACACCAAACAGCAAGCTATAAAGGGCCCCAAAAATTAGTAATGTAAAACCATTCAAATGTGAAAACCAACCGTCTAATCTATATAAAAACAAGAATATAATGGTTTACTATTTCAAATTGTGACTTGGATGGAGAGTTGTCTCATTAGCACTCATACCACATCTTCTTATACCTAGTAAATAAAGGGCAACAAGGAATCAAGAGTAGGCAAGAGGAGAGATATTAAGGGGCAAAATAGATAATAAGAATAAAGAAAATAAAGGACCACTTGTTGAACATCTAGTTCAGTGCCAAAACTGAAAGGGAAAACATTGATGGAACTCCCTTCCAGCAGACATCAAGAGGTCACTAAATAGTACATTAATTCTAGAGAAATAACTATCTTGTGACAACCAAAAGAGCTAAGGTTATATGTTCAACCTACTTAATTTGATACCAATAAAAAAAATACACTAAGGATATCAGTCATAAAGTTGCTACATTTAACACCATTTGGTCTCTGTTAAAGAGTTGTTGCATTGGCAATCATACCACATCTTCTTTTTAGCTCACCTGGCCCAAAGGGCTTTTCTCATCACTTGGTGTCCGTCATCCTGCGTCCATCGTCCTTAAACTTTTACAAAATCCTTCTCCTCTGAAAATATTTGGCCAAATTTAACCAAACCTGGCCACAACTATCATTGGGGTATCTAGTTCAAAAAAAGTGTTGGATGACCTGACCAACCAACCAAGATGGCCACATGGCTAAAAATAGAACATATGGGTAAAATATAAATTTTGACTTATATCTCTAAAACCAAAGCATTCAGAGAAAATCTGACAAAATCTGGGTAAAATTGGTTATCAGGTCAAGATCTATCTGCCCTGTAATTTTCAGACAAATCGGACAACCCATTGTTGGATTGCTGCCCCTGAATTAGTAATTTTAAGGAAATTTTGCAGTTTTTGGCTATTATCTTGAATACTATAAAAGATAGAGATAAACTTTAAACAGCAATAATGTTCAGCAAAGTAAGATCTACAAATAGGTCAAACATGACCAAAATTGTCAGTTGACCTCTTAAGGAGTTATTGCCCTTTGACGTTACGCACAGTATTGCGTCGCAAGACGTAACATGTATAAATGAAAAATTTGACGCCATATACGATCATATACTAACTTTGACATTTTGTTATCGAGAGCGGAGTACCTACTCGATCGACTTTTATCAAATAAATACCATAAGCTGAAGAAATGTTTCAAAATTTATCATGTATAAGGCAATTAACTACGTAAGGATAGTTTTTATTTTCTGATATGTGATTAGTAGATGAAAACAAATGCAAATTTTTCCAATTTTATTTTGGATAGAATACATAGCAACCTTTAAAAAAAATCTTGCTTCCAGAGGGACACATGAGAAGATAAATTTAGCCTAACATTTTTTTGACAAATTGAACATAAAAATGTATGGTATTTATTTCATAAAAATCGGTCATATAATAATTCAGCAATATTTCTGTTTATAATGATTTTAGTTGAAAGATTTTTTTTTTGTCCAATATCTGTGCGAGTTTTCAGACTATTTCTCGATCTTTTTAGCACTGATGGTTTAATTTTACAAATACCTTTGTAACTCGGATTCTAATCGGTTTCTAATCTATAAAGGTGTTTTAGATTTGCGTGAAAACTTTTGTCCATAACAAATTATCCCTCGGCCCATCCCCCCTTTTCCCCTGTGTCAATAAAGGGTTTATTCCTTATGTGTGTATGTTTTTCTACTTTGAGTGTTATTTTGATTCAGCAGACCATTTTAGAATGAACATTTCCCGGCATCATTTAATTGCCTAAACAGTTCGTAAATAGTGTGTATTTGTATAAAAGACGCCACTGTGCAGAAACGTCAAAATGACACCCTTGGACATAATGGCTAGACATAGGGAATACTTTCCAAAAAAAATGTAAGGTCATAATGTTAGTGAAAACACCCTACTCATTTAACCCTTTGTGTGAACTTATAGTTTGTATCTTATAAATATGTTAGTTTTGTATTATAAATGCACATTTAGTATTTATACAACATGTTTCACCTAAGGCATGGACAAAAATAACGTTTGGACATAGTGGCTAGACATTCGATTTTTAAAAAATCTGCTTCAAGAAAAAGTTTTTTTTACATTTGAAACTTTGAAAATGTTTATCTTTTTCTGAACTTTCTATTGAGTATAGTTTTAATATGGAAATTTTGATAAACTTTCCTCAAAACTCATTAAGACAGGTTCCTCTGCTGAATATTTCGTTGAAGGCTTGGTTCAAAGTTCAGCCAATACCAAAAAACGGGTTATAATGTTATAATATAAATCTAGTAGGAAGCTGATATACTAAATTTCGCAGATTGTATGTGCAAAATTACAACGGAATATAGAGAAATGCATTTAATTTAATCTAAAATGTTACGCCGGACATGCAATTTTTAACGCAAAAGTAAGATTTGTGAGTTCAATAAAATAAATGTATGGTGCAAAAATTTATAGAATTAACTTAAAATAAGAAAAAAATGTCCGGACCTTTCTGTAGATTTATAGATGTTGGTGATTTTATTTTCTTATAGGCAAATGGTTGCTGTTCTAAAATCATATAATAACGTAATTTTAATTTGAACGCATTACCGTGCGTAACGTCTATATAGTCAATTTTTAACCATTTTTCCAAAATTTTAATAATCTTTTTAAAAAATCTTCTCCTCTGAAACTACTGGACCAAATTTGATCAAACTTGACCACAATCGTCATTGGGGTATCTAGTTTTAAAAATGTGTCCAGTGATCCAACCAACCAACCAAGATGGCCGCCATGGCTAAAAATGCAACATAGGGGTAAAATATAGATTTTGGCTTATATCTCTAAAACCAAAGCATTTGGGAGCCTCCATGGGGGAAATCCCCCGCAAATAGTGACAGTTGGCAGGTATATGTGACAGGAATGTTTATTTTTATTTTGTTTTGAAGAATTAGAATGTTCTTATTTCATTTTTTCTTTGAAAACATTTGTTTTTTCCGTAAAAGAACAATCTTGTTTTCCAGTTCGATTTATTAAAATAAATCATAAAAACTCTTATTTTATGTAGATGTTTTAAGCAGTGTTTACATGAAATTTAGCCTTCTGTAACTGTCTTGTATTGAGATAATTTTACAGTTTTTTTTTTAAATCTTATTTATAATCTTTAAAACACAAAGGTGCAATTCCCAGGTTCATTTTCATATGTTTTGCTGTATACTATGAAATTCAGAATTTTTTTGGTGGTTTTTATCCTTGCAAACATTGTTACAGCATAAGTGTGGCAAAAATAAAAAGTTTCTTTTTTAATTTTGATAGCATTTTCAACATGCAGCCTTCCCTAAAATTGCAATAATTAATCCTCCATTTTTGTACATTGTTCAACCATCTAAATATATGTACCCTATTTTTTGGGGTATTTACAGTATTCATATTTTTTAATCAATTGTGCCTTATATAGGGTTTTTATATTGGAAGTGGATTTATCACGTTAAATCTTTTAAATCTCAGGACAGTTGACATAAAACAGGGGCAGATCCAGCCAATTTATCCACATTCAAATGCATTGATCGTCCAACCCCTGGAACTCTCCCCCTGGATCCGCCACTTAAAAAAAAAAGAACCATCATATTTGGTCAGCAGCCCAACAGTGATCGGTTGTGATGCATGTGCTATTTTCAGATCTGTTTTACACTCACTTCCTGTTTAGATAGTTTGAGTTTCAAGTATGGTATGCATATGATGACAAGACAAGGAACAACTTATTTTAAACCTAGGAAAATCTTATGGCACAATACTAAATTACATTTTTGTTTCATATGTTGTATTTAATACAGAAATTGTCATTAAGATTAAACACTACTGGACGAAAAAACGTCTGTCCATACCAGTAACAGTCGTTCTAAGACTGATAATGTTTGTTAAAGTTGTAACAGTTGTTAAATTTCACTGCTGCAGTTTTTTTGTAACTGTCCCAACTTTAAAAGTGTTTGTCTACAACATAAATCGACTGTAACAACGCAAGAAATAACTGTCACCGTTATTAAAGGACTGATACAACTATTTCAAAGTTGTAACAGTTGATTTACAACTGTCCCAACTCGAAAAACGTTGCAACAGTCATAAATAAACTGATTAAACGCCTAAAGGGTTGTCACAGTCGTAATAAAACTGATGCAACCATTTGAAAGTTGTAACAGTCATTTAATTACTGTACCAACACGGAAAACGTTGAAACAGTCATAAATAAACTGTTTAAACGCAGAAAAAGTTGTAACAGTTAAAATATGATAGCTACAACCATTGTATAGGCATAGCTAATTTATAAGCGTAGCAACTTCCAAACATTGACCTTCATGTACACTTAAAAGTCACGGATACAAAATGTCTAACAGTCAGGGATATAGGTTCAATTATTTGTAAAAACAAATTTACTGTGTGAAATATAAGGTTGTGACAAAGAGAAACAACTATCACTCCAATGTAATACATTAATTTTAGATAGATATTGATTTAAAAAAAAAAGTATTTTGAAATATTTGCCGCTGAACACATTTTTGTATTCCTCGGTTATTTAGTGAATGTGTTGAATTTATATATTTTTTTAACACTTCCTCGCCCTTATCTCTTCGAACCAATAAAATCGGAACCAGCACTAGATACCTGCAATTTCACTAGATAAAAGATATATCTACTAACAGAAAAATCGAAAAACGTTACCCAATATATTTGTTACCAAATGTATCTTTATAACTGAATTAAAAGTTGACAATTTTTATATCATCTAAATAACAATTTAATTATTTTTCTATTAAATTAGTTAGGTGTAAAATCATTCATGCATACACGGTTGTTTTCAATACCCGTAGTTTTACGAATCACATCACTTCATTATAACGCTGAATATACATGATATACTCTAAACCTAGCGCGGAACTCCTAATACACGCACTTGTCAAACTTATCCCACATAAACTGCTTTATATTTTCTTGAGGGCTTATTTCACACACTAATTTTTGGGGGGCTACATTTCTTGTAAAATTATAAATATTGCCGTATAATCATTTTGATTTCTATATATGTAAAAAAAAATCAGACATTTAACACATCTTTTGCAGCTATGGAAAACAAATCTTAAATCTATCTGAATTTAATTTATTTTATTTTACCGTATTTTATTTTTGAATAGGTCAATATTAACTCGACTTTGTATTGTACATTGTACGGAATGGTCTATTTGAAGTTCAATTGTAATTGATACACATGATACAGGTAAATAGCACGTCAGCATTCATGATTGAGGTAAAAAAATATTATCACTCGCGAGAAAAATTCATATTTTCACCGGATTTTTCGCAAAAAATTTACCATACATAATTTATGTAAATACTAGTAGATGGACGTACTGTTCAAGACCGGACAAAATAACTAGCGCAAGTGAAAGTTCAAATGTTCAAAACATGAAAACTCTCATTGTTTAAGACAGGGAAATCAAATCTTAATTCTTTTATTTTTTTCACATCACTTTTTAGAACTTGATGTATTCTTTAGACTCCGGTCTTATTAAATTCTAAAGACTGACATCGGATTCTCTTGTGTGGTTTCAGTTGATCAGATGTACTAACGTTTATCCAAAATATTTTCCCATTTCAATTGTTCAAATTCAAATTATTTAATCCCATAAATGCTTGTACAATAATGACATATTATTCAATCAGTAAAGAAAACTAACAATGTTACTAGATAGATAGATAGATAATTATGTACAGACAATATTTTGGGTCCCTTTATATTTTTTTGTTTGGTGTGAGCCGAGGCTCCATGTTGAAGGCCAAGGAGCGGATCCAGCCATTTTAAAAAGGAGTTGTTACTAACCCAGGACAAAGGGGGGTTCCAATTACATGTACCCATTCAAATGCCTTGATCGTCCAAAAAAGGGGGGTTTAAACCCCCGGAACCCCCCCCCCTGGATCCGCGCCTGAGGCTATACATTGACCTATAATGGTTTAGTGCGTTATACATGTATGACTTTGTAATGCTTATTGTGTTTATGGAAAACAATGGGAAAATGTTGCTTAACATCTTGGGATATATATTAAGAAGGCATTTATTCAAAAGCAGATAATTGATTTGTAGAAAAACATGAATATTAAAGGGCAGATGATCAACTATTATAGTACAAGTCTTTGATTAACCACAATATTATATTTGTCATCACTGACGTATCAATGTTGCTTTTGTCATGTTTGTATACATGGTATAAAAATCCAACTTGGGTTTCTCATCTGAACTTGTTTACACGGTGTTACATTATCTAATATAGCTAGGCCTGTTATAGGTTTTTCATTATCACACTTATGGGGAACTGATTTTGCTCATTGTTGAAGGATGTACAGTTACTAACAATTACATCACTTCACTTGAAGTTCCTCCATTGTTCAATTTTCATCCATGGAGATCCCTGTCTTGGTTTACGGTTGATGGTTGTCTTATTGAAATTCATACCACATCTCCTTATTCTGGTTATCATACAGTATACATGTTATACCAATGTCCCAGGTTAGTGGGAGGGTTGGGAACTCACTAACATGTTTAACCCCGCCACATTATTTATGTATGTGCCTGTCCCAAGTCAGTAGCCTGTAATTCAGTGGTTGTCGTTTGTTTATGTGTTACATATTTGTTTTTCGTTCATTTTTTTAAATAAATAAGGCCGTTAGTTTTCTCGTTTGAATTGTTTGACATTGTCTTATCAGGGCCTTTTATAGCTGACTATGTGGTATGGGCTTTCCTCATTGTTGAAGGCCGTACGGTTACCTTAAATTGTTAATGTTTGTGTCATTTTGGTCTTTTGTTGATAGTTGTCTCATTGGCAATCATACCACATCTTCTTTTTTATATGTTATACAAGACTAAAATACCTAGTATTATCAAATGAATTATAACAATTGTTAATAGTTGTCAGACTTCTGTTATCAAAAAGCAGCTACTGTACATGTGTATAATCAAGATGTAGACATGATCACTGGTGTCAGATGTAAACAAGAGTGACTGTGCAAATGCTGAAATGTCATCTCTGCTTTGCCTACATGTATGAAGGTTTTACTACATGTACAAGTATCACACAAACTTTCAATTTTCATTAACCTTTGAAAATGAAGTTGCAGTCAAATTAACCATGCCAGACAGATGATGTACACCCTACAAACTGACTTATAAACCCATGATACCCAAAATTTAGTGATTTATACTGTGAAATAGATTTAACATTCTTAACATCCAAACCATGAAAACTAACTTATGAATATCCAATAATATGCCAAAAATAGTGATCCAATACATGTCTTGCATGTACATGTAGTTTATACTGTAGCATCTGAGAAACATTTGGAAATAGATCAAACCACAAAAACTAAGCATTGTTCAATGAACCATGACATTTTCATTGGGGTCAAAGTCTGATGTAAGTCTTGCAATTAGACATATTCACCTTACACTCATTTCATAAACCAAATATAGTTGACCTACTTTTCCTACTGCTTGTAGTATTTTTAAACATGTGTGAGAAACAAACTTGACAAATTACATGTAACTGAAGTAACCTTAATCACTGATCCATGAAATGAAGTCAGGATCAGGTCAACCCTGCCTGACAGACACTGAGACATGTACACCTTTCAAAATACCATAATAATTAATCCAGTAACTCAATTAATATACATACGTTATACATTTAAGACTTCAAGTGTATTTCACTGTGACTGTTCAAACAGTAATATTTTTTTGTAAACAGTTACATGTACATGTAGTGTACCATGAAAACTAGGTGAAGTGCAATGAACAAATCAATAACAGAAACTTCATAACATTTTAAAGGAAGTATCCAGGCATTTCAGCTTCAAAAATGTATCTGGTGAAGCTTAAATACAAAACTTTACGCTGTAGCCACTGCCAGATTGTAATACATATTTCTTGGCTTGCATGCATGTACTTCAACTTTTGTTGCAGGAGGGATAATAAAATTATACTTTAATGTACGTGCATGTTTTATTTGTTTCAAAAACCATGAACACTTGGCCACTAACATGACTAATCATGCTAATTAAGATTTTTATTTAATTCTAATTCAGACTTTAATAATTTAAGTACAGCAAGCAGTCATTTGACTCTAAACAATTGACACGGACTGCACGAGACCCTCATAGTTGGTTAAGATCTTTTTACACACCCTGGACATGCTGGCGGTAGTTAACAATTGCAATGCCAACATAAACTTCAGATGTGATATACATGTACTGTTTTGTTAATTTCACTGAAACTAGAAATTCACATTATCCATATTGTTATTATATTAAAATGACTGATTATCCACTAATTAAAAGTATTCATGAATTCAGATATGATGCACTATTATTAGTAGTATTCACTGAAACTATGCATTTTCATTATTCCAAATTGCTATTTCAAATGAATAGTTATCCTGGGTATTCATGGAATTCAGAAATAATGTACATGTATGATTGCACTATTAATATTCACTGCAACTACGAAATTTTGTTATTCCAAATTCACAATTGATCATGATAATCCAAGGTAATTAGTCCTCCAGTAATGTGGTCCTCCTTTAATACAATTTGTAATTTTCCTATTTGTACAAGGGGCTATTGGTACTTTACGGAACGGAACGGAACGGAACGGAACGGAAAAGAATTTCATTTAAGGTATCCAAAGGGGGCATTTATCAAAATTTCGAAAAATCTTTAAAACAAAACAAACTTTAAAATTTCTGTGTTTTACGGTTTTCCATATACAAATAACACAAATGTATACTTAATCTCATCTTCACAGGTGAAATGTGTAATAATGTATAACATCGGAAAATATTCTGTAGATGAATATGTCGGATTGTCCTGATAAATTATCATGAAATTAACGCATTTGCAAGTCATGCATTATGATATCTAGACTGACCTCACGTCGTCCTTGATTAGAGACAGTGATCAAAATGAATCTGATTTAAACTTTTTAATTTATTTTTCCGTTCCGTTCCGTTCCGCAAAGTACCAATTGCTCTGAGGAATTGGTATTTAACGGAAAAAACGGAAACAGACATCTTTAATGTAATTAAAGCAGTATGATAAAAAAAAATTGTCTGACACCTCTTTTTGCATGAGTGGTATGTGTTTTAGATAGCATTTTCGACTTGATCAATAATACAAAATTTAACACAAAGGCAGGTTACACAAAAAGTCTTTCTCCTTCCATCGGTAATTATATTTTAAAAAAGAGGCCTTCAACAGCCCGTTCCGACGATGATTAGAGACAGTGATCAAGTTGAATCTGATGTAAACTTTTTAATTTATTTTTCCGTTCCGCAAAGTACCAATTGCTCTGAGGAATTGGTATTTAACGGAAAAAACGGAAACAGACATCTTTAATGTAATTAAAGCAGTATGATAAAAAAAAATTGTCTGGCACCTCTTTTTGCATGAATGGTATGTGTTTTAGATAGCATTTTCGACTTGATCAATAATAAAAAATTTAACACAAAGGCAGGTTACACAAAAAGTCTTTCTCCTTCCATCGGTAATTATATTTCAAAAAAGAGGCCTTCAACAGCCCGTTCCGACGATGATTAGAGACAGTGATCAAGTTGAATCTGATTTAAACTTTTTAATTTATTTTTCCGTTCCGTTCCATTCCGCAAAGTACCAATTGCTCTGAGGAATTGGTATTTAACGGAAAAAACGGAAATAGACATCTTTAATGTAATTAAAGCAGTATGATAACAAAAATTGTCTGACACCTCTTTTTGCATGAGTGGTATGTGTTTTAGATAGCATTTTCGACTTGATCAATAATACAAAATTTAACACAAAGGCAGGTTACACAAAAAGTCTTTCTCCTTCCATCGGTAATTATATTTTAAAAAAGAGGCCTTCAACAGCCCGTTCCGACGATGATTAGAGACAGTGATCAAGTTGAATCTGATTTAAACTTTTTAATTTATTTTTCCGTTCCGTTCCGTTCCGCAAAGTACCAATTGCTCTGAGGAATTGGTATTTAACGGAAAAGACGGAAACAGACATCTTTAATGTAATTAAAGCAGTATGATAACAAAAATTGTCTGACACCTCTTTTTGCATGAGTGGTATGTGTTTTAGATAGCATTTTCGACTTGATCAATAATACAAAATTTAACACAAAGGCAGGTTACACAAAAAGTCTTTCTCCTTCCATCGGTAATTATATTTTAAAAAAGAGGCCTTCAACAGCCCGTTCCGACGATGATTAGAGACAGTGATCAAGTTGAATCTGATTTAAACTTTTTAATTTATTTTTCCGTTCCGTTCCGTTCCGCAAAGTACCAATTGCTCTGAGGAATTGGTATTTAACGGAAAAAACGGAAACAGACATCTTTAATGTAATTAAAGCAGTATGATAAAAAAAAATGTCTGACACCTCTTTTTGCATGAGTGGTATGTGTTTTAGATAGCATTTTCGACTTGATCAATAATAAAAAAATTAACACAAAGGCAGGTTACACAAAAAGTCTTTCTCCTTCCATCGGTAATTATATTTTAAAAAAGAGGCATTCAACAGCCCGTTCCGACGATGATTAGAGACAGTGATCAAGTTGAATCTGATTTAAACTTTTTAATTTATTTTTCCGTTCCGTTCCGTTCCGCAAAGTACCAATTGCTCTGAGGAATTGGTATTTAACGGAAAAAACGGAAACAGACATCTTTAATATAATTAAAGCAGTATGATAACAAAAATTGTCTGACACCTCTTTTTGCATGAGTGGTATGTGTTTTAGATAGCATTTTCGACTTGATCAATAATACAAAATTTAACACAAAGGCAGGTTACACAAAAAGTCTTTCTCCTTCCATCGGTAATTATATTTTAAAAAAGAGGCCTTCAACAGCCCGTTCCGACGATGATTAGAGACAGTGATCAAGTTGAATCTGATTTAAACTTTTTAATTTATTTTTCCGTTCCGTTCCGTTCCGCAAAGTACCAATTGCTCTGAGGAATTGGTATTTAACGGAAAAAACGGAAACAGACATCTTTAATGTAATTAAAGCAGTATGATAAAAAAAAATGTCTGACACCTCTTTTTGCATGAGTGGTATGTGTTTTAGATAGCATTTTCGACTTGATCAATAATAAAAAAATTAACACAAAGGCAGGTTACACAAAGAGTCTTTCTCCTTCCATCGGTAATTATATTTTAAAAAAGAGGCATTCAACAGCCCGTTCCGACGATGATTAGAGACAGTGATCAAGTTGAATCTGATTTAAACTTTTTAATTTATTTTTCCGTTCCGCAAAGTACCAATTGCTCTGAGGAATTGGTATTTAACGGAAAAAACGGAAACAGATAAACGGAAACAGATGTCTTTAATGTAATTAAAGCAGTATGATAAAAAAAAATGTCTGACACCTCTTTTTGCATGAGTGGTATGTGTTTTAGATAGCATTTTCGACTTGATCAATAATAAAAAAAATTAACACAAAGGCAGGTTACACAAAAAGTCTTTCTCCTTCCATCGGTAATTATATTTTAAAAAAGAGGCCTTCAACAGCCCGTTCCGACGATGATTAGAGACAGTGATCAAGTTGAATCTGATTTAAACTTTTTAATTTATTTTTCCGTTCCGTTCCGTTCCGCAAAGTACCAATTGCTCTGAGGAATTGGTATTTAACGGAATCAACGGAAACAGACATCTATAATGTAATAAAAGCAGTATGATAAAAAAATGTCAGACCCTTCTTTTTTGAATGAGTGGTAAGTGTTTTAGATAGCATTTCGACTGGATCAATATTTAAATAAACAGCTGCGCCATGAGCGCATGATACGCCCGTCGTCTTGTGAAAAAACATTTTAATGTAAGTGCGGTTCTACCCACACATCAACCTATCTTAGAATGAAAATGACCTTTATTTTACACATGAGGAATGTCAGGGAATGAAACTGTACGTGTATTGCTTGGCCGCTCAAGTCCTCTTGATTTATAACGGATTAAGAAACAAATTGAAAACATGTAAGATTATTTGCAAAAGTAATTGCATACATTTAATTCACTGTCCGTGTCACTGCTAGTCATGATAGCCCTACGATACAAACATTTCACTAGATTTTTTCGGGACAAACTAACATGTAAATCAAAGAATTTCAAAGAAAACGTTGTCTGATAAGTCCGAAAATTAATAAGTGCGCTTAGACTAAGAATGTTTTAAGGGTTTTATCAAACGAAGTTATGGGAAAGAAAAGAACGAAAATAGAATGCTTTTTGATACACTCTTAAAAGGACCCTTAATGCATTCTTTGTGTAATCGTAAACTATGACTTACGAAGACTTTAAGAGAAGTTTCTTGTTACCGCGGGCCCCTGTATCATGAAAACCTATCTTAAGTTTCATTTAAGAGAAAACGCTTTACAAGAAGATTACGATGGTGATAAGAGAGTATCTGCAATCCCCTCGTGGGTTATCTTAACAATTTAACGGCTATCTTAGTATACACTTACGATAACTAGTTAAGATAGCCCTATTATCGACTTCGAAGTAACCGTCTTTGATTTCTAAGAGAATATTAGTATTTGCGGCAAAATCGGTATTAAAACTAAAGTCGTCTACTGTATGTGTTTAAAAGAATGCTAAAAATATACTATGATTCGTTTTTTGTTGCAGACTCTACATCCACTGTCAAGTTAAGCCCTGTTTAATGCTCCTTTCTGGCATAGATAATAAACGAATATTCAAGTTAATAAATCGTCTATTCTTCAAAAACACATCTACATGGAATGGTAACAATAAATCAAGAGAACAAATCAACTAACATATCATACAAATACGGAATGCAATCCGCAATACGAAAAACCCCATAACTGGTTAAGGCGAGATAACTCTCTTAAAAGGATGTTATCTTTACCAAACGTCTTGACCATACCAAACTGACATATAACACCTGTTCATTGATAATTTGTATTATTCTATGTATTTTTTGTGATTTTGTCCCATGTACATTTTACTTCATAACTCTTTATTAACATACTGTTTGTAGATTTTTTTTACTGATATGTAATAATACGTATGGTATCCGGTCGTTCCGGCCCCAAACCGATCCGGCCCCAAGTCAATCCGGCCCAAAGTCGATCCGGCCCAAGTCGATCCGGCCCACGTCGATCCGGCCCCAAGTCGATCCGGCCCCATAATAAAATAAGAAATAACTATATTGATCTTGGAGGAATTTGTGACACAGTATAAATGGAATTTGCAAAAAGTGTCCAATGATGGATGACAACAGGTATTAAGTGAAGTATTGGAGTACCAGTTAAAGAACTATTTTAAATCGATACGAAAATGATTGTTATTGTGTCGTTGGTTGTATAGCAGCTTCAACATATTTTAAAATATGAAGTTATTTTCCATGATAACTTTAACTTTAACTCATGGCGATTTCATTTTCTTTTTTTTTTCATACACAGAATATCTAAATAAATATTTAGTCCACTGGAACCTATTAAATTTAACTCATCATAATGACTTGATTAATCAAATCATTAGTCTATAATTGGTTTGTTTATTCAACAATTGTCTGATGATTGTGAACTAAGGTGATGCCACTTGTAATCACTTAATTAAATCAAATCCTGATTAATTGATCTTCTGGTTAAGGTTGGTGTATATAATAATTATAAATTGTATTTTTTTCAGGTAACATCACAGGCTTCTATTTACTTGTTTTTTTTTTTATAATATCAACGAGGTCTTTATAGATTGATATTTTGTTTGGTGTATATAATAATAACCTATAATGGTTTACTTTTATAAACTGTTATTTGGATGGAGAGTTTTCTCATTGGCAATCACACCACATCTTCCTATATCGATATATTTTTCATAAATTTGACAGTATTTTGAATAGTTGTGTGTAGAAAAAACACAAGTTATATGAGTATCCATTATTCTTTATTGCAAGAAAATAACAAAACAATGACACTGAATGCACGTTTTCACACTCTAAAATATAATATCAGCACTACTAAAATATAACAATAACATCATACATACTAACTATCTCTGACACTCACATAAATATACATAACCTTTTAATAAATCATTTACACTAACAGTTTTACACTGTCACTTACTTAAAGGAATTGTTTTAATATAATTATACCCAATAATCTTGAAAACTTGTAATAAAAACATAATCAACCTAGTTGTTTTATACTCATCTGAAGAAAATATTTTTTTTTTTTACCGTACACCTTTAACATTATAATAAAAATCATAAACATTTATGAATTACTTTAATATATATCTTTATTTTTATTCCTTATAAATATATTTTTTTATTGGGGCCGGATCGACTTTACATTTGGGCCGGATCGACGTGGGGCCGGATCGACGTGGGACGGATCGACTTGGGCCGGATCGACGTGGGGCCGGATCGACGCGAAAGCATACGTATCAGTATTACCACCGTTGGTATAGTGTCCGGTTGAGATCGGGTTTTTTCGAGAGCGCCCAGTTTTTTTCGAGAGATTATGACTAAAAATGTAAACAAACAGACATGTTTTCCTGTAACACGTAAAATAAATGCTTAAACTAAATTTACAAGATCAAACAAGTTAAGTAAGTATTTGTGATGAAAGGATGTTGCCAACCATACATACTTTGCAGTTAAAAAAGTTTGATTTGGCCTAATAATGCTTTTATGCCAAAATATAGAAAAAAGCAATTTCTATACACATACCAATGCAAATTTCAAAGAGCATGCACACATGATGTCTTTATATCCTTACATTTACATATGCTATAACAAAAGTTTTAGTTATTGTAATTAAAAGGCAATTTTAAGGGTATATTCATTTCCATCTGTTCAAGTTTTTTCGAGAGCAGTTCGGGTTTTTTCGAGAACAGTTCAGGTTTTTTCGAGAGATAAACCAATTTCTTACGGTTTAAAATGTGCTATTTAAAAACGAATGAAAAGTCATCGGTTCTTTCAAAGTTTATAACTAATGCATTACAGCAGTTTGATAATGTTGCATAAGCACATACATTTCATAAAAAAAACATAATTTATTTCTATATATTGTTGTATTGCATTATGAATTGCATGGACACCGGTATGCTTTATACCTATATTATTTGGATTAATCAAATCTACCTATGTCTATAGAAAAAAATGTTCACATCATGCATGATCACTGTATTCAAAGGACACTGGTTAACGTATGGTTAGATCAATCAAACATATTGCCATCCATGTTATTGAAATGACGGAACTAAGCTAGTGTACTGACTCGTCCGTAATTATTTCATGATGTTTCCGAAAGTTGACTTACATTTACTATCTTCTTTGTTACTTTCCCCTCTTTTGTAATTTCCCCTTATTTACATGCTCACGTTGATGATTCAGCATCATTTATTGATATATCTGCCAGATTCCGGCACAGTGTACGTTTATAGCATATTGACAATTTGAAGAACTGTTTATTGTAAACATATATAACATGTATTGTGTTTTGATGACGTATAAAACGTTGGATAAATGACAATGATGACAAATATGCCACTTCACCAGATTATTTGTTTTATTGTTTCACAACCGTTTGTTATTACTTGTAAACACACAGATACAACATTTACACTATAAAAATGTTCTATAAACATTCAAATACCCTTTTTGGTAATTTTTGTATGATTCATAGCACCCCCCTCATTTCGTTATTTTTAAAGTATGGAAAGCAATTCGTGTCATAATTTGCATACATAATGTTTGATACTTGTCGAGTTTTCAACACATTAAAAGCTGAACACACCAGTTTTGACTCACAGTTATGTTACAAACTTGATATATTGTTAATACATGTGTACTTGTATTTTTTATGTGAATGTATGGAACACAATTAGTGTCATAAGCCAACTTTGTATTTTTGTATGTTTTGGCAAATCTTTTTGATTGATAGGTTTTATATTGAGTTTTTATTTGTTCTTTCAGCTTTTTACCGTTTGATGTTCACGTTCAGTTTGGAGTTATACTTACCTGTCATCATTTGTAATCATTCATTGAACACCAGCATACCTTTGTTATTCATGCTACATTGTGTTAATAGAGTGGATTATATGACAATAAATAAAACGGTTATCTTTAATGAAGTCCATTATTTAATGCCCGCAAAGAATAGATGGGAGTCATTACAGCTAGCATGCTGATGTCCAGATAAACATATTGCATAGATCCAAATATACGTATATCGATATGGAATTTATGTGATTTAAAAAATCTACATTTTAGAGTGCCATGGATTTTAAGCTGAAACTATTCGTAATTTGAACAATCGTTTTGTGGGCACGGTCAAATTTGATTGATATTTAAGTACGCATTGCTTTTGCGCCAATTCTTAAAAGTTGTAGTTTTTCATTTGCGCCAAAAAATAAATATTGCTTCTGCGCCATTGTGCAGGTAAACTAATTAAAAAGTGAAAATATAGAAAATTTAAACAATATCTACGGACACACCAGCTGTCATCAGGAGATGGGAGAAAAAAAACAGATTCAGTGGCGGATCCAGGGGGGGGGTTCCGGGGGTGTGCACCCCCCCTTTATTTTTGCCGATCAATGCATTTGTATCGGGACATATGTTTTGCACCCCCCCTTTGCCCTGGGTTACCTGGGTTAGCACCCCCTCTTTCGAAAATTCCTGCATCCGCCCCTGCAGATTAAATACGGAATGCATCTCTAGAACCGAAATTTCCTGCTGATATTATAGTAAGACCTTTGCCTATAGGTTTTGTAACAGAACAGACTTTTAGTTTTTATAAATACTTTGATTAACAGCAGTTATTATTGTGGTTTTATGACTTTTAAGGAGTTACCATTTTTTATAGTGCTTTGATAAATCCGAAAATGTTTTAACAATTTGCAAACATTTTTTTATTATAGTGTAAACCAGTGTTTAGTGCTCATATTTTTATGAAGATATATTTTAAACATATGTTTTAATATTTATGAGACCTTGTTTCTAATATAAAATTGAGAATGGAAATGGGGATCACTGTTTCTTATCATCTTCGGAAGGCCCCTTTTTTAATTTATAATTACCAATGGAAGTAGAAAGACCTTTTGTCTAACCTGTCTTTGTGTTATTTTTTATACGTCCGTCAATTTTGACGGGACGTATTATGGTATACAAATGTCCAGTGTCCGTCCGTCCGTCCGTCCGTCCGTCTGTCCGTCTGTCTGGTGTAAACATGTCGCACCGTAACTTGAGAACGACTTATCCAAATTTTTTGAAACTTAACATAGTTGTTTCTTATGATGGTCAAATGATCTGTATACTTTTTTGTGAAAATAAGATTACAACTTTTTGAGTTATGGCACTTTGTAACTAAAACAGGGGTGTGTTTTTTTCACATGTCGCACCGTATCTCAAAAACGATTCTTGATTATGGCTTAAAACTTCAAAGGCTTCTTAGTTATATTAATCTTAATATATCTGTATACCTTTTGGTGATGATTCAAAATGTCATTTTTGAGTTATTGAGTATTTTGTAAAAAAAAAAAAAGGGGGGTTTACATGTCGCACCATATCTCAAAAACGATTTATGATTATTGCTTAAAACTTTACACTATTCTTTGTTATATTAATCTAAAGATCTGTATACTTTTTGGTGATGATTCATTTTTATATTTTCGAGTTATTGAGATTTTGTAAAAAAAGAGGTTTTTTTCACATGTTGCGCTGTATCTCTATTGCTTAAAACTTAACAGGCTAATGTTGCGTCGGGTTTCCAAATACATCTTGTACAATCTTCCTATTGAGCGGGAATAAGGAATGAGTCAGGATATACTAAGCATGACATCCTGTACAACCCTGTGTTATTCAAAAAAGATTTATGTTTTTTCACAAGACGACGGGCGTATCATGCGCTCATGGCGCAGCTGTTTATTTAAATATTGATCCAGTCGAAATGCTATCTAAAACACTTACCACTCATTCAAAAAAGAAGGGTCTGACTTGTTTTTATCATACTGCTTTTATTACATTATAGATGTCTGTTTCCGTTGATTCCGTTAAATACCAATTCCTCAGAGCAATTGGTACTTTGCGGAACGGAACGGAACGGAAAAATAAATTTAAAAGTTTAAATCAGATTCAACTTGATCACTGTCTCTAATCATCGTCGGAACGGGCTGTTGAATGCCTCTTTTTTAAAATATAATTACCGATGGAAGGAGAAAGACTTTTTGTGTAACCTGCCTTTGTGTTAATTTTTTTATTATTGATCAAGTCGAAAATGCTATCTAAAACACATACCACTCATGCAAAAAGAGTGTCAGACAATTTTTGTTATCATACTGCTTTAATTACATTAAAGATGTCTGTTTCCGTTTTTTCCGTTAAATACCAATTCCTCACAGCAATTGGTACTTTGCGGAACGGAACGGAACGGAAAAATAAATTTAAAAGTTTAAATCAGATTCAACTTGATCACTGTCTCTAATCATCGTCGGAACGGGCTGTTGAAGGCCTCTTTTTTAAAATATGATTACCGATGGAAGGAGAAAGACTTTTTGTGTTAATTTTTTTATTATTGATCAAGTCGAAAATGCTATCTAAAACACATACCACTCATGCAAAAAGAGGTGTCAGACATTTTTTTTTATCATACTGCTTTAATTACATTAAAGATGTCTGTTTCCGTTTTTTCCGTTAAATACCAATTCCTCAGAGCAATTGGTACTTTGCGGAACGGAACGGAACGGAAAAATAAATTAAAAAGTTTAAATCAGATTCAACTTGATCACTGTCTCTAATCATCGTCGGAACGGGCTGTTGAAGGCCTCTTTTTTAAAATATGATTACCGATGGAAGGAGAAAGACTTTTTGTGTAACCTGCCTTTGTGTTAAATTTTGTATTATTGATCAAGTCGAAAATGCTATCTAAAACACATACCACTCACGCAAAAAGAGGTGTCAGACAATTTTTGTTATCATACTGCTTTAATTACATTAAAGATGTCTGTTTCCGTTTTTTCCGTTAAATACCAATTCCTCAGAGCAATTGGTACTTTGCGGAACGGAACGGAACGGAAAAATAAATTAAAAAGTTTAAATCAGATTCAACTTGATCACTGTCTCTAATCATCGTCGGAACGGGCTGTTGAAGGCCTCTTTTTTAAAATATAATTACCGATGGAAGGAGAAAACTTTTTGTGTAACCTGCCTCTGTGTTAAATTTTTTATTTTTGATCAAGTCGAAAATGCTATCTAAAACACATACCACTCATGCAAAAAGAGTGTCAGACAATTTTTGTTATCATACTGCTTTTATTACATTAAAGATGTCTGTTTCCGTTTTTTCCGTTAAATACCAATTCCTCAGAGCAATTAGTACTTTGCGGAACGGAACGGAACGGAAAAATAAATTAAAAAGTTTAAATCAGATTCAACTTGATCACTGTCTCTAATCATCGTCGGAACGGGCTGTTGAAGGCCTCTTTTTTAAAATATAATTACCGATGGAAGGAGAAAGACTTTTTGTGTAACCTGCCTCTGTGTTAAATTTTTTATTATTGATCAAGTCGAAAATGCTATCTAAAACACATACCACTCATGCAAAAAGAGTGTCAGACAATTTTTGTTATCATACTGCTTTTATTACATTAAAGATGTCTGTTTCCGTTTTTTCCGTTAAATACCAATTCCTCAGAGCAATTGGTACTTTGCGGAACGGAAAAATAAATTAAAAGATTTAATAAAGATTCAACTTGATCACTGTCTCTAATCATCGTCGGAACGGGCTGTTGAAGGCCTCTTTTTTAAAATATAATTACCGATGGAAGGCGAAAGACTTTTTGTGTAACCTGCCTTTGTGTTAAATTTTGTATTATTGATCAAGTCGAAAATGCTATCTAAAACACATACCACTCATGCAAAAAGAGGTGTCAGACAATTTTTGTTATCATACAGCTTTAATTACATTAAAGATGTCTGTTTCCGTTTTTTCCGTTAAATACCAATTCCTCAGAGCAATTGGTACTTTGCGGAACGGAACGGAACGGAAAAATAAATTAATAAGTTTAAATCAGATTCAACTTGATCACTGTCTCTAATCAAGGACGACGTGAGGTCAGTCTAGATATCATAATGCATGACTTGCAAATGCGTTAATTTCATGATAATTTATCAGGACAATCCGACATATTCATCTACAGAGTATTTCCCGATGTTATACATTATTACACATTTCACCTGTGAAGATGAGATTTAGTATACATTTGTGCTATTTGTATATGGAAAACCGTAAAACACAGAAATTTTAAAGTTTGTTTTGTTTTAAAGATTTTTCGAAATTTTGATAAATGCCCCCTTTGGATACCTTAAATGAAATTCTTTTCCGTTCCGTTCCGTTCCGTTCCGTTCCGTAAAGTACCAATAGCCGTACAAGGCACAATTTTCTTCTTGTCCAATTTAATCAGAACATCACATTATCATCATGGAATAATGCTGCACGCCATATTCATAATTTCCAAAAACAATAGATAACTGGCATTAAATAATGAATTAATCCATCGTTTCACAATTTGCAGCTATACAGCGACTCAGTGACATCTATATTTTCTATGCATCAAAGTGCACATGTACTAGCAGGTGTCATATTCTATTAAAGTGGGAATCATGGTCAAACCAATACATATTCAGTATGATTCTACAAAATAAAATATACATTTAGACTCAAGTGCAGTAAATGTTTAACTAATAATAAATATATAATACTACATGTATATACATTGTGCAATAATAAGAATGTTAATTACAATAACTGTATTTACCTAGATAAAACTAGCACTTCTCATTTGATTGACCAAAAAATTCTAGCACTAAATACAATTCTATTTTCAAGTCCCTATTAACAAGAAAAATAAATCTTTTAAGGGGGTCTAAATTCTATATAGCGTTGTCTTTTTTCCTGCATTAATGATTTGTTAAGTGTGATTGTGTACTTTCATTGAAGGGTTACTGTCTCATTGAGGTTCACACCATACTTTTTTTCATCAATTCTTTAAAGTCAGACATCATGGACATAGTTATTCCTCTCTAAAACACAACAGGTTATTTCTTTTGTTTATTTTAATTATGTTTATGATTTAATATGAAATATATTGATACTACAAACATGACAAAGAAAAGTTTAAGGAACGAAAAAATAAAATAAATAAATGCCCTGTTACTATATACATGTAGATGATATTGACTTTACCTTTGTCCAGTGCATATAATGAATAAACCTTTGTGATGTAAAAATATTGTTCCAAGACTTAACCATCCCAGTTAATGTTTTAAATCCTTGAGTTTAATAATTTTTACATCTTTTGTGTTACCCTGAATACTTTTTACTTATTCATTTGTTATAACAGCTTGCATTAAATAATGCTTTGCAGCTCACTTTTTTATTTAATTTAGTTATTTACCCAATTTTATTTTAATAAATCAATATTCAGATTACTTTTAAAATTTGCATTTTAATATCCAAAATAATATATATCCTGCTGTTTCATATTTTTCTTAAATTATAATTTGTTTTGAAAAAGTTATCAAAATTTTGAAGAGGACAATTTTAATCATGATAATTTGTGAACATTATTATAAAATTGTATCATTATACCAATGACAGATTAAATATCATCCCCCAGGGCAATAAACTATTGTGTCTTAATTTGTATACTAGTATTAGCTAGATCATGTATATAAGAATTTCTGATTATTACCTATCGCATATCCAGTGTTAACATCATGATTATTACCTATTTTAATGTCACATTTGCATGGTCATATTCAGTGAATACAAATATTTTAATTGTTAATTTTGAATTTGAATTAAAAAAATTTGTTTTAGACTAAATTAGTAGATACAACACATACAATGCAGTTAACACAGTAAATTTTATGAGAACTTACTGGATAATACATGTACTATATCTATAAAAAAATATTTTGAGCTTCATAAAATACTTTAAAAAAGTTTATACCATGTTAACATAAAAAAATATGCATACAGATAGATTTTTTTGTTATGTTTTCCTGACATATTGAATGTTTACGTAAAATAATTATCATGATTATGTAAAAAATGCAAAAAATCTGCAGTCGTATGTGAATGATCAAAGGAGATGTGGGATCAATGATGCATCAACCCAACAGTTTAATAGGCAACAATAAAGTAACCAAAACACAATTGAATGCGTGTCGAAAAATATATATGAATTATATATGATTAGAAGGTCCTTAATCATTGCGGAATAAATATAATGACCATTGAATGTTACTACTTGTAAGTTAGATAACATGTATGGCACAAATGAATTTTGAAAAACAATGCTAACAGGGCACAATTTATATAAAAATTTCACATGAAAATATATAGTTTGGGTTCAAAGTATTAACAAATTACAGTGATTTAATATAAATTCTATGTTAAATCTAATAAAGGGCTGCGCTTAGGCGCATGATACGCCCGTTGCTCTTTTAACTTGTCTTTTATGCTTTAAATGAATTTATATGATCAACTAGAAATAGTGTGAGCCCTGTCAAATACAAATAATAAATAAAAATGCACAAAAAAATTGGCACTATTAAGGCTACCTCAAATTTAACTAAGTTTGTTTTCTTAATTTTTCATCCATACATAAAATTTTGTGAAAGTGTTAGTTATAGTCCCAAAATTGGAAAAATCCCCCCTTTTTTAAGCATAAAAATTCATAACACGGAAATGTAAAATCTGAAATTTATAAAAATTGAAAGGGAGCTTACATTAATAGATATAAACAATTCACCAAAGTTTCATGGACATTGGTGAAAGCCTTTTTGAGTTATTGTCCGAAGTGTTAAAAATCACCATTTTTTTTATGAATAAAGCCCCATAAATCCAAAACTTAAAATCTGAAATTTATAAAAATTGAAAGGGAGCTTACATCAATAGATATAAACAATTCACCAAAGTTTCATGGACATTGGTGAAAGCCTTTTTGAGTAATTGTCCGAAGTGTTAAAAATCCCCCTTTATTTATGTATAAAGCCCCATAAATCCAAAACTTAAAATCTGAAATTAAAAAAAACCGAAAGGGAGCTTACATCAATAGATATAAACAATTCACCAAAGTTTCATGGACATTGGTGAAAGCCTTTTTGAGTTATTGTCCGAAGTGTTGAAAATTCCCCCTTTTTTTATGAATAAAGCCCCATAAATCAAAAACTTAAAATCTGAAATTAAAAAAAAACAAAAGGGAGCTTACGTCAATAGATATAAACAATTCACTTAAGTTTCATGGAAATTGATGAAGGTGTTTTTGAGTTATTGTCCGAAGTGTGGACGACGGACGGACGGACAACGGTATACCATAATACGTCCCGTCCCGGGCGTATAAAAAGAATAAAATTATGATGCTAGCTTTGCTCTTTTAATATGTGTTTTTTAAACAATATAGTACATGATAAAACAATTACTAATTGAATTAGCACAATTTGTTTAATCAACTGTGTTTAAATGGCAACTGTTTATGACTCTGTGCCTTGTTTCAGGAACATTAATTTAATAATATTGTTTTATTTTGATGATTAATGCTATTTTAAACCATTTTTAAAATATTTATTCACTTTCAATGCCTGGCATATGCATGCTATTATCAAATATATTAATGTTTTGTTGTCCATGATTTGAGAATTATTTAAAATCTAAATGAAAATGGACACTTGCTAAATAAGTCACTATTTAATCTTAAAGTTAATAATTTTCTTAACATTTTATGATCAAATCATATGTGTTTGTACTATGCATGTTTTTTTTATCGAAATCGTGACGTCACAATGCATTCTAAATAGAACAAAAACTATCAGCTGATAAAGCAAAACTTGGGAAATACTAGTAATCCATCATAAGCATGATAAGAAACACATTTATATGGATACGTACATGTAAAGATCGGTTGGTTGTTGGTTATAAAATGTCCAGTGACAAGTATTTCATGCAAATTTATGACCCGAGTTAGCAATACATTAACATACAATATGTACACTACATGATGTATAGGTCAGCATGGTCAGTGGCAGATCCAGAACTTTTCATAAGGGACAGGGCCCCTGACTGCCCTTAGGGGCACGGATCCAGTCATGCTTGAGTGATTCCCTATATAATCGACCAAATTATTCCCACAAAAAAGGGGAAGATATAGAGTAACCTTTTATGTATTCCACTCAGGGTGATGTATGCAAAATAATTAAGGGAATAAATGACATACACATGATAATAGGAAGGGGGGGGGGGGGGGGGGGTACGGTGTCCTTCATGACTTTCAATGATTTATTATGAAGCATAACTTTAACATTGAAGCTTAAAGGTGGCTCAAAGCTTATATTTTCCCTGGAACATGCAACTATGCACGAGTGTGGTAATATAGAACGTCGATTCATAGCTAGAATAGAGGTTCGAACCCTTGGAACCCCCCCCCCCCCCCTTTTGGATCCGCCAATGAGAACACATTGTAAGGTCTGTAAGCCGACAAATGTGTACATTTTCCCTTCAAAATTATGAATCCATGATTATTCGATAGACATGCTTTAAAATATTGATAATTTCTACTCACCGATTGTATTTTCCAGCTCAGATTATTGAACATGTGGTCTAACATCTGTAGTTACCTGTGTAAAAATATAGTTTGCCGACCTGATGTCCCGGTTTTTTTGTTTTTTTGCCGACAAGAAATTAAAGTGGATAAATCGTTTACGGTGAAGAATTGTTTTCCGTTTTTAATGAAACTTGACAGATTTTACTAATTATTTGTTTAATCATCGGAAATGTCCCTCTTGGTGTAATTCGAATTAAAACGGGTTTATTATGCTGTACAATATTGGTAACTTAGTCATAATCTTTAAATTTATTTCAGGTACACCCTTGTACATTTTTCTATTGCGCAGAATTTATCAAATATGAATTTGAATGAATCCATTATCATCTTCTCATTCTTCTGCAATAATATTAAAACTCTATTTTAAACGAAAGCTTCTGGTTTTTAAAACCAGTTATGAACGAAAATGTTATAAAACAGATATTATAAAATAAAAAGTAAGGATATCAAAAGGATTATTTAAAGTCAAACGCACATGACTGTCAATGCTACGGCAATAACTGGAAAACGACAAAAGACAAACAACGATCGCAAAATAAGTGAATAAACAGCAAAACAAGTTTACAATCGCACGATAGACGATAATAGTATAAGTAATGGACTATTTCACAACAAAATCAAATCTTGAGAGCCGGGTGAGACGTGATTTTTTTTTTTTACACTGATGGACTACCGTTACGCTAAAATATTTGTATTAAAACATTTACCGACTGTATCAACCTATGAAGTGTTTGTTTTAAACATTTAACGACTGTGTCAACCTTTTATAAGTTGTACTGAACATTTAATGGCTGTGCCAACCTTTAGAAAGTTGCAACAAACATTTAACGACTGTCCCAACTCTAAAAACGTTGTGACAAACATTTTTTGGCTGCATCAACGTCTGAAAAGTTGACACAAACAAATTTTAACTGTCCCAACTATTAAAAGGTTGGGACGGACATTATGCAACTGCCACAACTATTAGAAAGACTGTAATAAATATATTTTGACTGTGACAACACCGTAAACCACTGCAACAGTTCTGAAATGACTGATGGTAGCATTTTTTGACTTTCACAACCCGTAGAAAAGTTGGGACAGACATAAATGAACTGTTGCAACGAAATATGACAGATTTGACAGTCATTACTTGTCTTTTACAGACTAAGACAGTCGTACAACGACTGTTACTGGTATGGACAGTTGTTTTTTCGTCCAGTAGTGAAAGTGAGACTAACAGCTAGCAGTAGACTACCATTTCACATTACAGACCGACCAATATGTACATTACTTTACATAAAGATGACCCTTCCTGTTTAGATTTATATTAATCAATACAAAGGGCAGCCTGTCATAATTTTATAAAATCTTTATAAATTCACCTTTCAATTCATTTTACTAAACTGTTAACTGATGATTAATTACACATCATTAAGACATTGATTCCATTTAATAGACCACTTTCGAGTTCTTTTTATTTCCTCCAAAGAGTTTGGTTAAAGTAAAGATCATTCATTCTTTAGGGGTGTCGTCACTCCCTTCCCATGTTGAGGGATCAGTTGAAAAAATGTAATACTGAGGGCCCTCATGGGGTTTTTGATTATGTGATTACTTGGCCGTTTTTTAATGATTATTTGATTATTAAGCCAAATATTTCATGATTATTTGATTACCTAGGACTGTATTTTTAGTTTATGATTATTTGATTACTAAAGATAAGCAAATATTTAATGATTATGTGATTATATTGGCAAAAAAATGGTGATTATGTGATCACTAGGACCTCCCCATGAGGGGCCTCAATACTGTATCACCCAAATTATTCGGCAAATTGAATTCTTATAATGGATAATCAGCATTGCTGTCATTAAGGAAAAGTGATTAGGTATGTATGGAATAAACATTATTTCTAGTTTATCCTGCATAATGACAATCTGGAAGACATTTGATGAACCTTAAATGAGCAGGGATACAGGGGATACCCTCTATCTGGGAAATGATGTCATACAAGCATTCATAATTGACAAACGTTTATGATGAAGGACAAAACTTGAAAGTGGTCTAGTATCTATACATGAATTGAAACATGTACATGTATATGATGTGAATTTGTGACATACAAAAATTCATGTGTTTGTACATGAAAAATCTCATCTTGTAATATTTATTTACAATGTATTTTTTGTCATGAAGTTACATCTTTTTCAATGTTAGACTTTATGTAATCTTTGTGTTTGCTTAAATTTTTTTTATTCTGTGATATTTTTCTTATTCTATGCATTTTTACATACTACTTTTCTAGCATTGTATTTTGTATCTAATTTTTTTCGAACAATCTAAAAGTGTATGTATTTTTGTTATAACAAAAAAGTAAATTTATTAAAAACCATATATATATATATAATTAATATTGAACTTTTTTAAGCTAGACTGTTTTTCTAGTAAGCTAGACATATTACTTGTAATTTGGGTCTTTAGACGGCATGTTGTCACAAGATAATGCATAGTCGATTCATTATTTTTTGGGGGTACTAATTTTAATAGATTTTGCTGGTGTAGTGCTGAATCAAAATTTATAAGATTCTTCAAGAATGTAGAGTTTGTCAAAATCACAAAATCAAGGTTTCCATAAAAAAGATGATTTCAAAATCCATGAAATTTGAAATCCCCCAAACACAAATGATTCCACATTAATAGACAATTTCAAGCATGTTTTAAAGCTATAATACAATATTTTGTAAGGCAAAAGGACTTTTTTTTATGTTAATGTTTTTTTCTTTTTCATGCTTGTTAGTAACAGAAACATTGTTCTAAACATTAGCTCGCAAAGCAAAAAACAATGCTGATATAATATTTATTTATTTTGTAAGTTGAAATTTTTTTTTTTTTTACTCGAATGAATTGTGTGGTACCCACCCATAACCAAGTTACTGATATATAATATGACAATTCAACACCAACCTAACCTCACAAAAAATCAAAAAAGCAACTAATATTCATAATTCAATTTTTGATAATATACAATTACTGTCTTTTGATAAGGTAAATATGCAGTTTTATTGACTTTTGAAAAAATGATATTCACTGAGGCCGAAGGCCGAAGTCAATATCAGTTTTTCAAAAGTCAATTAAAACCCATATTTACCAAAACAAAAGACAGTAATTGTTTTATTCTATATTCGGAGAGAAGAAAATGTATTTAATGACAAACATATACCAAAACAAATTTTACATGAAACATTTTATCATAACATTGCATGTAAAAGCACGTGACATTTAGGTCGGTGAATAACACTTTCTCAGGTGAATATGCTTTTTTATTCAAAATCCAATTCATTTAGAGAAACCTACTATTTAAATAATTCCAATATGGAATAAGAGACACTATTTGATATTAATTATGACCAATATCACAGTTGCTGTTATTTTCTTATCAAGGTTTTTTTTAAGGTCAGCATAACTTATTAAAACATTATAAACAAAACAGAAAAAGCAGCATCTTCTGCATGGAACAAACCTGTACAAAATTGGATCACATTGATTTTTACAAGCTGGTATAGTTACAGGGGAACACACTGACAAACTCCATGACATTTTTATCTTGCCTTGAAAAGATAAGCATCATTGTTTTCATATTAAAAAAAAATACTCTTTTTTCTGAGATTGTACTTCACTATAAAAAGAAACTTTATATGCAGAATTTTAAGATGGTTGATCCTGATATTTGTCTTAATATTTTTGAATAATTAATTTAGACTTTGAACTAACTATATATATAGCCTGATGGTGACCTATCGTTGTTAATGTCTGTGTCATTTTGGTCTTTTGTGGATAGTCATTGACAATCATACCACATCTTCTTTTTTATACTTACTTAAAACAAAATTAAATAACAAATTTGCACCCTGTTGGTAACTTGATTATGAGTCATAATCTTTAAATTTCTTGCTTGCCTCCCATTAGTAACTTGATCTTGGGTCATAACCTTTCTATTGTTTAACTTTTTTTAGATGCAAAAGTGTACAGTGATATAACATAGCTCAATCAAGTAGCTCAGTGCAGTAAATAATGTAATGTTGTTCATACTTTTTTCTCAAATACTTAAACATTATTAGTTTTACAGACTTTTGTGATGACAATTCCATATTGAAGGTTAATGAGGAAGAGAGCAAACACTCATCATAATATGCTCTTTTTGTAAATTCAGAAATTTATGTGATGTTTTTATCATTGTGGAAAATTGTGAAAGGATTTCTCAAAAATAAGAAATCCCTTATTAAATTTTTACAGCATTATTTGTATGAAGCATTTTTTTTTTAAATCATGTTAATTCAATTTAACATGCATTTCATTCATTGATAAAAAATCACAAAAATAGATGCAAAATTTTCTGAATTTACAGCACTGTATATATGAATAATTTACAGTTCATTTGAAATGTCAATTAGAATAGATCTAATTTTATTCTCTCTTGTTCAGTTGTTGATTGTATGACCACATCAGGTTTATTTATTAAATTTTGTATCTGCATCTAACCCTTGTCAAATTTTATCATTTTATCAGTTATCCATAAATATTTAATTTTCAACATGTAAAAAAATGATGTTCATATATTTGCTATTTTTGCACACACATCTGCTTTTAGAATTTTTTTTTAAGTTTGTTCAATTCATGCTGAGTAGCAAGAGATTGCTCTGCAGTTAAACTGTTTTTCAATCAGATACTTATATATAAATATAGATTCTAACATTGGTACTAGTGGATTATCGGATTTATCCAATCGAGATAGTTGAATTATCAATTTTGAAGTGCGAGCCCTGGCGAGGACTTTAAAATTTGTAATTTAACTATCGAGGTTGGATAAATTCAATAATCAACGAGTAAATATGTAAGAATTTGTTTCTCTAATGATTAAAAATAAGTTTTTTTTTTTTGTTAAACGAAAATCCCTTTTGAGTGCCTTTTACATTCCACAAAGTTGTCAATTTCATTAACACCTGTTAGCAGAGTTAGCTAAAAAGGTTATGACCCTTAAAGTCATAAAGTCATCCAATGATCTTTTGAGATCACTGACAACCACAGTTGATTAATCTTTTTTATACAATGGGTTTGGAAAGGGATAAATTTCCATAGAATTAGAGAAATGTTAATACACACATGTAGTGACAACTTGACAAAAATTTACAAATGCACCTGATGCGGTCTATTTTTTATTTATGCAGATTTTATCTTACTGTTGATGCTTTTTAATGAGTCTCATGCCTCATTTTGAGAATTATTGTTTTTTTATTCATTTAATTTGTCTAATCTACATAAAACGTCATTTTGTAATTTCATTTCATGCTTTTATATATATATTAAAAAAACTCAAGGTTGCCAAATATGAAAAAATAGTATATATTGTAAATTGTTGACGCTTATGTTTAAAATATAGTATTGAAAATATTGAATTGATTAGTGTTGTTTTAATGAAGCAAGCAGAAGTGAAGTATCTCTATATGAGGGTCTAGAGGGGGTTTACAGAAGAGAGAACAATAGGCAAAAAAACAGGCTTACTGTTCGTGTGAACAGAAGCCCAAGGCTCTGTGTTAAAAACTATTCTTTTACCTATAATGGGTATAGGAAGATGTGGTATGAGTGCCAATGAGATAACTCTTCATCCAAATAATAATATATAAAAGTAAACCATTAGAGGTCAAGGTACAGTCTTCAACACAGAGCCTTGGCTCACACCGAATAGCAAGCTATAAAGGGCCCCAAAAATTAGTAATGTAAAACCATTCAAATAAAATAAAAACAAGAATATAATGGTTTACTATTTCAAATTGTGACTTGGATGGAGAGTTGTCTCATTAGCACTCATACCACATCTTCTTATACCTAGTAAATAAAGGGCAACAAGGTAAAGAATCAAGAGTAGACAAGAGGAGAGATATTAAGGGGCAACAAGGTAAAGAATCAAGAGTAGGCAAGAGGAGAGAGATTAAGGGGCAACAAGGTAAAGAATCAAGAGTAGACAAGAGGAGAGATATTAAGGGGCAACAAGGTAAAGAATCAAGAGTAGGCAAGAGGAGAGAGATTAAGGGGCAACAAGGTAAAGAATCAAGAGTAGACAAGAGGAGAGATATTAAGGGGCAACAAGGTAAAGAATCAAGAGTAGACATGAGGAGAGATATTAAGGGGCAACAAGGTAAAGAATCAAGAGTAGACAAGAGGAGAGATATTAAGGGGCAACAAGGTAAAGAATCAAGAGTAGGCAAGAGGAGAGAGATTAAGGGGCAACAAGGTAAAGAATCAAGAGTAGACAAGAGGAGAGAGATTAAGGGGCAACAAGGTAAAGAATCAAGAGTAGGCAAGAGGAGAGAGATTAAGGGGCAACAAGGTAAAGAATCAAGAGTAGGCAAGAGGAGAGATATTAAGGGGCAACAAGGTAAAGAATCAAGAGTAGACAAGAGGAGAAATATTAAGGGGCAACAAGGTAAAGAATCAAGAGTAGACAAGAGGAGAAATATTAAGGGGCAACAAGGTAAAGAATCAAGAGTAGACAAGAGGAGAGAGATTAAGGGCAACAAGGTAAAGAATCAAGAGTAGACAAGAGGAGAAATATTAAGGGGCAACAAGGTAAAGAATCAAGAGTAGACAAGAGGAGAGAGATTAAGGGCAACAAGGTAAAGAATCAAGAGTAGACAAGAGGAGAGATATTAAGGGGCAACAAAGAAAAGAATAAAGAGTAGACAAGAGGAGAGATATTAAGGGGCAATAAGGTAAAGAATCAAGAGTAGACAAGAGGAGAAATATTAAGGGGCAACAAGGTAAAGAATCAAGAGTAGACAAGAGGAGAGATATTAAGGGGCAACAAGGTAAAGAATCAAGAGTAGACAAGAGGAGAGATATTAAGGGGCAACAAGGTAAAGAATCAAGAGTAGGCAAGAGGAGAGATATTAAGGGGCAACAAGGTAAAGAATCAAGAGTAGACAAGTGGAGAGATATTAAGGGGCAACAAGGTAAAGAATCAAGAGTAGACAAGAGGAGAGAGATTAAGGGACAACAAGGTAAAGAATCAAGAGTAGGCAAGAGGAGAGAGATTAAGGGGCAACAAGGTAAAGAATCAAGAGTAGACAAGAGGAGAGAGATTAAGGGGCAACAAGGTAAAGAATCAAGAGTAGGCAAGAGGAGAGAGATTAAAGGGCAACAAGGTAAAGAATCAAGAGTAGACAAGAGGAGAGATATTAAGGGGCAACAAGGTAAAGAATCAAGAGTAGACAAGAGGAGAGAGATTAAGGGGCAACAAGGTAAAGAATCAAGAGTAGGCAAGAGGAGAGAGATTAAGGGGCAACAAGGTAAAGAATCAAGAGTAGACAAGAGGAGAGATATTAAGGGGCAACAAGGTAAAGAATCAAGAGTAGACAAGAGGAGAGAGATTAAGGGGCAACAAGGTAAAGAATCAAGAGTAGACAAGAGGAGAGAGATTAAGGGGCAACAAGGTAAAGAATCAAGAGTAGACAAGAGGAGAGATATTAAGGGGCAACAAGGTAAAGAATCAAGAGTAGACAAGAGGAGAGATATTAAGGGGCAACAAGGTAAAGAATCAAGAGTAGACAAGAGGAGAGATATTAAGGGGCAACAAGGTAAAGAATCAAGAGTAGACAAGAGGAGAGAGATTAAGGGGCAACAAGGTAAAGAATCAAGAGTAGACAAGAGGAGAGATATTAAGGGGCAACAAGGTAAAGAATCAAGAGTAGACAAGAGGAGAGATATTAAGGGGCAACAAGGTAAAGAATCAAGAGTAGACAAGAGGAGAGAGATTAAGGGGCAACAAGGTAAAGAATCAAGAGTGGACAAGAGGAGAGATATTAAGGGGCAACAAGGTAAAGAATCAAGAGTAGACAAGAGGAGAGAGATTAAGGGGCAAAATAGATAATAAGAATAAAGAAAATAAAGGACCTTTTGTTGAACATCTAGTTCAGTGCCAAAACTGAAAGGGAAAACGTTGATGGAACTCCCTTCCAGCAGACATCAAGAGGTCACTAAATAGTACATTAATTCTAAGAAATAACTATCTTGTGACAACCAAAAGAGCTAAGGTTATATGTTCAACCTACTTAATTTGATACCAATAAAAAAAATACACTAAGGATATCAGTCATAAAGTTGCTACATTTAACACCATTTGGTCTCTGTTAAAGAGTGGTTGCATTTGCAATCATACCACATCTTCTTTTTAGCTCACCTGGCCCAAAGGGCTTTTCTCATCACTTGGTGTCCGTCATCCTGTGTCCATCGTCCTGCGTCCGTCGTTCTTAAACTTTTACAAAATCCTTCTCCTCTGAAAATATTTGGCCAAATTTAATGAAACCTGGCCACAACTATCATTGGGGTATCTAGTTCAAAAAAAGTGTCGGATGACCTGACCAACCAACCAAGATGGCCGCCATGGCTAAATATAGAACATATGGGTAAAATATAAATTTTGGCTTATATCTCTAAAACCAAAGCATTCAGAAAAATCTGACAAAATCTGGGTAAAATTGGTTATCAGGTCAAGATCTATCTGCCCTGTAATTTTCAGACAAATCGGACAACCCATTGTTGGATTGCTGCCCCCAAATTAGTAATTTTAAGGAAATTTTGCAGTTTTTGGCTATTATCTTGAATACTATAAAAGATAGAGATAAACTTTAAACAGCAATAATGTTCAGCAAAGTAAGATCTTCAAGTAGGTCAAACATGACCAAAATTGTCAGTTGACCTCTTAAGGAGTTATTGCCCTTTATAGTAAATTTTTAACCATTTTTCCAAAATTTTAATAATCTTTTTAAAAAATCTTCTCCTCTGAAACTACTGGACCAAATTTGATCAACAATCGTCATTGGGGTAACTAGTTTTAAAAATGTGTCCAGTGATCCAGCCAACCAACCAAGATGGCCGCCATGGCTAAAAATACAACATAGGGGTAAAATATAGATTTTGGCTTATATCTCTAAAACCAAAGCATTGAGAGCAAATCTGACATGAGGTAAAATTGTTTATCAGGTTGTTGGGTTGCTGCCCCTGAATTGGTAATTTTAATAAAATTTTGCAGCTTTTGGTTATTATCTTAAATGTAATTATAGATACAGATAAACTGTAAACAGCAATAATGTACAGCAAAGTAAGACCTACAAATAAGTCAGAGTGATCAAAATGGTCAATTGACCCCCTAAGGAGATATTACCCTTTATAGTCAATTTTTTAACAATTTTCATAAATTTTTAACAAGTTTCATAAATTTTTAACAATTTTCATAAATTTTTAACAATTATCATAAATTTTAAATTTTGTAAATTTTTACAAAATATTTGAACTGCTGGACCAAGTTCATTATAGATAGTGATAATTGTAAGCAGCAAGAATGTTCAGTAAAGTAACATCTACTAACACATCACCATCACCAAAACACAATTTTTTCATGAATCCATCTGTATCCTTCGTTTATTATATGCACATAGACCAAGGTGAGCGACACAGGCTCTTTAGAGCCTCTACTTCGGTTTGCATATAAATTTGATAAGCCAGACCAAGTTTCCTGTACATGAGGCTTGAAAGAGGTATACAATGTACTGAAATTTGAGACAGTTGTAGACCAAATCAAAAACAAAATTGATAAGCACCGAAAGCCATAAATTCCAAAAGGCTGATTGCAAACTGTTTTAGGCCATCTTATGTTTCTATTAGTTCAACACTTTATAAACAACATTTTGAGCTTATATCAAGGAGACAGCAACTCAACAACATAATTGAGGAAGGAATTCAGCTGTGAACGTAGAGTATTATCAAGTACAGGTAATAGGCCGTTTCAAAATCTAGAGCATCATGATTTCATTGTTCGTACCCCAGAATGAAAATAACGTCACGTCAATGGTTATTCTGCATTGTTTATGATATTTTTAACCAATCCGGACGTTTTGGTGTACTTTTGAAAATATTACCCAGCATGCATTAGATTCTAAACCAGCGAATTAGATAGCAGCATTTAGGAATAAAAGTAAAGACGGTTCAACTCTCAGTCTGAATAATGTGTCTGGTTAGAGGAACATGTCTTCCAGCTGATTATTGTCTTGTGAAACAATATGTTAACAGCATGATTTAAACCTGGCTCATCATGTTGGTCTAGAAATTTTAAAAATCCATTTCAGTGGACCAGTCTTGTACAGAGAACATCACATTAACATGTTCTTGTCCTATTGCCACTGGAATTTAATCAAATAACAATCAATGTTCTTTTGTCCTAATATGCATGTGATATTTGTCACTGGACATTAAACGAGCAACAAAACCATCAATGTTCTTGTCTTTCTAATATGCGTGTAATATTTGCAAATGGATATACACATATCCTCAGTGATTGATATAATCTTGCATCCAGTTCATGTTAAGTTATGGGCATAGAAAACTCTAGAGGAAAGAACCGAATACAAGATAATATCTAAACGTTTCAGAAACCAAAATGTGGACTACCATGCACAATGCAATGCAGAAGAGCTCACTGGATATAGTGCACAGTTGTTTTTCAGTTATAAAACTACTCTGGAGCTCATTAAATGAAGCATTATAATCAACATTATTGTCATCCGAGATATATAATCTTATTTTTACCATTGTAATGAAAAAGCAAACACAAACTGCCAATACACTTGCCCTAATTGACCTTTCCCTTGAAAATCGATAAAGCGAAGGTTTGTTTTGTCAACATGATACCATGGTAATGCTCATGTTCTTCTAATGTTGTCTCGTGCTCATCAACCCAAAATGCATACATGTAATACCAATATTGAAATATAAATATAAAAACATATCCACATTTTGGTACTTATGGGTGGGAGAGGGGGGAACTTATCAATAACCTCATCAACCCAAACAGGCAATATGTATTGCCTGACCAAACATATAGCCCTTAAACCAACCACCACTTGGATATTGAAAGAATGAGGATGTATCACATGTACTTCCGCCAAAGATATCAACCAATGAGGTTATACACATATCCTCAGTGATTGATATAATCTTGCATCCAGTTCATGTTAAGTTATGGGCATAGAAAACTCTATAGTCCATACAGCATATTTGCAGGCCAATCTCAAAATACACCACTAGCAAGGCTTTCCTTTAAGGAATAGTATTCCCAATACTCAAAACAAATTCAACACTTTTATTAAATATTATTCCTTTTAAAATTACTTTAAAACACTTCTAAACATTTAAAGATGCATGTAAACAGTTCTTTATAAATCAGGGCTCGACATTAACGTTTGTCCGATTGTCCGGGACAAGTGGACACAGGTGTCGGGCAAGTAGATTCACCATACTACTTGTCCGATGGGACAAGTGAAAAATCAAGGTCAGATAAAAATAGATCAAATTCAAAACTTATACATTCCCAAAAATATGAATGATTGTTTTATTGATCATACTTAATGAAATCATTATTCATTGATTGAACCAGAGACATATACAACTTGTATAATATGTCTCTGATTTGGAGTATTGAACATGCTGGCAGCCATTGACCAGGGGGATATAAGTAAGGGGAAAGAAACCAATGTTAATGTATCTTCTTAGTATAAGCTTCCTTGAATTAGGAGCACCTCCATATGGAGTTTTACCTAAACTTTAAAATATTAAATTAAAGTATGTTTCATTTGATTTTGCTTTTATGCATAACAATACATTAAAAGAGGTTTTTTTGATAAGATCTATGATATAAAAATTTAAGATGAAAAAAAAATAAAAAAATCTAAAAAGGCAGATTTTTTAGTGAAATGTGTATGTACTGTATGATCATATATCAATGTATATACAAATCAAAATAAATTGTA
Source organism: Mytilus galloprovincialis (assembly GCA_037788925.1). Classification (NCBI taxonomy): domain Eukaryota; kingdom Metazoa; phylum Mollusca; class Bivalvia; order Mytilida; family Mytilidae; genus Mytilus; species Mytilus galloprovincialis. Next base: position 68,319,345 of record CM075338.1, on the reverse strand, counting down.
AAATCTTGTTTTGACATCATCAATAAATTAAAAAGTTTACTCATATACATGTTCAAGGTGGCCAGGTGTATTTACATCCTTGGTTTAACCCATACCACTACTAAAGAATGAATAGATCCATAGGGGAACGTAGTGGTTTGGGAAGAAATGATGATTTAATGATTGACAAATGATAGTGACATTGAGTCAGAGAAGACAGTCTTGCAAAAGACTTTCACTCTGAAATAATGAAATGTATTTTGATGCGGTATTCATATAACATTACAAAATGCTCCTTTTATTAGGTACAATCAAAGCCCAAGTGTTATTATTGCATAAATCATCAATATGTTAGATTTTCAATTATGAATTCGGACAAGTGAGTTAAGAGTTCGGACAAGCTGATTTTCTTGCCACTTGTCCGAAGGGACAAGTTAGAAAAAAATGTTAATGTAGAGGCCTGATAAATCGTTCATAATTCAATAAATTCTCATGAATTTGACCACATACGACTTTTAAAAGTTGAGTTAAGGCAATGAACTCATATCAAAATGAACATTGTCATTATTCTAATAACATCTTCAGCATGTGGAAAGCTTGTAAGCAAAGGGACTTAACCTCCAAGTGTAAACTATGCTGGCTTGTCTCTTTCTTTACTGTTGTTGAATCAAACACACTCTTTACTTCATAATCAGGAACATTGACAATTGTATTTCCACTCGATTCTTCACATGTCTGCTGAAAATATATGAACCAATAACAAATTGTTTATTTGTACTAAAGACAGCATTAGTCACACTTTGAAAAGGAAAAATCCCTTTGCCTACAATCCACGTGGAAAACCACTAGGGAATCAGTGTCCCTCGAACTGTAGACAAAGAAATTTAAATTAAAAAATTCAACCATACATAAGATTTAAGTATACATTTGTACCAGTATACAAAATCATTCAACATTATATTTATTTATTAATTTAGATAAAACAAAACAAAACAAAAATATTGCAACCATTATTTAATTTTCCCATGACAAAAAGATTTTTGTGACATATTTCAACACATCAATGAAATTAAATACACATCCAATAGAAAACATCGTGAAATTACGGAAAAATTATTAGCATTACTTTTAAATAGGTTCATTTGAACATAAAGCTGCTTCCATCACACATTTTTTTTTTTTTTTTTTTTTTTTTTAGTACCGTGCCATATTGGCATCTTCTGCCTTTCTCAACACAGACATACATAATTTAGTGTAGTATCAATATTTTCCCCATTCATTATTTTCCTATTTTCAGAAATCAAAACATTACTTCAATTGCAATTTGTTCTCACCATATTCTGATTACAAAAAATCCTTTCCTTTTAAAAAGGTTGTTCGAACTCATTGACATGAATCATCGTGCAATGTCATATTACTTCTCCTTCATTCGTCACCCTGTAAAAGCTGTAGGTAACACCATCTGAAAACAAAAACATTCTATTCAATTAATATTCTATGTACAATCAAACAGACCGCTGAACGCGGACCTCGACGAAGACACCTTATAATTCAATACACATCACTCCGATTAAAAAAAACATGAATATCAAGTGACATGTCACACTAAATTATTCCTCTTTCTCAATAATTCTATTCTTTTCTAACAAAGTCTTTAAATAGCATTTCTATCAGTATGTACGATGTAAAAATAAATGAAAACTCCACAACACAGTCAAAAGTAACAAAAGAAACTATTTACCCTATAAACAATTTATTATTCTCCTTTCAACTACAATTTTCCAAAATGGCCAGAGTCCCCACTTCCACATATATTTGATAAAGCGATAGCACTTTGCCCTGCGTTTAACCGGCACACGGCATAACAAATACCTGACCACCTGGGTTGATAATAACTACCTAAGGTCTAAATCCCAAAACATTTTGCCACCAAGGTCAAACATTACCATCTAGTTTTATCAAGAAGCCGCCAAGGCGAATATAAATGACCACCAAGGTCTTGACGCCCCCAAGGCTAGTATTTTTAATTCATTGTTGCCATCAAGGCAAATGTAAAATATCATAAAAATGACCACCTAGGTCTATTGCCACCAAGGCATATAAAAAATGACCACCTAGGTCTATTGCCACCAAGGCATATATAAATGACCACCTAGGTCTTTTGCCACCAAGGTATATATAAATGACCACCAAGGTCTTAAAGCCACCAAGGCTATATTGCCACCAAGGCAAATGTAAGTAAAAGTTAAAGAATATAGTTACTTTGCCGACAACACGTGGAGCACGACCTTCCCACAGCTTGGATATTGAAAGAATGAGGATGTATCACATGTACTTCCGCCAAAGATATCAACCAATGAGGTTACTACACCATCATTATTTTAATATGTCATGTCATATATAGATCTGCTCGTCCCCCTACGTCTATACAAGTTGTGATTTAATTCAACAGATAGTATAAAGGATCAACCTTCAAGTTAATTCAACACTAAATCTATTAACCGGCAACAAGTATAGATGAACATACATCCACTACAAACAAAGTTTCTGAATTGGGACTGACTGATACAGCTTTGGCTGTGGAAAATTAGTTATATGGGGACTCCTTAATCCATATAAAAAAGAAGATGTGGTATGATTGACAATGAGACAACTGTCCACAAGAGACCAAAATGACGCAGAAATTAACAACTATAGGTCACTGTACGGCCTTCAACAATGAGCAAAGCCCATACCGCATAGTCAGCTATAAAAGGCCCCGATAAGACAATGTAAAACAATTCAAACGAGAAAACTAACGGCCTTATTTATATAAAAAAAAATTGATAGTCTATTATTCAGCGGAATTACAAAGTTCTTGAGACCTCCCAAATGTAAGTTCTCCTGACCTAAGATGTGTGATATCGCCTTTTCAGAATCTAAATCTAAAGGATTCTGGGTAATATTTTTAAAAGTGTACACCAAAACGTCGTGATTGGTTAAAAATGTCTAGACAATGGAAATTCTTCCAATGATGTGACGTTATTTTCATTTTGGAGTATGAACAATAAAATTACCCATAGTCATTTAGATTCTGAAACGGCCGATTGGACATGTATCTCAGTCTCTCTAAATCACTGCGAAAATTCGAACTAATATTGTTCTGAAATTAATGCAAAAGAACAACTGATTCAGCAGCACTTCTAACAACTAATCTGTCAAGTAAAAAAACTCGAAATTAAGTCATTCACATTTTAGGATAATCTACCATCAATTATAATTGTAAGATTATTTTTTTTAAACAGAATCGTTGGTCCCTCTTAGTTATAACTTACAAGAAAGATTTAAAAAAAACAACATATATTATACAATACCATACATAGCTGTAATTTAAATATGTAACATTTTCGGGTAATTTTGGTATCAAATGACATTTCAAAGTAGCTTCACCTCAAAATGCACGAAAAGACGAACTATAGAAAATAAATATCCTAGCTTGAATCTAATTATATATCCATGTTTAAAAAGAGGGGCGAAAGATACCCGAGATGGACATTCAAACTCATAAATCGGAAAAAAACTTACAACGCCATGTAAAAAAAAAGACAAACAGACAAACAGACGAAAAATAATACACAAAACACAACGTAAAAAATAGAGACTAAGCAACAAGAACCCCACAAAAACAAACTTAGGTGATCACAGATGCCGTCCGGAAGGGTATATCATGTAAGCAGATCCTGCTCCACATGTGGCACGCTTCAGAAATTATGGTCAAGATTAAATCATTGGATTTTATGTAAATCAGTAAATATCAATGACGTGGTCTCAATATCATGCTTCGGTGATTATGTTGCAGGTTCCAGTAGTTTTGGTGTATATAGTAATTTTCGTCATTTATGTTATAGTAAGTGTAATGCGTCTCTAGATGATGGTCAGCAGATCACATGACTAGCGACGTCCGACGTCATAATGTCGCGTGGAAACGTTTGTAGTTAGGATGCACACATCCAGGTTTGTTTATACACGATGCAGCTATGTTAGTGAAATATTATGTACGTAGAAGCTAATTTATTCGTTTATTCACCTTTCTTGAGTGGAAATGATTTTACTCCAATGTTTTTGACAATACCAGTAAAAAAAAATTCTATTAACATTCGTAGTGTCGAGTCTACGAATAATATAATTATGGTTTGTTTTAGTTGTTAAAACCATTTAAAATGTTCAGATATATGTTGAACACAAACATAACCGTATATTTTATTTCAGAATTATTAATTCAGCTTATTTCAAAATTGGAACTATGATCATAACTACAAACCTTAAACAGGGGTCTCTTAGATTTTGATGTGTAAGCCAAAAATTATGACAATGAATTCTTAAATGTAGGTTAAATAAAGGCAACAGTAGTATACCGCTGTTCAAAACTCATAAATCCATGGAGAAAAAAAAACAAAATCGGGGTAACAAACTAAAACTGATCAGGAAAATCGCTTTGGACGCAAGGAAATTATTAAATGTGTTGTTTTCAATTTTTTTATAGCAGTTATTGTCCTTAATCCTTAAAACATATATGTCTTATCCATTATGACGTTTGTCCATTTTTGTATTTTCTCAGAAACCGAAATAGGTACAGAAAATCTATAAAGAGCAAAATATTCAGCGTCAATAATATATTTAATTAAACTGAGCTCATGGAAAATATTAAGATTCCCCCGTTTATCATTCATACGAAATGTTGTTCACACCTAGAAAAGTGAACCGTGACGGCTTATATTCACTGAGTAAAGATCAAAAGATACAAAATGATAATCCTTTAATTAACTTGAATTTAACCACGCATTCAACAGGTAGTCACTATGTGTCAAAGTACAATACACATTGTAATTACGGGGCCGTATTTGCACACTACAAATGTACTAGCAGCACATATTTACTAGCCTGACGTAAAAGGTAAAAGTACAAACATGCATTTTTAAAACACTATCAGTTATACATGTAAGTTCAAAAGATCCGTCGGAAAAAAAAATCATAAAAAAATATTTTATATGATTTACTTTTGTATCACTATAATCATTTCAGAAAATATTAAAATATAAATCGTACATTCTACTTTCAATCTGAGCGCTGTTCCATCTAAATTATTAGTTGGTTAATAGCTACACCAAACGTCGTCTATGCGCTTTAAACAGCGTTATAAGATGATTGACGATTAAGATTTAAAATGAGATTATTTCCACTCCCGGCATGCTTAAAGACTTAAACTACGTCACATAAGTCAGGAAGTTCGACGAAATAAAATTAAAAATTCTTAATTTTCTCCTTTATTGCTGTTCATATCCAGATAAAACTTGGTGAATATGTTTTTTATGGTATTATGGACATAATTAGCTGATAAGTAAAAATTCGCGAATTATCCCTTTAAAGGGAAACTTCGCAAAAAAATGAAAATTTTATATTATGTTTATTTGATATAAATAATCATATATTCATTAAAATTATTGTTCAATTCTTCTAGATAAGTGATTAAAATAAAAATTAAAATCCCACTATCACTTCTCGACTTATCGCCATTTTGACGGCATCTCCGATACAAATTGTCACGTGATGAGTATATTTGAATAAAATATCTGAATACCACAAAGCCAAAAAACAAGCATGGCATATCGTATATTCAGTATCAAAATGACTTGTCAAGAGTACGGATGTTCAACTCGGAGTTCACATGGCATAAGCTAACACACTTTCCCAGATCCTGCAAAAAAAAAGAGTTGTACCAGACGTGGATGATTAAACTAAACATAACACCAACCAACTCACAACAAGTTCAAGAAAGTGTGTGCAGACCATTTTGAAGCATCTTGTTTCGATGGAAATTTGATAGTAATTATGATTTTTTTCTCATGAATGTTTTTATTGCTATTTCGTCCCAAGCCTGGTTGAAAGGAAATTGTCAAATTAATATAGTTCAGTATTTCTGCATTCATGCATTAGTTCTCAGATTAGTAACAGATTTTGTTGTTTACAAGTAGAAGTTTAGTACACGGATAAAAAGTCACAGACAAAAAAAATGTTGAATATATACAGGAAAAACATCTTCAAATATTGTATTATTTATTACATTTATTACATTTTAAGTTAATGAACTTGTTTACAAGCCTTAAAAATAAAAAGATATTTGATTTCAATCATGCAAAGGATATATATTTCTAGGGACAATGAAGCCATTAAAGGTACCTAGCGACTTTGGCATTTTGATTTTATAACAATTATTTGATGTCATTGATATTTATTTAATAAATTCTGTTTGAAACTTGCTTTAAAAATAATATTTCAAGAACAAACCAAAAAATAATTAATTAATTTAGTAGTACGTTTTCTCGTTTAAAGAAAAATAAACTCGAAACTGAATTATGACGTTTTGTTCTGTGTCTTTCTGTCGTAAATTCACAAGTTCAATGAAGTATATATTTTTTAGGTGCAAAAAAACTTATGTATACATAAAAAATTACGTAAAACATTTAAAGGGTCATTTGTTTAATATAATAATGGTTTAAAAATAAGACTTTATTTATTTACATGTAGGATAATTACAGATGCTGTTTACCCCCCCCCCCCCTCCTTTTCCATATTGTGCCATATAAAAGGTTTGAGAGGTGATAGGTAGATGGGAGCATATGTCTTCCCCGATTCGTGTGGAAACTTAATAGATCTTACCGCCCCCTTGTTATGCTTTATAGCTGTCTACTAGGTCAACGCAGTTGCGTAGACCTACAAGTTAAGGCTGAGCAGTTTCGGGATATAAAATGTCGACAGCTAGGCTAGCGAAGTTTGTAATGATTTATGGTCAATCGTAGTAGGAGTATTTTTTCTTCCTAAATTTATGATAACAAGATAATAGATAGGAATACATCTAGGGGGGCGGACACTAATTTGGAAGTTGTAAAAGCATAAATATATTCTTCATGAGATTAAAAGGTATCTGTAGCGGCTTTAGACTTTTTGAAATGCTTGCCAAAAAAAAAATCTTTTATATGTAATAGATTTTATTCATTTCGGGTACTTCTAATATGAAAACCGACGATCTTTTGAATTATTGCCAGAGGTCATGTAATAGTGTCACATTCAGATATTCTAGTGACTTCTTGCGGGCTAATAAACTGGTGACATTACGCAATTCAGGTACATGCATCGCTTCCCAGCTGTTTCACCCAGGTGTGCACAGGTAAAAGTGCCATCGAAAATGCTGTCAGGTGTATTATACATCCTGTTAACAATGTATGTCCCTAACCTGATTGAAATACACAAAGCCGTCCAAACATGAATTTAAGAGTTTAAAATTTAAATCTACAGGCTGATTAATTCTGACATGAGCAAAGACAGAAATAATAAGTTTAGACCGTAAATTATTAATTTTGACTTCTGTTTCAAAATTCACGTGAAGAAGATTATCTAGTACTGTACCATGTAAAATGATTTTTTTCTTTCAAATTTCAATTTTACTTTTCGGGGGCGGATCCAGCCATATTAAAAAAGGGGGGTTCCAACTATATGTCCCACTTCAAATGTATTGATCTGCCAAAAAAAAAAAAAAAAACGGAGGTTCCAACACCCGGAACCACTACCCCTGGATCCGCCAATGCTCTTGTACACAATAGCTTACATAATGTTTTGTCAGCTTGATTTATTTGCTTAGCAAATGTTTAATTTACGTTATGCGGTCTTGAGTTGTGATGAATAATTTAAGAAAGAAAAAACATACTGCATCATTTTACAACTTTGTTTGGAGTAAATCCTAGAGAATTTAACCGAGAGATTACGGATGACTATCTTTCATACTTTCTTGTCCTATTTCCGATATGAGCGGGCGCATTTATGAAATATTTTGCCTATTAGAAAATTTGCGTTTACTTGTATGTGAAGAGACAAGCATGTGCAATTATGACACGAAGATGATACTTAGTTCGTGGCATGTCTCTAGAACGTGCGGTAATCGTTTGTCTTCCTGTACATGTACATTCAATTATTTAAAGGAGTTGTCATTTTTATCAATATAAGATTTTGAGAACACTAAAACACTCCCGCGAAATCGCTGGCATTTCAAGATTTTAAGCTGTTGTAGGATGATTTATTGTAAAAGATTTTATGTCTGGAGAAAAGGTATCAAAAGCCCTCTCCATTTTTGCCAAAGTCCGTTATTTGTTTCCTTTTCTGTTAAATTCCATTATTTTCGAGTATCTGACACTAGACCACAATTACTCTTCCCCTTTGCTACAATGCATTTCTTGGTAAAAGTCAAATTAAATTAAAAAAAAATGCACCGCTTCAAACATGAAATAAATGTAACTGCTTATAGACCATTATTATTCTCATAAAATATGTTTCTAGGACAATCCATCAGTGCTTTTTCTTTTGTAGTAGCATGATACATTTCCAATATTCAGTTTCAAGGTCTTGTTTGTAAAAAGGCAGAAGGTACCAAAACGGATAGTCATATTCAGTATTAAAAAAACACACTGACAACGTCATAGCAAAAAATAACCATTAAACGTTCAAAAGACAAATAAAGAGATAAAAAACACATCATAGAAAACTGGTTTAGGTTGCACAACAAGATCTCGGGTCAAATCAAAAAACGCTCCGTGGTACTGTGGTAGACCAAACCTTCATGTTAATACAACATGCAATCTTATAAAATTAGACCTCAAAGTGAAGTAATTCATAAATAGGTTTATTAATACACAAATAATGAAATGAATCTGAAACATTCGGTGAAAAATTGTATTGGTAAATCGTTTAAATGATTTTAGAACTATTCAGTCTGAAGTGTCACTTTCACATTCTTTGAATCATTCGTATACCCCATCCAACGATGGAAACTCTTTTCTAATTATGTTTACTACACAAGCCGGTAGGATTATTCTGTGTTTCTTGCCAAGTGGTTGACCTTTCCTGACCCAGCACACAAACTGACGATAAGCCATAAGCCTGCTTTGTCTGTTAGTAAGTACGGCTGGAGCTCTCCCTCCCTTCCAGTAAGACCAAGTTGACCTTTAAATTTTCTGTCAACATTTTTGATATTTTCGTTCAAATAGCTGAAGAATTAGTACGTGGTGAGAATTAAATTATTTTGATAAGGACATTACTTCCTGAATATTAAAAAAAAAAGAAGATCGCTTTGAACGACCCATTTATATAACTGCAATTGGTAATTACTATCTATTTCAAAAATTCAAGGTCACCGATTCTTATTTAGAATTTTTAATTCATTTACTCGTGTTATATAAAAAAAAATAATAAGGGCATCCTTTTTCATAAATTTATTCAATTAAATTAATTCAGTAATTTTTTTTTAACAAAAAATATTCAGCGTCAATAATATATTTAATTAAACTGAGCTCATGGAAAATATTAAGATTCCCCCGTTTATCATTCATACGAAATGTTGTTCACACCTAGAAAAGTGAACCGTGACGGCTTATATTCACTGAGTAAAGATCAAAAGATACAAAATGATAATCCTTTAATTAACTTGAATTTAACCACGCATTCAACAGGTAGTCACTATGTGTCAAAGTACAATACACATTGTAATTACGGGGCCGTATTTGCACACTACAAATGTACTAGCAGCACATATTTACTAGCCTGACGTAAAAGGTAAAAGTACAAACATGCATTTTTAAAACACTATCAGTTATACATGTAAGTTCAAAAGATCCGTCGGAAAAAAAAATCATAAAAAAATATTTTATATGATTTACTTTTGTATCACTATAATCATTTCAGAAAATATTAAAATATAAATCGTACATTCTACTTTCAATCTGAGCGCTGTTCCATCTAAATTATTAGTTGGTTAATAGCTACACCAAACGTCGTCTATGCGCTTTAAACAGCGTTATGGCCACAGACCACAATTAATTCCTCTATTAGTTCTTTATAACTTTTTGTCTCATTAAAAAATATGGACCTAATCTTTTTGTCAAATTTTTTGTGTGTGTAATGTATATTACTAGTCCAAAAACATATCCAAAATTCAGAAAGATTGCTCTGATGTAACTTACAATTTTAGCCAATACACATCCATACCCCTATGGACAAGTCAAGAGATGTTCCGAAAACTGAAAATATTACCTTTTTGCACTTGACCTAATCACTCTTTCCATATTAAAATCAGTTAAAATACCTTCAACAAAAAGTTATTTCACCTCTCTTCTTTCATTTCCACCCCATAAAAACTAACAAATGAATGAAAAAGGCAAAGAAAAAAAATAAAGAAAAAATACACTATAATTAAGGGGAACTATATTCGTGAACAACGAAAAGTGGGGTCATTAATTGTGGTCTTGGGCCTATTAGGGGCCAAAAACTTGACCAATTCCAATAAAACTTGGCATGATTTAAGCTTAGTGTATTATAAGTCAGTTTACAAAGTTTAAAAGCCATATGATATATATTATAGAAAATGTGGCATTTTTTATATCTCAACTTTGGTTGCTGAATTGAGACGTTGAAATAGAAAAATTTCAACTTTCAAATTGTGGCTTCAAAAATTTCCCCAAAACACCAAATTGCACTTTTTTATGTCTCAATGTGTAAGATATTATATATTCAAAGTAAATGATAGCATACTTAATGTATGAGACTGATAAAAATTTGACAAAAAGTAATTTTATATGTGCCTATGCCAAAAAATAGAGGTTTTCAAATGAAGCGAGGCCTTATATGAAATGCAATATTTCCCACTAACAACAATTTTTTGAAGTTGTTAAGTTAAAACAAAACATTTAACATATCATAAATGTTCTTTTCATGTAAATATAAGTTTCAAAAAGCATAACACATGAGTTTTACATGGTATTAAGCAATGTCAAGCTTAAAATAACAAGTTGTCAATTTAGGCCGTTCCCTATATTTCCATATTTAATTGCATATAAATGATATTGGAGATGGAAATATGCTTCTTTTTGCCAAAATCCTTGCTGAGATATGATCAAATTTGAAGCCTGGATGTAACAAGACTGTTGCTTTTAATTGTATATGTAGAAAGTATGGTCTGATGCAAAGTTTTTTCAATTTACTGTTTAAAACCTGCATGGAATTTCAGTCTTAAAATGCCAATATTTTAACCAACAGCCATCCAGCAGAAGAAAATAAAGGTATTCTGTGAAACAGACAAGTTTAAACAACCTGCAATAAGTGCTTTTCATATAGATTCAGTGCAATCTGTTTAAAGAAATACAATTTTAAAGTGCATAGAACTTCATATTTCACTTGCTTCGTACGGACCGCTAGACCTAGACTATTAAAACAGCACATTTTATACTCTTTTTATGCTTTTATCCACTTTTCCTTGTGTTCAGAGTTCACAAATGAGTAAAACACATGAAATAAATACCACAAACACAAATAGGTATCAGAAAAAAATTGTCAGAGAAAAAATAAGGATGCTGATTTTGCAAAAATGTGGAAAAAAGTGAAAAAGCTACTTTTTGGGCATATTAGCTGAAAAGTGACTTTTTTTTACAAATTTCTATCAAATAAAAGTGGAAATCATTTCTTCTCATATAGTTTGACAAATCAATACCAATAGATCATTCAGAGAAGTTGTCAAAGTATAAATTCAAAATTTGCTGAAATGCACCTCTTAGGCCACAGACCACAATTAATTCCTCTATTAGTTCTTTATAACTTTTTGTCTCATTAAAAAATATGGACCTAATCTTTTTGTCAAATTTTTTGTGTGTGTAATGTATATTACTAGTCCAAAAACATATCCAAAATTCAGAAAGATTGCTCTGATGTAACTTACAATTTTAGCCAATACACATCCATACCCCTATGGACAAGTCAAGAGATGTTCCGAAAACTGAAAATATTACCTTTTTGCACTTGACCTAATCACTCTTTCCATATTAAAATCAGTTAAAATACCTTCAACAAAAAGTTATTTCACCTCTCTTCTTTCATTTCCACCCCATAAAAACTAACAAATGAATGAAAAAGGCAAAGAAAAAAAATAAAGAAAAAATACACTATAATTAAGGGGAACTATATTCGTGAACAACGAAAAGTGGGGTCATTAATTGTGGTCTTGGGCCTATTAGGGGCCAAAAACTTGACCAATTCCAATAAAACTTGGCATGATTTAAGCTTAGTGTATTATAAGTCAGTTTACAAAGTTTAAAAGCCATATGATATATATTATAGAAAATGTGGCATTTTTTATATCTCAACTTTGGTTGCTGAATTGAGACGTTGAAATAGAAAAATTTCAACTTTCAAATTGTGGCTTCAAAAATTTCCCCAAAACACCAAATTGCACTTTTTTATGTCTCAATGTGTAAGATATTATATATTCAAAGTAAATGATAGCATACTTAATGTATGAGACTGATAAAAATTTGACAAAAAGTAATTTTATATGTGCCTATGCCAAAAAATAGAGGTTTTCAAATGAAGCGAGGCCTTATATGAAATGCAATATTTCCCACTAACAACAATTTTTTGAAGTTGTTAAGTTAAAACAAAACATTTAACATATCATAAATGTTCTTTTCATGTAAATATAAGTTTCAAAAAGCATAACACATGAGTTTTACATGGTATTAAGCAATGTCAAGCTTAAAATAACAAGTTGTCAATTTAGGCCGTTCCCTATATTTCCATATTTAATTGCATATAAATGATATTGGAGATGGAAATATGCTTCTTTTTGCCAAAATCCTTGCTGAGATATGATCAAATTTGAAGCCTGGATGTAACAAGACTGTTGCTTTTAATTGTATATGTAGAAAGTATGGTCTGATGCAAAGTTTTTTCAATTTACTGTTTAAAACCTGCATGGAATTTCAGTCTTAAAATGCCAATATTTTAACCAACAGCCATCCAGCAGAAGAAAATAAAGGTATTCTGTGAAACAGACAAGTTTAAACAACCTGCAATAAGTGCTTTTCATATAGATTCAGTGCAATCTGTTTAAAGAAATACAATTTTAAAGTGCATAGAACTTCATATTTCACTTGCTTCGTACGGACCGCTAGACCTAGACTATTAAAACAGCACATTTTATACTCTTTTTATGCTTTTATCCACTTTTCCTTGTGTTCAGAGTTCACAAATGAGTAAAACACATGAAATAAATACCACAAACACAAATAGGTATCAGAAAAAAATTGTCAGAGAAAAAATAAGGATGCTGATTTTGCAAAAATGTGGAAAAAAGTGAAAAAGCTACTTTTTGGGCATATTAGCTGAAAAGTGACTTTTTTTTACAAATTTCTATCAAATAAAAGTGGAAATCATTTCTTCTCATATAGTTTGACAAATCAATACCAATAGATCATTCAGAGAAGTTGTCAAAGTATAAATTCAAAATTTGCTGAAATGCACCTCTTAGGCCACAGACCACAATTAATTCCTCTATTAGTTCTTTATAACTTTTTGTCTCATTAAAAAATATGGACCTAATCTTTTTGTCAAATTTTTTGTGTGTGTAATGTATATTACTAGTCCAAAAACATATCCAAAATTCAGAAAGATTGCTCTGATGTAACTTACAATTTTAGCCAATACACATCCATACCCCTATGGACAAGTCAAGAGATGTTCCGAAAACTGAAAATATTACCTTTTTGCACTTGACCTAATCACTCTTTCCATATTAAAATCAGTTAAAATACCTTCAACAAAAAGTTATTTCACCTCTCTTCTTTCATTTCCACCCCATAAAAACTAACAAATGAATGAAAAAGGCAAAGAAAAAAAATAAAGAAAAAATACACTATAATTAAGGGGAACTATATTCGTGAACAACGAAAAGTGGGGTCATTAATTGTGGTCTTGGGCCTTATAAGATGATTGACGATTAAGATTTAAAATGAGATTATTTCCACTCCCGGCATGCTTAAAGACTTAAACTACGTCACATAAGTCAGGAAGTTCGAAGAAATAAAATTAAAAATTCTTAATTTTCTCCTTTATTGCTGTTCATATCCAGATAAAACTTGGTGAATATGTTTTTTATGGTATTATGGACATAATTAGCTGATAAGTAAAATTCGCGAATTATCCCTTTAAGCACAATATATTAAAAAATAATATGGCAATATTTTTATAAGAACTTGTCAATCGACTCGGTTGAATGATCTTGTATATGAGTTTTTGCCCCTGAATGACAATGTTTCCCTATATTTGATTTTTTGCAGATACTATGATATATAGGAATAGCAAAATTTGCCGCATGATACTCAATTTGGCTGAAACTTGCTTATAGGAGTTTTTTTTCCAATTTTGGTAGTTATCTCGAAAACTTTAATAGATGTGCAAACTGTACATTTTAAATTTTTAATTAAGAAAACAGAATTGATTGTAAAAATATTTTCAAAACAGCATATTTCTCACACTAGTGAGCGATTCAGGCTCTCTAGAGCCTCTTGTTTGTTTTTACACAGTATGGTTTCCTAAAACGAGGTATTTGTAGCATGAAACAATGTTGAACTTAGGGACGACATCAAAAGTTCAATGTAGGATAAAAAACTTGATTCACATAGTTTTTTCACTGACCCCCCCTCCCCCCCTCTTAACTTAATTTGGGAAAAATTGATTTACCAATAGGGATATATGTAAAAATCGATTTTAAATATACAAAACTTGCAGAATTTTAACCCCCCACCCCCAAACTATTTGATTTAAGTTTTTTTTTTATCCTACTTCGATCTTTTGATGTCGTCCCTTATTAGTAAAACTTTAAAAAGTAGTTGAACTGAAAATTAAACTAGCTGAGAAAGTTCAACTGAGGAAAAATATTACAAAAATCTAAGAAAAAAAAAATTATTATTTAATACACCCAAATACATTTTTATTTCACAAAACATGACTGTATAGTAAATCATTGCAGCACGGAGATATAAAATTCGCTAAAGGCAAAACCTATGTATAATACCACTTATGGTTAGTACCTTTATTTGGAAAATTCACGTTTTAATACCTCATAAAAAAAATCCGTATGCAATATCCTACACGACTTTACACAAACATGACAATACCAACAGCAACAAAATAAAGAGGAGAAGGAAAAAAAAACATTTGACCAGTTACTTCCTTTATCTGTAGACATGAGAAAAAGAAACCCTGTTTATCTAGCATGTTAGTTTAATTTGCATAATTTATGTTATATTTGTGATCATACTGCCAGGACGAATAGTTAGCACCAATATTTAGAAATCAATAAAACTGACGTCTTCTTCAATTGTTTAATTTATTTTTTTGATATTAGTAGTTAAATGGATGAGAACAAAGAATGCGGGATAAAACAGTCAAACATAATCCCACATAGAGATGATCAATCCTCAACTCAGGAGATAAACGCTGCCTGCAATGACGAATCAGATTCTGAATCAATTGAATTTGTTCAACTTACATCAAATGAATCTCAAAAAATTGTAACGCCTTCTTATGTGTCTCAGATTAATGGACCTCCAAGAAATGCATATCCTTCGTACGTGGTAGATTCAGCAGACATGATACAAAATGTATCCGGAACACAATATACAACTGATAGCAGTTCCGAATCAGAGAAACATATTTCAAAACCACTTCCAACAAATCAATCTGGAGCGAAGAGCGAACAACCAAATTACTCAGCAAGCGAAAGAAGATCAACCCCAAAATCTAAAGGTCCAAATTTCGCTGAAAATTCTGATGGTTACATATCTTATATACCAGAATCAGAAAAACTTGTATCGAATCCACCGCCATTTAGTAACGTGGGTTCCATTAAACCAACCTCCGCAAATTTAGTACAAGAATCTATTTCACAATGTTCAAATGCTTCAAATAAACTATTTATAGACTTGTCTGAGGAAGCTCAATCATCCAAAACACTGAACCCAAAGAAAAAGTTGACAAAAATCCACTTACCGCGATTAAGATCGATGATGAAAAAAGATCCCGAAGTCAGACTTGTTAGTAAAGAAGCGGTTGTTGTTCTTGCTAAAGCTACCGAACTTTTTATAGAAGAACTTTGTAAAGATGCGATGAAAAACACACTACAAAGTACCACTAGACGAAAAACCTTGCAAAGAAAAGACCTCGGCCTGATGTTAGGTACAATACCCGTACTTGCTGTGCCTGTGATGACGGAAGAAGAGACGGGTGAAGGATCTTCTCTAGTCAGTCCATTTAGTCAAGATAAACAGACTGATTCTGAAGCTGTAGTGCGTGTGTCTTCATGCAGCAAGAAACAACAGACATACACAAATGCGGCCGATTCCCTGGTAGCAAAGCAATCATATACCAAGGTAGTACCTATACCTCTTAGCAAAGAGTTACAGTCTGATACCAAACCCATGACGGCTATGACGTCATTTGATGATAAATCGGTGAAGACTACAAAGCCTTTCAAGGATTTTCAGACTAATTTTAAGTCAGATGATAATGAAGCCTTCGGTAAACAATTGCAATCCGCAAGGAATCGCCCTTTGAGTAACGACCTACAAACCAGTTCAGAATCGTTAAAGGCTACCCCTTTTAGTAAGGAAATGACAATTGGGACTACAGCAATGGTGTCTATGCCCTTTAGTAAGGACTTGCAGTCAGATGTCAGTCCAACTTTGGCTATGTTTTGTAACAAAGAACTGCAGACTGATGTTGTAACTGATAAGACTAAGCCCTTTTTCGGAGAACTACAGTATGACGAAGACTCATTGATGACAGAACCTTTCAGCACAGAATTCAGATGTGATGGCGAACCAGTATTAACTTTTCCATCAAATAAAACACTTCAAAATAATTCTAATTAAAACATTAACGAAAGACACGTTTATGAAATGCTGACACATCGGGTCACATTTATATCGAGAGAGATAGATAAAATGCATTTGTATATGTTTGATGTTTTATGATCTGTTGTATTTTCTTTGTATTGTAACATTCGATAATTGAAAGTTACTAGTCTTAGGGAGCTACCATTTGATTTTTATGGGGAGGCTAGGATGAAAAATTGTGTTCTGCCTTTTTTAGATGTAATCTCTGTCCTACCTTTTTATTTTTCAGTCTATTCGGTCCTGCCTTTTTTTTTTACTCAAAATCCTGTCCTGCCTTTTTTTCAAATTTCATCCTAGCCCCCATAAAAATCAAATGGTAGCTCCCTTAGATATCTGTGATGGAAATTGAAAAACAAGGAATAGTTTTTTTTTCAATGTGGGGATGGCGCATTGGTTCTTTGACAATCAATGTAACGAGATAATTGAACATTTTGTTGCCAAGACAGGCAAACGATATCAATGGAATTAAATTCATCAGTCGAAAACAAACTGGCAATAGCAAATCAAATAAACCAATATACCAGCAAAAGACAAACAATGCCTTGTATATCTATAACTGTCATCAAGCAGAACACGAATTCAAGCTAAGTAACTAAGTCTTCAAAAGTTTTTTAGCTCACCTGGCCCGAAGGGCCAAGTGAGCTTTTCCCATCACTTTGCGTCCGGCATCCGTCGTCGTCGTCCGTCGTCGTCCGTCGTCGTTAACTTTTACAAAAATCTTCTCCTCTGAAACTGCTGGGCCAAATTAAACCAAACTTGGCCACAATCATCATTGGGGTATCTAGTTTAAAAAATGTGTGGCGTGACCCCGCCTACCAACCAAGATGGCCACCATGGCTAAAAATAGAACATAGGGGTAAAATGCAGTTTTTGGCTTATAACTCAAAAACCAAAGCATTTAGAGCAAATCTGACAGGGTAAAATTGCTTATCAGGTCAAGATCTATCTGCCCTGAAATTGTTAGATGAATCAGACAACCCGTTGTTGGGTTGCTGCCCCTGAATATGTAATTTTAAGGAAATTTTGCTGTTTTTGGTTCTTATCTTGAATATTATTATAGATAAAGATAAACTGTAAACAGCGGTAATGTTCAACAAAGTAAGATTTACAAATAAGTCAACATGACCGAAATGGTCAGTTGACCCCTTTAGGAGTTATTGCCCTTTATAGTCAATTTTTAACCATTTTTCGTAAATCTTAGTAATCTATTACAAAAATCTTCTCCTCTGAAACTACATGGCCAAATTAATCCAAACTTGGCCACAATCATCTTTGGGGTATCTAGTTTAAAAAATGTGTGGCGTGTCTCGGCCAACCAACCAAGATGGCCGCCATGGTTAAAAATAGAACATAGGGGTGAAATGTAGATTTTGGCTTATAACTCTGAAACCAAAGCATTTAGAGCAAATCTGACTGGGATAAAATTGTTCATCAAGTGAAAATCTATCAGCCCTGAAACTTTCAAATGAATAGGACAACCGGTTATTGGGTTGCTGCCCCAAAATAAGTAATTTGAAGGAAATTTTGCAGATTGTGGTTATTATCTTGAATATTATTATAGAAAGAGATAAACTGTAAACAGCAATAATGTTCAGCAAAGTAAGATCTACAAATAAGTCAGCATGACCAAAATTATCAGTTGACCCCTTAAGAAGTTATTGCCCTTTATAGTCCATTTTTACCAATTTTTCGTAAATTTTTGTAATCTTTTACAAAAATCTTCTCCTCTGAAACTGCTGGGCCAAATTTAACCAAACTTGGCCACAATCATTATTGGGGTATTTAGTTTAAAAATTGTGTGGCGTGACCCGTCCAACCAACCAAGATGGCTGCCATGGCTAAAAATAGAACATAGAGGGGAAATGTAGATTTTGGCTTATATCTCTGACACCAAAGCATTTAGAGCAAATCTGACTAGGTAAAATTGTTTATCAGGCCAAGATCTATCTGCCCTGAAATTTTCAGACAAATCAGACAACCTGTTGTTGGGTTGCTGCCACCAAATTAGTAATTTTAAGGAAATTTTGCAGATTTTGGTTATTACTTTGAATATTATTATAGAAAGAGATAAACTGTAAACAAAAGACAAATGAGATTAAACTCTTATGAATGCAATAAAGTCAACTATCAAAATACATTGACAATTTAACCCTCTTCCAGAGCAATACATGTACAGTCAAGAGAAATTCAATAAGAGAAAAAAATATGACGGTCTTCAGGGATCTCCATGGATGAAAATTGAACGATGGAGGAAATTTCACCATCACAAACCGTGCGTACGCCGTACAGTGAAGCATGATCGAAAGTATACCATCCCTCCACATAAGGATTGGTGTACATGCTAACTCATTGCTTATTTAAATTATATTTATTTGAATTTTCATTGTAAATAGAAGTATAAATATTTTCAATAACTTCAAAGGCCAAGCCTTCATGCCCCCACTTTAGTCGAGAATGACCAAAAGCTGTCATGAAGGTCCCCATGTAGTTTTCTTGCTATTTTGGTAATTGTTATGGGGGTTTAAAATCATGGAATCCGGGTCCGTCCGCCCTGATTCTGGTTCGCCCTAGTTTCTATTCGCCCTAATACCTGTTTGCCCCGAGTCCGTTCGCCCTGATTTTATTTTTTAGTATAGTGTTGCGTTGTGTGTATATAATTGAATGTGTTGAAGACAGTCTACAATTTCGCCGAATATTTACGATGTTTCATGTTAACTTGTCCAAAGCTAGCTGCTATGAGGATAAGTTTCTGTGAATTCAAAGACTACAAAGTATTTGACATAAAACAACTAAAGACTAACATGACTAAGTTATTTATATATTTAACTTTATTGATACATTTTAACAATTTAAAAATATTCAGTAACAGTTATAACAAGATCATAATATAACACAAGATTATAAACGAATATTTAAAAGCACTAAATAGAATTACTATTAGTGAAACAAATATAGGGCGAACGAACCCAGGGCGAACGGACTATCAGGGCGAACAAACTCAGTACGAACGAACCTAGGGCGAACATGTTATCAGGGTGATCGATCCCGATACCAAAATCATGTAGAGCTTATTTTTCACGGACACTTGTCAAATTCAGAAGTCATGAACCCATTACCGGTATGGCTGATTTGCAGCAACAACAAAACGATTCGTACGGGTTATGTAAAAGATGTTAAAGAGATTTGTAAAGCAAATGTTGACAAATGAAAAGGTTTTTAATGATTTTATCTAGCAAATTGATGCTATGCAACATGCATCTTTCGAGTTAGCTGCGGAACCGTAGCTCTTAGGTCCTTATGTTATTTTTTGACTATTTGCGGACCATCTATGGTCCGCAAATAGTCAAAAAATAACATAAGGAATAGATGGTCCGCAAATAGTCAAAAAATAACATAAGGAAGAGCTACGGTTCCGCAGCTACTTTCGAGTCTGAATAGAAACTGGAAATGCGGATGTATCAATTTGATTGTAAACTACGAAATGAATTCGGAATTATGATACGATATTTCTTTACAGGAAATAAAAGTTTTTACTTTTTAACTTTTAAAGTTATTCTATATTATCGTTCCAATACAGCAGTACTCGGGTTATTTGCGATGAAATAATAATTACTGTTTTACGTCTTATTTTGTACTTCTCAAAAAAGAGAACCGTCTTTCTTTATAGATAATTCAGACATTTCAAGTTTAAAAAAAAAATGAATAACTAAGGGAGATAATTACTCTGCAATATACCATATTGTACCTCCAAGATCAGTTACTTGTACGAGTTAACATTATAAATATTACCTACTTACAGTCAGGGGTACAACTTGTAATCTTTACTTACTAGAAGAAGTAATATTAATATACTTATATAAGTAAATTTGTAGGATACTTATACAAGTGAATTTTATTTACTTGTATAGGTAAAAAAAAAAAATGTGGTGTAGTTATGTCCCTTAGATATTCAGATTTTTTTTTTTTAACTATGTACATTATTTTTTTGTATGTGAAAAAGTCATCCTCTCTACTTTTTTTGTATTCTTAAGTTATATAATTACATGTAGGATTTCTTTTTTTCTGATAGAATTTTAAATTGTCTGCCCTTTGCAGATGTCTTTACTAATCTTTTAAGTGTAATTTCATAGACAATGAAAATCCCACTTGTCTGTTATCTGCAGATCACTGCTCATTTACAAGCCTCCAAGGATAAATTTTTGGAGGCCTTGTGCAAATACTTAAGATCTTTGTGCAATACGTTTCTTTGTTGAATTAATGAGATCAAACATTGCAATTGAACTCAAATAAAAAATTATGAGGTCACCTGGGAAAAAATCATTAAAGGCATGTCTTTACATTGTACATTTGTACATCTCAAAACTTGAGAATTTTTGTGGAATTGTAAAAATTATTCACTTATACAAGAGAATTTAAAAAAAAAATTAAGGAGAGATTATTCAAACATAATAATTAACTTATATAAGTATATTTTTTTTACTTCTTCATGTAAAAAAAGATGACTTGTACAAGTAGTGCCCCTGACTGACTTATAAGTATAAGTACAAGTGTTATCCTGAATGTTACACATCATAAATTTTACACGATTAATGAACTGCACTATTTGACTTTGGGTTCGTTTTGGGTCAGGTGAGCTAAACATACAAAATACCCTTTCAAGACATCATAATTTAGGCGCCAAACCTGTTTATAATAAATACATATTTTTACTTTTGTAAGTAAAAATAAATGAAAAAGACTTTATTTACGGGCTCTGAATGTTAGGAATCAAGGTCCATTCGCCCAAAACATGTTTATGTCCATTCCAGTCTGCACGGTTAGCCACTAGTCCGGTGCCCCAGACTAGTAAACTTTTATTCCAACAATAAGTTTTTGCAAAAACTTTGTTTGGCCCAATAAGAAATCAAAGCGCTGTAAGCGCTGAAGGCAGTTTACCAAAAACCAAGGCAAACGTAATTATGAAAACTGTGGCAATGTTGCTTCAACATTAAACATTCATATATTTTACATTTATGTTTATCTAATGAATTTTAAAATTATTAAGGCAAATAATTTATATCAAGGTTTCATAAGCAATGCATATATATCAATGTATATTTTTATGGTGAGTCTGCAGTGGTACAAGTTCGCAATGATTGCAGTTGTTCTAGTTGGTAGTTAACGTTGGTTATATTTGACTGTTAGTAGCACATGCTACATTGAAGACCCATTGGTGGCCTTCGGCTGTTGTCTGCTCTATGGTCAGGTTGTTGTCGCTTTGACACATTCCCCATTTCCTTTCTCAATTTTATTAGTACGAACATGTATGAATGGACTGGTTTCCCTGGAAAGAAAACTAAGTTTGTGTTCTACATGTATAGTACAAAAGTTATGAGACACAAATCAGACAAATGTTCACTACTACAGGGATCAAAGGTGAGGTCTGACTGACATGCCCATAGTAAATGTAAATGATTTGTTATATTGTCCCATACATGAATATATATGGTTTAGGGGTGGGGATCTCGACGGTTTTCAAGTTTTCAAACAGGAAGGGGTAGGGTGACCCCAGGGACTTCCCCTATATTTCATTTGAAAAATTCGTTATATTGTCCCATACATGAATATATATGGTTTAGGGGTGGTGATCTTATCGGTTTCCAAGCTCTCAAACAGGAGGGGGTATGTCGACCCCAGGGACTCCTCCTATATTTCATTGAATTAGTTATATTGACCCATACATGAATATATATTGTTTAGGGGAGGAGATCTCGAACGTTTCCAAGTTCTCAAACAGGAAGGGTGGGGTGACCACAGGGACTCCCCATATATTTCATTTGATTTGGTATATTGTCCCATACATGAGTATATATGGTTTAGGGTGAGGATCTTGACCATTTCCAAGTTCTCAAACAGGAGGATGTACAGTGACCCCAGGGAGTCTCCCTTTATTTCATTTAAATTGTTATATTGTCCCATACATAAATATATTTTTTTAAGGGGTGGGGATCTCAACGGTTTTCAACTTTTCTAGCAGGAGGGGTTGGGGTGACCCAAGGGACTCCCCCTATATTTTATTTGATTTGTTATATTGTCCCATATATGAATATATATGGTTTAGGGGTGGGGATCTCAACCGTTATAAAATTCTCAAACAGGAGGGGTGGAGTGACCCCCAGTGACTCCCCTATATTTCATATGATTTATTATAGTCACAAACATGAATATATAAAGTTACGGGGTAGTGATCTCGAACGTTTCCAAGTTCTCAAACAGGAGGGGTTGACTCCAGGGACCCCCGTATATTTTATTTGATTTATTATATTGTCCCATACTTGAATATACATGTATATGGTTTAGGGGTTGGGATCTCGGCCGTTTCTAAGTTCTCAAACAGGAGGGATGGGGGTAACTCCAGGAACTCCCACTACATTTCATTTAATTTATCATATTGTCCCAAACATGAATATATATAGTTTAGGGGTGAGTAGGATCTCGTCTGTTTCCAAGTTATCAAACAGGAGGGGGTAGGATGACCACAGGGACTCCCCTATATTTCATTTGATTTGTTATATAGTCCAAAACTTGATTATATTTTGTGTTTAGGGGTGGGGATCTCGACCGTTTCGTAAGTTCTAAAACAGGAGGGGGTGGCGTGACCCCAAGGACTCTCCCTATATTTCATTTGATTTAGTTATACTATCCAATACATGAGTATGTATGGTTTAGGGGTGGGGATCTCAACCATTTCCAAGTTCCCAAACAGGAGGGGGTTGGTCGACTCCAGGGACTTCCCTATATTTCATTTGATTTATTCTATCATTTGTATATTGTCCCATACTTGAATATATGGTTTAGGGGTGGGGATCTCGACCGTTCAAAGTTCCCAAACAGGAGGGGATAGGTTGACCCCAGGGACTCCCCCTATATTTCATTTGATTAGTTACAAATGTATATAGTCCTATTCTGGATCACATACGCAACTATATTTACTATAAAGTCTATTGGATTGAATTTTCAGACATTCATATTTTCCGGAAATAATCTGGACTTATCCGTATTTTCACTACCGTTTACTTTCTCTTCCTCACCTGTCTATTGCAAATGGATGCCACGACAAATCTGCTCCTGTGGATATTGCGACAAATCACCGTCAAGTATGTTTTAAATCGATTATAAACTGTTAAATATATATTCCGTTACTTCCGTTAACTTAACAAACACTTTTATTCAACAAATATGAACTGTAATTGTTTATTACTTTGAATTGTACTGAGAATTCTATTTTCGTTTTTGACTTGATATTATTATTGCATTGAACATTCATATATTTCTTTCGTACATATTGTAATTATTGTATCTTTATTTCTTTCAGTTTACCAAACAATACACACTCTGTAAAACTCCTGTATCATTTCTGGTGGAATTATAATCTACAATCTTCACACACAAGTTGTTATTCTTTATAATTTGCCGAGATTGCGATACAGTCCCATGGTTATACTAGCTGAGTCAGGCTCAGCATAGTAAATTGACGATAACCTGTCTTTACATATCCAGACAAGGAACGACAACATAACAACGTTCATACCTTTACACTGACAGTGGACTACATAACTTGTGTGTACTAAGCAGCAACCCAACAACGTTGAGTCAACATGGATCCTAGTCATGTGGAACAACAAGAAGAGATACAGCCACCAGAGGGAAACGTCCCAGATCTAGAACTATTACAAAATCCATCTAATACCACACATTTAGATGAAAATCCCGAGACTAGGCGAGTACGGGATCTCACCAAAAAAGGTAAAGGAGCCTACACAGAAAACGTAACAAGTTCTGTGAGGAATTAAAGGTCCTTTGGTCAGATATAACGACCCAGTTATTGGAAATCACCACACCTCCCAATGAACTTCAGCAAGTCTTAACAGCCCAGGACAATCTTGTAAAAGCCTGTACAAATTATCGTAGGCTCACAGACGAATATCTGGATTTTCTAAAAAGGACCAGAACGTTGGACAGTCAAAAAGACATAGACGCATGTAACCTTACATTGGATCTCCGTCTGTCCAAAGTGGAACTGGCCATGGACTCTTTACACGAGCATCGCCTTGCCCTCACTAAGGCTAAATCAACTAAAACAAGGACCTCAAGGTCAAAAGGTAAGAAAACCTCACGCAGTGGTAGCTCTAACGTGTCAGACATGTCAAGCCTAGCACGGAGAAAGCGTGCCAAGGCAAAGGCTGCCAAGTCTAAAATAGCCTTTGTAGAAAAACATGCCCTTATCCTACAACAGGAAGCAATGTTAGAGGAACAAGCCTGTCCAGACAAATTGAAATGGAACAGGAAGCCACACGTAAAAAGGCAGAAATGGAACAAGAAGTCGCTCAACGTAAGGCTCAAATGCAACAAGAAGCCGCACGAGTAAGCCGGGAAAAGGTCGAGCTTAAAGCCAAATTTAACCTTCTTGAAGCACAGAGAGAAGCTGCAGCCGCAGAAGCCGAGGCTCGTATCCTGGAATACGATGATAGCCAAGCGTTTAGCGATCTCCCTAACGAAAAGGAAGACCCGCTCCAGCGTGTGCAAGATTTTGTCAATAAACTTCCTGTATCAACTGTTGTAAAGGAAGTAACAGGTCCTCAAAAGAAAAAACAAATTCCTGTTAAGATCGAGCTGAGTCACGAAGCACCAGCGTTCGTGCCATCCGTGGCATTGAACTTGCTGTCACAGACATCTGCTGTCTTGCCTTCCGATACTAAGTCACAGGAAGTTACCTTAATCCCAGATCTGGGATTAGTAACCGGCATACAAAAACTAGGCCTTTCAGATGAGAGCCCTACTGAACACCAAAAACAGGGTGTTAAAGAAGCGATCCCTGTCTTACGCACAAAACAAGACTTTATAGAAGAGATCCCCGTTTCACACCAAAAACAAGGCGTAATAGAAGAGATCCCTGTTGCACACCAGCGACAAATCAACCTCACATCGGAGATAACTAGATTCCTCTTACGTAAGGACCTGCTTTTCTCCCGGTTAACAAGCTTTAACGATCGTGCAGAATCCTTCCATACTTGGAAAGCAAGCTTCAAGAACGTGACTGATGAGTTACAAATCTCTGACTCAGAACAGATCGATTTACTGATTAAGTGGATCGGTCCAGAGTCCGCTAAACATGCCATTAGCATAAGAGCGTCAAACGCCAATAATCCTACCATAGGTATACAGAGATTATGGAAGAGGCTTGACGAGCGGTATGGTGCTCCAGAAATGTTGGAAGCCTCTCTCATGAATAAACTTGCCAAATTCCCTACCTTGACGAATAAGGACAACGCACGTCTCTACGAACTGTCTGACATTCTATCAGAAATAGAATATCACAAGGAAAATCCCAAGCTGGGATGTTTGCTAACATATTTTGATTCTTCGTCCGGGATAAATCCTATTGTTGAAAAATTACCGTACGGTCTCCAAGAAAAGTGGACAACGAGGGCTACAAGATACAAGTCCAAATATGAAGTTGCCTTTCCACCTTTCACAGAATTCTCTGCCTTCATCAGGGAAATAAGCAAAACAAAGAGCGATCCTTGATTCATCTTTGGGTCAAAGGCCACACCAAATACAAAGGGTGCTGCGCCAAGGTTTACGTCTTACCCTAAGACTAAAGTTGGGGCTCATAAAACAGCTGTTGAGCAGCAATCTGGAGACGCCAGCAAACAAGGTCTTTGTATTCTACACAATACAAAGCATTCCTTAAATGAATGTCGAGCGTTCCGAGCCAAGTCAATAGAGGAGCGCAAAGGTCTTTTAAAAGAAAACAATGTATGTTACAAGTGTTGTGATTCTACCACACACAGGAGCCGGGAATGCAATGCACGCATAAGTTGTAAAGAATGTGGAAGTAAACAACACACTACCGCACTTCACATCACTAGACCACAGCAACCTGCAAGTTCTCAGTCTAGCTCGCCTAAGCAAGCCTACGGCGGGGAGCCTATAGAATCGGCTGAAACTAAGGCAACATCAGTTAACTCTACCTGTATTGAGATCTGCAAAGATACATATAGCGGGAAATCTTGTGCTAAAATACTTCCTGTGAATGTGTATCACAAAGATAACCAAGACAAAGTTATTCGCATGTACGCCATCATTGATGACCAAAGCAACCGGTCACTAGCATCGCCCGAATTCTTTAATCTTTTCGATGTCAAAGATAAACCGGAGAACTATACTTTATCAACATGCTCCGGCAAAGTAGTCACTTCCGGAAAAAGAGGAAGAGGTTTTGTCATGGAATCAATCAATGGTAATGACAAGTTTGACCTTCTCGTACTGATTGAATGTGATCATATTCCAAATAATAGGGACGAAATACCTACTCCTGAAGTAACAATGCATCACCCTCATTTAAAAGAACTTAGGGGTATCATTCCACCAATAGAAGAAAATTGCCAAATTCTTCTATTAATTGGCAGAGACCTTTTAGAGGCACACCATGTCCTCAACCAACGCATAGGACCACCCAGAACTCCATACGCACAACAATTGAAACTTGGTTGGGTAGTGATAGGAGAAACCTGCATTAACAAGCAGCATGTACCTCTTGAGTTAAATGTCAAAATAACCAACATTTTACCTACAGGACAACCTTCAACCTTTCAACCATGCACAAGCAAGTTTGACATCCGGGAAAACTACACAGACCATGTAACGAAAGATTTACAATCGCCACTCTTTGAAAAAACAAGGGACGATGATAAGCCTGGACATTCATATGAGGACAAAATGTTCATGAAGCAGATGGACAACGAATGTGTGAGAGACTCGGAAGGAAGTTGGGTAGCACCGTTGCCGTTCCGAGTGCCAAGACAGCCATTGCCAAGCAACAGACAACAAGCTCTTCATCGTGCTAATATGTTAGACACCAGTCTGAATAGAAACCCAGTTAAGCGGGAACACTTTCTTACATTTATGAGTAAGATCATAGACAATAATCATGCAGAGCTCGCTCCACCATTGCATGAATAGGAAGAGTGCTGGTATTTGCCATTGTTTGGTGTTTATCATCCGAAGAAACCCGATCAGATAAGAGGTGTGTTTGATTCTTCCGCCAAATGTAACGGAGTTTCACTTAACAGCGTCCTGCTTACAGGTCCAGACTTGACCAATGATCTCTTGGGAGTACTTGGCAGTAACTGCAGACGTTCAACATATGTTTCACTGCTTTGTTGTCAGAAAAGACCACCAAAATTACCTGAGATTTTTATGGCATAAAGACAATGACCTACAGGAGAACCTTGTCGAATACCGCATGAGAGTTCATGTTTTCGGAAATAGTCCGTCACCTGCCGTTGCTACGCTTGGACTCCGAAAAGCAGCTCAATCATCAGAACTAGAGTTTGACAGTCACGTGACTAGCTTTGTGACAAGAGACTTCTATGTCGACGACGGTCTAACGTCATGTCCTACTAAAGAGGAAGCTGTTAAGCTCATGAAGGACACACAGCAAACATTAGCAAAATATGGAAACTTACGACTTCACAAGTTTGCCTCTAATTGTGTGGAAGTTATGTCTGCATTTCATGCCAGTGATTTGGCTTCAAATCTTAAAGATCTAGACTTAGAATGCGACAGTAAACCCCTACAACGTAGTCTTGGTCTCAGCTGGGAGGTAAACACTGATAACTTCTTATTTCAATTATCATCAGAAAACAAACCGATCATTCGGAGAGGAATTTTATCGACGATAAACAGTCTCTACGATCCTCTGGGATTTTTGGCTCCGGTGATTATACAAGGGAAACTCCTATTAAGGAAAATAGTATCAGAAACCGTCGATTGGGACCAACCTCTCACTGATGAGACAGCAGATGAGTGGAAATCTTGGAGAGATACTCTAATTGCTATCGAAACATTGCGCATTCCACGTACCTACGTGCTGTATCTCAGCAAAACCACCACAAAGGAGTTACATGTCTTCTCTGATGCATCAGAAAAAGCCATAGCAGCTGTTGCATATCTACGCACGACCGATAGTAGTGGTGAACCAAACATAGGTTTCATTCTTGGGAAAGCTAAAGTTGCACCAACAAGTGGTCATGCTATTCCACGCCTTGAACTATCTGCTGCAGTATTAGCAGTCGAGATAACACAGACCATCATGGATAATTTGGATTTACATATAGACACCGTAAAATTCTACACAGACAGTAAAGTAGTCCTAGGCTACATCAGTAACGAGACAAGAAGGTTCTTTATCTACGTCGCCAGTAGAGTAGAGGAAATAAGAAAATTTAGCTCTCCAAGTCAATGGAATTATGTACCAACTAACCGTAATCCCGCAGACTCGGGAACAAGGTCCGTACCTGCTCACGAAATTCATAGCAGCGAATGGTTATTAGGACCAAGACAACTTCTTTTCTCAGAACAAAAGAATTCTGAGGACATATATCAGCTAATAGACCCAAAGGAAGATGGAGAAATACGTGCAACTGTTAATGTTGCAAAACATTTGCCACACTTGAGCATAAAGGTATCGGAACTGATAGATTCAACAGATTCTCCAACTGGACATCACTTGTGCGAGCGATAGCCTTTTTGGAACGTTTTTCCCGTTTACACGGGTCAAAACAGACAGCACCAGTGACTTCTCTGGAAGGCTTTTCGAATTCCGAAAATTTCATCTTAATATCTGCTCAGTATGAAGTTCACGGAGATGAAATAGATTGCATTAAACGTCATGTACAAATTCATAAGCGGAGTCCGATAGCTAACCTTAATCCGTTTTTGGACGAACGAGGACTATTACGAGTAGGAGGCCGTATCGCCAAATCTGACTTAAACCTCCGTGAAAAGAAACCATTGATCGTCCCTGGACGCCACCATATAGCGACATTATAAGTTCGACACTACCACAACAAGATAAAACATCAAGGTCGCCATTTCACAGATGGAGCGATTCGATCCGCAGGATTTTGGATCGTAGGAGCAAAACGCTTGATCTCATCTATTATTCACAAATGTGTGACATGCCGCAAACTCAGAGGAAAAACCGAGTATCAAATCATGTCTGATTTGCCATAGGACCGTCTTGAACCTTCACCTCCGTTTACTAACGTTGGAATAGACACCTTTGGACCATGGACAATTGTTTCACGTAAAACACGTGGTGGATACGCCAACTCAAAGCGTTGGGCAATTTTATTCACATGCTTAGTGACAAGAGCTTTTCACATCGAATTAATCGAGGAAATGAGTTCTTCAGCCTTCATAAACGCTGTCAGGAGATTCACCGCTATAAGAGGCCAAGTTAAGATTTTCCGATCTGACCGTGGAACGAACTTTATCGGCGCAATCGACGATTTAAAGATTGACTCAATCAACGTTGAAGATGGACCCTTCAATAACTTTCTGTACAATTCTGGTACAGCTTGGATCTTCAATCCGCCGCATTCGTCCCACATGGGTGGAGCCTGGGAAAGAATGATTGGTATCACTGGGAGAATTCTTGATTCTATGCTTCTTAACGCAGCCGGAAGAAGCCTAACACATGACGTGCTCAACACACTAATGGCAGAAGTTTCAGCAATAGTGAACTCTAGACCTCTGGTACCGGTATCAACAGATCCAGAGAATCCATTAATATTAACTCTGGCTATGTTATTGACGCAGAAAACCGACTACATTTTCACTTCAGACCATCTTGGGGAATTCGACAAACGAGATCTGTCTTGCTGAATGGAGACGAGTACAGGCTCTAGCCAGTGTTTTCTGGTCCCGTTGGAGGAAGGAGTACCTGCCGTTACTACAACAACGACGAAAATTTACTGAAGATCGCCGTGATCTCATCGAAGGAGACGTCATTCTTCTAAAGGACAAAAACATTTGCCGTACTCAATGGCCCGTTGGAATTATAGTGAACTCATTTAAAAGTTCAGACGAACATGTCCGAAAAGCAGAAGTGCGAGTAATCGTTAATGGAGAAGCCACAACCTACACACGCCCTATCGTGGACATTTATTTTTCTCATAGAGAACAAACCTGTGTAATTATATGTATATATTTTGGATTAATATAGTGACATTCATATGTGGAACTATACTTTCTGGAATAGTGATATCAGGTAGATTTCAGACGGGGAGTGTTCTGTATCACATACGCAACTATATTTACTATAAAGTCTATTGGATTGAATTTTCAGACATTCATATTTTCCGGAAATAATCTGGACTTATCCGTATTTTCACTACCGTTTACTTTCTCTTCCTCACCTGTCTATTGCAAATGGATGCCACGACAAATCTGCTCCTGTGGATATTGTGACAAATCACCGTCAAGTATGTTTTAAATCGATTATAAACTGTTAAATATACATTCCGTTACTTCCGTTAACTTGACAAACACTTTTGTTCAACAAATATAAACTGTAATTGTTTATTACTTTGAATTGTACTGAGAATTCTACTTTCGTTTTTGACTTGATATTATTATTGCATTGAACATTCATATATTTCTTTCGTACATATTGTAATTATTGTATCTTTATTTCTTTCAGTTTACCAAACAATACACACTCTGTAAAACTCCTGTATCATTTCTGGTGGAATTATAATCTACAATCTTCACACACAAGTTGTTATTCTTTATAATTTGCCGAGATTGCGATACAGTCCCATGGTTATACTAGCTAAGTCAGGCTCAGCATAAGTCCCATACATGAATGTACAAAATGTATATGGTTGAGAGGTGGGAATCTCATCCGTTTCAAAGTTATCAAACAGGAGGGGGTAGTGTTGGCCAAAGGACGCCACCTATGAATCATATGATTTGCTTACATTGGTATTATATTATATAGTTGCATTATTTGTGAAAATAAAGTAAGAAACTTCCAGCTACTTTAACTGACCCTTCAAAATTGAGAAAAAATACCCCTTCAAAATTGCAGTAATATGTTTACACTTTAAAAGCATCTTACATGCATTATCAACATTTATCACTGATAAAGAAAATTTATACTGTGACCAGGAACATATAGATATTGTTAGATATACGGTTCCCAGCTGTCACATTGTATTGGATTTTGACATTAAAATTTGCCAAAAAGTAATTTGAGTTTACATGTGTATGTGTTAAATATTTTCTGCTTTTTCTTTCTTTTACATATTATCTTTTGGTTTTCAATTCTAGTGTTTATATTCATTTACTGCATAGATGTATTTTGTCACCTGCCTGGATTTTTTTGTAGTTGAGCGCCATGTGAATTCCTAATGAGCACTACTTCCTACAATGTATGTGCAACTTCAAAGCTTTTAGGTGATTCGACGACCATTTAAGGTTTTTCTGGTCATATTTTTTTGTAATCCAGAATTAAAAGTATTAAAAAAGTGTTCAATTAGTTATACATAACATAGTAGCCAGCTAGATAATAACAACGGCACATATTTCACCATTTATTGGGTAGAACACAAATCTAGGGTGCTCGCATAATGCAGCTTAACTGCATAAAAATGTCAGAATATTAGTCTTCGGAGTTCGGACTAGTAGTTAAAAAAGTTTTTGGTGCAGACTGCCATTCATGTTCACCCCCTACACGCTCGCGCCCAAAGCTTGTTCGCACCCTTTTTAATTGGTTTTGTCTTTTAATAACAAATTTGTAATCAAGTTTTGGCAAGTGTACTGCTATACATATTTTGTCCTCATTGTCCCAAAATTAAGTGAGACAATGGTTTTTTTTTTGTGTTGAATAAATCTTAATCGTGGGTCTCATTGGGGTATAAGCGTGAAGCGGGGTTGCTGATTTTTTTGTAAGGGTGACACGTGAAAGTCAGATTATTGTGTCATGAAAACGGGAGATGAGGTCTAGCGGGACCTGGGAAATGACAAAAAATGAGAATTGCTTACGTACATAGTGTAAGCGGGATACGGGAATCTGATAAAACAGTAAGCGGGATCCGGGATCGGAACCCCTCAATGATACCCCCTTAATCATGTTTTGGTAAGTGTATTGTTATATATTTTTTTAATGTTTCAAAAGAAAGCAGCGATAATTTCTGATGTTGATTTTACTTGTGTTTTAGAACAATTATATAATATTTATTTATCTTATACATTTGTGAGCAATGGGGCAAATTTTAAACGTAAATCTTGACCCTAACAAACTCGAGGTCTCCTAGGAGAAAAATCCTTATAAATTTTACAAAAGCACGTGTTAAAGCTAAAATTCTTCACTGGGGCGAAGGTCGAACTCCCCATTGGACAAATAAAACAAACTGTCATAACTGACGAGTGATTTTTACACAGTATAAGCCTTTAATTACTTTAAGATGTTATTCTTACAAAGTAACCAGCACTAACTACTGGTACGGCTATCGAAACGATGCCAAAATCTGTAAATGGTATCAGTCCGTCACTGGTATCCTTGTCCAATATCGGCGGCGAGAAAAAGCGGAAAACTTTTACATCCGGGAACCAGAAATAAATTAACCAAAGTATGAGCTTTTTAAAAAGCTTGTGTTGACCGCAACAGCAATAAATAGTTTTTTAGAATAGGTTTTATTGCTATTCACAGCGCCCAAAGCTGAGCTGAATAATTATATTAAATTTATATACAATGATTATGTGCTACAATGATGTACATCCCATATCAATTTTGTCTTTTCAAATTTCTTAGATCTGTATTTTTTCAATCAATCATAGCAAAAAAGTTGAAATAATATGTTTTTAATCTTAAAACTGAGAAAAATCACAGCTTTACAAAATTGACATCATGGTAAATTTGACACAAAAAAGCATCAAAATATGATAAAAAAAATCTTATATTAACCAAGGATTTGTATAGACTTTGTGTCACTATACAAATCCTTGTACTAACCATGTTAACACATACCTGTAGTTTTTTTTAAGTTAAATTTATTCAGATTGGTCCACTCCATCTTTAGTGTAAGTATGAAAACAAGTTTAATTGTAAAACTGGGATTTTTCTCACGATAATAGCCCAAAAATAGGTAAAAATTGATGAAATATGGAAAAATCATCAAAATTGGGTACTAGTATTTTCAAAGGGCCGTAGCAAAAAAAGAAGTGCACCACCATATGATTTTTTCTTCGCCAATTATATTTTTACAGTCATATAGACCCAAACATAAGGTTAAGAAAAAAAGTTAAAATCTAGAATTTTTTGGTGCCTCAGAGGTGTACATCCTTAAAACAATTGATCAACCAAATTTTCCCCACAAAAGTTGAGAGCGGCCCTTGGTGAGGTGCGTCAGTAATCCCACAGGAACTTTGGGAATGGATCCCCTTTATCTGATGTTTTTCTTTTTAAATGTGTTATTCAATATCTAAACTTATAATATGAGGCATGCAGGTGTTACCTGTGAAAGTGGACCGCAACACGTTTTTTTTTTTTTTTATTGTTTTGTTCATAAATCAGGCTGTTAGTTTTTCTAGTTTGAATTGTTTTACATGCATTTGTCATTTCTGAGCACTTTGCTCATTCATTGTTAAAGGCCCATATCATTATGTCGACGTCATTTGGTCTCTGCTACAAAGATGTCTCATTGGCATGCACATTTTATTATCTATATATATTCTATTCATTAAAGACAAAAAAGAGGTTAACTGTCGGACTATATAAAAACTAGAGAACTGTTCAAGTTTTAAACAGTTGCAGTCCTCAAACTTCGAGAATGTTATTGCCACGGTTTGCTACATTGGAGGTCGAGTTCTGACATTTCCGGCATCCAGATTCAATCGTACTAGAACACACCCGCGAAATCGCGGGCATGTACAGCTTGTGAAGTGTTGTTGGATGATTTTTTGTAAAATATATTATGTATGGGGAATTTCATAAAAGGTATCAAAAGCCCTCTCCCTTTTTTCCAAAGTCCGATATTTGTTTCCTTTCTGTTAAATTAAATTATTTTCCTGTTTCTGGCCTTAGACCACAATTATTCTTCTCCTTTGCTACAATGCATCTTTTGGTAAAAGTCAAATTAAATTAAAAAAATTGCACCGCTTCAAACATGAAATAAATGTAACTGCTTATATATAGACCATTATTAGTCTAATAAAATATGCTTCTAGGACAATCCATCAGTGTTGTTTTCTTTTGAGAGCCTTATTAACATGCCAATGGTAGGATATGAATCTTGTATAAATGACTAAAACCGTCTAAGGCTAATTTGAGGGAGTGTCGGAGGGGTTCTGATCCAGAAATCCCGGGATTAAAAACATGTAATCCCGAGATGCAGAATTAAAAGAAATTCATATCCCGAAATCCCGAAATCGAAAAATATATTCCCGGATCAATCCTCAAATCCCGAACTTAAAAACACCCGATCCCGACGTCCCGAAAAAGGTCACGGTCCTGCCTCCCTCGAGCTCTCATCTCTACCCTACTTTCATTTTTGCCAAATCACTATTACTTTTGCTTCCAACAATAAATTGTTATGCCCATTTATGGGCTTTATGTTTTATAGTCTGTGCATCCGTGGGTTTCTTCGTTCGTTCGTCCGTCCTTCTGTCCCGCCGGCTTCAGGTTAAATATTTTGGTCGAGGTAGTTTTTGATGAAGTTGAAGTCCAATCAACTCGAAACTTAGAAAATATAGTGCCGATGTTGCATCCGTGTACTATGGACACATTTTTGTTTCCACATGTTTTACTTATTTTCATATATATGCAACT
The DNA here is from genome assembly GCA_037788925.1 of Mytilus galloprovincialis. Lineage (NCBI taxonomy): Eukaryota > Metazoa > Mollusca > Bivalvia > Mytilida > Mytilidae > Mytilus > Mytilus galloprovincialis. Next base: position 68,283,897 of record CM075338.1, on the reverse strand, counting down.
GGCGTGGCCCCTTAAATAGCAAACATTTAAAAGAAAACAGTAGACAGAATACAGAGAGTCTCTATATATTAAAGTAGTATAATCGTAGTTTATATGTAGATAAACTCGAAAAATAATTGTCCACTCTAAGGAGGTATAATAGTTGTGGTTCTCGCGATCTAAACACCATGATATGGAAAACACTCTGATTGGCTTATTTATTTTTCATTTTTGTTATCTATCATACGATTGGTTGTACTTGTACATGTTTCAAACCTGAATAATCATAAGAATGGATGACAAATGCGACTATGCATGTTACCTATAGAACACAGAGGCATGATGATTAATTTATCGTGGAGGAATAGAAGCGACACACAAAATGAGGTCTTCTCGTTTAATAGTGTAGATACCGTATACCACCCTCCACATGCTCCATGTAACTTGAGATTACTATAATTATAGATTATCGTTGATCATCTCAACGAGATTGATTTTATCGCTTGAGCTGGGGCGACGAAAGCGAGAAAAGCAAGCGAGTTGCTCAGATGACCAATGCTAATCTGTTTATCGCTATTTTTTTTGCATGAACCCCCTGAGGGGTTCATGCTTATATATTGGCGAGTTTTGGATGTGTCTATGGGCCACTCGATATCTCTCGGCCGGAAGTGAGAATAAAATTCTCGGAACGTCTCTAAAGTTTTCTGTCATTTATACAGGTCTTAACAGGTTGTTATCTACGTCTTTGATATGGTCCCTTACATCCCAGTTCCTTTGTTCTAACAGAGGTGATCTGAGCCGGATCACCCTACCAGATCACCCTAGTTTGAGTTTCTTTGTTATGCATGCTTTCCTTTGTTCTGTAACATTTTGGCGGGAATGTCAAATCCACTATAAAACTTATAATTAAATATACAATTATACGGAAAAGACTATCTATCAAAATTCACGTAGAAAAAATCCAGTGTATATGCTGGGATTCGAACTCAAGACCTTTAGCATATCACGCCACAACACAACCACTACACCAGGACGACTGGATACGAACTATCAGGAATTTAACATACTTAAAGGAAGCAAGATGATTTTTATAAGTGGGGCGAGTTGGCAGACCTTTATTCAGTGGGGTTTAAACTCTTTTCGTTAATAAGTGAATTGTCAGTGATTGTTCAGTTTGATTTTACACTTTTTCAACAGTTGGGAGAGTCGGTAAACAAGAGTGTGGAGATTTTTTTCATAAAGTGGCGATATAGGTTGGGCCGATTGGCCAGTGGGGCGAGTTGTCATTGTTTGATATCTACTCATCGTGTTTGGGGGGTCAAAAAGGGTATAAATCATATAGTTATGTATAAAGTATATTATAAAGGTTGTGTGGTGTTCTAAATTAAATTTTATGAATTGTAAATGGTTTTTCGTCTAATCTAAAACAGCTGGGATGTAAAATAGTTATCCCACTCGGACTTGGTGTGTCAGTGTTAGATCACCCTCTGGCCTCCGGCCATCGGGATGATCTTACACTGACACACCGCGTCATCGTGGGATAACTATTAATTGATAGCCCTTGACGACGCAATTATATTTGTTTTAAAACGACCACTGTACACTCTGTGTATCTGGGTCAATTATAACGTGGTATTGTCTGTTGTCTCGATAACGTGTAAACTAATAATGTTTGAAGATTTAACCACGGGATACTGTGTATTTCATCATAGACTTACGGGAGAGAACATCCTGGTTAAAATATTAATATTAGATCGGAAAACAGAAAGATAATATTCTAATCAAAAGTATTTAATTCAAGAGGAATCATAGAAATATATACAAAATATATACTGTATTTATGTTTCTGAAGAAACTAACAATGATTGAAATCAGAATATTTTCAGAGTTGCAATTAAAAAATAAGTATTTTATAGGACAAGATACTCTGCTTTCATTGGTATTTTTAAATATTCATTTGTAAACGAAACATTAAAATTAAATCTAAATAAATTCTTGCATCATACAAAAAAATGTTTATAAACAATAATCATTAAAATTCTACTTTAATTATTTCATACCATTTTAGTATTTAGGTTTTATGAGTATTTACTATTTATTTATTTTTGTATTGTAATATATCCATCAAACGGAAAGTAAGATAGATTTATTAGAATTAATATTTAAATTTTAAACGGTCGTGAATAAAAATACTTTCAAGAGTGTTTTCAATTCATAAAGCATGTTTTAAACTCACAACAACCGTAAAAATAATTTACAATAATCACAACAAAATTTAATTACAACCATAATGTTGATTATTTTATACTGTTTTAGTATGAATTTAGAAGTCTTTGCTTATATTTTGTATAGTAATATATTCACATAATGGAATGTTAGAATTTGAAAATAGATTCATTCCATAAATAAAATGTCCATCCGTAAATACTTGACGTACACGGGTCGTTCGTGTTTATGGATATTATATATATTAAAAATTACTAACAGGAACGTTAGTTTATTATAAAATTTTAATTCAATTTTTGTTTGTTTGTTTTAATAATTTAACCTTATAGCATCTACATATTTGTACTACGGTACGGTTTTGAAAATTGTATTCATTGTGTTGACCAACTATCCTACACGTTATGATTCATTCACATTATAGATCACATTAATTGATTTCAAAAGCACACTATCGGTTTGCGTTCTCAAAAACTCCAGATAAAATGTCTGGTCAATGAATTCGGAGTCAAAACAGTTAATGAAGGCCGTTTGACATTCAAATTCAACTATTAGATTAAGATATGTGCTGACGCAAATGCATATTCTTTTCCTGAGTATCAGTGAGATGCTTTCTATTTACTATTTCGTGCGCTAAAATCGTGAAAGCTTATTTTCGTTTTTGTTATCTAAATTCAAGACACGGCAGAAAGAGCTTTACATGTGACTTTCATCATTACTAACGGTATTCTGACCTCAAGATGTTTCTTTTTTGTTTCTTTTTTGAGTCACTGTTCTATTATAAACTTTGAGCTTTTTGAAAAGCTAAGGATTGTCTACCCAAGGAATAGATTCCGTAACTTTGTATTTTCTTTAGCCTTTTAACTTTTTTCATTTGAGCGTCACTGATGCTTTTTTGTAGACTGAACTCGTGTCTGGCGTACATCATTTTAATTCTGGTATCTTTTTATATCTACATACCTTTTAATATAAATTGGTTATTTTAAAAGTGTGTACAGGTATTCATAAACTTCTGAATTAAGAAATTCTTCGGCAAAACTAAGTTTCCCTGTAGAATGTTTGAATTGATTTAAGTAAAATCAGGAAATCCTTAAAATTTGAGATGTTTTATGAGACCAAAATAAGTCTCTTCATAAGACATTGTAAGAGGTCCCAATCAATTGCATGCCACAGGTTTCACCGCATACAACATCTACCATGAGTAAAGACAGCTTCAAATACGAGTTGAGCATGATAAAGGCATTCATGTAGGAAACAAAATATAAAGATTTGATAGATAAAATAAATGCATCCAGAATTCCAGATTATAAAGCAAACTGAGTGCAAAAAATTTATTTTGCGATAGGTTTGTGCAATTTGCATAAGTCATCCGGTTAGTAGAAATTAGGATTTGCCAAAGGGTTATAATCGGGAAAAATATGTACATTACCAAGTAATAAATATGATAGTCGAGCTTTAAAATAGCTATTCAAATAGAAGCTGTTAATATTTACTTTCAACTGGCTTCTTCTATTCACAGTCAATTATTTTAATTCAAAAGCAAACACAATTTCAGCAACAATCTTTTGGTGACCCGGCAATCAGCAGTCTTAGGTTCATGTCATGATTGCTTTTCTTTTTTTTAAAGAAAGCAACTTGTTTTACCTACATTTATGACCACGTTGTCAATTTCATGTCAATTTCATGTCAATTTCATTAGCAACGCCACGTGCCTCCTTAGCGAAAATTTTCCATCTCGTTATTTGCAACTTAAATGTTGATTTTACGGTCTATGACACTTTTAGCTGTTATCTGAATTTATCGGAGCTAGTTGAAAAATAATTAGAAACACAAAGAGTAACTATAATTCATGAGCATGTACATGTTCTTATTAACAAACTCAATGGCGATTCGTTTACCAGGCGATCGATACAGGTGCACGTTTGCCTCTTGTTATGCCAATGAAATAACATTGGTGTGACAAAAAGACTCATCGGTGATGCTTTGTGGCACCGTTAAAGTCCACAATTCCTCTAAAGTCCACAACACCGCTAAAGTCCACAAAAATTTTCCTCTAAAGTCCACAACGCCGTTAAAGTCCACAAACTTTCCGCTAAAGTCAACAAAATGACCTCCGCTAAAGTCCACAAGAAAACACCGTTAAAGTCCACAATAACAAGTTCCGCTAAAGTCCACAAAAAAGCACCGTTAAAGTCCAAACAATTTTTAGGCAGTTAAGCTGCCTTATGCGAGCACCCTAGATTTATGTTCTATCCAATAAATGCTGAAATATGTGCCATTGTTATTATCTAGCTGGATGTTATGTTATTCATAACTAATTGGACAGTTTTTTCATACTTTTAATTCTTGATTACAAAAAATATGATCAGAAAAACCTTAAATGATCGTCGATTTATCCAAAAGTTTTGAAGTTGCACATAGGAAGTAGGGCACATTAGGAATCTTTATGTAGTTTATTATCCCCTGAGATTTTGGCTAAGCTGTCAAAGAACAAATGTATGAAATGTTTAATCGCCGAAAATTTCTAAAGACAAGTAGTTTAGATTTCCCAAATGGAAAACGTCGTAGGAATATTGTTTGTCGTCAATACGTAGTCAACTACGTCAGTAGTCTTAAAATAAGTTCCACTGTCATGCTGTTGGCGGCAATTTTAAATTATAAGACGAAATTTTTGTATCTTTTCAATTTGAAGACAGGGGTTCAATTAGCGGTTGTCCGAGGTCTGCGAACTTCCACTTTTGCAGTCGGACGTTCGACTTGGTTACTAGCTACGCTCGACATGCACGACTTGAGAGGAAATAAAAAAATAACTTTGCAAACCTTTTTACTAAAGTCTCCTAATAAACGATCTCAAAACTTGTTTTAAGCATTATTATTCATGAGAGCAATGTTCATTTTGTTCAACCGTTAGTTTTATACAGAAAATCGCCGTCAAATAATGTGTAAATTCGAGTAAAATCGTATCTGACAAAAACAACATTGAAAACAAAATGGCTGACATGAGAAGAAAATTCTAATATCGTATCCGATTCCAGAAGCGGATATGGGTAATTCCGGGTTTTGGCGATCTTTGAACTTTTAAAAAAAATCAGACAGATGACAAAATACATCTTTGCAAGGTAAATAAATATAAACACTAGAATTGAAAACCAAAAGATATATGTAAAAGAATGAAAAAACAGAATATATTTTGTTCTGAAAATGTGAGAAACGTACAATTAAATACAATGATGATGAAGTAGAGCAGAATATAATGGTGCAACAATGCCAGCGTTCTGAAGATCCATAGGTATCCATAGGAAACTCAAAATTCCCAAAATGACAGCTGGGAACAGTATATCTAACAATATATATGGTCTTGATGACAGTATAAATTTTCTTTATCAGTAATAAATGTTGGTAAAGCAAGTTAGATGCTTTTAAAGTGTAAACATATTACTAAATGGGCATTTTTTTCCCTCAATTTTGATGGGTCAGTTAAAATAGCTGGAAGTTTCTTATTTTACACATATAGTGCAACTAGATTATATGATACCTGAATGTGTATGTGGAGTCCTTTGGGGCACTCTACCTCCTCCTGTTTGATAACTTTGAAACGGATGAGATCCCCACCTCTCAACCATATACATTCACCATGTATGGGACTATATAACTAATCAAATGAAATATCGGTGAAGTCCCTAGGGTCACCCACCACCTCCTGCTTCAGAACTTGGAAACAGTCGAGATCCTCGCCCCTCAACCATAGTGTTATAAATGGGTATTGATAATAATCTTAAAGAAACAACACATTTTATATTTCTAAATTTTATTGGGATCAATATCTGAAAACCTGAAAAATAACGGTCTTAGATGATTTTCATGCACTAAGACAACTTTGGCAAACTCAATTTGGGGAGATCAAATTGCATATTTTTATAATTAGTACCAATTTTATCAGATAACATAACATTTAACATAACGTCTATCAACTTATCAAGTTTACATAGCGGTAAAATTCAACTGTCAGTGAACAGGCACTTCGATCACGATTTTCACGGGTCTACATTAAATTCACACTTTCAGGGGATAATGGGTTTATAAAACATGTTTGTCGTTACCTATTCATTCAGTCTCAGTGTTATTTGACACATCTTTTGGGTAGCTTTCCCTTAAATTCCATCGTGGCGAGTGCTTGTTTACGTATATTGGAAGTTGCCATTCCAACGAATGGTCACTTCCGGGTAACGGTACTTCTTTATAAAGTTATAATAATACATAAAAGTATTATTAAGATATGATTAAATTACTTGCTGGCCTTCCTTTTACTGTGTAGGATATTTAATAATAGGAAATAATTACGTTAAGTACGTTTTTGTGTAGCGCCGTTAAGGAACTATTTTGTGATTTCAATGACGTCATATAGTAGCGTAGGTGATAAGGCTACGAGTATGGAATTTTAAGGTTTATATTTATTATGTCACTTATTTATTGGAATTAAAGGCAAACTTTCGCGATTTTATGTATTTATAACGACATTTCGGTACATGAGCCAGAGTTTTCGTTAGTATTTCAAAGTTATAGTAGATTTTCAGTTCTGTGAGTCGCGGATGTATTTCACCGTCAAGTATAAATACGGCGTCGCACTAGCACTTTGGCATATCGTATCTGGCTATCAAGCAGAGCAGTACAATAAACCAAACAAACCCTTAAAGTCAAGCAAGCTATTTAGGTACAGGATGCATTTCGATATACAGCTATTTCACCTTAAGCTATGCGATAGCATTTCAAGCCTTTATTTATCTTTTTACATCTTTTGGAATATTTAACTAAAAGCTCACATAAGGACGTCAAGGAACCAAATATCGCTTTTATAAATATTCCCGCTTAAGCAGGTCTTCAACAGGAAGTGGCTTCATATTAATACAAGATGAGGAACCAGTTCAATGTTTACAATTTCTCATAGCAGTTTTTGGCAAATTACACAAATTATTAAAGATGTAAAGATACGATGTCCCACCACGTTGACAACTTTCTTATATCGTAGTAGAATGAAATACGTATATTTCATTCTCTCATTATTGTATTGATAGGATAAAGTCTTGTAAATCTGTATTTATAAGTTATATCTGGGGTTCGGAAGGCCAGCATCTTACTATTACAATTTATGGTTATACTATGTTATTGCTGATATTTGCATGCGTTATTTATTGAGATATACATGCCTACTGGACAAGAATAAAAGTCACTCTTTTACGCTGGATTCTTCATTTATATATGATTATGCTGGAGTCAACAAACTACACTCAAAACAAGACAAAGTAACGGAACACTATCAATAAGCAATCATACGGAATTAAAAGTACACTCGACCCCTACTCGCCCGCCTGTAACAAACTGGTGTCAGAAGTGGGATGTCACAGTCCAAAGTGGCATCCAGGATGCGAACCTCACATTTATTTTTAAATTCAACGATCTACTAGTATATCAATATAATATGTCAACGTCTACGATAAAGATGGATCTTAACGTGGTGGAAATTTAATTTTATTACAATAATTATTGTACGTTATATATATATATAGGTTAAAATCAGTCTAAGTCTCAACATGGCCGAGTCGCCAGATCTGGAAATCAGATTTAGATCGGAAGAGAGAGAAAAAGAAGCAAGGCATGAGAGGAATACCGAATTTGCGGACGCAAATGAAACTTTAGAAGAACACAGAGCAAATGTATATGCACATGGGGAGGGAGACGTAAATAGAGAATATGGCATGTCTGGACAAAGAGGACAAAGGGGGATAAATACTGACGGATTCCGATACAACAACCCACACACAGTCTCTATTAGACCAGAACCATATGATGGAGGAGAGGATTGGGAGGAATATATTTCACACTTTGAGGTGTGTGCCGAACTTGGGAGATGGCGGGACGCAGACAAAGTATTAGCGCTAGCGGCAGCATTAAGGGGACCAGCAAGGACATTTTACATTAGTTTAGAACAGACTGAAAAACGGGATTACGGTATTTTGACTCAGAGATTAGGATTACGATTTGGGAGTACAAGACAACAAAACAGATGGCTTTCTCGTCTTGAAATGAGAAAAAGGAACCCAGGAGAAGCAATAGCGGCGTTGGCGGACGATCTGCGCCAGATGGCTCAGAGAGCTTACATTGATCTTGATGCAAGGGCTCAGGAAGTATTGGCACTTAACCAGCTGTACAAAAGCGTTACACCTGAAGTAAAATATCAATGCACTAACCAGGGATGTAGAACTGTTGCAGGAGCTGTAGAGGTAATAGAAAGATATGAAGCTATAATAGGAGATGGCTCAGAAAAGAAGAAAGGCAGTGTCAGAATGACAACAGATACACATTTAGGAGAAGCATCTAATTTTTCACAGGAACCTTCGGAAAACCAATTTCACGATAGCATTAATGGACTAACAAGGAGGATTTCACAGCTTGAAGGAACAAAACAGAATTATAGCAACTCTTGGCAAAATAATAGTAACAGAAGGCCTCAATGGGGAAATACAAATAACAGGCAAGCTAAATGCTTCATTTGTGAAAGCACAAGTCACTTATGTAGATATTGTCCATTTTATCTCCGATACAAACAGGAAAATGCAAGACATGACAATACTGGAGGACAGCAAGGCTCCAAGGACCAGGATAACAGAAACTCACAAAGTATCAACCAGGGAAACTTCAGTTCCCCGTTGGCTCGTTAGACCGGGAACCAGTGGGAAATTTACGGTCACAGGAATTAAGTCACAATATTAGGATAGGACAAATGGGAAATACATGTGGTATTTGGGATAACGGATTTTATACAAAAGGATACCTACAAAACTTACCTTTGACAATATTAATAGACAATGGATCAACCTCCTCTATATTAAATTATAAAATTTACAGACAGTTAGCTGATGTACTGAAAAACGCAATACTAGAACCAAGCACATATAAACTTTTTGATGTAAATGGCAATCCTTTATGCTCATACGGGACACTTAAACAAAAACTCACTTTAGGGACAGCGGATTTTAACACAGAATTTCTGGTCTGTGATATCAAACAAGATGCGATCTTGGGGCAGGATTTTCTATTGGATCATATAGACAAAATTGATTATAAGAGACAGATATTATCTACAAAGGATACAGATATACGTTGCTGGATAGGAGGAGAAGCAAATGCAATATGTAGAGTCATTGTAAAGGAGACAGTCACTTTGCCGGGAAAATCTAAAATGCTCATTCCAGTAATAATAGAAATGCAGAACACTTAGGACCACTGGGATACGTTGATAAAACTCAGAAAAAGGAAACAGAACATAACATTACTAGGGGAATTTTAGATCCACACCAGGAAGACATTAGGGTACAATTAATTAACTTTCGGGAAGAACCAATTACTGTACATGCTAAGGAACAGATAGGTGTATGTGAGTCGTACTACGAAATGCCAGAGGTAGGAGTATGCAATTACATTGGAACAGAAGGGACCAGTTCAGACAAGCTACCATCACATATTGAGGACCTATTTAACAGAAGTATTGTACATTTACAGAAAAAAGAAAAGCAATACCTGAAGGAACTTCTTCAGTCATACTCAGACGTTTTTGCAAAATCAGCGGATGATTTAGGGAGGACTAATAGAGTACAACATAGGATAAATACAGGAACTGCACATCCGATAAGACAAACACATAGGAGGCTTCCATAATGAAAAAGGGAATATGCTCAAAACTCACACTTAAATGGAAAGGACCATTTATAATTGACAAAAGAATAGAAAATGTTACTTACCGAGTAAAGAGAAGCTTGATGCAGCCGTCGACTGTATATCATGTGGATCGTTTAGCACTGTATCAAGGGAGGAATGTACCATCGTGGGCAAGCAGATTTCGAAGAATGATGGATTTAGAGGAAGCAAATAACGACCAGCAATTGGATAAGCCAGTTGGCTAAATGTTGGAGGAATATTAAAGGTCCTCAGCATTCTGTACCTGTTCATACTTTTATTTTTGGATATACTGCAGTATATATTTTTATGACAGATCTGTCGGAGAGCGATTTGGGGGTGGTCCGGCCAACCACTAGTCAAATCATTGAGATATAGGATAGGGATCCTGACTGACTAAGGAGGAGCCTAGTAGTCGAGTTTATTTTGGGATATGAACAGTTATAGATATTTTTGGAGTTACGTTGGTGTTATTTGCATGGTTTGATTTGAGTTTACTTGCCTACGGATGCTGGCCTTCCATGAACACAATTATAGAACGGGACGGGGGGAGGATTTTAACTTATTGTATAAACAATACAGGGAATTAATGGTAGTATTCCTTGTATTTCAGAATGAGTTCAGTGGTATCAACAAAATGCTGGTTATGCCCGGAAACCTATGAAAAGAAAAAGGACCTGAAGAGCCATGCCATCTCCGAGCATTCGGTGTGCAGAGTTGTTTGTCCATGGTGTGTAGATAGTGAGAGGACGTTTGGCAGGATGTCGGAGCTCACCAAGCACAGTAAGAGAAAACACAATGATCTCACCATAGACCTCCTGGAGGGTGATTTCTTTACAGAGCCAAATGGATTTTGGTTAGCCAAGCGGCCAGATGATTATGTTAGAATTATAAAGCCTTCAGAATGGACGAGCACCATTGCCATCAGGACCAGGGCAGCACTGTTGGGATGGGTGGAAGCCACCAAGAAGGAGGGATCAGACAAACATAAGAAGTCATGGGAAGAAGGATGGAAGAAAGCACTGGGTCATTCTGTTACAAGTGAGCAGCCCACCAGCTCCCGGAAACGGAAATACAGTCCATCCAGACCTCTAGTGGACCTCCCTGAACTAGCAGTAGCCAGGATTGACCTATCATCTAAGGGGAACATAGGCTTTCTTAGAATGAAGGAGTCGTCAGCAGAAATATGGTTCAAGGTGGAAATGGTTCATTGGGTCATGGAGGACTCCAGGGCAAAGGACAATTTGGTTAGGAGAATGGGAATTGCAAAGACAGACCATGAGCCACCACAAAGTTTTGGAACAGAACTTAAGTTGTCTGAATCAAAGCACACCTTGAATCAGGTAACCAAGGCGTTGGGAATTGGTGAGAGACATGTCAGGAAGCTCTTTAGGGGAAAGGTGACATTTGAGGCTAAGTCCCGGAAGAAGGCAGAGGAAACAACCAGGGAAGAAACTAGTAAATCCGATATTGGAGAAGAGCCAGAATATGAGATAATGGACTCAATTGGAGAGGTAGACGACCTAGAAATTATCACAGAAGAAAAGGAACAACCAGAAAAAGCTAAGACCATCACAACCAACCAGGAACAACCAGAAAAAGCTAAGACCATCTCAACAACCCAGGAACCATCAGAAAAAGTTGCAGATGTCCTACCAACAGCAGAAAAGAAAAAACCAAGCAAGCCAGTACCAATTCAAGACAGCCCTCTTAAGAAACTAGACAACAAAGAGAATGATACATATTTACCAATGCTGAGTGAGGACGAGGAGGAAGAGGAGGAGGAAGACAAGGCAACATCAGAGAGGTCAGATAAACGAATCATAATGGTGAGCCATAAGGAAGTGTTTGATATTGACACTGACGAAGAAGAAACTACCAATATATCACTTAGGGAGAGGGCGGAGAAGCTATTAAAGGCAGGAGGGATGCCCCTATTTCCACCAGGGAGGAGACAATGGGCCGGAGAAAGGATGCAGGTGTCGAGTAAACCAACACCAATGTTCTGGCCGCCCAAGGAATGGAGGAAATTGACAGCGGATCAGAAGCTGACAGCTTGGAGGTTCGCTGCCATGACCTTGGCAAGGGAGCATGGAGTCGACACGGTCAAGGAAGAGAGAGACGTACTTGACAAGTATGCCATGCTTGCCTTGCCAGGTACTGCGTTACCTAATCAACCTGGAGAAGACTTGATTATAAAGGCTCGTTTGGCCAATTACCACTTGTTGAAGGATATCTGTCTTGGTAAACTAGAAGGAATTGAAGCTTTGGAATTAATAGATATGCTGGAAGCCGCAACCCGATCAAAACCACAAAATGACTTAGTTAAATTATTATGTAATGTACCTCTGAGATTGTCAGAAGATGTTAAGAAGGATAAATCGCATTAACTGTATACACTTTTTTTTTACTATCTAAGATGACAACGACCATCACCAAGAAGAACCGATCAAGAGAGACTTAGAACTGTCAAATTTTATTGTTATTGTTCTTTTGTGTTTTAATGCTTTTAGTTCATTGCATATATTTTATCATGTGTACAATACAAAAGAGAATTCGGGAGAATTCTTTTTTTATTGGGTGGGGAAAGTGTTATAAATGGGTATTGATAATAATCTTAAAGAAACAACACATTTTATATTTCTAAATTTTATTGGGATCAATATCTGAAAACCTGAAAAATAACGGTCTTAGATGATTTTCATGCACTAAGACAACTTTGGCAAACTCAATTTGGGGAGATCAAATTGCATATTTTTATAATTAGTACCAATTTTATCAGATAACATAACATTTAACATAACGTCTATCAACTTATCAAGTTTACATAGCGGTAAAATTCAACTGTCAGTGAACAGGCACTTCGATCACGATTTTCACGGGTCTACATTAAATTCACACTTTCAGGGGATAATGGGTTTATAAAACATGTTTGTCGTTACCTATTCATTCAGTCTCAGTGTTATTTGACACATCTTTTGGGTAGCTTTCCCTTAAATTCCATCGTGGCGAGTGCTTGTTTACGTATATTGGAAGTTGCCATTCCAACGAATGGTCACTTCCGGGTAACGGTACTTCTTTATAAAGTTATAATAATACATAAAAGTATTATTAAGATATGATTAAATTACTTGCTGGCCTTCCTTTTACTGTGTAGGATATTTAATAATAGGAAATAATTACGTTAAGTACGTTTTTGTGTAGCGCCGTTAAGGAACTATTTTGTGATTTCAATGACGTCATATAGTAGCGTAGGTGATAAGGCTACGAGTATGGAATTTTAAGGTTTATATTTATTATGTCACTTATTTATTGGAATTAAAGGCAAACTTTCGCGATTTTATGTATTTATAACGACATTTCGGTACATGAGCCAGAGTTTTCGTTAGTATTTCAAAGTTATAGTAGATTTTCAGTTCTGTGAGTCGCGGATGTATTTCACCGTCAAGTATAAATACGGCGTCGCACTAGCACTTTGGCATATCGTATCTGGCTATCAAGCAGAGCAGTACAATAAACCAAACAAACCCTTAAAGTCAAGCAAGCTATTTAGGTACAGGATGCATTTCGATATACAGCTATTTCACCTTAAGCTATGCGATAGCATTTCAAGCCTTTATTTATCTTTTTACATCTTTTGGAATATTTAACTAAAAGCTCACATAAGGACGTCAAGGAACCAAATATCGCTTTTATAAATATTCCCGCTTAAGCAGGTCTTCAACAGGAAGTGGCTTCATATTAATACAAGATGAGGAACCAGTTCAATGTTTACAATTTCTCATAGCAGTTTTTGGCAAATTACACAAATTATTAAAGATGTAAAGATACGATGTCCCACCACGTTGACAACTTTCTTATATCGTAGTAGAATGAAATACGTATATTTCATTCTCTCATTATTGTATTGATAGGATAAAGTCTTGTAAATCTGTATTTATAAGTTATATCTGGGGTTCGGAAGGCCAGCATCTTACTATTACAATTTATGGTTATACTATGTTATTGCTGATATTTGCATGCGTTATTTATTGAGATATACATGCCTACTGGACAAGAATAAAAGTCACTCTTTTACGCTGGATTCTTCATTTATATATGATTATGCTGGAGTCAACAAACTACACTCAAAACAAGACAAAGTAACGGAACACTATCAATAAGCAATCATACGGAATTAAAAGTACACTCGACCCCTACTCGCCCGCCTGTAACAATATTTATTCATGTATGGGACAATATAACCAATCAAATGAAATACAGGGGGAGTCCCTGGGGTCACCCCACCACTCCTGTTTGGGAACTTTGAAACAGTCGAGATCCCCACCCCTAAACCATATATATTCATGTATGGGACAATATAATAAATCAAATGAAATATAGGGGAGTCCCTGTGGGTCATCCCACCCCTCCTGTTTGAGAACTTGGAAACGGTCGAGATCCCCACCCCTAAACCATATATATTCATGTATGGGACAATATAACAAATCATATGAAATATAGGTGGAGTTCGTGGGGCCACTCTACCCCTTCCTGTTTGAGAATTTGAAAACGGTTGAGATCCCCTCCATAAACCTTATATATGCATGTATTGGACAATATAACAAATCAAATGAATTATAGGGGGAGTCCCTATGGTCACTGCAACCTCATGTTTGAGAACTTGGAAACAGTCGAGATTCTCACCACGTAACCATATATAATCATGTATGGGACTAAATAACAAATCAAATAAAATATAGGGGAAGTCCCTGCGGTCATCCCACCCCTCCTGTTGTTTAAGAACTTGGAAACAGTCGAGATCCTACCCTTAAATTAAACCATATATTTTCATGTATGGGACAAAAGAACAAATCAAATGAAATATAGGGAGAGTCCTAAGGGTCACCCTACCCAATCCTGTTTGATAACTTGGAAACAGATGAGATCCCCACCCCTCAACCATATATATTCATGTATTGGACAATATAACAAATCAAATGAAATATAGGGGAAGTCACTGGGGTCCCCCACCCCTAAACCATATATATTCATGTATGGGACAATATAAAAAATCAAATGAAAAATAGGGGTAGTCCCTAGGGTCACTCACACCCTCTTGTGTGTGTTTTGAGAACTTGTAAAAGATTGAGATACCAACTCCTAAACCATATTCATTCCTGTTTGTCATTTCAAAAATATTGAATGACATACAAGGTCAATCTCATAGGCGTCACATATGCATATCACTTTGCTAGACCTAACACCTGTCATTTTATTCCAAACTTAGACATCATGGACTTGGGTTGAAGGTGGGAGTCATTTACATTTACTATGGACAGGTCAGTCAGACCTCACTATTGATCCCTGTAGTAGTAAACATTTGTCTGATTTGTGTCTCATAACTTTTGTACTGTAGAACACAAACCCAGTTTTCTTTCCAGGGAAGCAAGTCCATTCATACTTTTACAAGCTCGTACTAAAGTTAACTTGAAATACTAACAGTCAACTAATACGAAAAATTACGATCAACTAGAAGAACTGCAATCATTGCGAATTTGTACCACTGCTGACTCGAGACTCATGACCATGAAAAAAAAATATACTTGATATATACGTTGCTATTGAAAACCTTGATAAAATATGAATTATTTGCCTTAATGATTAATTCATTAAATGAACATAAATGTACAATTATATATGAATGTTTAATGTTTGTTCTTTTAAATCTCTAAAAAAAAATTGAAGCAACATTGCCACAGTTTTCATAATTATGTTTGCCTTGGTTTTTGGTTAACTGCCTACAGTGCTTACAGCGCTTTGATTTTATTTTATTATCAAAAGATAAATTTTCTGTTTTTTTTTACACCCGATATTATAGATCTAATTAAAAGCATAAACTTTTGTTCTTAGAAAGTATATCTTGTCAATATAAATTATATTTTGATGAATGCAAAGATTATAATTTAGTATTTGCTTTATTACCATAAATTTGTTCTTGATGTTGCGATTTTCTATCAATAAAACAGGCAACATTCCTGAAAAGTTATCTAGCTATTATACTCTTTTTATTCTTTAGTTTATATTTGTTCATTCACAAGAAACTCCAACATAGCGTTCTCTTTATGTATATGCTGGAGACATAATTTGGAGCCTATATTTGACATTTATATTTCCTCTTCAAATACCTATAAAACATAAGTAAGATTTCCATTCAGTGTCTGTTAGGCTCCACAGCAGCCAAAACGGTCCGTAAATCTCAAAAATAGACTTTGAACCATCATGTTCTTGTTTGAAATCAAAATATAAATAAAGAATACCACACATTCATGCATTTCGTGGTGCTCAGCAGATTTCCGTCATATTGGTTTGCATGTGTGTTCGGTTTTCAAGAAGGAAAATGAATTTGTTTCAGAATGAAAGATGAATTGAATAAATTATACGCGGATGTGGTTCTGTATATTGTGAATTATCAATGATGAGTACAATTATAATATAAATGTATTTCAACAATGCTACATGTACATGTATATATGTTCCAGACAATATGAGTATTTGAACCGTACGCGTACGGTCAGGACCATAAGAATAAGAATAAGAATAAGAATAAGAATTTTATTAGTCTAAAATCCAAACAATAGGATTGTTACTAAAATATAAAACAAAAACAAACAAACCGACAGTGGCATATTAATTACAAAACGATAGTCATTAAACACTACAAACATGTAGCATTGAAAGAAAAACAAAAACATAGATTATTAGTATTAATTATAATACTATTTTTGACAGCATGCCTCCTCTTTAAAATTATCAATTAAAATATTATGCTTATGTTACAAAAAATATGTTATAATATATATAACATTATAAGTTGAGCCATCAATTATACAGTTCATATATTGACATTATAATTGTTTCTCTCATTATACATTTCACTTATGTAGTTAACAATGATAAGTAAAATATCACATTCTTCGCAGGAAAATATAAAATCAAATTTGTTTTCTTCACTCATTGAATTAAAACAGGGGACAATACTAGATATTTCATCAAACATTTTGATCCTAGTTTTATTAATTTCTGAACATGTTATGATAAAATGAAATTCATCTTCCACCTCTTTGTGGCATAAAGGACATATTCTATTTTCTGAAGCTATTTTGTTGTATCTACCACGTTCAACAGCCAGCATACTATTACTTATTCTTATTTTAGCATAATTTTTTGTAACATTTTTATCTAAATTCAATAAAAGGTACTTTTCTAGTTCATACTTTACTTTAAATTTTCTGTAGGTTCTTAGTTTATTTCCATTTATTGAATTATCATCATTAAAGAGACAATTTCTCCAAAATATAATGTAATTTTCATTGATCTTCTTCATGATGGCTAAAAGCAATCTTTTTTTTAGAGAAGGTACATTGATTTTCCCAAACATGAGTGAAATTCAATTTTGAAAGTAGCATTTTAACTTTTGAAGCAAATCCATCATCTAACTGCTTGTTAGCTTTATAAACTTTATATAATAATGACTCATTTTCATTTGACTTTAAAATATGTAACCAAAATCCTACAGAAGACTTAAGGGCCTGTATACCAATAGGGTACATTCCCAATTCTGCTAATACAGCTGTATTTACTGCCTTTGAATTAACATTTAGAAGACCTTTCGCAAATTTGATTTGGAGTTTTACTGATTCCATAGATAAATATTGAGATTCAAGAGTTTTGTTGTTCTTCACAATATTTAGCGACCACATCTCACTATGTACAATACAGTAATATTGGGCTAACACAAGAATTAATTAGTTTCATATGGGAAAAACACCCATCTTATCTGAGTAGAGTATTTTTTTTATACAAAACAATGCCTTAGAAGCTTTTTTACATAGGAGATTTACTGCATTAGTGAAAATTCCTGATGGCTTGAATAGTATACCTAAATATTTATATTCTGTGCAACATTCATTTACTTCATTATTCAATACAAACTTGTCTTTAGTAAGTTTTTTACCACTTTTATTAAATATCATTGTTTTTGTCTTGTCAAGATTGACAGTCAAGTTCTATTTTTCACAATAAGTATTTAACTTGTTTAGACAATTTTGTAAACCTTCTGAGGATTCTGATATTAATACTAAGTCATCAGCATATAAAAGACTAGACAATTTTATGTCGTGTAATGTTACAGGATCACATGTGTTATCAAACATTGAGGTTAAATCATTTATATAAAAAGAAAATAAGGTAGGACTTAGAATGCAGCCTTGTTTTACTCCAACTGTGGAAGGGAACATATTAGTAATGCCTTCAGTGACTTTAACTGCAAATAAAATTTCTTTGTACATATCTTTTAGAATATTAAAGAATGGTCCATTTATGTTATATTCAGCAAGTTTGTGCAACAGAGCCTCTCTATTTATAGTGTCAAAAGCTTTTTTTTAAAATCAATAAAACATGCATATATTCTTTTGTTTGATTTAAAAGCCTTATCAATAATAGTTTTTAAAGTAAGAATGTGATCACTAGTTCTGCATCCTTTTTTGAATCCAATCTGTTCACGACAGATAATATTATTATTTTCTGAATACTTTTCTAAACGGTTATACAAAACTCTTGAGAAAAATTTTCCTAAGCAGCTAGAAAGTGCTATACCTCTGTAGTTTGAGGGGTTATTAAAACACCCTCCTTTGAATACTGGTTTAATGTAATTTTCTCTCCATTTAGAAGGATATATGCCAGTAAAAAGAATTAAGTTAAATAATTTTACATACATGTTGACATTCATAGTACAAGATATTTTCAACATTTCATTTGTTAATCCATCAGAACCACATGATTTCTTATTTTTCAAGGCTTTCAGAGCAAGAAGCACTTCCTCTGCAGTTATCCTAACATTTAAATTTTTGTTGCAATTATTCAAAAATTTATCATCAGTGCATGATTTGAAATCAGAATTTTTGTCATGGGTAGTATTCATTAGATTTTTGAAGTATTCAAACCATTCTTTAGCTTGAATGTTTGAACTAGGATCATTCAATTCTTTTTTCTTTAAAGTTTTAACAGTTTTCCAAAACTCATCTGAAGAATTATTTGATTCCAAAATTTTTGTCAGCATTTTATTTCTAAATTGTCTATAGTTTTTCCTTATTAATTTATTAAGTACCTTTTTTTTGGACATAACTTCTAGTCTTAGTTGCTTATTCTATGGTTCTTTACACAATTTCCTAGTATGGTGTTTTAAAGCTCTAAATTGTGCTTCACATTCATTATTATAGTAGGGTTTTTTTTAACTTTTCGGAATTTACTTTTGTTATTCCTGAACGTGGATCGTTTTGGGCCAAGAAAAGCAGCATTATACAATAAAGATGATATGTTAGAAACATTTTCATTATTTTTTTCTTCTACACTGGACAAGTTATTTTGAACAGGAATTTCTGCTAAGCTTTCTATTTCAGAAATAATTGGTTGGAAGTCAGTTTTTAATAAGTTAAATTTAAATGTATTTTCATATTCATTACTCCATTTTATGCACTTTAAAGGAGTTTTTAAGTTTTCTGGGGGTTGTCTATTTATTTGAGACATGATATTTACTGTTATTGGACAATGATCTGATACTGTTGGGTCAAATATATTTATTGAAAAATTTATGATACTTGGCAAGAACCCAGAGCTGCAAATACAGTAGTCATCAATAGAAGTTCCATTATGATTAAAAAATGTAACTTTTCCCTTGGAATCTCCTAAAGTTCTTCCATTTAAAATTCTTAATTGAGCAGAAATGCACAACTCTATTAATTGTTTACCATAACTGTTGGTGTTTTGTGATATCTCAGTACTTCTTGATTTAAGCACAGCATCTGCTATGTAATTTATAGGTAAAAAATCATCTAGGCTGTCGTCAATTTCATTTGTAATATAATCAGACTCACTAACATTGATATGGGCATTCAAATCACCAATTAAAGCAACATTACCCTCTAAAGAAAATTTGGTAATATCTTGCTCTAGTTATGAGTATACATGAACGTATGCTCGTACCGTATGAGTATACTCGTACGGTTTAGTACGAGGTCGACCATACATGTGCATTTGTCAAATTTATTAAGAGTCAGAAAATTAAATGAATTTAAAACTTTAACCAAATAAAAAAGTGACGCTACATTTTTTAGTATGAAATTGAGTTCAAATGCTCAAATTGCAATTGATGTTATGGAAGTACAAAATGTACATTACATGTATATTTTGGAAGATAAGTTTTTAGAACATTTAGGACAGTTGTATTTCAAAAACCGTCAAGCCAGTAAAGTATAATGGTCAGAAGTATTTGTCACCTACAATTGGTTGTTATATATCTCATGAAAATCTACGGTTTTTTTTCATAACAAATATTTAGGGACTATTTCATGTAAGATTTTAATCAAAATT
The DNA here is from genome assembly GCA_037788925.1 of Mytilus galloprovincialis. Classification (NCBI taxonomy): domain Eukaryota; kingdom Metazoa; phylum Mollusca; class Bivalvia; order Mytilida; family Mytilidae; genus Mytilus; species Mytilus galloprovincialis. Next base: position 68,263,554 of record CM075338.1, on the reverse strand, counting down.
AGTACCAACTCTCATAGGTTTATTTGTTTATAATTTGGTAACATATCTATTTTGTAGTGTTAATTACCAATTTCTGATGATCTAACATAAAGTTTATATTTTATCCAAAAATTTGATTTGCACCAGAAGAAAAACAAAAATAACCGAAGAAAAGTATGACCAAATAAAAAAATATATATTTAGACAATTCTGCGCCTTTCAACAAATGGTTTGTTAAAATCCAACTGCATTTACTTGCCGATGTATTTGTGTGTTGAAAAATCCAGAACTTATAAAAATAAGTGTATATGAGCATTGGAGGGTGTGGATATAGGATAAAGTCAGGGTGTGGATATAGAATAAAGGCGATAGGAACGTTCATCTTGCATTGAGCCAGAACACCAACAATTGTTGAACTATCCTATATATATGTTGTGTACAAGTTATCATTTTGTACAAATTATAATTTGTACAAAAATATTGTACAAATTATAATTTGTATTTTGACTTTGTACAAATTGTAATTTGTACAAAAAGTGCTTGTACAAATTACAATTTGTACAAAAATGGACAAAAATTCACTTATAACTTGTACAAGTATTTATCATATATAGATTTTGGTGAAAAAAGCATTGATACACATTATCGAATTGCTATTAAATGACCACACAGTACACCTAAGTTACAAAATCAAAAATTAGTTCTTTATCATTCGTTTGAGCAGTTGATCTAGTGATTTATGGAATCAGGTATTACAAACCATCTTTTGACTCTCAAATCGATGACGACCTGTTTTACTGGCATTTTAACTGCTTCACATAGCGAACGTTGAAGCTCAGGAACCGTTGCTGTGAATAAACGTGTGTATTTCACTGCTTCAGTTAGACTTTTAGACAAATAAATATCCCAGAAAGAAAGCGAGATTAAACACCCCATTTGGTTAAGGAATATGACTATGCTTAAGTCAGGAATGTGTCAGTTGTTTTTCTGCCGTTTTTTAATCAATGTTTTTTTTCAACAAGGATCTTTATTTATAAATATCAAACTTAACGGAAATCAGTTGAGAAACAACATAAAACGTATGCAAAACAGACAGACAGACTTCTATTTTATAGTTAGTGTAGTATTATAAAACCATCAGACCCAATAGCATTGAACCATCAATCTTTTCACAAACAAAAGTGAAGCTGAATAAGTCATGTAAATCCAATCTTTTGATGTACCAATTACAAATATAAACTATTACTTGTTTAAAGAAAGATTTTATTGTTTTCATGGACTTTTTGAAATAACGAATAAGTGGCAACATATCTTTTGACGGATCCTTTTCACGATCATCAAAATGCTGTACACGATAAAAATCCTATTTGTTTACTTTTTTTCTCTCAACAATTTCTAAGATCAATCTGCCTTTTGTGGTTGTGTAAAAACGGTGTATTTTGTTAATTAGGTTTAGTGTGTGGTCAGTTAAGTACAATTCTATCGTGTGAATCAATGCATTTTTCACCAAAATTCATATTTAAAACTGTTGTACAAGTTATAAGTGAATTTTGGTCAAATTTTGTACAAATTGTAATTTGTACAGGCACGTTTTGTACAAATTATAATTTGTACAAAGTCAAAATACAAATTATAATTTGTACAATATTTTTGTACAAATAATAATTTGTACAAAATGATAACTTGTACACAACATATATATAAAGTCATAATGATTGATAAAATACACGTGACATCAAAGTTCACGGTATCGCTATCAGAGTTAATTTCCTTTCTTTATTCTCTTCTAAAGATTCCTTTTTAGTATTTTGAAAGGTGAAATTGAAGACTAGTATGAAGTTTTAAGCTGAAACTTTAACGAATTATATAATATCAAAGAATGTTTCTGTTCTTTTCAATACAATTTTATTGGTTACTGTAGAACAGATTTAGCGTTTTGTGAGTTTATACATATTAATATTTTGAGTAATTAGGGTCCCGCCAAAGGCGGTCCCCTATAGTGATCAGTCTGTCCGTCCGTAACACTTTGTGTCCGCTCCATATCTAGAGAACCATTATGATTTCATACTTTATACTTTACATGTTTATTAACCACCACCAGAGGGCGTGTCATGATGTATGTACAACTTCCTAGGTCAAAGGTCAAGGTAAAAAAACTTTGGTTTCAGTTGACAACCCTGTGTCCTGTGGTGAAGATCGTGTCCGCTCTATATCTTGAGAACCGTTATGATTTCAAAGTTTATACTTGACATGTATATGAACCAACACCAGAGGGTGTGTCATAATTTATGAACGACTGCCTAGGGCAAAGTTCAAGGTCAAAAACTTTGGTTTCAGTTGACAACCCCATGTCCTATGGTAAAGATTGTGTCCGCTCTATATCTTGAGAACCGTTATCATTTCAAAGTTTATACTTGACATGTATATAAACCAACACCAAAGGGTGTGTCATAATTTATGTGCAACTTCCTAGGTCAAAGGTCAAGGTCAAAAACTTTGGTTTCAGTTGACAACCCCATGTCCTATGGTAAAGATCGTGTCCGCTCTATATCTTGAGAACCTTTATCATTTCAAAGTTTATACTTGACATGTTTATAAACCAACACCAAAGGATGTGTCATAATTTATTTACAACTTCATAGGTCAAAGGTCAAGGTCAAAAACTTTGATTTCAGTTGACAAACCCATGTCCTATGGTAAAGATACAATTTTTTAATGCACATTTTTCACAGCGGGGCCCACAGAGATGGCTCCCATCTCAATGATATCTAGTTTTGCATGTGATTAAAACACTTTGCCAAGATAAAAAACTAGTGTATGTATATTTTTCGGCGGAGGACATTTGAGCGAAAAAAAAATCGGACGTTTAAGCGCCAAAGTAGAACCCATTTTAGCGCCTGATTTTTAACCCATTTTAGCGGAAATTACAATTGTCAATGCCAATTTTAGCGAAATATTTTTAACCCATTATAATATATGCTAAGTAGAAAAAAAAATAATAGACGCAAGACAGCACAATATAAAACACATAATGCCTATTAAAATACAGCACTTAATGTCTTAAAGATTTATTCAAATGTTAAAAGTTCGTTCTAGCCTGGAATTTATATCCCAGAGAACATACGTAATGGGTTCTGGATATACCCCCTGTGCAATTCTGTTGAATTGCATTAGGAACTGTTCTTTCTCTTCATCTTTTCTAGATTTTGGTGCACATTCGTCTATACTTCGTATTTTAAAAGTTGTTTGCAATTTGAACTTCTGCCCAAAGCTTAGTGATTATTATTCAACCAGGTAAGTTTTCGATAAAATGGGCTATGGAAAATACAGGTGGACGGATTAATCCGGCGTTAAAATGGGCTCTAATGTCGGCGCTCAAATGTCCCCTAGTGGTTCAAGATATTTCGCTAAAATGTCCTGCGCCCATATTTTTAAGCCCCATTTATGGGCATTGGTTTTCCCGTTTGAATGGTTTTATACTCGTAATTTTTGGAGACCTTTATAGCTTGCTGTTAGGTGTGAGCCAAGGTTCCGTGTTGAAGGCCGTACCTTGACCTATAATGGTTTACTTTTATAAATTTAAACTTGGATAGAGTTGTTTCATTGGCACGCATACCACACCTTCCTTCATCGATCAAATAAGGTTTTATTGTGACATTTTGGTAGAAACCCATTCAACGCATCGATATCCGATACTAGTCGATAAAATATTATTTGAAGCATAGAATATTTTCTTTTTTATTTAGAACTTATCATACTGGCTTCATTTTTCCGTTCTGAAAATCATAACACACTATTTTTCGTTATTTTCTATAACGAACACCGAAATTAATAACATTAAACGTTTGTTAAAATTTTGCGACAGGAGATCTCTGGGAATTCATTAACTTAGTATTTTTTTTGTTAAGGAATATAATCAAGATTGTTGCCTGAATGAATGCCATTCAAATGTTTTTAGATTAGGAGGCACCTTTGCTTTGTACATTAATTATGTCAAAAAGTGATTATATGCAAAGAATAAGAGAAAAACAAGTACTTGTAGAATGCAGTAATAATTACGGTGGCAGAATGAGGCCATTCAAGAAATATTTTTTAAGTTGTTCCCCCAACATAATATTTTGTTCCCACAAGATAATATCTTGTTCCCACATGTTCCAAAATGTTCAATAGGCCGAGATCTAACAGTCCTGAAATGTTCAGACAAATCGAACAACTCATTCTATGGTTGCTGCCACTAAATTTGTAATTTTAGGGAATTTTTGTAGTTTTTGGTTAATATCTTGAATATTATTGAAGATAGAGATAAACAGTTAACCACAAAAATGTTCAGCAAAGTAAGATCTACAAAAAATGACCACAAGTGTCAATTGACCCCTTAAGCAGTTATTGCCCTTTAAAGACAATTCTTCACAATTTGTTTATCATCTTTGCTAACATTTAAAAATCTTCTCCTCCGAAACTACTAATCCAAATACTTCCAAACTTTAAGTGAATTTTGTCCGAAGTTTTGATCCATAAATAAACATGGCCGCCATTGCTAAAAATATAACATACGGGTCAAATGCAATTTTTGGCTTTTATCTCAAAAACTGTAGCATTTAGAGCAAATCAGACAAGGAGTTAAAGTATGCATAAGGTCAAGCTCTACCTGCCCTAAAATTTTCAGCTGAATTGGGTAACCAATTTTTAGATTATTGCCCCTGAATTGATGATTTTAAGGAAATTTTGCAGTTTTCGGTTATTATCTTGAATATTTTTTTAGATAAAGATAAACTGTAAACAGCAAAAATGTTAAGCAAGTTATCTGCAAATAACTCAAATGACAAAAATTGTCAGTTGACCCCTGAAGGAGTTATTGCCATTTAAAGATTTTTAGTCACTATGGCTAAAGTAATACCAAGGGGTAAAATGCATTTTTTTTTTTTTTTTTTTGAAAAAAATATGACGGATACAAAGAACTGTTAAATGGCATTTTTAAGCACTCATTAATATACATCGATAAACTAAAAAGAGTCCTTGATGAAAGATTTAAGCAAACAAATACAGGTGAGCTGTACAGGCTCTTGAGAGCCTCCTGTTCCAAAGTCTGGTAGTTGGACATGGACTTTTTGGTCTTTTTTTTTTTGGTCAGACAGGAAGGTGTCATTTGTGTCTTCTGTAACAGCAAGTGTTACAATTTCAAGTTGCATGCCAACATCACTCACTCACAGTTTGTCAAATCTAAAATATGTGAAACTACTAGTATACTAATGCATATATGGCATAGCAGAAAAAAGGGGGGGGGGAATTGTCCATATCTAGTTTTGATTGGAATGATAAGTTTGTGTAGAGATGGTTTCACACAGGATTTTACCACATTCACACGGATGATAAAATAGCCTGACTTTGCATGTTTATATGACCCAAATATACTAGTACGACTGTAATTTGAACCCCTAAAAAATCAAAAGTGTTTCTTTTTATAACTGGGCAGTTTAGGGAGCATCCATCAATTGACATGCCGGCAATTTGTTAATTTTGACTAGACATAATTTTTAGCTCAACTTTCCTAAAAGGAAATGTGAGTTTTGTTCCCATCACTTGGCGTATGTCGTCTTTAACAATTTTTCAAACATCTTCTTCTCTGAAACTACTTAATGGATTTGAATGAAACTTAGCATGATTGTTCCTTATGGTATGCTGCACAAAGGAGTATGTTCAATAAGGTCCTAAAATGGCCCACTTTTTTAGCGTAAATTTCAAATTCGGATTTATTGACCAATATCACGATAAATTATAGCTAATACATTGACAAGATAGGATATAAGCCATTTTGTTTAAAATTTTACATTTCTGCGTTTCATTATGACGTCACAAGTTGTAATCATATTGATTTTTCACGAAAAAATCAATGAAAATGGGTAAATTTCCAAAGATTATTTGACAGGAAACATAGAGCGCATACTTCGACAACAAAGATCTTTTAAAATAATGTTTGTGAAGACATTTAACATGTCTTATTTGAATATTAAGCTTGTCGACACCTGCGCTCTATGTTTCCTGGTCCTTTATTTGGTTGAAATCCCGCTGATTTTGTCAAATTTCACCAAAATCCCTTATCTTGACCGTTTTGGAATGTAAAAATTGTTGTGTTAGAATTAAACTTTGACAAAAACAGCTCTGTTTAACTTTTTCACATGTCTTTAAGGCAACTTAAAACAATTATTGTCTTGTAACCATGAACTTTATAATTGGGGCCAAATATGGCACTTACCGAACTTACTCCTTTTATGCTTCGATTTTTGATCCGTCGAAAAACATGACTGCCTTACTAAAAATAGAACATAGGGGTCAAACAACAGTTTTTCGCAAATATCTCAAAAATCATTAGGTTAAGGCAAATTCAAGCAGATTGGCATTTTCGGGCCAATTTTTACACTTGTTCTGATTTCAACAATATTTGTTTTTCTAAGTAAACATGGTATCCTTAGTTGAATGGTGATTATGAGAATGTTGTATAACCATGATTAAACTTCATAATATGATTTTTAGCTCAATTTACAACACACATTAATATATAAATTTTTTTTTATAGGGCATTGTTTACCAGGTGAGCAATTCAGGCTCTTGAGAGCCTCTTGTTGTTTCTTTTTATAACTCACAATAATATGAATAAAACACTTCTTGAACAATATATTATCTTGTGGAAACAATGTATTATCTTGCGGGTACAAGGTATTATCTTGTGGGAGCAATATATTATCTTGTGGGTACAATATATTATCTTGTGGGAACAATATATTATCTTGTGGGTACAATATATTATCTTGTAGGAACAACATATTATCTTGTGGGAACAACATATTATCTTGTTGGAACAACATATTATCTTGTGGGCACAAAATATTGTCTTGTGGGAACAAAATATTATGATGTGGGAACAAGTTAAAAAATATTACTTGCATGGCCTCATTCTGCCACCGTAAATAATAACCAACGAATTTACAAACTTTTGAGAAATGATTTCCAAATTGGCCATCATCATCATAATACAAAGATCAAAATTAATGGAACAAAATCATATACAGATACTGTACATTTTTCATGTTTCAAACTGATAAAAAAAAAATACTACCGAGGAGAAAGGCCCATGCTTTGTATTGTACTAACGGGATAAAAATAACGAATAATATGTTTGTAACAATAAAAAAATGGTGTGGACTTTAACAGTGTTTTTGTGGACTTTAGCGTAACTTGCTATTGTGGACTTTAACGGCGTTTTCTTGTGGACTTTAGCGGAGGTCATTTTGTGGACTTTAGCTGAAAGTTTGTGGACTTTAACGACGTTGTGGACTTTAACGACGTTGTGGACTTTAGCGGAATTTGTTGTAGTCTTTAGTTGTGTTGTGGACTTTAGAGGAATTGTGGACTTTAACGGTGTCACAATGCTTGAATTTAATAATTTTAACTACCAAATCAAATACGTAGAATGAGACCAAATGACACAGAAATTAACAGCTATAGGTCACCTTACAGCCTTCAACAACGTACAAAGCACATACCGCATAGTCAGATATAAAAACGAGAAAACTAACGGACCAATTAATGTACAAAAAAATGAACGAAAAACAAATATTTAACACAGCAACAAACTACAACCACTGAATTACAGGCTCCTGACTTGGGACAGGCACAAAAATACAGAATGTGGCGACGTTAAACATGTTTAGCGGGTTCACATCCCTCTTCTTACCTGGTACATCAAACAATAAAACATTAAAAAATAAGAATGAAAAAAGAGCCAAAAAAGGCCAAGTCATTTTATACCTTGGGTAGAAAAAAACACCTTAGTGTTTCGAAATTTATTTAAACTTGATAAACAGTAAATTTACAGAAATGTGAACATGTCAATGGTATTTCTAATGACCAAAAAACGTGCTTACTACAAATTGGTTCTCATTGAGAAATAGTGTATGGTCAACTATTTATTATTGGTGTGAATCGGTTTTACAAAATTGTCTGAAAATGGTAAAATGACAAAAATACCGAACTACGGGGAAAATTCTAAACCGTTGAAAGTCTCCAAGCAAATAGCAAAATCAAAAGCTCAAACATATCACACGAATGGATAACAACTGTTTCATTCCTGACTTGGCAAAGTGATTTAGAAAATGGTAGATCAAACCTGGTTTAATATGGGGACGAAGTCCCCTATTACAGTAGAAAATTAAATAATAATAAAAAAAAAAATCGGGAAAATTTCCCGAATTTTTCATTGTACTTAATGAACTCAAAATCGTTCAATTTTTTTTTTGTCGTGTTTTTTAATTTCCGGATCTGCGCAGAACACATAACTCTACTTCCTTCTTCCGGTCTTGTTGTCGTGAGACTTTGATTAGTCTAGTATAAAATATAGGAACTCAAGGAACACAATACCAATATTTCATTTTTAATCATTCTTTGTCTTTGGTATGAATAATATGAGGCAGGCATTACCTGTAAATGGGGACGAAGTCTGTATGAATTATTTTTTTGTAACTTAAAAATATTTGTTAAAAAAAAGAAACGGAAATACGGTAACGTTTCCGATTTTGGTTCTGTTGTTAGGGATTTTAGTTGTGACGTTATTTAAGTTATGACGTCATATGCAATGTAAACAAAGAAACGCTATCATCAGGTAACGTTTTTTTTCATATCAAGGAATTATTAAAAATGAAATTTGAATTGTGTTCCTTCCTATTTTATACTATACTGATAAATATATATTTTACTCAAAGTTTCATACAAACGAGACCGGAAAAAGGAAGTACATTGGTAATGCCTGCCTCATATTAGCTAACTAAACCTCTTGAGCACTGGAATGACAGTCACATAAAATTCCATTATATTGATAACTATGTGTGAACAAATATTAAAACACATAATTTGTTTAGAAAAAGGATGACTCCTGGTTCGTCAACTTTCTGCTCAGACACTACGCCGGGACGTTTTACAGAGTCTGAGTAATAGTTGGAAGCCTTTGAATACCGAATGAGTTGGGAAATGTATTTCTCTGCTATTTGTGCTATTTTCCAATCTTGATCGGTGTGAGAAAGATATTTCTCCTCACTTGTAAAATATCTCTTCAGAGCAAATGATTGGTTGAAATTTAATTTTGACGTCATTTCTTTTGAATTTTCCTATTGTGGTGTCAAGAAAAAAGGCGACCATGTCTGATGACGTCATACATAAAGAACACAAATTTCTGCAAATCTTTGAGACGGATCGAAAGGATAAAAATCTTTAGAGAATCAGATTCCACCATTATAACATGTATAACTTGTGTATTACGAAAATTCTCCACTCTAAACAGGTAAATTTTAATTATTTAAAATGCTTGGCAAGCCTCGCGCTTTAAATATCAACATTTATTTGTCTCGAGTGGAGAAATATTGTAACACACTTGTTGCGATGATAAAATTGGTATATCCCATATGCAGATGAAGTTGGTATATTGCTGCTATATATATTTAACTCGTCTAAACATCAACCCAACAATGTTAGATCTGTAAATTTGCTTTCGCAAATTTTTGGTTCTTCCCTCGCCGGGATTCGAGCCCATGCTACTGTGATATCGTGACACCAAATCGCCTGCACTGCAGCCGTCCCGCTAGACCACACGACCACCTGGGCTCTCATAAAAGAGCTTTCGCCGGCCGTGTGTTACCTTTCCTCGTCAGTTTTAATCTAGCGACGTACTACAGTACATGATATATAAGGCATGAAGATGTTATTGTTACAGATCAGCTAAATATATATTTACAATCTGTTGTAGAGTTGTCACTGCTTCAGACGTACATTTGTACTTATACATATCATGAAGCCCAGGTGGTCGTGTGGTCTAGCGGGACGGCTACAGTGCAGGCGATTTGGTGTCACGATATCTCAGTAGCAAATTATTGGGTTCGAATCCCGGCGAGGGAAGAACAAAAAATTTGCGAAAGCAAATTTACAGATCTAACATTGTTGGGTTGATGTTTAGACGAGTTATATATATATATATATATATATATATATATATATATATATATATATTTATAAACAAGTCTGAATTGAAAACTACGTTCAAACCTATGATTGCGTTGGATAAAAACCGCAATTTTTATACGTGTGCATGTAAAACAAATTTCGTTGTAGAAGGGTCTAAATACAGCACAAACAACATTTTCCAAAAGACCAAAAAAAGTGAAAAGTATATTTAAACAAAACGCATTTGACTAACAGGTCGAACAACTGATGTTCTTTAACCCTGCTGACTGCCATTGGCGATTGCCAAATAAAATTGATCACAAGATGTAACAAAATGGATCTTAATTTAAATTTAATACTAAACAGAAAAATATAAACTTGTGGCCCAGATGTTATGCCACAAACATAAGGTGTCAATATCTGTTTTGTACACCAGATCCGCATTTCGACAATAAATGTCTCTTCAGTGATGTTAGGGATTGAAACGGTATTTGGAAGGCCATATAATTTACCCTCAATTTTAGATAGACTCTTGAATTTTAAGAGTTGATATAGGATGAACGGATCATATAAACCGGAGGGAAAATATGATACAAGCCCAAACGAAAAAATGTAAACAAGTCTAAATTGAAAACTACGTTCAAACCCATGATTGCGTTGGATAAAAACCGCAATATTTATACGTGTGCATGTAAAACAAATTTCGTTGTAGAAGGGTTTAAATACAGCACAAACAACATTTTCCAAAAGACCAAAAAAAGTGAAAAGTATATTTAAACAAAACGCATTTGACTAACAGGTCGAACAACTGATGTTCTGTAACCCTGCTGACTGCCATTGGCGATTGCCAAATAAAATTGATCACAAGATGTAACAAAATGGATCTTAATTTAAATTTAATACTAAACAGAAAAATATAAACTTGTGGCTCAGATGTTATGCCACAAACATAAGGTGTCAATATCTGTTTTGTACACCAGATCCGCATTTCGACAATAAATGTCTCTTCAGTGATGTTAGGGATCGAAACGGTATTTGGAAGGCCATATAATTTACCCTCAATTTTAGATAGACTCTTGAATTTTAAGAGTCAATATAGAATGAACGGATCATATATTCAGTACATTTTTATTATTTCTTAATGCTTTGTGAAATTCTTTAAAACACAAGTTTTCTATCTTCTTACATATCCTTTTTTTCTTCGTCCTTAATATTTTTCAATACAGTTTTTAGATTTTATGTATACCGTTTGTATTTTTTATGTGTCTTTTTTTTAACAACAACAAATACTTTAAAGAACAACAAGATATTTTCCGCATACGTGAAGGATTTAATCATTTGCTGTGAAAATAATTATATCATATATATATGCAATAATTTGTAATAACACTTTAAGACATTACTTTTTAAAAGCATTGAATGTGTAAATAGCGTTGTTTTAGATTAAAAAAATATTGTTCACAGATTCACGTCATTATTTCCCCTCTGAAACCCTCTTACATTCTGAATGTGTAAGCTTACGTTTGCTAAGATGACTTTGATTATGTTCCAATTAAGGTAGAACAAGTTATATTTTTGCCGAGAGTTTCTTGAATATGTACTGACATCAAGTATTGTTATCCAATAACAAAAATTGACTCATTTGTAATCCATAATATATCGTTAATAAATTGTAATATGTCGATGTAATACCTCAGTCCCACTAGGCCACGATCACACTACGATCTGTGAAAAAAAATGCAAATTTTGACGATCGTAGTGCGATCGTGTAGATCGCGGTAAGGTCGTATCATGGTCATGGTGAGGTCTTCAAGATCGTGATGAGCGTGGCTTACTTTGAACATGTTCAAAACAACCGTGGTGCGGTCGTGGCGAAATCAGGTCGTAGTAGAAGCGTAGTGAGAGCGCAGTAAGGACGTGGTAAGATCATAAAGGTCGCTGTACAATCGTACCGAGAGCGTAGGGAAAGCGTGATTCTATTCGGAGAGACTTCGCTACGATCATAGCGACGTTATTACGACCATCACGTTCTCATCGCGACCCAACTACGCTTCCACTGAGACTATACCAAGTTTACACCACGCTGTTTAAGACCATAGAACGATTTAAGCACGCCCATGCCGTCCTCATCACGCTCTTCTTACGACCTGACTACGTTCATACTACGACCATAATGCCCATTGTCATTTTCACATAAAATATATAAAAGCTCTCCGGGTTTTGTTTGTCTGTATGTAATTTGGACCTCTTGTCCCTTTTTCTCTAACGGCTCAACCATGCTTGATATATATGTGTCATTCCTGCTATCGGTCACTGAAACATCGTTATTTTAAGTTGATGAACATAAGTTGGATTGTTGGGTCCGACATCTCTGTTGGATTAGGATTCGTTACTATCAGAGCTCCCTCTGCCTCTACACCTACCCCTATTATCACGCCCACGTGTTCTGGTAGATTTTGGTGGCATGACTGTGTTGTTTCCGAGAAATCTGCGTATTAATTAGAAATTGAAGGAATAGAACAGTATTAATATGAAACACGGATATTGACGTTATTACTGAGAACGTAGTAAGATCGTAGTATACTTATAAACGTGGTAAGAACGTGCTTTAATTGCAGTAGAAGCGTGGTAAGATCGTGTTGCAATCGGATAACTCGTGGTATGGTCGTAGGGAGAACGTGATGAGCGTAGAAAAAGCATGGTGAGAACGTGGTATTATCGTAGCAGGGTCGTTTTAGAAGCGTAATGAGGACGTAGTATCATCGTGAAAACAACGAAAATAAAACTTTTCATGCCGCTCATACTGCGACCTCACCACGATCTGAATTAATTTAAGATCGCGGTGAGCGTGGTGCGATCGTGGTCTAGTGGGACTTGGGCTTAAACGATGTTAATATTTTATAACATTTCGGACACCACACTACAATGCAAACGATGACAATACGATGTTGATAATACATTGTATACATAGAGCTGAAAGCGATGCTGAGAGAAAGAAGACGTCTGAAAGATCCTGAGAGAATTTTTCGATTTTTCTAGTGTTTAGTCCATATATTCCAAATTGTATTATATCCGTGTCACACCTTGTATAGTGCACTTAAATATTTATAAGTTTTTCTTTAAAAAATCATAGTAATTTTTTATATTTTTAAGGATTTAGTTTTTCATTTTTGTTTAAACTTCGCGCCCTAGGTCCGCCATCTTTTCCCGTGCTAAAGACACTTGGTAAATACTGGTTGTACAACACTATAAAACCTATGTCACTTGTTAAAATCAGAGGCAACTGTTTCAAAATAATGTTGGGTGATGCCAGAAATGAAACTTGTAAAAGAAAAGCCATTCTAATTTCTGACAGCAAAGGAAAATACATCCAACAAGAAATATCAACAGAAAAATTTCTGGACCTTACAATTATTTCTCATCCAGGGTTACAAATAGACAATGCAAATTTTATTTGGTCATCATTGAAAAGAACTATTAAAAAAAAGGAGAAAGCTATCATATTCTTGTGGATTGGGACTTGTAACCTTACAACAAAAACTGACAAACACATACAGCTGACCCATGATATCCCAGAATATCATAGTAAGATTGATGATATAGCAAACCGCCTGTCAGATTGGAAAGCACAAATCCAGGCACGTTATAAACACACAAGAGTCATTATACTTGAGTGTCCGCCTTACCGTTTTGTAGCATACAACGACGTAAACGGTAACCCAAATCCTACAGTATTTTTAGGACAAACTGCTAGGCTAGAACAACAAATCTATTACCTAAATGCACTTATCAGGAACATTAACAACAAAAACCTGAAAGTAACGACAAAAGCAAAACAAAGTAAAGTAGATTTAAACAACAACCTAGAGGAATCCGACAAAACAGTCAAGACCAAACCAAATCGCTACACCTTGCCAAACTTCTCATCCGACGTTCTACGTCAAACAAAGTTTCAAAGACAAAAAACTAAATATTACGTAGACTATAAAGTATACACAGACGGAATTCACCCAGGTCCAACATTGGCAAAACTTTGGCTAAGACGAATCTGCAAAATAATTGTACAACTCTGCTATTAACAGATTTATACCGAGCAAGGCTCAAGCTTGCTAACAATAGACATCATTTAGACCCAATGTCCACAGATTGTGATCTCTTTTTCAATAATTACTCCACATCTCAAAACACCTGTAAGTAAACCTAGCTTTAATATCAATCTGTGATTTAATTAAAATAAAGAGCTGCATATCAACCCATCAGGCAGAACAACATAATAAAATGCAACAAAATACTACTTTTATGCCAATATAGCAAGGATATAGCTTTGCTGGGTACAACTATATCCATAGTAAGATAACTTCTAGTTTAAAAGCAAGATTATAACTTGCCCCTATGAAAACATACTGAGCTTAGAGCCTGCCTGAACTACAAATATCCAGAAACCATTAACAACATATAAATATACCAATATAGCAAGGTAAAACTATCCTACATTTCAGTAAAACCTTGTACAAGCAAGGCTATAACCAAAACTAAGTATTGTGCTAATATAGCAAGGATATAGCTTGCTGGCTACAAATTTCTATATCAAGTACACCAAGATTTGAAAAGCAAGATTACTACTTGCCTTTGTAATACCATAGTGAGCTTAGATCAGTCATCTACAAATAACAATAGACCAATATCAACACAAAAGTATACCATCATAGCAAGGGTTTAACCTGCATGATACAACCATATCTTACAAACCTTGTACGAGCAAGGCTATAACCAAAATTTACTCTTGTACTTATATAGCAAGGATATAGCTTGCTGGCCACAACCTTCTATATATCAAGCACACCTATATTTGAAAAGCAAGATTATTTCTTGCCTCTTTATTAACACAGCGATCTAGATCTGTCATCTACAAACACCAATAGACCAATATTAACACAAAAGTATACCATCATAGCAAGGGTGTAACTTGCATGATAGAACTAACATCTTTATACAACATCTGTACAAGCAAAACAATATATAACTTGCATAGCTCATTGGTAGTCACATTCTATTACAAAGCCTGAACTTAAAAAGCTTAAGTTTAGAGAACAAAATGGCCATGGCAGAACAAGATGAAAAACCAGTATCAAAAACACTACGTAGAAGTGAAAGGTCTAAAACTTTATGCGACCACCATCACCAGATAAACATGAAATAGAAGGAAAAAATAAAGGGTATAAACTTAACAGACAAAATGCTCTCTCCAAGAAATTAATGTAAGTCAAAACACATAGAAGTCAATCTTAAAGCTGGAAATCTGTATATAGAACTCAGCACAGCAGCATACGAGGTATTCAGAACCAAACTCAAGACATACCTATTTACGACACCCTTTAATAAAGCATACCATGCAACACGACACCAAAGTCATGATGAAAAGGGACTGCAAGTTGAAGACATCTATAAGATATACAAAAAAAAGCCTGATGGAACCTATGGGAAGCAATCAAAATGCACTATAAACTCATACAGGACGAATAATTCCATCTTAGTTAATGGCTCTGAAATCAATATATTTACAGAAAAACATACTAGAGCCAATACAATAGTTCATTCAGCAAACACAACCTGCATTAGATGAGCTGAACAGAATGTATGGCTGAAACTATGAAACTAACTATAACAGCTGCTTATAAAGTTCAAAATGAAAAAAAATAGAGGATATAAACCATAAAGACAAAGCAGCACCAAGCAATAAAGAAATTGACAAGAACCCAAAACAACAAGATAATGAATTTGACAAAGATGAAGACCAATAACAACAGAATGAGAATAACTACAAATGCCCAATATGCAGAGAAGAATCAGAAAATAACACAATAGCCTGTGACGAATGTAATGAATGGTTCCACTTCACCTGTCTAAAGCTTACAGAAATGGAGATACGTAAGATTGATCCAGACATACCATACATTTGTGATCTGTGTAATGACGAGGCTCTCTTTAGGAGCACAATCACAAAATCTGACAGACTCCAATCAACATCAAGCTCCTAATCAACAACCATCCAAATTTGTACAGTTACATCAGCAACCAACAAATGCTATAGTAATAGAAGATAAGAGTGAAAACAATGAAGCCCGACAAACAACCAACCTGGATTTACCAATTATAGAAATATACAATGATGAGGGAACTCAGAGTGCTTTGTAAAAGGAAGAAGATAATATCATTAGAGAAACAAAACAGAGAACAGCAAGTCTTGAACAGAAACATACTTAAATGGATAGTAATAATCCTGAGGGAGAATCAGACATTATGAATAGACAATCTCGGCACCATGCGGAGGAGCAAACCTCAGTTAAACAGCCATTGGAAAGTGCTAGTTTAAATGCATATGAGAACAATAGAAATGTAGATAAACAGAACCAGAAGCAACCGGTTAAAAAAGCAACACAAAAAAACCAACAAAACCGAAAATTAGAACTAGAACAGATAGCCTACATAAGCTCATTAGAACAGCGTATTAAGAATCAAGACAAAACAATAGATTTACTAAAGAAAAACATGGAGATCATGCAAAATAATGGACAGCCAACAGATAACATCAATAGCATGAATAGGCAACCAAATATAGAACAAGGTAATCCGAATAGAAGCATAGATCAAATGAGAGATGAGCTTGAAAAACAGATAAGACAAGAAATGCATGGGCAAATGATGGATATGAGGCTAAAGCAGCTAGAAAGTCAGATGGTCCAATTCATGTGTCTTAACACATCCATCACAACCCAAATGATGATACAGTCTCAAAAAGACCCCACACATTCACATAGAGGAGAAAGACATACTGATAATTACAACCAGTTACAACATCATCATGCAATGGAACAATCTAGAATATATCAAGAATTGAGGCCAAGTCAATTTCATCAAAATGACTCAAAATGGTATAACTCTGTGCAAAATGATCCAAGATGGTATGACTCTGGACAAAACCAACATCAAACTGATCCCAGAGTGTATAACTCTGGACAAATCCAACACCAAACTGAACCAAGAGGGGATATCTCTGGGCGAATCCTACATCAAAATGACCAAAGAAGGTATATCTCTAGACCAAATCAACATCAAATGGATCCAAGAAGATATAACTCTGGACAACATCAAGCAGAGCTAAGAGGGTATAACTCTGGACAAAATCAAAATGACCCAGGATGTTTGAACTCATGGCAAAGTCAACATCAACAAAATGATCCAAGAGGGTATACATTTAACTCAGGGCAAAGTCAAATTCACAAAAATCATCCGAGAAGATTTAACTCTGGACCACATCTGCAACAACAAAAAGACCAAAGAGGGTATACGTATAACTCCGAACAAAATCAACATCTTCAAAATGACCCAAGAGGGTATAACTCTGAACAACATCACCAAAATGTCACAATAGGGTATAACTCTGGAAAAAGTCGACATCAAAATGATCCCTTTACTAATGGGCAAGATCAATCTTACTTAAGGTAGCACTACAGTCTAACGATGATTTTTTGAAGATATTTTTTTTATCACATAATTTTAAAGTAAGAATTATTCTGCACAGTTTGTAAAAATCCCAAAGTCATTATCACATCACAACAGGGATTAATTGATAATGAACTTATGCAAATAAAAGCACATGGTAATTAATCTAAATATATAGGCATTTGGGAGGGGCTAATATGTCAATCATCTGTTGATACCAGTGTCCAGCTGTTAATCCCTGACCACAAGATAAATATTATAGTCTTATCTTATTGTTTTGCAACAAAAATAATTTATATAACATGGAAGTGAACAAAGAGAAAGAAAAAATCTAAAAGGAAAAAATCTACAAAAAATGAAATAAAATTAATATGGTAGAGTGGGAAAGTATTTTTGAAAGCCTCTGACTGTCTGTATAAATATCTTCTCTTTGGTCTTATTCATTTAAATACAGTTTTATGCATTTTAACTAATTTTCAGTTTATGTGTAATTTGTCAGTTCCATTAAATTAAAAAAAAAAACTTGTGGAAAGTGGATTTTCAAGAAGAATGTGGTTTAACTCTTGATCTTTTTATGAACATGTTTTTTGATGCACGATTTTAATGTTCTAGCTTATTTCAGACAGTTTATTTCTTTTTTTAAAATTCAAATGAAAATTATTCTTTATATATAGAGTATAATGATGTTAAACATTGATTATATGCAGCTGGTCAATCTTGATATTCTCTTATCTTAGACTGTCTGGAAAGAGGCGGAGCTTTGTCTATATTTAATTACTACATCACAGATGTTGGTCAAATCTGTGACGTCAAACTCCCACCAAATGCCAAGTTAGTGTTGGACAGTTCACATATAATGCAAAATTTACAGCATTAGAGCATCAAAGAAACAAAGTGTGTGGTTCTATTGATATAGTAATGGTATCAGAACACTCCTGGGGTGTTCCCAGTGGAATTTTTGTATTTATATTGGCTTTATAGGGGTTCTAAGGGGAAATTCAGTTTTTAGGTCATTTCTCAGAACAATTTTTCATGAGAATTGTAAGAAAAAAATGAAAATAGAAACTTAATGATTACCCCCTTTGGCCTGACTTTGATATATATGATTAAAGGGTGTATTTTCTACAATACCGTGTCCCAGTTTTTGGATAATTTGTTTCTAAATGAATTTATAGGTCTTCAAAGATGAAAGGTGAAATGAGGTTTGGAACCCAGCAGTTAAATCAATATATCTTCTTACTGGAGGAATATATCAAAAATCTAAGACACGGTTTTGTTGATTGTATATGGTTGATTAAAGGGATGAAAACAAATTTTTACTACCATTTGACATGAATGTGCCATTTTCATCCAAGTTGGGAGACCACATTTTGGGCAATTAATGAGCTATATTTTGAAATTAATCAAACAAAAAATAAATTTATATATAGATTAAGAAAGAGTTATATTTCAGCTTTAAAATGAGTTAAAGATTTTAAAAATCCATTGGGTAGTTTTGTAGAAATTAATCTTTAAAGACTGTTGATTGGAGTCAGAAAATGTTGACTGTAGTGCTACCTTAAACGTTCAACTCCAATCTCATTTAAGACAATTAAGACGAAGTCAGTCAAATTGATCCAAAACACTACAACTCAGTGCATCAAAATGATCTACTAAGACAAGGACTACCGAGAGCTCCACCACCACCCTATCAACAAAATAGTCATCTCTACTACCATAACAGAATATCAATAGGAAGACACAGTGACAATGGGCAAAGAAAAGAAAAGTCCAACTCCGAAGTCAGCTCAAGTCCGCTAAGGCATGCCGAAATAGAAATTAAACTGACCCAAGCAATTGATCAACTTACAAATCCAGAATCTCTGCTGAATGAAGAACAACACCTAAAAGAAACACCAACAATTACTGCAACTCCTGACACTGAAATAACAGTTCCTAATAATCAACATGTTGACCATCCTTCAATGAACCTTCCTCAAGATTCATGAGAAGAAGAAAGGCAAAAACAACAGCATTTTTTAGGGAAAATAGGCCAACCAAAGGAACCATCAGACATCCAAACACTTGGACAGGAGACCGAAATACTACTAAGACAATGCTAGATATTGTCTCAATGAACATTGAGGGAATCAAAGGCAACAAGGTATATCTGAAAGAACTTTTAAAAACAAACTCATTCTATGCCTACAAGAACATTGGTTACACGGATATGAATCCGTAGCACTAAAAGAAATTCTGCCGAGCTTCGATGATAATCTAATTGATTTGGAAATACAAAGAATAAGGGGGAAAGGGGGAGTAATAACCATATGGCCACAAACAATCTCACATAAGGTCAGGAAGCTAGAAAAAGAAGAAAGAATAATAGTCACTGAAATTCAATCTGAACCAGTTAAAATCATACTAGTTAACAGCTATATGCCAACAATGATTGATAAATATGAGGAAACACACAATGTCTTCATAGTGGGGGATTTGAATGGAACACTCATGCCAAGTAGAAATAATAACCATGACAAACTGCTTAAGAACTTCTGCAGTCAGCATCAGCTAAAGCATACAGTTAGAAATGCTCACAAACCTACTTTTTATCACCATAATGGAAATTCAACTTCGCAGATAGATTACATCCCAGAAAACATCAGAGGCAATACTCTTTTGGATTCAACGATTATGGACCAAAATCCACTTAACAGTTCAGCACATTTACCAGTAAAGGCAAAAACCAACCAGATTGTTAAGGGAAAAACTAAGATTAACAGCACAACAAGCGAAAAGAAAACTATTCTGGAATGGGAAGAAACAAACATTGAAAACTACCAACAAAAAGTAAATCAAGTAAGGAAGAAGAACATGCTGAAAGGACCAAAGTTGAAAGCCTCACCAAAAGTAAAGGAATGTATAGAAAAGAACAAAAAAGCATTCTATGCATGGAAGCAAAAAGATCGATCAAAGAATGAAGGAAATACAGAATATCAAGAAATGAAAAAAACATAAAAGAGAACTAAAGAAACAAATAAGAAAAGAAGATCATATTGATAAACAAAACTTTAATAACAAGCTAATGAATAAACCTGATTCAAAAGCTTTTCATAGACTGATCAGGAGAATCAATCATGAATCCAAAGATGCAAACTCCAAAGTAATTAAGAATGAGAATGAAGAAGAAATCATGAATCCAGAAGAACAGTCGCGTATATTTGCAGACTACTATGAAAAGCTAACAGTTCCATCAAATGAGGAGCACTATGACGAGGAGTACCTAGAGGATAGCAAGCACAGACTGGAGTTAACGAACAACATTATTAAACATCAAATAGATACATGTAACATTACAGCATTTAGTGAGGTGGAAATAATAAAAGCAGTAGGCAAGCTCAACTCAGGAAAAACAGCAGACGAATACTCACTCACCGCAGAACATTTCATCTATGCAGGTAAAAGCATAAGCCCAAATATAGTGTCTCTATTTAACAACATAATGCTTACAGGAGAAATACCTAAAGTGTTCAAAACAGGAATTTTGACACCTGTACACAAAAAAAAGAAAAAACTCCACCCTACCAACAAACTATAGGGGAATAACTGTTACATCAGCCCTAGGGAAAGTATTTGAATATGCCTTACTTTAGAAAATGATAGATCTAAACAATAACCAATCCGAGCTACAATTCGGATTCACTCAAGGAATATCTCCAATTATGGCAGCATTAATAGTTTCAGAGGGCATAGTCCTTGCAAAGCAACAAAACCTGAACCTGTTCTTAGCTACACTTGACAGTCAGAAAGCATTTGATGTGGTCCACCACATGATTCTCGTGGAAAAAACTATTCTATGAACTGCCACCAGACATCTGGAGAGTGGTTCAAGATCTATATACCAATATGTCATCAAAAATTAAGTGGAACAGCCATCTCAGCAAGCAGTTTTCAATAAAACAAGGAGTAAGACAACTGAATGCCACCCAAATGTCAGAGTTGAAGCAATTCCACCTCAAAACTCTCAGATGCTTCCAATCATTGCCAATTAGGACATCTAGTGCAGCAGTTTACATGCTAATTGGAGCCCTTCCAATTGAGGCAGAGTTACACAAAAGACAGTTGAGTCTCTTATATTCCATACTAGCATCAGAAAACACAAAACTGAAAGATGTAATGGAACGACAGATGACCATAAATGCAGGGAACTCTGACAGCTTCTTTTCAAGAGCACAAGAAATTCTGAATTTCTACAATCTGCCATCAATAGCAGAATTCAAAGAACATCTGCCCTAAAAAACCGTTGGAAAAAAGATACTAACAGGAGCATTGCTGATAACTGGTCAAATCTCTTACAAAAAGAAATGGAAGAAAAATCCACACTGAAACATTGTAACATCCAAATGCTTAAGATACATGAAATCCATCCTGTATGGAGAACTTACCTCCAGTAACAGACGAGGTCAAAAAGGCAAACATTAAAGCTAGGTTTCTGACAGGAACATACCTATTACAAGAACATATTCAAAGGTTTAATGGAAATAGTGATGAGCAAAAATGCCTGCTTTGTCAAATAGAACAGGAAAACTTAAAACATTTCCAACTAAGATGCCCAGCATTAAATGAACAACGTCAAAAAGTGTTTCCTGCACTGAAACAAGCTATAATATGCAATATAGGTCAGAATAAGTGACAAGAACACTTCGCTGGAAACAAACAACTATTACTGCAAGTAATTATTGACTCAAGCAAAGTACGGGAAAATATTCTAATTCTCAACGAAGAATTTCAACAGAGATAGAAAGAATAAGTAGAAAACTGTGCTATGACCTCCATTGTGGAAGAACATTATTACACAAAAGGATAGCAGTATCAAGGCAGTTTGAGACAAAAGACCCCGGGTGCAATGTCTAAATAACTAATAATTTTAACCAACAAAAAAAAATTAAGTTGGTTAATTATCAGACATATATCTTTAAAGGAAACTTAAGATTAAACTTAAATGGACAAAGTAACACAAAAAAGGAAAATTCAATATTTTAGATTTTAAAAAGCCTAAATTAGTAATGTTTAAGATTAAATATTTTAGATTTTATAAAAGTTCTATGATTCCTTTTAATCCAATTCTATTTTAACTGAAGAACAACTGGTAATATATAATATATTGATATAAATTCTGCATGATTGTTCTTTTTTTTTTTTTTTTTTTATTCAACAATATATTGCTTGCTGTTAACAATTTACTTCACTAGTCCAGCATTCTAGTGAAGGGTATCTTTATTTTGTCAAGAAATCCATGATTTCTCTCTGTTTAACAATAATACATTACAATTTATCTAAACTGTATTATAAATATTTCATTTTCAACCGTAAATAAATAAGTATATATGACATTCTAATTTATCAATATGTATATATCTAGCTTGTTTGGAAAGAAAAAGTTTCTGGACATAATTCACACTTGCCGTTATCGGTTTTCTATTATTGTATTGATATCTCTTCCTGGTTTGGAAATTACCTGTTTTAGGTGGCACGGTAGTATTTGCATGTATCTAAATAGTGTGATTGGACAAAAAATACAGTATCAACTGAACATACTTTCCCAAACTGAGGGATGAATCAGGTGTAGAAAAATATGAAATAATTTTACATACAGATGAAAATGAATTTTTGAGAATTTTTTAAAATTTTGTATTCACTGCACCATTAAAGTACTAGTGGTCTTAGGTTTTTAAAAATAGCAAAAAAAGTAAACAATCATGATACATATTCAAATTCATTTCTGAATAGTAAAATGAAAGTACTTCAGTTAACTGTGAATGTAGAATTTTTTGCAGTGTTAGAAAGTGGTGAAAATTCTAAAAAGGCTATCATTATCCCTTATGGGCCAGGAAATACTACTGTGCCACCTTAAGGGGGATATATATTTTAACACTAAATCAATAAAGGAATTTATTTTACCTATGCAATTTGTAAGTTTATCAATAAAAAGTTGATTAAGGGCAACTGTGATAAAAACAAGCCTTAAATTCCACCCCTGAGAGTAAAAACTGCTGATTCAGCAAATTTTTCCTGATCTGTGGGTAATAATGTAAAAATTTACTTAGAAAGTAGAACTTCATTATTTTTATGTAACTTGCAATACATTTTTAATTATAAATGCTCGCTTTAACTTTTCGCAGTGTCTGACACATGTGAAACCACTGAAATTTGAGATGCGACATTCTTCGGTTGCATGTACATCCTACTATTTTCACCGAAATAAATAAATTGCATAATTTCTTATTTTTTTCAACACAAGTACAGCTATACTAGTTTTCTTCAGGTTTAATTTGTAGTTCTGATGTAACATGACACCAGTAGCAGCTTTTGGGGAACCAGAAAGTGGTTAAGGGGTCCTTACTTATTCATTTAGCTCTCGTATTTGTCTGAAATAGAGATAGAAATAGGGGTTTCTTTACATTGACTAGACATTATTTTGGACAAAGAATGTTTTTATGGTGTTATATCAGCAAGATTAAATGGTTTATTCATTTTCCATGCAAATACCATTAATTGTTAAGATTTTCTGACAGTGAAAAGCACAATAAAGGCAAATTGATTATGTAAGGGGACATAATTTAACTTAATGCATACATGAGAAATAGACAAACAGTCAACTTAGAGATGTATTCTAGTACATGTATTGTGAAAAAGATTTTGGAATAATAGTTAAGTGCAATCTAAAGACTCTTGTTGTATAGCCCTCATAATCTGGAAATGTTTAAAGTAGTATAAGGCATGCTGTAAAATGTGGAATGGACTTTAATCTCATTTTTCATGATTTAGTGCTTAAACTGTTTCTTTCAGTCAGATTAACCATAAATAGAGTTGGCAATCCAATAATTCCTCCTGAATCACCATGTTTGACTTCTGTTTTGATTTGAAACATCATATATTTGGATTTTGTTCACTCCTTAAGTAAAAATGGTAAGATGAAAAAAAAGTGAAAATCTGCCAGATGGGGTAGGGATGTAATGTTTCATTTTTTTTTGTAAGAAATAAGTGCAGACTAATATTCTTTATTGCAATATGTTCCAAAGTAAGAAGTCTATGCATCATAGGTGTAATGACTGGTTTTAAATTTGTTATGTCTTGGTTAAGGTGGCACGGTTGTATTTGCATTCCAAAATTTAGGTTGCTCTTTTGTGTACCCTACTTAGGTTAATGTATCTAAACAGTGTGATTGGACAAAAATACAGTATTAACTGAACATACTTTCCCAAACTGAGGGATGAATCAGGTGTAGAAAAATATGAAATAATTTTACATACAGATGAAAATGAATTTTTGAGAATTTTTGAGAATTTTGTATTCACTGCACCATAAAAGACCTAAAAGTACTAGTGGCCTTAGGTTTTTAAAAATAACAAAAAAAGTAAACAATCATGATACATATTCAAATTCATTTCTGAATAGTAAAATGAAAGTACTTCAGTTAACTGTGAATGTAGAATTTATTGCAGTGTTAGAAAGTGGTGAAAATTCGAAAAAGGCTATCATTATCCCTTATGGGCCAGGAAATACTACCGTGCCACCTTTAATAGTGACTTATGATTAATATAAGCAATTCACAGGTATGTATGAACAAATATTATAATATATGTGTTTCAATTCTGAAAAAAATAGTATGTAAATATTGTTTTCTTTTTTTTAAAGATAAAAAAAACAGTGGATAACAAATACCGTTATCTCCACGCTTATCGGTGATAGGTAAAATTATTTCTCTAAATCAGTTCCGGATCTAGAATTTTTATATTATTAACCTTTTTCTTTTCTTTTTTGTTAGACTATACATTTGCAAACATAAAAATTATTACAACAATTTGCCAACTTTAAGTAGACATTTATTCTTAATATGTTTACTAGTTGCCTGCATTTTGTAGCTGTACATGAATAGGCGACTTTCACGATCCCACACTCTTTAGATAAGACTAATTATAGAATCTTCTTATCAATCGATAATGAGGCTTAGGGTGTATCGATCGCTTCCGGCTACATTGAAAACAATGGCATCAAACGTAAACAAAACGCTGAACTATTCTCTCGATAAATTATGGGCTATGACTTGCTGTAGACCCATTTCGTCAGTTAGAAACATTTAAGAAAATTGGTTTTAATGAACTAAATTTGACAGCAAAAGGCAGACAGTGGGAAACAGACTTACGAATGTTTTTTCCCCTTAACTTTCACCAACTGTACGAGTATTTGGTTGTGCGAACACAAAAATATGAAGAGGGAGTCATGAAAGGAGTGAGCCACAAGAAAATGAAATCGTATCAGTTTTTTAAAGAAGGACATATTAAAACCTATGAAATGGCTCGGGGATTTTGAAAAGTATGGGTAAAATCCAAAGTTGTGGCATCAATGAAACATGAGATGTACAGAATTATTGTGGTCTGTAAAGATGATGGTGATGTTTTATATGGAGCATGTGAATGTCCTGCAGGGTATGTTTAATAGACATATATAAATAAAATAAGACTCCTCTCAAATGCCCTTTTTTGAATAATTTCTGTTTCCAACAAGTGTAAACATTGTGATTGTAAAGGTATATGTATGTAATGTGTGTTTTACTTTGTTTCTTCAGTACTACATTTTTCAATTTGCTGTACCTATTTTTTTTACACTGGCAGTAAACATGTATTTATACTTACACTAGTTAAGATCTTTCGTCATAAACAATAAATAAATTGTTAAAGAAGGTCTTGTAAATAAGAGAACAACAATTTCACTTTAAAAAAGGAGGGTTCAGAAAATTATTCAATATATTATTTTAAATTTACGGCCGATTTCAATTAGGAATGATAATATAAAGGAAAAGATAAATCTGCTCAGTCCTCATTCGGAGTAAATGGTTCACGGTCCCCTAATACAAAAATGTATGGTCCAGATGAGTAGTCGTTTTGCTTCTGGTGAACATATTAAGTTTCTTGCAAGTAACAAGAAAATCATTCAAATATATTTTGCACGTACGTACATGTAGTACGACTTAGCTACATTGATAGATTCAAACATAACTTGCCCAACCAAAAAAATCCTGAAATATCCCAACTTCTCTACCTTGATTGGACATGTTCAATAATTTAAAAACAAAACATAATAAAACTACTTAAAAAAGTGCTCCAGTATTCAATGTTCATGTATATGTATATATGTATGCTTTTGTATGAAAATTTATACCAGACATCAGTGAATATGTATACGTACCTTTTTTCGACATGAAATACATGTATGTATCAATGCTTTTTATTTGTATTGTTTCAGGCTAGGTATAAAAGGAGCCGGAAAATGCAACCATTTAGGAGGTTTGCTTTTTGCATTGAATGACTTTCATGAAAAAGGATTACACCAAAGAACTGAGAGGGTATCCTGTACATCAAAACTAAATGGATGGATTGTACCAAGAAATTTAGCTGTGAAACCAAAACCTCTGAAAGAAATTAAAGTTAAAAAGGTTCAATTTGGTAAACCAACATCAGAAAGACAAACTGTGAACCTTTATGACCCACGAGCACCTCAGGACCGTACGCGTACTCTTAACACATTTGCTTTAAGTAAACTTTACAGTGACCTTGAAGAACATGCCCCAAACTCATCATTTTTCTTACACCATGATCCTCCTGCGTGTCATGATGAACCGGATTATTTTGACCATATTGAGAGTGTAGATGTTGCCCTTGAAACACCAGTAAATGCGACATTTACATGTACAATAAGTGATGCAGTTCATTCTAAATCAGATAACAATGATAACTTTAAAATGAATTTAATAGCAGAAAATAAGGAAATTGATGACAAAATTGAAGTAGATGAGAACTTCATTGATAAATTGGTGACATCTGCAAATGATCTGTAATTGAAAATGAAAAAATCAGTGATGACGAAATTAATCATACAGAAAAAAATTACACGAGGTCAATCTGAAATTAAATTTTGGAAAAAACTACATCAATTCAAGGCAACTACTTCAAACTTTGGTCGCATTATTAAATGTTCAAAAAATCCAGATGGGTTGTTAAAAACTATGTTTTATAGTGAACCATACAGTTTGGCATTAACATGTGGAAAAGAAAATGAGTCTTTTGCCATTGAAGCATATATACAATATAAAAAGTCTCAAGGTATAGATGTGACTGTTCAATCAGTAGGTACTATTCTAAGCAAGGACAGACCTGGATTTAGGGCTAGTTTAGATGGCATGGTATGTGATCCTCCTAATGACGTACAAAATGGAGGTCTAGAAGTGAAGTGTCCAATCAGTAAAGTTAACATGAGTTTAGATGATGTATGTTCAGATACTTCTTTTTATTTGACCAAATCTCAGAATGGAACTATTACTTTGAAAAAAAAATGCTAATTACTTTTATCAAGTTCAAGGTCAGATGTATGTCGCTAATTTGAAATGAGTAGACTTTGTTGTGTGGTTTGGATCAGAAAAAGAGCTGTTTGTACAGCGCATTACTTTTGATTCAGAAACATGGTTTCAGGATTGTTTACCAAAACTTGACTTATTCTACAAGTGGGCATTAGTTCCAGAGCTTTTAACAAGAAGAGTAAAGCGCAAACTTCAATTGACCAGTCAAACAAGATGGAAAACATTAAAAAATGAATTGTCAATCAATTGATATGAATATTTAACATTACATTTGTATACAACATGTACAAATGTACAAGGTCTTAATGTTTACATTTTGTAAAAGCACATGTTTGTACTTTATATTTACATAATGAATAAAAATATAAGAACTGGATACAAGTTCCTAGTTTTCATCTTTTTGTTCATCATCAATATCAGTGTCATATTTAGGCGGAACAAGTGGCGTTGAAAACCCTGTTAAAATGACACAACTCTAAATATCTGACTTGCAACATGGCTTAAACTTAGAGGTAAAACACCATCCAATATATGATAGCTTTTAATTCGGCCAATGGCCCTCTCTACATGGATTCTCTCAGAAGCAATGCTTATTGTGTCTTCAACAGCTTGAGCAGATATCTGTTTGTTTGTCCCTTTAAATGGTGGGATGTTTAAAGTAACACCTTCAGGCAAAATGTCAGTTTTCTCAAATCCCCTGTCTGCCATAACATTGTCTCCTGGTTGAAGTAAATCAAGTAATCCACATTGTTTGGTGATTTCTTTGTCTGAAACATCTGTGATTGTGCAAGCATTGACGTAGGAATTTCCACAAACACTTCTGTACAGTCTATGATAATCCTAGTAGTAGGGTACAAGTTAAATGATTTTGGCATTGTATTTAACACCTTTTCTTGACTTGGGTATGGAAATATCAATGGCAATTCAACGTTCAAAAAATTTATCCAAGTTGTGAATATTTTTGAAAACTGACTTTGTGATATTTCAAATCGTTCAGCAAGGTCTCTCACAAATAATCCTACTTTAAGACGAATGAGCGTCATAAAACATTCATCTCGTAGATTCAGTTTTCGTCTTGGACCAGGTCGCCCACCTTGTGTGTGATAATGTTTATAATCGTCAGTTGTGTCATTTTGTCCTCTCCAATACTGAAGTCTTGATGCCTTGGATTCTAGATATTCAAAACAAGCCATAAATGTTCCATAGTTAGGAAAACCAGTATAAAATGCAATTGCATCATTGTCATTTTTTATTTTTTCCAAACTGAATCTTTTTTTCTCAAAGTATTCTAGTTGCTCTTTCAAATCATACATATTTTTGGATGCAATTTCCAATTTCTCATTAAGAGACTCAATTTTTGGTTTTAATAGTTCAACCGTTTCTTGAATATCAAGAGTAGTCAAACTTTTCTCCAACATATTCATTGTAAAGCTATAATTGTGTTCAGCAGGAGGGACTGTAAATTCACTTTGATCATCCAACCATTCTGTCTGTCTGGATTTTGTATTCAAATACAAGTTTTCATCTTCCTTCTTTGAATCAAGCTGAAAAAAAAATTACAGGCTCTGTGAACAGTATGAGTGGATTGGTTGCCCCCTCCCCCCCTTCCCAAAAAAATGCAAGTGAAATTCATGTCCTTTTAGTAGAATTATATGTAATGTACATGATGTATGCAGCATTTCTTGACAAAAAAAGCAATAATAAAAAACCTCACAATAATTTTGGAATTTGCAATAGTTATTTCTTGTAAACATTTATCATTTCTGAGTATTTTATCTCTTTTTATCATGTTGAATTTCATTATCATGATTATGAATAAAAAAAGATGTGATATGAGTTCCAATGCGACAACTCTCAATCCAAGTCTTAATGTATTTAAAGTTTTTTTGTAACAATTATTAGTAACTGGTAAAAATACTGCCTTTAACATGGTGCCTTGACTCACACCCTACATGGATTTATCATCTGCTTATATTACAGATACTACTAACTTTATTATATATCTTAATTATATTTAAAGTGGTTAAAGTAGAACTTAAAAAAAAAAAGCTTAAAATTATGATCATTACCTCATCGTCTTTGATTGGCTCACACCAGTAAAGGGTTTCAGATTGGACGTCATGATCATCTCCAGAATCTGTATTAGTTGGTGTCATCAATTCAAAAGGTAATTTTTTTTGGAGATTTTCTCTTGGACTTTAAATTAGCCCAATCAAACACTGTTGGCTCCACATCAGGCTTCAAAGACCATCTCTTTCTTGCAAGTGAGATAGTGATATCTTCACTTCTGAAGTGATTTTGACAAACAACAGTGTTATTATTTAATGAAAAACCATCTCGTCCATCATGCCTCTTGATAAGACTATACCACCGGTCTCCTTTATGCTTGTCAGAAAGAACAGCTTTTGGAATATGGAACAAATGAATTCCTGATGGCACACCATTTTGCAGAAAAGCAAAATTAAAACATCCATAAACATTATAAACACTACACTGCTTTCCCCTTGATCTTTTTGTGACTGATGTAGCCATGTTTGATCTACAATAAAAATGTTTATTCTTAATTGTTATAACAAATGTTAAATAGACAAGCAAGGTGCATTTATTTCACATTTTTCCTTTATAATATCAATGCAAGTGCTCTTTTAAACTATAAATAATAAGTTTATCCAAAACCGTTAGTTTAATCAGCAAGTATGATGTGTCAGAAGGACAAAACATCATGCACATGGTGATTTGAGTTGATACACCCCCCTTTTTTACTTAGTGCCAAATAAACAGTTTATGCACAAAATGTAAGTAGTCAAACATAAACGTCAAGTATTTCACACATATTCAGACTTTAAAATCATGATTTATTTTCATTATGTGGTTAAATCTGAACCTAATTTGAATCTCTTTCCTTTTTACAAACACACGCATAATTTGTACTGCCGAAATGTAAACAAATGAATGCAAGAACGATTTTTCATTCACCGTGTTGATTTTATAATTATTTCCAATAAATAAACTTACCAGATAATGCTGAAGTAACTAAAGTCGCTGAAAAATTATGTTTTGTCCTGATTCAGTACGTTTAAACAGTCGAAAATGCAGTATTTTGTTGATTATCGTTGTAGTTGTTTTTACACCCTAAGCCTCGATTTCGATTAACTTCCGGGTGATTATAAACCTCGGAGCAATCCGGAGTAATAACGATGCGAAAGGGGTCTATTCTGTTTCAAATACAGAATATACATCTAAAGATTTTGTTTTCTGTTCAGACATATAATTTGCCTTATATATACAAACATTATAATTGTAATCAAATAATTAATTTCATAGCATTGCTCATCATTTATTTTATAACCCCATACTAAATTTTTTAATGTTAGAATATTATTATTAATATTCAGTTTTTGTAAGAGTGTTTTTACTTTACTCCAGAAGTTATCAAGAAAGTGACATTTAAGAAACATGTGATCATAATCCTCTGTGGTGTTGCAAAAGTGACAATTTGAAATATCGAAGATCTTCCACTTTTTCAATAAAACTTTACAAGGTAAAATAAAGTGTAGCAATTTCCAACGGAACACTTTGTATTTATTATCTTTTAAAAAATGATGAACAAACTTTAACATATTACATGAAAGACTCTTAATGTATTCAAGGTTAAGCATTGTCTTCCATTTGTAAAAACCAACAGGTATTTAAATTTCATTCTTAATTAATATATTATAAATTTTTCTGGTATCTACATTGTCTAAGTTTTCTTTTTTATTACAATTATTATTAATATGTATTGCATAGGGTGTTTTTACTTTAGTTTTCTTTGAATTTTCCTGCATTAAAATCTTTAACAATTCTCTTGGAAAAGCTTTCTTTAATTGGTAAAATTCTGACATCCAGTTACTTTTTATTTTAAGCTTTTGTACAATAAAATTTTCTTCTATATTGCCATTGTCATCAATGACGTCATTAACAAAGATAATATTACTATTTATCCAGTTTTTGAATAAAAGGCATTTATTTTTTATCTTTATGAAATGATTTCCCCAAATAACTTCTTGACGTATAGATCTAAAGTTTTTTCGCTGTTGTACTTTTTTATTAGTTATCCATGCTTTAACAATGTTGAAATAAAATTTTGGCAGCTCCTTTAACTCTGGAATAGAGGCAGTGTTATCAATATTCATGTGAAAGATAAGGAAATCTTTTCCAAACTTATTAAAATAAAAAAGTGGAATAATTTTCCAATTTTTTAGATCTCCATTAATTAACCTTTTGACCCACCCAATTTTGATAGATTCTATGTATTTATCTATGTTAATTATTTTTAAACCCCAATCTAGTTCACCAAAGCTAAGTACTGTGCGTTTAACTTTTTCTCTTTTGCTTTTCCATAAAAAATTATAGATAATTTTTTTAAATTTAACAATATATTCTTTTTCAATATGTAAAAAGGTAATATTTGGTATAATCAATGATTTAATAACTGTTATTTTATCGATCATTGTTAAATGTCTTTTCTCCCAATTTTTTATAATCTTTTCAGACTTTTCTATTTGCTTTTCTGCATTAAGTTTTTGACATTCATTTTTGTTACAACCGAAAAGAATTCCTAAACATTTCACTGGTTTGTTTGTAAAGTTGATGTTTTCATATTTTTCTTTGCAATGTTTGTGTTTTCCTAACCAAATGCCTTCTGTTTTTGATCTGTTTAATTTAAGCCCTGATAAAGTGCCAAAAAATTCAATCATGTTTAATACTTTTGAAATGTCTTGTTTTGTTTTTTCATGTGGTGTCATCTGCAAGTTGACTGATTTTTAAAGAATGTCTTTTCCCATCTATTTTGCTTTCAAATCCTTTAATATTATTGTCTTATCTTATTCTACATGCTAATATCTGGACAGCAATAACAAAAATTAAAGCACTGCACGGACATCCTTGTCTAATCTCTCGAAAAATATTGAGGGGTTCAGATATCCACCCATTATTGATCACTGAGCTTTTAATGTCTGTATACAAAGTTTTTATCCATTTGAGCATAGAATCTTGAAAGCCATTTTTTTTTAATGCTGAGAACATGGTATCCCATTCTAATGAGTCAAAAGCTTTCGAAAAGTCTAAAAATAATAATGCTCCTTCTATATTAATTTTTTCTGCATAATCAATTATATCCTGGATCTGTCTGATATTATAACCTATATATCTATTTTTTACATACCCATTTTGATCTTCATGGATAATTTTTGGTAAGACATTTTTTATGCGCTGAGCTAATGAATATGCTATTAGATTTGTATCAACATTTAATAAAGTAATTGGTCTATAGTTATCTAAACTCAGTGGATCATTTTTTTATGGATAAGAGAGATAACTCCTAATTTCTGAGAAGTTGTTAACTCCCCTTTTTTATATGAAGAATTAAATGTGGAGACAATTAATTCTTTTAATTTTTCCCAAAAAGTACTATAAAATTCTACGCTTAAACCATCAATTCCAGGTGCTTTGTTTAATTTCATCTTAAATAGTGAATCTGTACATTCATCTATAGTTAATTTTCCTTCCATAATATCACTCTCTTGTGTTTTTAATTTATGATCATTATTAGTATCATTAATATAATCATTTATACATTTTATATCTGGATTTGTACTTTTATAAATATCTTTCTTTATAGAATTCTTTCTCTAATTGTAAAATTTTGGATGAGTCAGTTTGTATCATTCCTTCTTTATCTCTTAGTGCAGTTATAGTTTTTCTTGTTTGTCTAGCTTTTTCCAAACCTAAAAAGAATTTTGTATTTTTCCCCCTTCTTCTACCCCTTGAATTCGTGACCTGATTAGCGCTCCTTTTGTTTTTATTTCATATATTTTCTTCAATTTACTCTCATAATAAATTAATTCTTCTTAAAAATGCTTTATTACCTCATCTTTACAATGTTTGTTAATTTAATTTTCTGATTTTATTTTCCAATACATGTATTTCACATATGTTCTGTTTTGCTTTTCTTTTACAGTATTCAATGGTGTATTCTTTGACCTCAATTTTGAATTTTTGCATGTTCTGTACAGTAAAATAACAGTTAATATTAATTTTAGTGGTGTACATAGTAACGATAAATCCAAGACCATTAAATAGAAATCTTTATTTTTATTAATCCTTTTATTTTTTCTGTCAAGAAATAAATAAATAAACAGACTGTGTCCTTTTACCTTTTACTAGTAAATCTATTCCACTCCTTTTTAATCTGTGTGTTTTTAGATATCTTGACTAATATTATTTTATGCTTAATGTACATAAAATAGTAGGTGTAAATATTTTTATGATAGATTTTACATTACTACATGGTTTTAGGACAACAATATTCCTGTAAGGATTGTATATATTCTAATCTAGTCTGCTCTATGTTTTTAAACAATATTAAATAAAAATTAAAAACCAATTGTTCAGAGAACAATTGTAGGTCTTTCCACTAGTAAAGATCTATTTTGATATTGAAATATGAAAAATCAGTTTATAATGTTAGTTCCTATGGCTTTATGGTGTATTTATATGAATTTAAAGCAAAGGTCAAAATCTAGAACGTCATATTAACCTATGACCTTGACCTCAATTTCAAGTTCACAAACCAAGGACCTTAAATCAAAAGACCCTAGGTCTTTAATATGTTTGGTTTATGAGTAATATCACTTTACACGTAATTCTAAATGTAAGATGGGCAAAAACTCCCATTTATTGTCTGCGCACCCTTTTAACCAAAATATACAAGTAAGGACATGTCGCAACTAACAATTAATGAAAAATTATTTGTCGATATGTCATAAGGTATTAAATTTAGAATATGACCTTGACCTTTGACCTTGACCTAATTTTTATTTTTTTGGACCAAGGACCTCAAATCTAAAGACCCTATGTCTTTATCACTTATGGTTTACCATTTAGAAATGCATATCACTTAATTAAATGGAAAAGGGGGAATAACTCTCATATGGAGTCTCCGTAAAGCTTTGGTCCAAATGAATATCCTAATCCTGAAGAAGTAACGAGCAATTTGGTAAAATAAATTTGTCGTAATCTTTTACGGTTGCGAAGGAGTAGTGGCCACAAGAAAAACAGTGTTTGGGGAGATAACTCTTACAACGTAAAGTATTTTGTTACGCAGTTGTAAATTTTTAAAGCGTATAAACTATACGACATCATATTCCAAATATCTAAGCGACATCTTTTGAAACATCAATACTACGCAAGAAAAAAATTTAGGCGGAAGAAAAAAAAAAAAAAATAATAATCAGAACAAATTCAATAGGTCTTTCCACGGAAAGGTGGAAAGACCTAATAAGGGCTTTTTTTTACCGTGTGACACGGGTTCTCCGTTGCGGAGGAATTTACCTAGAGAAGAAGAAGAACGATGTTTACGATGTATACAGTACATAAAAGTTGTTACAATGTAAACGATGTTAACAATATATAGTGCTATCATTATTGACATCGTAATGTAAATGTATTCAATATGGTTAGTTATATAATATATTTATTTTGACTATTTGTTTTTGATGTCTTTATTATATTACGTAATTACGGAAATTGTACTATCTTTTGTCCGAAATTATTTATAGTTTAATCGTTGACTTAACCTTGATCAAAATATTTCACGTGACAATAGGTTATTTGCCAATTCCCGTTATTGACCCTGTAATTAGAGATCCCTCTTTCAGTTGTCTCCCTTATGAGGGACATTAATTTTCATTTATAATGGAGAGCTAGCAGAACGAGCAAATTTACCTGTGCGTAATGTGAGTTATCTTTAAGGTTTTCAAATCTTTTAATTACATTAATTTGTTGTTAATCTAAATACTTTTGACATCAGAAATTATTTTTCATGAATAATTAGTTAAACTGTCGATACATCACTTTCAATTCATCATACTTTGCATTGGCAAAAGCCGATTTTGTCCGGTATGGAACCAGTCTACGATTGACAAAGGGAAGTAATTTGTTTAAAAAGTGTGTAATAACAGAATCAAATCGGTAATGGGCAAATGGACTATTGAGATGATCGGATGATTAAAGAATACCACGTGTATTGATGATGAGAGGAGAAGGAATTCATTTAAGTATTTCTAATGTTGAGTTTTGGAAATATTTCCATTGTTTTATAATAAATTTATAGTAAGAATCATAATTTATTCTTAAAGATCAAAGATTTTTTCCGGTCAGAAGACAGTACAGGGTCAATGTTCGATAAGCATTTTGTACAGGTAAACATTGATCATTTATCAGATTTAAACACACACATGAAACTTTAAATTTCTCTGTTTACATTTCATATAAGTTATCCTACGTGATATGTATAATAATACTGAAAAAAGAACACGTACAATATATAAACATGGTTATTATATATTGTTATGGATGGTTGGCTAATTGGCACTTCTTCTTATATCTATCATTATTCATTAACATGCCTTAGCGGTCTCTGTTTGAACACATTGTATTTTGCAATGAATACCATTGTAATTTCAAAGAAGACACCCATATGTAAACACGACTCGCTTTGGCGACTTTCGGACTAGTATGTGTGAATTAATAATACATGTGAAAAAATGATGAGCTATAAGGAAGAACGTACATTGAATATGGTATTTGTCCTGCATAAGTATACTTTTTGACCCATTTTCGGAGAAACAACATTGCTCCATTGTATGATTGTTAGTGCGTACGTCCTGGTTTATGATTTGTCTTCGGTATAAAATAAAACCACACTTGTATTATCTTGAGACTTCAATGCTGTCAAAGCTCATCTATTTATTGCCAATATTACAAATGTTCGAGTCATCATTTAATTAAGTTATTCAAATAAATAGTTAACAAAATATAAAAGCTTCAATTCATATTTGTTTTATTGTAAGACGATATCCTAATTTTGCTTTAAAAATAACCTTATTTAACAAAGTCGTCTGACAGGTTATTAATAGTTAAAACCTCGTTTTACAAGACGCAAAGATAAATATAGTGTCGAAAATTAGTCATGCAGGTATTTAAAGGGTTATTCTAACATTTAAATATAAAACTTAATCTATAAATATCACTGTCTTTAACTCCAAAATATTTAAAAACACTTGTCGTCAATATACACGATGTAGTGTGGTGTATTAATGTTTATATCAAACTAACTGACATTTGATTCTATGTAAATTAATATTTTATTGGAAAGAGAACGACAGAGTTTGATCCAAATACAGATTTAATATTCAGGGGTTAAAAAATCCACTAGCTCGACGCCCGGGACTAGATCATTTACGCCTCGGGCAATTAAAATGTGTAATCCGATATGCCCGACGGACTAGTAACAAAAAATTCTTGACGTTTCCAAAATGGAAAGTGAAAAATCCCTTTATCACTATTCTATGTTAGCCATTTCGATTCAATGAAGTCATCCGGGATTCCAAGAATTTGAACTGGTTTGTACAGGTCCTGTTGTACATATTTTAAAAATAGAACAAATAACCCTGGCATGTCTGGGTGGCCTGGTATCATGTGTTGATTGCAATTCTCGTACTTTAAATATCGATTTCTCATACCATGGCTAAGGGTATTGTACATTGCTTATCGTGCCGAGATTTCCAATTAACGGTATTTGGGGGTTTGATGTATTGACCTGTCTTGTTGCACAGCTCTTGAGCACGTAACCATGCAACAAAATATTTCTTAATATTTTAGTACGGGAACCCCAGGAACTTCGTCAGTTTCAACAAAAAACGGTAGATGAAGGGAGTAACGAGGCAAAAAATTCATCCCCCAAAAATGCTAAATACGACAGGAAAAGCCGCGGAAAAAAAATAATAGTGTGCAGGACAGCAGGGCTGTCAAGTCTTCAGCGCGAGACTCACACATGTTCATGCTTATTTGGCGGCATTTTCCTTTGATCTATTGTTTTTTCTCTTTGATCTTTACAATTTAGCAAAAAAATCAAGCATTCACTTCCTGAAAAGTTGGCAGAACTGGGACACAATGATTCCCCTGGCAAGGTTGGCTGTTGCTGATGAAAAAAACAGACAATGCTCTGTGAATTGTCGTTAGTTGCCCCAAGCACGCCAATAAAAAGTCTGCTTTGAATGTGGGAACAACTATGTTAGGTTAAGCACCAAAAGAATAAATAACAGATCAACAAAAATTATCAAATACAGTGTATAATGTCTCCTTCAAAACAAAGGACACCCACTTTGTATTATGCAGCAAACTCTTGATTATTGGACTTATAGGCAGCAGGACTTTACTAGCCCTGTTGGAAGAACTGCTAGTCCATCAAACTGACCTGCTAGCCCTAGTATGCCTTAAAAATCAAGAGTTTGCTGCATAATACAAAGTGGGTGTCCTTTGTTTTGAAGGAGACATTATACACTGTATTTGATAATTTTTCTTGATCTGTGATTTATTCTTTTGTTGCTTAACCTAACTTAGTTGTTCCCACATTCAAAGCAGACTTTTTATTGGCGTGCTTGGAGCAACTAACGACAATTCACAGAGCATTGTCTGTTTTTTCATCAGCAACAGCCAACCTTGCCAGGGGAATCATTGTGTCCCAGTTCTGCCAACTTTTCAGGAAGTGAATGCTTGATTTTTTTTGCTAAATTGTAAAGATCAAAGAGAAAAAACAATAGATCAAAGGAAAATGCCGCCAAATAAGCATGAACATGTGAGAGTCTCGCGCTAAAGACTTGACAGCCCTGCTGTCCTGGACACTATTATTTTTTTTCCGCGGCTTTTCCTATCGTATTTAGCATTTTTGGGGGATGAATTTTTAGCCTCGTTACTCCTTTCATCTACCGTTTTTCGTTGAAACTGACGAAGTTCCTTGGGTTCCCGTACTAAAATATTAAGAAATATTGTGTTGCATGGTTACGTGCTCAAGAGCTGTGCAACAAGACAGGTCAATACCAATCAATACATCAAACCCCCAAATACCGTTAATTGGAAATCTCGGCACGATAAGCAATGTACAATACCCTAAGCCATGGTATGAGAAATCGATATTTAAAGTACGAGAATTGCAATCAACACATGATACCAGGCCACCCAGACAGGACCTGTACAAACCAGTTCAAATTCTTGGAATCCCGGATGACTTAATTGAATCGAAATGGCTAACATAGAATAGTGATAAAGGGATTTTTTACTTTCCATTTTGGAAACGTCAAGAATTTTTTGTTACTAGTCCGTCGGGCATATCGGATTACACATTTTAATTGCCCGAGGCGTAAATGATCTAGTCCCGGGCGTCGGGCTAGTGGATTTTTTAACCCCTGACTTCTAATTTGGGTTATTGGGGACATTTGAACAAGAACATGAAGAAGTGTATTTCATTTTCAACATGTTCTGTACAAAATTTACAAATACATTATTAGAAGGTATTATTGGTTTTACATAGCTACCAGTGTCTCTGGCTAATGATACAGATTGTGGGGTTGTTCTTAATTTGATGATTTTTTTTTTAAATATTTTCAGATATTAAATCTGAAATATTTTTTTTTCTTTTAAAATTTGGTATACAATTCACTAAAAAAGATAAAAGTTTCCAGGAATTGCCATCGCTTACTTGTATGCTGTAGCTCACTTTTTGATACTCAAGTTGCATTTTCAATAAGAGACACGATGTCAAAAAAGTGATGAAACGACTTCAAACAACATTAAACATTCTCATTTATATCTGATGCTACGGTTTTATATAGTTGTGTCAGCTTATATATATACACATTTTTAAGATCTTTTAGTCAAAAAAAGATTGCATCTGTTAAGCATTACCAAGGAATATAGTACAAAATAAAAGCAACAGTAGTATACCGCTGTTCAAAAGTCATAAATCGTTTGAGAAAAAAAAATCTAGGTTACAAACTTAAACCGAAGGAAACACTTCAATTATATGAGGAAAACAACGGAACAACAGAAACACTGAAGTGCATCAAAACAAACGACAACGCAACATACATAGAAACGGAATATTTTATAACAACTGTCATATTCCTGACTTGATACATGACATTCTAAGACAAAAATGGTGGGTCGAACCTGGTTTTTTTTGGCTAGTCAAACCTCCCGCTTACATGGCAATGTTAAAAAGATATCGCTTAAATGACATCACTACGTGACAGAAATGCAGCACAAATAAATGCAAGAACACTCGGCACAGGGAAACACACAAATAAATAAAAAAAAAAAAAGTCGTCACAATAGGTAGAACGCAGGTTTACAACGAACATATTCCATTAACGATAGCACAGGACATCGCAAACCGTAACGTATTTTTATAATGAATATATAATCTTGAAATTCATACAAGTCATATTCATTGTTTGGATAATTTAGTGCTCTCAATTCAAGATTTGTACATTTGAATATTTGTTCCATTTTCATCACGATATTTTCCTCGAAGGACCTTTTCATTAAACGACTGTTCTGCCTTAATTTTCTACAATTTGCTACAGGCAATACTCATTAGAATCTACATTGTAAATGTTAGAAAATCTGACAGTTGGTTTTTGAATTTACCCCTGAAATGTTAGTTTATTGCCGTTTAAGGCATTTGTCAAAACAAACTTTAACAGGAATTTTACATTAATGTATAATTTGCAAAACTGATTAGCAACATAAACATCACCGGAATGTTGCAAACTTGACACTCACACCTTACCTGATAGCATGAACGGACACCTAACGGATGAAAATAAAAGTTGTTGACAAAATTGTTATCCGTTGGGAGTCCGTTGATGTACTGATCAAATAAAACGGATGCGTAACAAATGTATAATGGACATGATACACCGGATATGCAACTTACGAGAAACGGAAACGTACCGGACAGAACGGATGTCGAACGTACATTCAACGGACGAGTACCGCATAAAATGGATGTAAATAGCATAAATATTCAAAATGTTCCTGTGTAACTGGTTTTGGTTTGTTCTTCAAAATGCCGCCAAATGGCAGTCATGGCTGCATGTGTCTGGCTTGAATAAGAGCTGATTGTTAGTGAAGACATGGCTTTACTTTAAGATCGATTATGAATTATAAGAATTCATGAACCTCAAGACATCTGACATACCAATAATTGGCATTCCTGACGTGAAATTTTCAATTGGCATTTATCCATTTCAGATCCGTTCATCATTCGTTTTTTGTTGTTGTTATACGTCCGTTAGAAGTCCGTTTCACATTCGTTCAACCTCCGTTTTATCCGGTAAACGTCCGGTAGAAGTCCGTTCGTCAATTTGTCTACCAGACTTCCAACGGATGTATAACGGACAAGTTACGGATATAAAGCGGATACGAAACGGACGAGTACCGTACAAAACGGACGCCTACCGAATGTTCAACGGACATTTCATCCGTTGGACGTCCGTTCAAAGTTTTGAACATGCTCAAATTTTCCACCGGACAGAACGGACATCGACGGATAAAACGTACGCTAAACGGACATGAAACGGCTATGAACGAACGTCTAACAGATAGGAACGGACGCATATCGGACATGATCGGATTGAAAAAAAGGTAGGCATCCGTTCGAGCTATCCGTTAAGGTGTGACCGAGGCTTTAGATAAACATCTTCTAAGATCTGCTTGTCACATTGAAAGTTCTGTAGGGTTGCAGGAGACAGTTTTGTCTAAAAAGACAAATGTGAAAGATCTAGATATTCATATTAAATATGAATTTGTTGATATGTTTTCAGATGAATATGAAGTATTTGCTGCCACTGCTGATTCTGAAAAATTATCAAATGATACAAGGTAATAACACGATAATTGTATGTTTCACCAAAAATCCAATGTGTAAATATGATACAAATGAATATAAAACACCTAAACTAAAGATTGGTAATACATGAAAAATTGAGATTATTTTAATAACAGCTTTGGTCATATCCAAATACAATAAACATATGAGCTTTTAATCTCACATCTACCTAGTAATATTTCAAAGAATCTGCTCATCTAGGATACGTAACGTTCTGTACATTTATGGTTTCCTCTGCATGTTTGTACATACATCTGTTTCGTGAATTGCTTTAGCCACACTAACATG
The DNA here is from genome assembly GCA_037788925.1 of Mytilus galloprovincialis. Classification (NCBI taxonomy): domain Eukaryota; kingdom Metazoa; phylum Mollusca; class Bivalvia; order Mytilida; family Mytilidae; genus Mytilus; species Mytilus galloprovincialis. Next base: position 68,221,627 of record CM075338.1, on the reverse strand, counting down.
ACTAATGTCTACACATTACTATTTAAAGTAAGCTTAATGATTTAGATTTTAACATATTCAACCGATTCAAGCAACTGACATGACTCTATAAGTGATATAACTTTATATACTTTTTATTCAAAAATATGACAAAAACAACCAAACTTAATCACACATTATCATTATAAAAGAGCTGACTATTAAATATTAGATGAGGATAAGTTGACCCATATTTATTTTCAGGGTTATGATACCCATTACAGCACAACAAATTGGTTAATCCTTATCAAAATTGAATGTTGTATTTTGTCCAAAGATGTATACTGCATTTTACCTGTCATGGTGGAAAATGTATAATAGCGTGTATTAATGATAATAGTGATCCCCTGAAAGTTTAGCATTGAAGGTTTATGAAAGACCGTACACATTTATACTTGAAGTTAGCCGTCAAAGCTTCGAAAGTTTACATCTCACTGCAAGTTATATATGATCTGTTATACTTGTTAGAGGTTTATTATTTGAACAAGCATATATACCTACCAAATTAAGTAACCATTTTCTGGACAATCTAATTATTAAATACAGAAGCAAAACAGATATTTCGACAATCAATATAACTAATGGACGTCAAATTGCAAGATATACTAGTATGCTTGAAAACATCAGAAACATTGGTAATTGCTTGAACAGATATTATCTAATACTTAAAAGCAGTCGTGACAATCTGTTGTTAAAATTTCTAAAAAGTTAAATCTGCCAATTTGAACTCGCATTGTCAAGTTAGGATCAAAGTTTTAACAACTGAGTGTCCTACCAATCTTCGTATCCTACCATCAATTTTGGCAACTATTGATACTATATTTATGGGAGTTTGTCCTTAAATGATGATGCGAACTGTAATAGCCAGAGGAAAACTTAAAAGAAATACAATCCACTACCCGCTCTGTCCACTAAAATATTGGAATTCTGCACTATTCTGCACTATTCTGAGGATAGTGAATGTCCCACCTTTAAATTTTTTATAATGGTTATTTCTGTATTGCACTGTCAGAAGTTGTAAGTTGTACAGTCTACGTACATGCAAATATGTGAATTGTCAATCTGTGTGCGACATGTCTTAGTATTAGGTTCAGTATTAGTATACATGTATTAATCAAATACCGAAATATAGCCAGTCTTCTTTTCGCTTAATTGATTTATGACTATTGAACAGCAGTATACTACTGTTGCTTTTATTAAGCATATGTTATAACAGGCTGATAAGTGTGAACTTAAAAATATTATTTTTTAACATATTTGGAAAGGATTAAGAAAATGTTGACAGTAAAAGAGATTAAGAAATCAAACCCAAATGTTTGTTTGATTTGAAACACAGTGATTACTTGTAAAATGCTCTTCCATTTACCTGTTTGATTGAAGATAGCAGCCATCAATATTGTCTGATTAAAATTTCCTTTTCCCCCACTTGTGCTGGCATGGTGTCATGCAATGAATAGCTTCTTTTTTATCGTTTCAGGTGTTTTAGAATGGACAGTTACTGGAAAGGTAACCGATTATGGACAAAATGTGACATTATTTTGCAATGTTTCAAATTGCTGTCCTAAATATTCAGGATGGGATATGTGGAATCCAGCTCAACGCACACTGGTCATAGATGTCAAAACAGGAACCCCCAATAAAAAGTATGATTGGAAGGCTTTGGGGAACGGATATACCTTAATTATACAAACTCTGACTGAAAAAGATCTTAATGTTTCGTATTCCTGCGTGTATGGTGCAACATTGGGTGAAAGAAAACTTTTACTAGAAGAGGATGTTTTCACGGGTAAGTATGACCACTGAATAATGTATCTCACAAATACGGTGTAATATGGATAAATATCATCGGCCTAACGTTGCACGATAAATAGCAATATCGTTGTTAATTTTGTCACACATGCGACTGTGGAACATTTGGATGCCTATCAGAAGCGATGTTATCATGGAGTTTATAAATTTTATTTGAAGTTGCAGGGGTTAGAAGATCTCGTTAAGCAAAAGGTTTTATTTCTACGTGATTTAAAAAAAAATTATTATGAGTAATATGACAACTGTATTTGATATACAGACGCATTGGCAGATATTCATGTCGTTCAGAAAGGTGCCTAACCACTAAATAATTTTATGTTTTCTCATTCGTATTTTATATTCTATCGGAAATAGACCAACTAAATTTGGAGTACTGATAGTTATCAAAGGTACCAGGATTATAATTTTATCCGCCATACGCGCGTTTCGTCTACATAAGACTCATCAGTGACGCTCAGATCAAAATAGTTATAAAGCCAAACAAGTAACGATTGGACTGTGAATATGTCTCTCTGGCAGCACTTATCTCACTTAATATAAAAAAAGAAGATGTGGTTTGATTGCCAATGAGACAACTCTCCACAAGAGACCAAAATGTCACAGAAATTAACAACTATAGGTCACCGTATGGCCTTCAACAATGAGCAGACCCCATACCGCATAGTCAGATATAAAAGACCCCGAAATGACAATGTAAAACAATTCAAACGGGAAAACTAACGGCCTTATTGAGAAATGATCCGAACTGTTAGGTATATGCGATTTATATTCATTAAGTAAATAGTAGATCTTGACATACAGTTAATCAGATACATTTCGGTGTTCTCCTTTTTTGAAATTGAGTGGCAGTTGCATGATCTTATCACATTGCATGAATTGAGAAAATGTTAACTCCGTCACGAGTTGGTTGACCGTTATGGAACGTTTCACAGATAATATCGGATATGTTCCTTATGTCGTAACTACTATCCACTTCACTTTTCACCACGAATGTGAACAACCAAATAAGACTATGTACCGGGTTTGTAATGACATAAGCAACACGATGGGTGCCACATGTGAAGCAGGATTTGCTTATCCTTCTTGAGCACATGAGATCACCCCCAGTTTTTTGTGGGGTTTCGTGTTGCCTAATCTATAGTTTTCTATGTTGTGTCTTTTGTACTGTTATTTGTTTTTGTCTTTTTAAGTTTTTGCCATGGCGTTGTCAATAAATATAGGAAAATATGGTACGAGTGTCAATGAGACAACTCTCCTTTTAAGTCACAATTTATAAAAATAAACCATTATAGGTCTCGAGGTACGGTCTTCAATATGGAGGCTTGGCTCACACCGAACAGCAAGCTATAAAGGGCCCCAAAAAATTACTAGTGTTAAACCATTCAAACTGGAAAACCAACGGTCTAATCTATATAAAAACGAGAAACGAGATATACTTATGAACCACATAAACAAACGACAACTACTGAACATCAGATTCCTGACTTAGGACAGGTGCAAACAATTGCATTGGGATTAAATGTTTTAATGGTACCAAACATTCTCCCTTATCTGAAGCAATTGTGTAACATTACAACTTAGAAAGACACACTATAAAATATCAATTGGAATTGCTTAACTCAATCAAAAACCGTAATTGTCAGTTCATTTTCGATCTATGAGTTTGACTGTCCTTCTGGTATCTTTCGCCCCTCCTTTACTTTCTACAAGGGTTAAATTTAACTACCACTTCTTATGTTGCGTTCACACTGCCTATGTGAAACATGTTGTGTGTACACAAGGCGTATTATTTACATCTTGGGAAAAAAAGAAAATCAATTGTTTAACATGGATCCAATTCTAATTTCAAAAGTTAACTAAAAGCTCCGTGTGTGTCCAGTATACATGCGGTATTTATTGATAATCAATGTTAAAAATTTCAATTAAACGTGTTTCAAGCTTGTTTAAGCCTCAATATGAACACGGTCTTAGATGAGAAAATATATATTTTGAGAATTGAGATCGTCTCATTTGGCATAGATTCGTGTACTGATGTCATTGTTGTTGGTTAATTATAGGCAAATGTCTAGAAATGATTCGGCGGTATCTGTAGATTCTTTAATTTCTAGTTCAGCAGGATATACTAATTGGGAATCAGAAAAATTTGGACTGTTTTTGGAAACAACATTATCAATACACTTGTATGTGAGATTAAACAATGCAGTTTTCTTGATCTTTCTGCTATTTTTAAGAGCTTCAAAAACTCCGACTCAAATGAAAAACAGAAAAAGTCGACCAGGAGAGATTCAAAGTTGTTTCCCATATGAATGCAACAATCTGCTGGCATTTTCTACCTCCAAATTCAAGAAATATGCTATCAACAAGAAACTTCAGCAAACTTATCACTTTTTCTTCGGTGTGGCAAGTTTTATTTTTGTGCTCCTTTTTAACACAATATGTAGAATTATAACCTAACGCAAGACATATACAGCGTATTTTACGAATTTTATGGAAGAACGCAAATGAATGTTTTCTTTAAGACATTCTTCTTCTAAATGTTCAAGCGGTGTACTCATGTAGATCATGATAAGACATGCCATCATATTGGGTATTTTATTTCAGATATAACTTCTACACAACAGAATATTCCCACTGAAGACGACAGACTCTCTGGAAGTGAAATGTAAGTAAGTTAGAAATCAAATTTTCTTCACCACTTAATTGTATTGTACATGTTTCTTCTATGTATCAGGATTACTAGGGAGCTGAATAACACATTAGGTTGAGTACTCTAGTGGTCTGCATGTCCTTTAATCGTCAATTTAAATTTTTTTTTTAGATACTTAAATGTATTGGTTATTTTTTAAGTAAACATATTATGTTTTTTGTATTTTTTTATTTTGATACGAATACCTCGTTTGTAATGAGTCGTCATAATAGAGGAGGTGTGTCAGAATACCTGATTATCAGATAAAGACAGAATTATAGGCAAATATATTCTTGTTTCAATAGATGCCGCAACCCCTTTAGATCTGACACTACTAATGACTCATTACATTTCGATGAAAAAAAGCTTTAAAACCAATACATATTGTCTAAAAAAAAAGCTGTTATTTGGTTACATTTTATGATAGTTATTCATTTCTTTGATTTATCTCATTGCCAGAAACCGAATACCTACTAATTCTAATCCAAAATAAGGTCAGCTTGGAGGATGATTAGTGTTGTGTTTTTTTTCAACCATGTTTTGAGATTCTTTTAAACTTCCTGTTTCGTACAACGGCTGGTGCTTAAGTATGAACACTGTTGTGATGATATAAGGCGGGCCTGAACAACATTCAAGACCTACAGATAATAAACTTTCTGTCAAAAAATCTTCCTCTTTCGAAAAATAATAAAAAGAGTCATTACAGGTGCTCTTTCATTCAATTTTTAAAATAAACGTGAAACTTGATAATTGGACAAATACCCGTAAGATGATATTGAGACAAATATAGATCCGTAAGGTAATATCTCGACCTCTTGCTTTTAACTAGTTTTGTTAATTGTATAGACATCCTGATTTTCTTTTCTAATAGTGCATATGTAAGAAAATATTTTTGGAGTTTAGAAATTATTTGGATGTTTTAGATTACATACGTGTGTTAGACATATATAAGAAATAAAGTTTTATTTAAAGTCGGTTTATGCATAAAAGTATAAACATACGATCTGAAGAGCTTTTAAAACCGACATAGCAACAATGAAACAAAACATACATATCAAGACATGCACACAGAAAGCTAAAGTTGATATCAGTTTATAAACATGCAACACAAAAGTTCTTTAAAGCATCTTAAAAGTTAAACGCACACTGGAGCATGCACCTATGAGATAACAACACAAAAGTAAAAATAAAAGATATTTGTTAAGTAACTTAAATTAGCACAAAGCAGCATGAGCATTATAGTAAAATAAACAAAATAATTTTGCCATGCCTAAAACAAAGCATTTTACCAAAAATAATGAGAAGACTGGCGAATCATTTGCATGAGCTGCCAGAAAAAAATGTATCAAGTTCTTGAATTGACTTAAACATGATTGCTTGCGTAGCTCATCTGGCAATTATTCCTAAGCTTAACACCCGCATACCTTAAATATTGTAGACAGTTTGCAGTTGTTCTTACATGTGGTAGATCGGCTGTATTCTGGTAACTAAAAGAGTAAGTGTTTTCCTTTCAACATGGAGATAAATCTTTATTAATTATTTTGAAAACTTCAATAGCCAATGATAGCATTACTCTTCTATTTCTAAAGCTGGTAATTTTGATTTGCAGAGTAGATCTTCATAACTTGCTGGATAGTCTTCGTAAATAAATCTTAGTGCTCTCTCTTGAATTTTCTCTATTTTTTTTTTTGGTATGAACCTCCCGCACAAAAGTGCTAAACTTGTGGGCAGTAATTAAAGTTGGACCTTATGAAAAAATAATTAATTGTTGATTTGACAAGTTTAGACACGTGTTTTCCAATTCCTTTTAATACAGTTGGCAAACCTTTTAGGAATGTTGGTCCTCAATGCTCTTCAACTTCGTACTTTATTTGGCCTTTTTAACATTTTTGGATTCGAACGTCAATGATGAGTCTATTGTAGACAAAACGCGCGTCTGGCGTAAATGCAAAATTTAATCCTGGTATCTATGAGTTTATTTACAACCACTGGGTCGATGCCACTGCTGATGGAGTTTTTCTTCACCAGCCCAGTAGTCAGCATTTCTGTGCTGATATGAATGATCATTTGATATGGTAATATTTATAAATTAACTGTTTACAAACTTTTTAATTTTTCAAAATACTAAGGCTTTTCTACATCAGGAATATATTACCTTGGCTGTATTTGGCAAAACTTTTAGGAATTTTGGTCCTCAATGATCTTCAAATTCGTACTTCTTTTGGCCATTTTAAATTTTCTGGATTCGAGCGTCACTCACTCAGATTAGTCTTTTGAAGACGAAACGCGCATCTGCCGTAAATACAAAATTTAATCCTGGTATCTATGATGAGTTTATTTAGCTGTTTGGATGCTTTTTTTTACATATCATACCTTCTAATTTAAATTTTAAGTTTATATCTACAGTTTTTTACCCACAGCTATCGCTTTTTCTGGATTAGTTTTCATCATATTTATTGAGAACCAATTAATACAAATGTTTCCCTCATCTTCTAGAGTATTAATTAATTTATCTTAATCTTTATCTGCGTATGAAAGCTCGTTTGATGGTCCTTTTAATTAGATTGATATGTTTGCCTCTCTACTCTTTACAACACTATCTAATCAAACAAATGTTGTCTTATATAATGAACTGGTCGTTTGAAAAGTTTGAAATTGATATGCAGCATTTCATATAAAGCATTGTGTGATGATAAAGGTTAACATGATATTATTTTCCTATTCTTATTCCGAATTTTATAAATTGTGACTTTGAAGGAGAGTTGTCTCCTTGGCACTCATATCACATCTTTTAGATGTAGATATACTTATTAGAAGTGTAGTTAGCTGATTGGAGTTATGAACTAACTCATTAAATATATTTATGAATGTTTCAACATAAAGTATATACTCAGGTTAAAGACATTTCCGTGGTCATCAAGTGCGCCTCTTTAATAGATTCCTATTATGTTATGAATCCTAGTTTACAGCCAAACTGAGTCAGGATCCATTTAATTGATACATTCCACAGTATTGATCCTTATCTTGATGAAATCAAGGATTCTCTAAATATAGATTTAGTCACAGAAACGAACTGTAAATAAATCAAATTCAAACAGCATTAACTGGCATCCCTAGATTTTGATTTTCCAATCTTACACGAGAAACTCAACACACAAATTTACTATGAAGAAGACTGTTTTTCTTTCTTTGTTGTTAAATTTCCTAGGCCCGGATATAATGTGGATCAAAGGGCCTTTAGTTTCGAGATATAAATGAAATTAAAAGTGTGATATTTTGTTCAATCAATAATGACAGTGAAATAGTAAAATAGTGAAATAATACTTATTTTTAGCAGCAAGTTTGGTTCAATTTTGTCAAAATAAAATAAGAAATATCGCTTATCAATTATTTAATTGCAAAGGATAAATACGACCTCATTTAAACCGTATTTATCTGACCTTATATTTAACCGGTTAGCTGGAAATGGGTAATGTTTGAACTTTGCGTATTCAGATATAAATGTCAACATTAAAAGTGAAACTGTGAAGCAAGCTTCAGTACGTCATCTATCAAATATGAGTTTTTCAGTCATTTTGGAGAACATTTAATTAACAGCTAATAGATACATTGTAGATAGGTAATAAGTAAAGTGATTTTTAAAGGCTGACAGTTTAACCTTATACTCATATCTCTGAATATTGTGTATCGGTATGAATTTTGATTTTTGTAACCATTGGAGTAAAACCATTCTGAATTGTACATGTTTTATTATTAAATTCCTACGGATGTTTTTAAATTACGGCTTCACAATACATTCAGTTGATGTTTGATGTGCACTGATTCGTTATTCAGTGATGTTGTGAGTACATTGTGTGCTTTGTTTCGATCTAATGAGTTATCCCATATTCAACTGATTGTATGGTTTAATTTTATAATGTGCTGTTAAATCCTTTTCGAGAGTTAGTGGATGGTTGTCTGCTCGATTACATATCAAACCCCACCACATTATGTACATGCCTATCCCAAGTCATGAGTAATGTAATTCAGCGGTTGTCGTGTTTTGCTTTAAATCATACTTCGTTCAATATATAGTTTTAAAATAAGGCCGTTAGATTTTCTAATTTGAGTTGTCTAAAAATTTTCATCTTGCTCACTATGTGATATCAGCTTACTTCTAGTTGAATGTCGTAGAAGAGGGTTGAAAGGTAGAGTGACAGTTGGTCTCTGTTGAAGAGTTGTCTCTTTCATGTCTTTGGCAACAATAAGATATTTCCTTTTTTTTATATCGTTGAAAACCAGTTAAAACTCTCTTAGACATGTTAGATAAGATATTACTTAAAACAATATTCATTATTTATTTGACGAATTGCATGCCAAATGTTCTGATCTCAAAATAAATAAATAAAAAAAAAAAATGGTAGTAGTGATTGCAATTAAGAAACAAAACATGTATGTTAAGTAGGTCCAAGCAAGTTTACAATTAGAAATATCACATATTGTTATGGTTAAACGACAGGCACCTTCAAATTACTAATTCCATTTTGTTAATGCTTGGAAAAGATCTACGATAATCCCATAAATAGCAATTGATATTTAATAGGAATACTGTTTCGGGGTGATGCTAACTTAATTGTTCTAGATAGTCGAAATGCCAAGTAAAGTGTACATGCTTCTTGGCGTTTGGAACGTACAATGTCTAGTTTAATTTCACGTACGATTAATTTTGACTGATTTCAGTGTTGGTATTCTAGTTGGAGCTATCGTGTTTGCAACGTCTGCGTCAGCAGTTTTCCTTATTATATATGTTTGGAGAGAAAAAAGAAAAAGAACATTAAATGTAAATGTAAGCAGAACAGAGAGTATTACAGGTAATCCAGATAATACTGTAGTTATTTATATTTCAAATATTTCAAAGGAATAAATATATGTTTTACGTTAAACGGGAGTTACTCTTTGTAAACATGCCAAATTGAACATACAAAATGACAGGAGTGTAAAACAGTATCGAATAAAGTAGCATAAGTTAAACAAAGCTCCTGCTTATCAGAAACTACTAAACAAAGGAATACAAGTGGTAAAATTGAAGCTATACGATAAGCTAGTAAAACAGGTCATATTTAGGCTTTTTCGAACATATACCTTAATGATAAAATAAAAAAAGAGCAGCATTGGATTGGTATAAATAGTTACCAAAAAAAACGCTCAAATAATGAAAAAAAAAAGATAAGAACATATTAATATCAAGTATGAAGTTAAAGAGTAAGGAAAGTGAAAATTTAAATAAAGAAGATATTTTGTTAACAGTTCACATAATTGAGAAACATGTTTCTCTGTAAGGAACGAGCAAGGATTGATAAGAAAGTATGATTGGGTTTATATTGTCCGTGTTAAATGTGAACTATCTTTTAGTGCAAAGATATAATGAAAATTTAAACTAGTTACAAAATGTATACTGCCTAGTCCGAATTCATTACGAGTGTCAAATAAAATGTTTGTGAAATTGAAAAAAAGGGTCAAACATGTTCAAGATTCTCATTTGATGAGAAATGTTTGAGAAAATAGGTATATTTTTTTATCTATTAGGTCAACATTAAAAATTCTTTGTTTCACCCCCGTAGTAGGTAGGTAGACAAATTATTTCATTTTAATTCTTGATATAAATTTTCTATATTGAATTTTTACAAAATTCAACAGGTCTTTTTTACACCAGAAATCAGGGAGGTTCCCTGAAAGCAGGGAATACAACATTTTCTAACTTGTGCTCAACCTGGCATAAGACTGGCAAAGTAGATTGATTTCAAAGCACGATTCAGACCATTTTTACTCAAAGATTTTATACTTTAAACAGGAACAGAGGTTAAAGACAAAGCCAATCAAGGTGCACTCATTGGGTTGAAAGATGCTTCAGATTTTTTATTTTCAAATATCACCTTTGCACACAACACAAATCGTGTGGCAAGGCATTATGTTTAATTTGTTTTCCTTGATTCCAAATCATACAGACGCTTCAATGCAAAAATGCCTTGATTTAAAACGCTTGTTGACTACAGCATCGGAAAGGTATGACAAAAAACCAACGCACGTTTACTACAGCATCGGAAAGATATCACCAAAAACCAACATACAAAAAAAAAAAATTATGGACAAGAATGGCCAATAAAATTTTTCGAGTCGTGGTGATTTTAGCGGGTTGGTCGGGGGAGGAGAAAAAACAATATTTTACTTTTGACCTTAATAAATGTCTGCAAAAATGCAGGCATATAAAATTAATAGTATGATTAAATCCATAGGGGAATTGATTTTGTTTGCATGGTCTTAAAACCAATTTGTATCAATATCAATTTTACGTTTGCCCAAGAATAAAAATAGCAGTGCCCTTTGATGTTACTTCAAATTTGTAGGTTTGAATGGGTTGTGAAAATAGGCTGTTTGTTGGGAGTTTTCTTGTTCAAATAAATCATACAAACGGTCTTATAGAATTCTGATTGAAAATTTTATTACTGAAACTAAAATATAAAGCCTTCTTTAGCTATGAAAAAAGTAATATGCTAGATATGCTTACTGAAACAGAGATGAGATTTTCAACGCTGTTGATCATGAATAAAACAACACCTGGCATTACTTTCGTTCAATGAGTTCAGCAACAAGTTGTACGTATTTATATGGACACAAATTGCAGAACATTAATAATTGACCTGTTCAGCATATTTCCCAAACTTTCAAAAACCATGTGTGTATCATGTTTCAAATTTTATTTGACATAATACATGTAGGATCATGTTATCGATTTCGTATGCGTTAATTGCTTAAAATTTGTACTAAATTTTGTTGGAAAGTTAGACTGTATATAACGGGAACCGTTACTAAACATGTATTGCTATACACGTATGGAGACTGGATAGTTATACTTCATCAATGTGCTACTCGTGTTTTACCGTTGATTGAGGTCAAGCTTTTTTCAACTTTTCATCTTTAGTTTTAAATCCGTTGGATGTGTAGTTATAGATGTTTCATGAAGGTAAACATGAATTGTTTGCTAGTTCTTTGATGATCTCTATATCAGAGCAATTTATGCGTTATGTCAATTGAATAAAATATTTTTTAATTTAGTCGATACCGTTGACTTTCCATATATTTTTCGTGTTTATTTTTAGAGCAAATTTCAAGACTCTATTTATTGATTTTTCTCCATAATAAAAAAAACGTATAGACACATTCATGTACAGTTGGTTACATCTGCGCCCATTGATCTCTAGAGGATAGTTATATCATGGTTAGATTTACACCTGCTTTGTATAAACAACTTTTCCTACAGATATCAATCCAAATCCCCAGAAATTCACAGAGATTAGAAAAAAATGCTACTGTGTAGCTGATATTACAGAATTAAAAGATATGGATGTAACTTGTAAAGCACATACCTTCTGTTTTGTTATACTTTGAACATATTGGATTGTCTAAGTCGGTTCTCTGATTTTCATACGACCGCAAAAATTGAAAATATTTTGGTTGTATATTGGTATCACGTTGGCGTCGTCGTTGTCCGTCATCGTCGTCATCGTCCGAAGACATTTAGTTTTCGCACTCTAACTTGAGTAAAAATCTATGAAATTTAAACACAAGGTTTATGACCATAAAAAGAAGGTTGGGAATGATTTTTGGTGTTTTGGTCCTAACAGTTTAGGAATTAGGGGCAAAAAAAGGCCCAAATAAGCTTTTTCTTGGTTTTAGCACAATAACTTTAGTTTAATTAAACAGAAATCTGTGAAATTTTAACATAAGGTCTATGACCACAAGAGGAAGGTTTGGATTGATTTTGGGAGTTTGGGTCCCAACGAATTAGGGGCCAAAAGGATCCAAAATTAAACTTTGTGTTTGATTTCATCAACAAATGAATTATTGGGGTTCTTTGATATGCCAAATCTAACTGTGTATTCAGATTCTTAATTTTTGGTCCTGTTTTCAAATTGGTCTACATTAAGGTCCAAAGGGTCCAAAATTAAACTTAGCTTGATTTTAGCAAAAATTGAGTCCTGGGGTTCTTTGATATGCTGAATATGAATCTAAACATGTACTTAGATTTTTGATTATGAGCCCAGTTTTCAAGTTGGTCCAAATCGGGGTTCAAAATTATTATATTAAGTATTGTGCAATTGCAAGAAATTTTCAATTGCACAGTATTGCGCAATAGCAAGAAATCTTCAATTGCACAGTATTGTGCAATAGCAAGAAAATTTTAATTGCAGAGTATTCAATAGCAAGAAATCTTCAATTGCACAGTATTGTGCAATAGCAAGAAATCTTCAATTGCACAGTATTGCGCAATAGCAAGAAATATCTAATTGCACAATATTGCGCAATAGCAAGAAATTTTCAATTGCACAGTTTTTATGAAATATTCTTTGAACATTGGAGTTATCTTTCTTTGTCCAGAATAGTAGTTGAATCAACTTAAATCATTGTTTTATACAATATACAATGTATATTCACTTTTACTACCAACTAATAAATTAAAACAATCTTTACCATTCAGTGATTACAAGCACTTTTTTTTACATTTTAATAATTTATGATGTATTTAAATGAGTAGTTATTGTTGCAAACTCCATTAGAAATTTGAATTGAGATCAGTTTTTGGAATAAGGGAAAGGGGGATGTGAAAAAAAATGGGGGGGGGGGGGGCAATGTTTCTCATTTCAGATTTCATAAATAAATAGAAAATTTCTTTAAACATTTTTTTGAGAGGATTAATATTCAACAGCATAGTGAATTGCTCAAAGGCAAAAAAATGTTTTTAAGTTCATTAGACCACATTCATTCTGTGTCAGAAACCTATGCTGTGTCAACTATTTAATCACAATCCAAATTTAGAGCTGAATCCAGCTTGAATGTTGTGTCCATACTTGCCCCAACCTTTCAGGGTTCAACCTCTGCGGTCGTATAAAGCTGCGCCCTGCGGAGCATCTGGTTCAATATATTACATGACGTTTAATAGAGGCAACAGTAGTATACCGCTGGACAAATGTCATAAATTTAACTTTGTTTGATTTCATCAAGAAATGAATTATTGGGGTTCCTTGAAATGCCAAATCTAACCGTGTATTCAGATTCTTAATTTTTGGTCCTGTTTTCAAATTGGTCTACATTAAGGTCCAAAGGGTCCAAAATTAAACTTAGCTTGATTTTAACAAAAAATGAATTCTTGGGGTTCTTTGATATGCTGAATCTAAACATGTACTTAGATTTTTTATTATGAGCCCAGTTTTCAAGTTGGTTCCAAATCGGGGTCCAACATTATGATATTAAGCATTGTGCAATAGCAAGAAATTTTCAATTGCACAGTATTGCGCAATAGCAAGAAATCTTCAATTGCACAGTATTGTGCAATAGCAAGAAAATTTTAATTGCAGAGTATTGCGTAATAGCAAGAAATCTTCAATTGCACAGTATTGTGCAATAGCAAGAAATCTTCAATTGCACAGTATTGCGCAATAGCAAGAAATATCTAATTGCACAATATTGCGCAATAGCAAGAAATTTTCAATTGCACATTTTTTATGAAATATTCTTTGAACATTGGAGTTATCTTTCTTTGTCCAGAATAGTAATTGAATCAACTTAAATCATTGTTTTATACAATATACAATGTATATTCACTTTTACTACCAACTAATACATTAAAACAATATTTACCATTCAGTGATTTCAAGCACTTTTTTTACATTTTAATAATTTATGATGTATTTAAATGAGTAGTTATGGTTGCACACTCCATTAGAAATTTGAATTGAGATCAGGTTTGGAATAAGGGAAAGGGATGTGAGAAAAAAAATTAGGGGGGGGGGGTTCAATTTTTCTCATTTCAGATTTCATAAATAAAAAGAAAATTTCTTCAAACACTTTTTTGAGAGGATTAATATTCAACAGCATAGTGAATTGCTCAAAGGCAAAAAAAAATTTTTAAGTTCATTAGACCACATTCATTCTGTGTCAGAAACCTATGCTGTGTCAACTATTTAATCACAATCCAAATTTAGAGCTGAATCCAGCCTGAATGCTGTGTCCATACTTGCCCCAACTGTTCAGGGTTCAACTTCTGCGGTCGTATAAAGCTGCGCCCTGCGGAGCATCTGGTTATTACCTTCACGAACAATCGTCTTGTGTTGCTGACTTTTAAGAATTCAATCGAATAGACCACTTTCAAGTTTGTCCGTCACCGGAAAAAACTCGTCAATTATGTGCACCTTTATGACGTCATGTATTAGATAGAGGGTATCGCCTGTGTCTCTGTACTAATAACGTTCATCAAGCGTCTTAGTGACCGTCATTTGCAGGATTAACTAGAAATAATGTTTGTTCTGTAGGTAAGTAATCACAATTTCCTAATGACAGCAGTGCTGATTGTCAATTATGAGAATTCAACTTGCCGAATAATTTAGCATCGATGTTTTCCAACCACTCGCTCAACATGGGAACAAAAGTGCACAAATGATGTTCAATAAAACTTTTGAAAAAAATGCATCGAACTCGAAAGTTGTCTTTTATCTTATATTTCAGGTCTTGAAGAAAACGTGCCACTTATGGGTAAGTAATTCTTCGGCATTGTGTTAAGCATTTTCAGTTTTTATTGGTTCACGTCTGCAACCATAATTTCGATGTTTTAACAAGTTTTAAATTCAAATTTATAATCATTTATGTTCAACACAATCTTCAGTGTTTGATTTTGAACATTTGTGAAAATTGCAGTATACAAATGACTCATCAAAATCTCTTTACCAATTTCTACAAGTCTTGTACACCTGTATTTTATGATGTTGACTTATTCTATACATTATGTAGAATAATTTTACAAAGTTATCACAAACCTCCTCTTTTGAAAAATGATAATTAATCTTTTTTTGAATATAGCATCTCAATTCTGACCAGACATGGCTTCATACTTGAACATCTCATACAGCTAATGGGACACCCTACTTTGGCAAGGGTTTTACTGTGGATCGAAAAAAAACTAGGTCATCTTATTTATTTTTCCAAACAACCTTATTGTATAAAAAAAGGTATGCTAAATGCTAATAAAAAACTTTTTTATTAGATATCATTAGCTGGTAGCAAACATTGTACTGCCTCCAGCTATGTACACACACTTTACCGTGTAGCAAGCTATAACAGGCCCCGACATGGAACAAAACGTGGAACAATTCTAACGACAAGAAATGACGACTTGATCTGGTATAAAAGGATATATAAACAAAGTAAAAAGGTCATGAAGTCAAGATTAATCAAATGATATATAGGGTGAGATCCAAGGGTAATTCTTTATGTATTCATTATAAGGACTTAGCTGTGGACACATTGTAACAAAATCAATGTACAATCATTTCTCGTTAAAAGTTAATATAAAGATAATAATGGTGTCACATTTTCTCATGTCTTACAAGCTTTAAGAAAATGATGAAGTCCAATTTTGAAGCCTCATATACTTCAATCGTGTTGTTGTTATTAATTAGATATTCCAAAGGAGATAAGTACAGAGTCTATGGAAGAAAGAAAAACATATATGGAAGCTATAAAATCTGGAAAAGAGATGAGAAAATTTGTTAGAATTCAGGTTATTGGAAAAGATCGTGTTGGAAAGACTAGTCTTGTACGTAGATTACTTGGGCGAGGAATTGATGATGTAGGGAGCACTGATGGAATTGAAATTGCTAGGCAATGTCAGATACAAACAAGTGACGGTGAATGGATTGTTGGTGAAGGTGAGTTTGATATTTTCTTTTCTACTATAAATTCTAGCCAATATAGCTCCATGTCATCTTTAACGTCACAACCACGTCAATATGTTTATGATCCTCAATTGAAAACCTTCAGGAGGGTTTGTATCTGAATCAGTACGCTAACCATGTTTTACAATGCTTACCTTTTATGTTCAAAACTATAATGGATAAACGAAAACTCTGCCAACTAAAAATATATTCAAAGCAAGATCTCAGCTCACACAGTTGCTATCAACTACAATAAATTTGTTTCCTTGTATCAGTGTCTTGCGAATTTACTAGATGATCATGAGCAATACAGTTCCTAATTTAGTTTCGAGTCTTAATCCTTTCTTTTTAATATATATGCCAAAATATCAATTTTTTTTCCAGAACCGGTCAAAAACTGAATGGCAAATTATGGCTTCGTTTGCCATTTTTTTTTTGTTTTTTAAAACTTTCTATTAGAAAATATCTGTACATATCCACACTTCCCGTATTTTAAAAGATCTTTTTTGGCTCAATTTTACACTCAAACAGCATGAGTCAATAATTTCAGTCAAAAATGTGTCCTAACTGCATCTTCTTCCATAGCGTTAAACATGTAAGAATCGCTTTTAAACTTGCTTGCTTTAAGATATTGAAGTAAAATGCCAATTGATACTTTATTTACGTAATTCTGACAGATGATGTTTTAAAATGAGGTCTTAACTTCTTCTAAGTTTGGATTACGTACTGTATGTGATTATATGGGCAGACGATTCGAATTCAACAAACAATTATAGTATTATTTCTTTTGGTTCCAAACATTCACAAAAGAGGCATTATGAGATGATAAATCACTTTTTCAGCGCACAGATGTTCCATTTCGTACAAATGAGGGCACAAACATCGCCTTCATTTGGAAAACCTCATTCTTGTCCGTTTGCATGCTACTCTTAATTAAACCCTTAGTTCAATACGGTTGTACATGCGCTCAGCAGATTCGGTTAATGATTTAAATCAAATGTTGCAATTTGATAATATTATTCTGTGGATATTTGAAATTAATCTAACAGACCTAGGCCTAGGGCAATCGTATTTATACATTTACACCTGCTTGTCAATTTATATTGATCTTTTTATCAGGTCATATGATTATAAGCAATGACGTGACGACTAGTCCTAACATTTGCTTGGAAAGCTAAACTTTATGTATTACCTTAGAAACTTGTAATTCTGGTACATGTATTTTACAGTTTTGAAAATCATATTAAATATAAAAAAGGAGATGTGGTATGATTGCCAGTGAGACAACCATCCACCAATAAAATTTCAAAATGATGTGGATGTGAATAGTTTTATTTAATTTTGCGGAAACAATTCTGACATTCAATTCCAGTTAAAAATATATGGGCTATAACCATTTCTGCTTTAAATGCGACAGCAACTGATTGAGACAAAGACATGTAAAGTATTTATTGTCTTTGTTGTGCCCTAAGCTTCAAAATGCGATACATATAGAAACAAAACTGTGAAAACAACGCAATTGCTTAGAACAAATACAGTGTTTTGTCGTGTGAATTTCGTACGTTTTGTAGTTATGGATAGAAGGTTAAGTTCGTTTGGTTTATGGGATCTTTCTAAGGTGTACAGATTCGTTTGACAGAATTTATCTAACCCTTACCTCATTTAGTGTATCAGTCAGTCAGTTTCTCTGAAATAAAAACATGAAAACAACGCGTTAAATAATTTCATGGGTCCGAAGCGCTTTTCTGGATTTACTTTTGTCACTAACGCTCAAAGCCGAATATTTGAAAGCCGAATGTGTATAAAAACCGAAACAGCTGAATGGGTATATAACAAACAAAACACGCCTAAAAATAGAGAAATTCATCTACGCTCATCTTTACCTGAGGAAGTTGAAACCTTAGTTTCTTTATGTTTTAAAGATTTATAAATAGACACTTTTAGAAAGGTTTGTTATAAATCATGTCAGTAACGAAGTACTGACAACTGAGCTGATGATACCCTCGGGGACTGATAGTTCACCAGCAGAGGTATCGGCTCATTGCTGTAAAATTTAAAACAACGCAATAAATAATTTCATGCGTCATACAATAGATAGTTTGTCAACTATCGACTGCTTAAAATAACTAAGTAATGTCATTTTCTCACTTTACAATGTTTAAAAGGACAACTATATTGGGTACGTCTGGTCCTTGCGAGGCCCAAGGGTCCTGAAGACCGGATTCACATAACCTCGACTATATTTCATTGATCAGTTTACATGGTGAACTTGGTTTTTCTTTTCGTAGTCAAGTCTTCTTCTCAGATACTATTAGTAATTGGTCAACTGTATTTGATGGACGATGCTTCAAATCGTCTGTATGGAGTTATTGTATCGTGTATTTTTGACCTTGACCTCATTTTTAACTGTGCAGTAGTTAAAATAAAGTTAATGTGCTTTGTAAATCTTAGCAGATACTATAAGCACTAGGTTTTTGGCATTGAGATTGCTTACAAGGTGTTTATGTCTGTCTGGTGAATTTGATTTGACCTTTTAGGTCAACTATTTTTGGTTGATATAAAGAATATATACTTGTTGTCTAGCCGGGTTCATCTGAGCATGACTACATTTTGATGATTTAGTGAATCTCCATTATGCAAAGCCTAACAATCATTTCATGCATAATAATCCATGTTGACCTATTTAAAAAAAAAGTAAATTTAATTTTAACTGATGATCCATGACAATTTAAATAAAAAAGTGCTTACTAACGTATATATTTAGATTACTAAGCTCTTTATCATTTTATAATTGAACCGGTGGATGTAATTATACCTTAATACATTATAAAAGAATCTGGTACTCTAATATGCCCGGCAAAACGGGAAACTCTTTTTTGCAAATCTTTGCAGAAAAAAATGTGTTTGACGGTATATAAGTCAAATAATGCATATTGTGAGTTTTTTCTTGAGGTGACAGGGCAATAAAACCCTTAAAATATGCATTATACCTGCAAAAAAGGAGACGAAAGATACCAAAGGGATATTCAAACCCATAAGTTAAAAAAACAACAATGCCATGGCACAAAGTGAATAATGATAAAAAGACAAACAACAGTGCAACAGTATACAAAACAAAACACAGAAAACTAATATAACCATCTTACTGGGTTCATTTCAACATAATCTCATTTTCATGGTTCATAAGTTAGTGTTATTTGTTTTTTTTTGTAATTTGGTCCGTTTCTCTGATACTTTATGCAGTAGGTAAACTATATTTCTGTATTGAATATGCATACGGTTAATCGTGTTCTTGCAATGCTTATATAACCATAACCTCCGTTTTATGATTTATTGGTGCAGCATACACTTTTGTGTTTAGTTCAGCATGTTCAGTTGTACATATACAATACGCAGTTGATTTGTCAATTTCAGCTATGACATTTTGTCCTTGCAGGGTTAATCTGACCATGACCTGATTTTCATGAATCATTGTTCAAATAATATCTTTTGTGAGTAGGTCCTTGTTTTAGAGAATATCAGCAGACGGTCAACTATATATGATGATGTGGAAATGCTTCCAGGTGAACATTATCTCTTGTTTGGGTTCATCATGTTCATATGATCTTGACCTCATTTCCAAAAAGTACTTTCATCAACTTTAAGTTTAAGTGGATACACATGTAAATATCAAGTAAACTCTTTTTGATGTAATATCAATATTGCAAGGTGCTACTGTCCTTTATATTTACAGATTTTCTGTGTAGTTCCTATTATTATTTCAACTTAATTCTTAAATATCAATCGATATTTCACGCATTGCTAAAGCTTCTTTTTGAAGAATAATTACATTTTTTATACTGAATTTATTTGTATTAATTCCAATCGAGTCGGCTTTGGAGAGTTGAAAATTGGATTGCAGTCAGTATCAAATAATAAAATGCAATTGTGCAATTATGCAGTTGTGAACTAGAATTCTACTGGCTGCCTTGCCATCTGCTAAATAACCATGTTTGCCGTACACAACCCAATAAAATTGCACCAAAAAAGAAAACTTCTTCCAAAACATGTGCCAGTAGCCAATAAGCAATCGTGTTTTAATATGTTGATCTTTAATCATGTGTGCTCAACCTGTTGACCTAAAATCATGTGTGCTATAAAAAAAACAAAGTAAGGAAAACGCCGTCTTGCGATAACCTTAGTGTATTGACCTGTTAACCGGTCCGCGTGTGACAAATTCTACTGGTTGACATCTATGCATGCATGACGCAATCCAGGGCATAATCAATCTACAGAAATTCAAACAAAATATATTTATTTCACTTCTCTGTAATATATCATACAAAATTAAAAGTGATAACAAATGTAAAAATGTTTTTCGTCCAGAAAACCCTTAAAATCTAAAGAAATTAAAATAATATAGATGAAATGAAATAAAGTGAAATGCTTCCGAGCACATTAAACAATACTCTAAAAATATCTGTTCTATAACAATCAGATCAGTTCTTCTTCTAAAAATGAAGTCATTATTTTTTATAAACAATAATTAAGGAACAGTTGTTGAAAACTTGTGGACAAAGTGTAGTGCGATTTATGTTTACGGAAGTTTTAATAAAATCATCGAACAGTTTATTTAGATTGACAACTTGTAATTATTCATTAAATGACTGTGTGGTGTTTCCAATTTGGGTTGTACTTAAATGTTTTGGCTTAAAAGTATTGCATGGCAAGGATCCGCTAAATGGTGAAGGCGGCGCTTTGTATTCCTTAGCAGATGTATATAGAGTATTTTGTCCAACGTTTTAAGTAACGGAACTACGTTATGTACGCATGACAGCGGTGCTTCCGTTTGTAATATTCGGTACAAGGAAGAAATGTAGATGAAGGGCCAATTGCCAAAGTTTTAGGAGGCACTGTACAACTGGAGCTTGGTAAAGCACGCATATTCGATGATGATTCACAAACAGTAAAAGTTAATGCTTTAGAAGGTTCCGTGATGCTTTCTGTTAACGTCTGTCCCATACGTATCGTATCATTATCAACCCGCTGGTACAAAGTAAGGGATGCTAATGACTTATATCCAGTTACGGCCATGATCTATGCATTCCAATACCAGTTTTTAGCTAGAACAATAGCAGCGGTAGCTCGGATAGAATGAAGTTGCATTTTTTGCTCAGGTATGACATGAAATTGCCTAGCGTTTTTTCGCCCACAGGAATGTTATAATACCATGTAGGGTTCTCCTCACAGAACTGATCTTTCGGTCTCTGCCATAGTGTGTCACACTCTGGATTTAATTTATTTACATACTTTCAAAGGAGGACACGGGTCAATATTCAGAACCAGAATTTTCTGGCATTATCCCTGAAGTTTTTTCTTTGTCACTGCTGCGATGGTTTTTTGTCAACTCATCTAAAGTTTTTACAACATATTGTAGCCCCGTCTTCGGATCTTTTTCACAGAAAAGTGGATTTTGTCATTGTTGCATATTTTCCATTCACTGGCGACAAAAATACAAGCGAATATCGAATTGAACTTTATATTGAAGTCCAAATGGGGTATTTGGTGATAGATATATTGATGTATATTATTTTCTTCTGTCAGCTTCGTCAATAGACAGATAATGCTCGACGTCTCCTAATTCCACGCGTTTTAATTCTGCCATTGCCGCTTTGAAATTTTCTGTGGAAGCGCTAAAACGTTCATCATTTACAAGGTCAATCCTTTTTTACGGTGGAGCCTATAAATGTTTATTCAATGAGTACCTCAAGCACTGCAGTGAATTTGTTTTATAACGATTTCTATCAGCTTTACGCACATCCATACAGAAATAACTCAACGCCAAGTTTTAATGTGTCATAATGTTCGAATCCTGAATCCATTTTCTTTTCTTTTAAATACTCCCGGAAAATAGTGGCTGCTGCTATGTTCTGCTTTATTGTTTTATCTGCACTCATTTCCAATGTTTTTGTTTGATTTCTTCATCACTTTTATGGACAAATCGTCTTTTACCAGACTCCATCTTTATTTGGCATAAACACACACCAACTGTGCGCTACATGGAAACACAATAGATCATCAGGCTACATATCAGTGGGTTGAGCATACACATTTAGAGTGAGGGTCAAACACGCGGTCAGTAGGTGGAGTAAACATGTGAAATTTGTGTGTGTTTAACGTTTCATTAATTATATACTCAATACGGTTAGCATAACCGCACAAAAATGTTATCATGCGTCGCCCCAACTATCATGATTTTTTAGACAGTGTAGAAAATTGTTGAATGATTCGGGTTTTCGCCCTCATCGCTCACCAATTTTCGATACTGTCTAAATAATCATGTTAGTTGGGTCAAAGCATGATAACTTATATTATTCTTTGAATCGGCACTCTGGCTTAGCTGGTATATTTTTCTTATTGCACGGAGTAGTTACTAAACCTATTTGTATGTGTAAGAAACATTGAGATACTTCGGTTTTATAAATGAAATCGTGCGCATTTCGTTGATAGATTGCCTCTGATTTAAATTAGCATGTGTGATTCTACACTGTTGATGTCTTATGTTGTCGAGTGCATATATCACGTCCTGGATATAAAACAATTATATGCAGTAAAATGTTAACGAAAATATACACATTACCGCTAACATAGTTATATTGTCTGAATTTTCATTTCCCTTTATTGTAGTTGAAACAAAAAGGAATGAAATGATCAGAAGGATACTCCAGGCTGTCAACATGAAACTAAAAGGAAATGAACACGTGTCTGCATCTGACCAACATTTATTTGAAACAGAATGCATGCACGATGGAGATGAACCAGACCCGATTGACGACCAAAGGATAGGAACACAAGTATCTGATGACATACCTATTATCAGTGGCGATAAAAATACCAATATCAATTCAGCTGCACCACACAACTCGGAAGACAACTTTGCTGACCCTTTTGATTTGTTCATCGAAGATCCCAATACGGAAACAATTGATTCTTCTGTCGTGTCCCCTGTAATTTTAGAGACAAGTAACCAAATCACTCACCATATTATTGAGGCAACAATTGAAAATATGGATGATATTCTTTTTGAAGCACAGAATCAAAAAGAAAAAAATGGCATCAGACGGTTTAGTTCAATGTGATATTTGGGATTTTGCGGGACAAAAGGACTATTATGCCACACATCAGACCTTTTTTACTCCACATGCTATCTATCTTCTCGTTACAGATATTGAAGATGAGATAGGAGATACCAAACATGATCAGAGTTTTGATTCTATTGGAGGTTAGATTTATGACAAGTATAAAAAAAATAAAAAAAGAGCTTCAAGAATTAAAAGAACGTGACACGGAATTTTATTTGAACCCAATATTATAATCATGATAATAAGTGTTTATCTGAAATTGTATATCGAGGTTCTGCAAAATCATTACACTACTTAACTGTCTATTTAATTTACTAGTACACTTGGAGAAATCAAAGACCTGGTAATAAATGAAAAAAAAAATCAACAAACAAAATGGATTTAACTATTTTTGGAGTGTCAAAAAATCGTTTGAAGTAGTTGTTACTTTACATGCTCATTTTGGTGCTTTCGAATCTGTTTGCTTTTTGGTAATGTATTCTCACTGTGTTATGCTGACTTTAATGATTTCATGGAATATTGATCTTAATAAGTTTTCTGTCCACGTAAAACATTGTAAAATTTGTATTGTTAGATAATTTCTTTTCAGATTACATTGGATTTTGGTTTGACAGTATTCACTGCTTTTGTACAGATCATTCAGCAGTTAAATTATGCCCCCCTGTTGTAATGGTTTGCACTGGTAGCGACAAGGTTCCAGTTGAAAAGGTAAACTAAATCAAAGGTGTATTACTTTTTGAAATAACTTTAATATATGTTAATAAGAAGTGCTACATGTAATAGTACAATCATCGTATTCCCCTATCAAATAACATAGCTAGGCATATCAACTTTTCCCTTTGGAAAACTATAATCTCACAGACCATACTGTTGCCGTACTTTTATGTCATATTAGTATTGGAACCTTTTTCTACAGGGTACTAGTAAACTTGCAGACAGAACTGATGTAGTATCATTATGTGTTAATATATTTATATTCATCAAGAGGCTTTAAGTAATCAAGCAGAGCATAATGTTATGGTAGAATAAAGTTGTGTTTGTATTGATAACCAGGCAGACCAAAGTGTTGTACTGGCACCATGCTATGTAGGTATTAATTTATACTTGACTGGAAACTTTTCTCTAGAGTGAATTAGTAACCAGACAAACATAACTTTTGTACAAACATTATGCTATAAAGGTTATGAACTTTTACTAGAGTTTATCAGTAATCAGACAGTCCGTACTGATGTACCAGTAATTCTTGTGTTATATTTGTGTTGAATCTTCTTCTAGATGATCCTTAGTAACGGTATGGGATACTTGTGCTAGAGAGTAATAGTTACAAGGCAGACTGTACTGTTGTAGTAGCATTATGCTTTACTGGAATTGATGTTTTTTTTCGATCGAATTGATATTAGTACACAGGTAAAATAGTTACGGACGTAAAACATCCGTATGAAAGGGATGTTGTACGGACGTTAAGTACCACGGACGTAAAACGTTCCCATTCGTATCACTTTCGTATTCACCTGTAACACGTCCATCATACAAATGGTTAAATTTCGTCTATTTCATGGTCTTTCGAATAAAGTGGCATAGCTCAGTATTACCACTGTATGAAACACAAATATAAAATACACATGTATGTTATTCTTTCTCATTTTAAACAAAGAGAGAGCCATAAAATATGTTTTAGTGGTGTTTCTGGTTGTTCTCATACAACCTTGTCAGAAGAAAAACTGTTTTATTATTTGACCCTTGTTTGTAATAATTGCCGACTTGTATTAGAGTTAACTGTTTCTGCAGTCATAAAAACGGTCCTTGGGCCAAGTCCGTCTTTAAAGCTGACTTGTTTGTGGTCCTATGACTTGTAAGTGTAGTCATAAATTCCGTCACAGGTTAACTTTGACCACTCAAGATTACTGATTACGAGGTCAGCTAGATGATGTGATGTACAGGACTGCACCCATTTGTATAATACTACAAGACTCTGTTGTGCATATCACTATCATCTTCATCTGACCTCAATATTTGAGCTTAAATTAACATAATTGATTCTTTTCACGTTTTCTGTCCTGTTCTATCCGTTGTCATAGACTTTTGATAATTGTAACACATGAGTGCAACACCTAAATATGATGTGTTGCAGACCCTTGAAGGTGACATCTGACTTTGATTTTTGTTAATGTCAAACTATTGATTTGTATATGTCCACACTAAAACCCATATACATTCTTGCTAGCCATGGCAAACCCCTTTCAGCGTTACTGAGAGTTTACCTTCCTCCACTTGTTATACATCATGAAATATTTTGAACTAATTCCTTTACCCACATCTAAACAGTAGACATTCTTAATTGTGATGTCAAGACCTTTGAATACACCAAAGAATCAAGGCCGCGTTTATTAGTTTGCGGGTGCCGTATAGTGATCACATTAAGTGTGCCTGATTTACACAGTGTAGTATGAATGTATGTCTATATCATTTATTATATTTTTCCGTCGACGAAAGGATTTTTTTCAGTATATTTTCAAAAGAGTAAACAATTATTTGTTAATTCAGTTTCTCTTTCAATTAGACTTGACTACTTATTCAGCACTTTTATACAGTTCTCCTGCTGTCATTTGTATTAGTTCAGTTTTTTACAGTGTATTACATGGTCACTGGGCGAATGATGTCTTGTTTGCAATCGTATTAAATTTACTTTTGTGTTATTATTGATTAATTAAAAGTTGTGATTGGTAAAATTACGCGGGAGTATAATGTAGGGACAAAAACACATTGGAAGAATTTGAAAAACATATTTTGTTCAATGCATTTAAAGTTTGTTCACACAACTATATTAATTTTTACGCTACCACCAGAACAAAATGTGACTGGAATATTTGTTTAGCAATTGACGGCTGGCTGAACAAAAGGACAGAAGGAAAAGGTTATGCGTCATATACATTCTAATTTTCGAGCTAGCGTAAAACAAATCATTTGAAAATCAAGAACCCTGTGACAAAAACAGTAATTAAACATTTAGATTTTTAGTTTCATTTCTAAATTTAAGAACGAGGAATTTTAATTAGATAACAACCGTACGAGTGACCTGATTACTGATACCATCTCATAAAAAATCACTACTAATATAACATACTACTACCACACGAGAAAAGTCTGCCTGGTAACAGATACCTATTAGATAAAGTTGGCTCGGATACACTATACTATATCGATATGTCTTTTAACTGATGCCCTCGTCACAACGTATCAAATACTAATATGGCACAATCCTACTACAACAGCTCAGTCTATTAAGTAACTGATACCCCTTTGAAAAATGTTGAATCAAAATACTACTACAACAGACCGGTCTAGCTGGTTAACGATTTTGTAGTCCTGATAACTTAAACCGTCTACACAAATATCAATACCAACATATCATAATGCTACCTACAAAAGTTCGGTCTGTCTATCATAATTTAGAAGAAAAACAGCGATACTTACATAACATGTTGATAGTACATCATTACAAATTACCTGAAACTCATACTAATTCTCTAGTTTTCGAAGTTTAGTTTCGTATACTGATGTTTGCTTGCGTTTTTCGCCTAGTCGTTGTCAGTTGGTTTTCAACTTTTTAATGTCCCTTGGTATGTTTTTCTTCTTTTAGATACAGTTAAACTTGAAACCTCATGTCAGGGAAATAAATTTAAATGCAGACTTCCGTGATAAATTTGCTTGTGAAATAGTCTACGATTCAATTCCAGTTATATCTATATAACATGTACGAAGACCAATGCATGTCATAATCAAATCTTGGTGGTACATACCGCATTACCCTTTTCAAAAAGTAAATGTTTCCTGGAGAAAAAGATAAGTTTGCATTTTTATTACCTTAAAGCTGTAAACTTTGTTTTAGGTTGAAAAAAAGAAAGAGGAATATGAAAACACATTTCTTAAGATTTTTGGATGTCACAAAAAGGTTAATCATAGGAGAAGCATCCACTTTATTTCTAATACACAACCATTTGAAGAAGAAATTCGAATTTTGAAAAACGAAATTTCGCAAATTGCAAAAGAAATGAAGTATTTTGCCGAGGAGCTTCCTACAAGGTGGATTAATCTAGAAAATGCATTAGATGTATTAAAAGAAATGAAGGTAAATGTTTCATCATGGCAGGATATCGAAAAATTAGCTCATGAGAATTTGATAGCAGAAAAGGAACTTCTTCTTTTCTTGAATAACCAGCATAAAATTGGTAATATAATATTCTTTGAGGATAAACGTGATTATATCATTCTTCAGCCAAATTGGCTGGTTAAGTGTTTCAGATGCCTTGTATGTGATAATAACAAGAAAAATTATGGTTCATCAACGACGACTGAAAGGTACAGGTTAAAATACGAAGGACAGTTATCGGATAATTTGATTGATGAGCTATTTAAAAAGGATCCTGAGTTAAAGTTTGGAGAATATAAATACCATATACTTGATGTAATGGAAAAATTTGAAATCATAGTAAAACCCCAATTTTTAGATACCAACAACAGAACATACTATATCCCATGCATGATTGAAAACTCGTCTACTCTTGGAGACATTAAGGAGAAATTTAACACAACAAGTGATCGTTGTACACCATGGTTGGTTTTGGAATTCAAATTTCTCCCCATTGTCTATTTTAATCACATACTGTTCAGTTATATAAGAAACTATAAAGTCTGCAAAGAAAGGTCAGAAGATACAGTGGGGGATGCACGTCCAGCTTTATATACAGGCAAAGCAGTTGTCTATTTAGATGATACAAGATACAAAATGCTAATCATCTGTTTCTCCAGGAATGCTATAGCAATACAGATATGGAGATGGAGTGAAGTGGATGATAATACATATCAACATATTTTGAATGAGCTTTGCAGTACTATTGCAGAGTTGGAAAGAAAATTAATGCATAAACTGCATTATGAAATAAAAGCAAAATGCAATACTGGTGATTATGCAAATGCTTCTGACAGAATAGGGTATGGAGATCTTATTAGACGATGTGTAGGAGGAGAATACCGTTGTGAAGAGCATAACAGTAATCACAGCAAGGACGACATAGAGAATACCTGGTTAAAACATGTTCCGGCTGTACGTATTTATATTATTGTTTCTTCATCTCTCAGTTCATAAATCCAATAATACACAAAGTAACAATCTGAGACAATTACCTGGTGTAATCATTTATTTTTAGGGTTTCAGTTTTTCAACTGCATATGAAGTTATTGTTGTCTTTTTCGGTTTGTAAATCAGCTATACCTAGAAGTGACGTTTCCAAAATTGTCTTTAAAACTCAAATGCTCCTTCCAGAATCGTGTTTGGAAATTCTATCAAAAGAATTCCCCAACAGATATGACCATTGGTGATATCATATACTAGGAGGTACCGATTCCAAAAATAATCTTCAAAACTTTATTGTAACATTCGGCATGTTGTTTAAAAATCATATCAACACAAATGCTCATTCAACAAACATGGTACCTGATTCAAGAACAAACGTATCAGAATTTATATAATGATCGTTTGATGTATATAGATCTCAAACGGCCTCGAATGTATTGCAAAGTCGTCAATTGGTCATTGTTATATTTTCATGGTTGGTTACTTCTCAGCTAAAACACACCTTGGTTTTTGAAATTAAAGTCTTCAGGTTAGGATTTGGGGTAGAATATTTCCCTCTAACTCGTATGGTTTATATCCCGGAAATTATATTGACCTGAAAGTGTTATTGTTTTAATTTGTTTTTAAGACCCACCTACGATAGTAGAGGGGCATTATGTTTCTGGTCAGTGGGTCCACCCGTTTGTCCGTTCATTATTTCGTCCGTCTGTCCAGCTTCAGGTTAAAGTTTTTGGTCATAACATACTTAAATATATATTCAAATTGTTAAAAAAGTCTATAATGAACAATTTACAATGCATGGGCTAGATAATAAGTATCAGCATTTCTAGTGTATGGTAATCTAATTTTTTTGTATATTTAGATATTTTAATTCTGTTTATATATCGAAGCCAATGCTCTTTTGATTGAAAGGTCAAGTCTAATAAATTTATCTTTATACATTAATTTCGAAAGTCAACTCTAGCAGGTCTATTCTATTTAATCTTTAATTTGAAGATCAACTCTAGTGACGTGGAGACTGTGTTGAAAGAGCAGGAATGGTTCCATGGCGTTCTGCCAAGGGAAGAGGTTCAACGTCTGCTCAATAAAGATGGCGACTTCCTTGTTAGAGAAAGTAAAAACAAGAAAACCAGTGAAGTTCGATATGTTCTGTCAGCATTCTGGAATGGACATAAACACTTTATTATACAATATGGAGGGGTATAGTCTAGCAATTCAAATCGCATATAATATTATTTCAATATATATCAAGGATGTATGCTCCTTTGTTTCAAAATTAAAATGTTTTTAAAAGACTGTTTCAGAATTAAAGAATATGAATAAGTGAAATAAAAAATTAGAAAAAAATGAAAGATTCATGTTCTGGTTTTTAAGAAATAGAATAATCAATTAAAAATTTGGCAGGAAATGGTTTTCTGTAGATTTTTCATAGACTTGACATTGACACCTTTCTCAAAAGCAATTAAAAAAAAAAGAACAAGTATCGTATAATTTTTTTAAAAATGACTTAGAAACCTATATGCAATAAAAAGGTAGGAGTCAGTGTCAAAATTTTTATTTGGACATTGATAAAACTAGAGGATTCCGAATGTCTGACAAAAAGGCAAAAACAACAAGATAGAGTAGTGTACATACTTAACCAGAACAATAGTTTTGAGCATAATAGATTATAAAATACAAGTCAACATTGATACTCATTATTGAAACAGAAATGCCACAAAAATAATAACAGCAAAATTGTTCTGTCATTATTTGTTTTCAGATGATCATGAAACTGTGGATTCATTTATTTTTCGTGGAATGTGGAAAACTTGTATTTTTATGGATATTAGATTTTAGGGTTTTGACAAAATCTGCTTTAAATAAAAATCTAGAAAAATTGCACCTGATTGAACATTACCATTCTATTTCAGGGTGGTTGGAGGTTTGAAGGAGATTCTTACCCGACCATTCCAGAGTTAGTGACAGTCCAGTATAAAAGTGGGACCATTGTGACGGCTAAGTCTCAGTGTATACTTAGTAATCCCATCATCAAAGAACTATGGCAGTTAAATAATGATGATATAGCTTTAGAGATGAAGATCGGCAATGTAAGAATTATTCAAATAAATATTTAAGGTCAAGATGACCATTGAAAATTAAATAATACGCCAAACAAAACACTTTGAGGTGGTACATAACACTACAGGGAGATAACTCTAAAAATCAGCTGAACATTTTAATCATATTCTATTATTAAGGAAATATCAAACTTCTCAATGATCAAATATAATGAAATAAAATAAGTTTGTCAAACTGCTATATATCCGATGAAATTTTTTCATGAAGTGTGTGGTTCAATTTTTTTTAAATTTTTATATTTTTGTCAAAGTGTAAAAGTAAATATTGTGTTAAAATTTTAATGAAAATTAAACCAGCCAAATTGATTTTAGTCAAGGTGTTTGGTACTACCTTATGCACTATTATATTTCATGAGCTAAACATTGACTTTCAAATTCATGGACTTTCTTGTACATTATCTGTATCAGAATGCCTTTGTGATTGTTAATGAGATCACTTGCACCAATTAACTTGGGGTCAGCCGGAAATCATTTATGAAAAAGAAAAAAAAGTTGAGATTGATGATGTAACTGTCATGACCTACATTTTCTTGTATGAAAGGATAAATGTGGGACTTTTCAAAAGAGAAAAGGGTTAAATGACTTGTTTTACTTTTGATTTATTTTGGAATATATACAACTTGTATTCTTTTTTCTTAAATAAAGGTTTATGTTTATTCAGTGTTGTCCTCCATTCCTTTTAGTATCTTTGTAATCTGATGGTATAATGCTTGAATGTAAAGGTATCCAAAATGATTTTCTCACAGATTGTGTTGCGGATAAAATGCTTTATCGCTATTTTATGAAAATTTACTTTAATCTTGCTGACGGATCATTTTCTTTCAGTGGAGTCCAATGATATGAAAAATTATCGCTAAAGATAAGATAATTAAATTAACAATGTCGTGATAGGTTAAATAGCGATAAAAAGATTATAATGGGTCATCTCAACTTGATTGTTTTTCTCATTTTCGCTGTAATGTCTCAAGCAAGAAAACCAATCTCGTTGAGATGATCAACGATAATCTATAAATATTTCTAGAAACAAGATGGTATCTCCAAATTTCCTGTTTACCAGGATGTTCTATGAATTTTTTGTGAAAATACTGATTTACTAAAGATAATTGTATGTCATTCATACTAACAAACATATTTTATTTGGAAATTAAAACAATGATTATATCCCGCTTTTAAAAAAATTGGAGTATACTGTTTTATCTCTGTCTGTCTGTCTATCTGTCCCATGAATAGTTTTCTTTGCATCTTTCTTAGGAACTACAGCATAAGGATAACTGAAATTTCATTTCTGGGTTTATAGTAGTCATCTATACCATGTGATGTGTTTTCAGATTCATCACTCATCAACTTCATCACTTGTTTCAACTTGTATAAAATTAGTTTTACATTTCAGGGTCATTTTGGTGAGGTATATAAAGGGTTATCCTAAAAATCAGTGAGCACTAGCAAGCAGTTTCAGTTGTTTCCACTTGTTTAAAAATAGTTATACATTTCAGGGTAATTTTGGTGAGGTATACAAAGGGTTATACAAACCTAAGAATCAGGTTGTGGCTATCAAGACTTGTCGAGATACACTCTCTGACGACCAGAGGAAGAAGTTCTTACAAGAAGGAAGGATCTTAAAACAATATGATCATCCTAATATTGTACAGTTCATTGGAATAGCTGCTCAGAGACAACCAGTTATGATTGTGATGGAATATGTGGCAGGTAGGAGGAAGTAGAATTAGTGGCTGGGTATTTTTTTCTATTCTTATATATATATTCCTTCATATTTTGTTGGTTTCTGTAAGACAACGAGAGGACTACACTACAGAACAGTAGAATTTTGTAATAATTATAAGTAAAAGGTAGTTGGTTCTTAAAATAGTGCCTCACAGGCCTACTGTGTCCTCATGCATTTAATTTTAGAACAGCCTGTTTACTCTCCCTTTCATAAAATATGTACTTTTGTTAAAAAAAAAATGAAAATGTAGAAAGATTGCAATCAAAACCCCCAAAAAGTCAAAAGAAAAACAGGAAACAACAAGGCCATAAAGAATCACTATACTAAAAAACTGAATGATTAGGAATATTTAATATGTCTTCCACCTTAACCAACCAGGATGACAATAAAAAGGAGTAAAAAGAAATGAGAAAACATGACACAACATGCAGCCTCAGATGAATTGTGATTCTAACCTTGGATTTACAAATGAACAGATAATGTTTGGTCACTTTGATTTTGACTCATCATGGTCTCGCTGTAGTTTCTTTATTTCTGCAAATTTTAAAAAGACAAAATTGTTTGACCAGAGAAGTGCTAGTTATGTTTGACAAAAGAATTGATATAAGAAGTTTATAAGTGCTATTTAAATGAAGTTTTAAGACAGAATCATAAATCTTTTCAGGTGGTGCACTGTTAAGTTATTTACGGAAACATGGAAAAACTCAATCAAAGAAACAGTTAACAAAGATGTGTGAAGATGCAGCGAATGGAATGGCATATCTGGAAAATAAAAACTGTATTCATAGGTAAGGACAAATAAATAACACCATCAAGAACTGTTAACATTTGTGATTAGACCATTTCTATTTTAGGGTTAGCTAGCTATAAAACTAGGTTAAATCTACTATTTTCTACTTAAGGAAATGCCTGTACTATTTGATTTGGAACTTTCTGTGGAGTTAGGTATTATTGAGGGGGAGGACAGGGGGGTACCCTTCTCCCTTCTCCCACCCCTCTTCTCCTTTCTCCTACCCCTCTTCTCCTTTTTCCTACCCCTCTTCTCCTTATTTTATTTTTTTTAATTTACCTGAAAAAAGAGAGATATTTTATTTTTTCATATTTTATTTTTTTCTCCAACTTTTTCTCCTTTCTCCCAGCCTTCCTCTCCTTTCTCCTACCCCCTTTCTCCTTTCTCCCACCCCCTTTCTCCTTTCTCCTACCCCCTTTCTCCCTGTCTCCCTTACCCCTGTCCTCCCCCTCATTATTGTAACTTTACTTTGTTCTTCTTACTTTTTCCTAAGAAGAACTACATGTTATATTCTAGGACAATTATATCTGATATGCACTTGTACATGCAGTGCATTGGTGCTTCTCATTTCCATGGAAATGAATGGAAATGATTTGACTCTACCATTTGTACCATGGTCCGATAAATTTTGTTTAATTAGAAACACATATACTAGGTAAAAAAATGCTATGTGGTATTCAGAATATAAATTGGCACATCTCAAAATTTGACTTTTTAAGTTAGGAAGCCTTATGGTTAATTTCTGAATTTTCATGATCAAATAATCGTTTTAGAAAAATTTTAAGTCCTCAATTAAGTTTTCAGCTGTTTTGATTGTGAATTGGTTGTTTAAAGGTCTCTAGCAGGAACCCCTCTGTTAGCTGCCCTGGCCTGGACTGTTAATGATTTTTGTCGAGCCTGCAACTTTTGTTGCAGAAAGCTCGACATAGGGATAGTAATCCGGCGGCGGCGGCGGCGGCAGTGTTAGCTCACTTCTTAAAAGCTCTATATTTTAGAAGGTGGAAGACCTGGATGCTTCATACTTTGTATATAGATGCTTCATGTCACGAAGTTTCCGTCAGTCACATGTCCAATGTCCTTGACCTCATTTTCATGGTTCAGTGACCACTTGAAAAAAAAGTTCAAATTTTTTGTAATGTTGAATTCTTTCTTATTATAAGTAATAGGATAATTATATTTAATATGTGCGTACCTTGCAAGGTCCTCATGTCTGTCAGACAGTTTTCACTTGACCTCAACCTCATTTCATGGATCAGTGAACAAGGTTAAGTTTTGGTGGTCAAGTCCATATCTCAGATGCTATAAGCAATAGGGCTAGTATATTCGGTGTATGGAAGGACTGTAAGGTGTACATGTCCAACAGGCAGGTGTCATCTGACGTTGACCTCATTTTCATGGTTCAGTGGTTATAGTTAAATTTTTGTGTTTTGGTGTATTTTTCTCATACTATATGCAATAGGTCTACTATATTTGTTGTATGGAATGATTGTAAGGTGTACATGTCTAGCGGGCAGATGTCATCTGACCTTGACCTCATTTTCATGGTTCAGTGGTCAAAGTTAAGTTTTTGAGTTTCGGTCTTTTTATCTAATACTGTATGCCATAGGTCAACTATATTTGGTGTATGGAAATATGTTATGATCTTTATGTCAGTTGCGCAGGTTTTATTTGACCGTGACCTCATTTTCACGGTTCATTGTACAGTGTTAAATTTTTGTGTTTTGGCCTATTTTTCTTAAACTATAAGTAATGGGTCAACTATATATGTTGTATAGAAGCATTGTTAGCTGTACATGTCTGCCTGGCTTGGTTCATCTGACCTTGACCTCATTTTCAAGGTTCATTGGTCTTTGTTTAGTTATCTTGGTTAATGTTAAGTTTATGTGACAGTTGTTATAAAGCTAAGCTTTATACTTAGGACTATCAACATAATATCAATGATTAGTATAGAAGGCGAGACATTTCAGTGTGTGCACTCTTGTGTTTTCATGTGATAAGAAATAAAAGATGTTGATGTTGTTAAGCATGTTAAGTTTTTTTTTTTTAAAAAGACCTTTAAGTTCAGCAATTACCTAATATTAATTTATTGTGCTTATATAAATCTGACTGACTTATTTTGCAGAGATCTAGCAGCTCGAAACTGTCTAGTGGGTGACAACAATGTTGTCAAGATATCAGATTTTGGTATGTCCCGAGAAGAGGAGGAGTATACTGTATCAGATGGACTGAAACAAATCCCAATAAAATGGACAGCACCGGAGGCCTTATTGTATGGTAGGTTTAGCTTATTGAACTATTACTGTAGTAATATTTTTGCACGCGTTATAAAAATAAGTATTTATTATACATTCCATGCAAAGTATGAGGTAAACTGCTTTAACTATGTCGATCTGTATGTCGGTTATTATAAAATCAGAATTTTATGCCTAAGGATTTAAATGTTCATCCAATGTCGCAACCAAATGTTATGAAACTTATACACAATGCTTATGACTATAAAACACAAATCAAGATCGAATTTGTTTGCATCACTTTTACAGTCCTGTAATTATATCCCTCTATCACATTAAATACAAGTGGGGGTATCATCTGTGTCTAAATGTACATTATCTATGTACTTGCTATGATGTTTATATTACTGCAAAAAAAATTCAATGATATAGGTGTCACACAAACACAAAAATCTTATTTAAATTTTGATAGAATCATTTGTATGGTGCATTTCATTTAACTTGTCCAACTACTGCAATAATGGCTTTTTTTTT
This sequence comes from Mytilus galloprovincialis, assembly GCA_037788925.1. NCBI lineage: Eukaryota > Metazoa > Mollusca > Bivalvia > Mytilida > Mytilidae > Mytilus > Mytilus galloprovincialis. The sequence continues at coordinate 68,185,717 of CM075338.1, read as the reverse complement.
CTTTTAAAACATTCAACTTAAATGAAGATACTCTAAAAAAATCTTTTAATTTATAAGTTTACTTACTTTTTATGGATAATAAATGTTTGTTATGATAATATTATCTATTGTTTAACAGGTAAATACACGTCACTTTGTGATGTATGGAGTTTTGGTATATTAATGTGGGAGATATTTTCTGGTGGATTAACCCCATACCAAGGCATGTCAAATGCTCAAGCCAGAGAAAGGGTGGATGCAGGTATAAATATATTCTTAAGAGTGATTTTGTGGATTTATTATAGGTCACTTTAGTTGGGGTTATATTTTATCATATTGTCCAACCGTCCATCTAACAAAATAATTTTGTCACATTTTTCTGAGGTCCCACTACAGGATATTTATAATTCGAATTTTTCCTTACAGAGGAAACACCAAATACAAATGAAATACTATTTATAACTTCTTTTTACTCTAACACGATATAGAATACTTGCACCAGAGGGAACACCATATACTATTGATACTTCCCTACAGGATATAGAATGCAGCATCACAGGGAACACCCAATACGATTTATAACTTGTTTTTACTCTACAGAATATAGAATGCCAGCATCAGAGGGAACACCCAATTCTATTTATAACTTTTTATCCCTTCAGGATATAGAATGCCAGCATCAGAGGGAACACCCAATTCTATTTATAACTTTTTATCCCTTCAGGATATAGAATGCCAGCATCAGAGGGAACACCCAATTCTATTTATAACTTGTTTTTTTCTCTACAGGATATAGAATGCCAGCATCAGAGGGAACACCAGAAGCTATATATACACTGATGAAGAAGATATGGGAATATAACCCAACAGAAAGACCACATTTTGAAGCAATCAGAAAAGAACTGAAATCTATACACCATAGCTTGTAGCAATGGAGTCAGCTGAATTGTGATATTGTTCAAACTAAGTGCTCTGTACAGCTATGTTATTTTTAATGCAAAATCATGTACTGAGAAAAACTGTTATATTACTTGTTTTAATGTGATACTGTTTCTATGGAAACCTTTTAGTTTATACATGCACACAATAGTTGATTTTTTTGGAATAGAAAATAAATCACAGACTATTTTGGGGTAAAAGAATTCAACCTTTTCTGAAAAATCCACTTTGTGAGATATTTTTTAGAGAATCTCCTTTTCTAATTTTTTTTCTAATTACCGGTATTTTACTTCTCTATTAATATTTATTCTTCATGTTTTGTGAATATTTATTTCTCTTTAAATTTTTGGACCATCAATCAAATTTAAAGGTTGATGAATCAACAAGATATTTTTGGACCATCAATCATTTAAATTTAAATTTCGATGAATTAACCAGGTATTAACTAAACCTCAAACTCCCACCTACCCCATGAAAAAAAAATCAACAAATGATATTTTTCAAATAATTCAGGGCAAATTTTTTATAAATAAAAAGAAATGGTGCATCGCCTGTTAATGTTCAGCATTTGCTTGTAATTTGTAAACAGATGTTGTCTAATGCCAATGATATAATGGCACATTCAAGTGTGCCACTGTTGTTTTAATTAAGATGGAAAGTTTTGATATAAATGTATGTTGATTGAAAAATAAGCTCAGGTCTTGTTCATTCATGTTATGTTGCTGGTATTGAAGGCCGTGATATATTATAGAATTGAGACAAATATGTTTAATTTGAAATAAGTGCTTGCGGTTTTTTTTTTTATATTTAAATATTTATCATTGAGTTCAAACAATATGGTCGTGCCTGACATAAAAAAAAAATGAAGAAATATGATGACACAATAAATCTGACTGATGTTACGCAACATATTGAAATTAAGACAATGACAGGAATGTTTATTTTTATTTTGTTTTGAAGAATTAGAATGTTCTTATTTTATTTTGTCTTTGAAAACATTTGTTTTTTCCGTATTAGAACAATCTTGTTTTCCAGTTCGATTTATTAAAAAAAATCATAAAAACTCTTATTTTATGTAGATGTTTTAAGCAGTGTTTACATGAAATTTAGCCTTCTGTAACTGTCTTGTATTGAGATAATTTTACAGTTTTTTTTTAAATCTTATTTATAATCTTTAAAAAACAAAGGTGCAATTCCCAGGTTCATTTTCAAATGTTTTGCTGTATACTATGAAATTCAGAATTTTTTTTTTAGGTTTTTATCCTTGCAAACATTGTTACAGCATAAGTGTGGCAAAAATAAAAAGTTTCTTTTTTAATTTTGATTGCATTTTCAACATGCAGCCTTCCCTAAAATTGCAATAATTAATCCTCCATTTTTGTACATTGTTCAACCATCTAAATATATATACCCTAATTTTTGGGGTATTTACAGTATTCATATTTTTTAATCAATTGTGCCTTATACAGGGTTTTTATATTGGAAGTGGATTTATCACATTAAATCTTTTAAATCTCAGGACAGTTGACATAAAACAGGGGCAGATCCAGCCAATTTATCCACATTCAAATGCATTGATCGTCCAAAAAAAAATGGGGGTTTCCAACCCCTGGAACCCTCCCCCTGGATCCGCCACTGTAGAAAAAAGAACCATCATATTTGGTCAGCAGCCCAACAGTGATCGGTTGTGATGCATGTGCTATTTTCAGATCTATTTTAAACTCACTTCCTGTTTAGATAGTTTGAGTTTCAAGTATGGTATGCGTAGGATGACAAGACAAGGAACAACTTATTTTAAACCTAGGAAAATCTTGTAGCACAATACTAAATTACATTTTTGTTGTATTTAATACAGAAATTGTCATTAAGATTAAAGTGAGACTAACAGCTAGCAGTAGACTACCATTTCACATTACAGACCGACCAATATGTACATTACTTTTACATGAAGATGACCCTTCCTGTTTAGATTTATATTAATCAATACAAAGGGCAGCCTGTCATAATTTTATAAAATCTTTATAAATTCACCTTTCAATTCATTTTACTAAACTTTTAACTGATGATTAATTACACATCATTAAGACATTGATTCCATTTAATAGACCACTTTCGAGTTCTTTTTATTTCCTCCAAAGAGTTTGGTTAAAGTAAAGATCATTCATTCTTTAGGGGTGTCGTCACTCCCTTCCCATGTTGAGGGATCAGTTGAAAAAATGTAATACTGAGGGCCCTCATGGGGTTTTTGATTATGTGATTACTTGGCCGTTTTTTTAATGATTATTTGATTATTAAGCCAAATATTTCATGATTATTTGATTACCTAGGACTGTATTTTTAGTTTATGATTATTTGATTACTAAAGATAAGCAAATATTTAATGATTATGTGATTATATTGGCAAAAAAATGGTGATTATGTGATTACTAGGACCCCCCCATGAGGGGCCTCAATACTGTATCACACAATTTATTCGGCAAATTGAATTCTTATAATGGATAATCAGCATTGCTGTCATTAAGGAAAAGTGATTAGGTATATATGGAACAAACATTATTTCTAGTTTATCCTGCATAATGACAATCTGGATCACATTTGATGAACCTTAAATGAGCAGGGATACAGGGGATACCCTCTATCTGGGAAATGATGTCATACAAGCATTCATAATTGACAAACGTTTATGATGAAGGACAAAACTTGAAAGTGGTCTAGTATCTATACATGAATTGAAACATGTACATGTATATGATATGAATTTGTGACATACAAAAATTCATGTGTTTGTACATGAAAAATCTCATCTTGTAATATTTATTTACAATGTATTTTTTGTCATGAAGTTACATCTTTTTCAATGTTAGACATTATGTAATCTTTGTGTTTGCTTAAATTTTTTTCATTCTGTGATATTTTTCTTATTCTATGCATTTTTACATACAACTTTTCTAGCATTGTATTTTGTATCTAATTTTTTTCGAACAATCTAAAAGTGTATGTATTTTTGTTATAACAAAAAAGTAAATTTATTAAGAACCATATACATTTATATATATAATTAATATTGAACTTTTTTAGCTAGACTGTTTTTCTAGAAAGCTAGACATATTACTTGTAATTTTGGGTCTTTAGGCATGTTGTCACAAGATAATGCATAGTGGATTCATTATTTTTTGGAGGTACTAATTTTAATAGATTTTGCTGGTGTAGTGCTGAATCAAAATTTATAAGATTCTTCAAGAATGTAGAGTTTGTCAAAATCACAAAATCAAGGTTTCCATAAAAAAGATGATTTCAAAATCCATGAAATTTGGAATTCCCCAAAACACAAATGATTCCACATTAATAGACAATTTTAAGCATGATTTAAAGCTATAATACAATATTTTTTAAGGCAAATGGACTGTTGTTTTTATGTTAATGTTTTTTCTTTTTCATGCTTGTTAGTAACAGAAACATTGTTCTAAATATTAGCTCGCAAAGCAGAAAACAATGCTGATATAATATTTATTTATTTTGTAAGTTGAAATTTTTTGTTTTATTTTTTAACTCTAATGAATTGTGTGGTATCCACCCAGAACCAAGTTACTGATATATAATATGTCAATTCAACACCAACCACACAAAAAATCAAAAAGGCATCTAATATTCATAAATAATTACATTAGATGTATGTTTCATTATAATACGTTGTTCTAATTGGCTACCTGCACATCATGTGTTATTCCTTTAGCAATTGCATTACTCAATAAAACTTATCATTCATGATAACATGAGGTCCCACAATAAAGTGCACAGGTGAATTAAATAAAAAAAATATAAAATTCGTGTTTTCATGATCATAGCTAAAAAATGTAATTATAAGTATTGAATGCTTCTTTTTGTAACTTTATAGGGTTGTAAAAGCGTTGACCGTGCGTACATTTTTAGAATGAAGTGCTTCCGCGCTTCATACAAAATGTACTTCGGTCAACGCTTTTACACCCCAATAAATTTACAAAAAGAAACATTCAATTCTTAAATAATATGTCAATTCAACACCAACCTAACCACACAAAAAATCAAAAAGGCAACTAATATTCATAATTCAATTTTTGATAATATACAATTACTGTCTTTTGATAAGGTAAATATGCTGTTTTATTGACTTTTGAAAAAATGATATTCACTGAGGCGGACGGCTGAAGTTAATATCAGTTTTTCAAAAGTCAATTAAAACCCATATTTACCGAAACAAAAGACAGTAATTGTTTTATTTCATATTTCGGAGAGAAGAAAATGTGTTTAATGACAAACATATACCAAAACAAATTTTACATGAAACATTTTATCATAACGTTGCATGTAAAAGCACGTGACGTTTAGCGGGGTGAATAACATGTTCTCAGGTGAATATGATTTTTATTCAAAATCCAATTCATTTAGAGAAACCTACTATTTAAATAATTCCAATATAGAATAAGAGACACTATTTGATATTAATTATGACCAATATCACAGTTGCTGTTATTTTCTTATCAAGGTTTTTTTTTAAGGTCACCATAACTTATTAAAACATTATAAACAAAACAGAAAAACAGAAAAACAGCATCTTGTGCATGGAACAAACCTGTACAAAATTGGATCACATTGATTTTTACAAGCTGGTATAGTTACAGGGGAACACACTGACAAACTCCATGACATTTTTATCTTGCCTTGAAAAGATAAGCATCTTTGTTTTCATATTAAGAAAAAAATACTCTTTTTTCTGAGAATGTACTTCACTATAAAAGAAACTTTATATAGAATTTTAAGATGTTTGGTCCTGAACTTTTTTTAATATTATTGAATATTTGAATGATTAAATAGAAAAATTTTAGACCACGAACTCACTAAATATTTTTCTATATTTGAATTCTTCAATCAGTTATTTTATTATTACTTGTTTATTTTTACCCAAGATCTAATAGTGTACAATGATATTATATAGCTCAATCAAGTAGCTCAGTCAGTAAATTATGTAATGTCAATATATTTCATTTGGAGATATTTTTATACGACCGCAAATTTTGAAAAAATTTTCGTCGTATATTGCTATCACGTTGGCGTCTGCGTCGTCGTCGTCGTCGTCGTCCGGCGTCCGAATACTTTTAGTTTTCGCACTCTAACTTTAGTAAAAGTGAATAGAAATCTATGAAATTTTAACACAAGGTTTATGACCATAAAAGGAAGGTTGGTATTGATTTTGGGAGTTTTGGTCCCAACATTTTAGGAATAAGGGGCCAAAAAGGGCCCAAATAAGCATTTTCTTGGTTTTCGCACCATAACTTTAGTTTAAGTTAATAGAAATCTATGAAATTTTGACGCAAGGTTTATGACCACAAAAGAAAGATTGGGATTGATTTTGGGAGTTTTGGTTTCAATAGTTTAGGAATAAGGGGCCAATAAAGGGCCCAAATAAGCATTTTTCTTGGTTTTTGCACAATAACCTTAGGTTAAGTAAATGGAAATCTATGAAATTTAAACACAATGTTTATGACCACAAAAGGAAGGTTGGTATTTATTTTGGGAGTTTAGGACCCAACAGATTAGGAATTAGGGGCCAAAAAGGGACCCAAATAAGCATTTTTCTTGGTTTTCGCACTATAATGTTAGTATAAGTAAATACAAATCTATGAAATTTAAACACAAGGCTTATGACCATAAAAGGAAGGTTGGTATTGATTTTGGGAGTTTTGGTCCCAACAGTTTAGGAAAAAGGGGCCCAAAGGGTCCAAAATTAAACTTTGTTTGATTTCATCAAAATTGAATAATTGGGGTTCTTTGATATGCCGAATCTAACTGTATATGTAGATTCTCAACTTTTGGTCCCGTTTTCAAATTGGTCTACATTAAGGTCCAAAGGGTCCAAAATTAAACTTAGTTTGATTTTGACAAAAAATGAATCGGTTGGGTTCTTTGATATGTTGAATCTAAAAATGTACTTAGATTCTTGATTATTGAAGTTTTTTTGGTCCAGTTTTCAAATTGGTCTACATTAAGGTCCAAAGGGTCCAAAATTAAACTTTGTTTGATTTCATCAAAAATTGAATCCTTGGGGTTCTTTGATATGCCAAATCTAACTGTGTATGTAGATTCTTCATTTTTGGTCCTGTTTTCAAATTTCAAATTCTACATTAAAGTCCAAAGGGTCCAAAATTAAACTAAGTTTGATTTTAACAAAAATTGAATTCTTGGGCCTCTTTGATATGCTGAATCTAAACATGTACTTAGATTTTTGATTATGGGCCCAGTTTTCAAGTTGGTCCAAATCAGGATCTAAAATTATTATATTAAGTATTGTGCAATAGCAAGTCTTTTCAATTGCACAGTATTGTGCAATGGCAAGAAATATCTAATTGCACAATATTGTGAAATAGCAAATTTTTTTTTAATTAGAGTTATCTTTCTTTGTCCAGAATAGTAAGCAAGAAATATCCTATTTGTGCAATAGCAAGAATTTTTTTTAATTGGAGTTATCTTTCTTTGTCCAGAATCAACTTAAATCTTTGTTATATACAATATACAATGTATATACACTTTTTACTACCAACTGATAAATTTAAATAATCTTTACCATTCAGTGATAACAAGCAGTTTTTTTACATCTTAATATTTTATGATGTATTTAAATGAGTAGTTATTGTTGCAAACTCCATTAGAAATTTGAATTGATATCAGTTTTGAAAAAGGGAAACGGGGATGTGAAAAAAAAGGGGGGGGGTGTTAAATTTTTCTCATTTCAGATTTCATAAATAAAAAGAAAATTTCTTCAAACATTTTTTTGAGAGGATTAATATTCAACAGCATAGTGATTTGCTCAAAGGCAAAAAAAACCTTTTAAGTTCATTAGACCACATTCATTCTGTGTCAGAAACCTATGCTGTGTCAACTATTTAATTTTAGATTTAAAAAGTTTGAAGAAGAAATCTTTAATTGATTTGTAAAATCTTGGCATTTGTTTTGTGTAAAAAAAAACCATGTAATGTCAAAAATTTGATCACAATCCAAATTCAGAGCTGTATCATGCTTGAATGTTTTGTCCATACTTGCCCCAACTGTTCAGGGTTCGACCTCTGCGGTCGTATAAAGCTGCGCCCTGCGGAGCACCTGGTTCATATATACTTTCACATATAGTTTTACAGACTTTTTGTGATGACAAGTCCATATTGAAGGTTAATGAGGAAGAGAGCAAACACTTCATCATAATATGTTCTTTTTGTAAATTCAGAAATTTATGAGATGTTTTTATTATTGTGGAAAATTGTGAAAGGATTTCTCAAAAATAAGAACTCCCTTATTAAATTTTTACAGCATTCTTTGTATGCTGCATTTTTTTAAATCATGTTAAGGTGGTACCCAACACCTTCACTAAAATAAATTTGGTTCGTTTAATTTTCATAAAATTCTGACAAGGTATTTACTTTGACCCTTTGACAAAAATATAAAAATTTCAAAAAATTTGAGCCAACCATTTTATCAGAAAAATTACACTGGTTATATAGCAGTTTGACAAATTCTCATTTTGATCATTGAGAAGCTTAATATTCCTTGTAGAACACAATGTAATTAAAACGTTTAGCTGACTTTACAGAGTTATCTCCCTGTAGTGTTAGGTACCACTTTATTTCAACATGCATTTCATTCATTATTCAAAAATCGCAAAAAATAATGCAAAAATTTCTGAATTTATAGCACTGTATATATGAATAATTTACAGTTCATTTGAAATGTCAATTAGAATAGATCTAATTTTATTCTCTCTTATTCAGTTGTTGATTGTATGACCACATCAGGTTTATTTATAAAATTTTGTATCTGCATCTAACCCTTGTCAAATTTTATCATTTTATCAGTAATCCATAAAAGTTTCATTTTCAACATGTTCATATATTTGCTATGTTTGCTTTCAGAAAAAAAAATTAAGTATGTGCAATTCATACTGAGTAGCAAGAGATTGCTCTGCAGTTTAACTGTTTTTTCAATCAGGTACTTATATGAGAGGCATACAAGGGGGAGAGGTATCTGCACAGAAGAGTGCGAAATAAAGTTGCCATTTCATGTCGAACCAACAATTAAAAATGTCTTGCACCTTGATCTTTTTACCGATTTCACAAAACACGGCTGCACATGAAATACATATGGCAAAACACATTGCAAGAAAATAACCCTTTACCACTCTCTTATATATATATATGTTAATAGTGACAACTTGAACAAAATTTACAAATTCACCTGATGCGGTCTATTTTTTACTTATACAGATTTTATCTTACTGTTGATGCTTTTTAATGAGTCTCATGCCTCATTTTGAGAATTATTGTTTTTTTATTAATTTAATTTGTCTAATCTACATAAAACGTCATTTTGTAATTTCATTTCATGCTTTTATATATATTAAGAAAACTCAAGGTTGCCAAATATGAAAAATAGTATATATTGTAAATTGTTGACGCTTATGTTTAAAATATAGTATTGAAAATATTGAATTGGTCAGTGTTGTTTTAACGAAGCAAGCAGAAGTGAAGTATCTCCATATGAGGGTCTAGAGGGGTTTACAGAAGAGAGAACAATAGGCAAAAAAAACAGGCTTACTGTTCCGCGTGAACGGAAGCCCAAGGCTCTGTGTTAAAAGCTGTTCTTTGACCTATAATGGGTATAGGAAGATGTGGTATGAGTGCCAATGAGATAACTCTCCATCCAAATAACAATATATAAAAGTAAACCATTAGAGGTCAAGGTAAGGCCTACAACACGGAGCCTTGGCTCACACCGAATAGCAAGCTATAAAGGGCCCCAAAAATTATTAATGTAAAACCATTCAAATGTGAAAACCAACCGTCTAATCTAGATAAAAACAAGAATATAATGGTTTACTATTACAAATTGTGACTTAGATGGAGAGTTGTCTCATTAGCACTCATACCACATCTTCTTATACCTAGTAAATAAAGGGCAACAAGGTAAAGAATCAAGAGTAGGCAAGAGGAGAGAGATAAGGGGCAAAATAGATAATAAGAATAAAGAAAATAAAGGACCTTTTGTTGAACATCTAGTTTAGTGCCAAAACTGAAAGGGAAAAAGTTGATGGAACTCCCTCCCAGCAGACATGAAGAGTTCACTAAATAGTACATTACTTCTAAGAAATAAATATCTTGTGACAACCAAAAGAGCTGAAGGTCTTTTTATGTTCAAACTTACTTAATTTGATACTAATAAAAAAACACCAAGGATATCTGTCATAAAGTTGCTGAATTCTACATCATTTGGTCTTTGTTAAAGAGTTGTTGCATTGGCAATCATACTACATCTTCTTTTTTTAATATAAATTTGATAAGCCAGACCAAGTTTCCTGTACATGAGGCTTTATAGAGGTACACAATGTACTAAAATCTGAACAGTTGGAGACCAAATCAAAAACTAAATTGATAAGCACCAAAAGCCATAAATTCCAAAAGGCTGTTGGCAAACTGTTTTAGGCCATCTGTTTGGGTATTAAAATACTTGTGTTTCTAATAGTTCCAACACTTTATAAACAAAACAACATGTTGAGCTTATATCAAGGAGACAGCAACGCAACAACATAATTGAGGAAGGAATTCAGCTGTGAACATAGAGTATCAGGGGCGGATCCAGCCATTTTAAAAAAGGGGGGTCCTAACCCAGGACACAGGGGGGTTCCAACTTCATGTCACCATTCAAATGCATTGATCGTCCAAAAAAATGTGGGGTTCCAAACCCCCCCCCCCTTGTTGATCCGCTCCTGAGTATCAAGTACCCGTAACTAGATAGCAGCATTAGGAGTAAAAGTAACTACTGTTCAGCTCTCAGTCTGAATAATGTGTCTGGTTAGAGGAACATGTCTTCCAGTTGATTATTGTCTTGTGGAACCATATGTTAATAGCATGATTAAAACCTGGCTCATCATGTTGGTCTAGAAATTTTAAAAATCCATTTCAGTGGACCAGTCTTTTACAGAGAAGATCACATTAACATGTTCTTGTCCTATTGCCACTGGACGTTAATCAAACAACAATTAATCAATGATCTTTTCTTTCTAATATGCGTGTAATGTTTGTCACTGGACATTAAACGAACAACAAAACCATCAATGTTCTTGTCTTTCTAATATACGTGTAATATGCATGTTATATTTGCCACTGGACATTGCACAAAACCATCATCATTTATCAATATAATATGCTATCTATAGCATTCCAATCTGCTTTTGATCCGATTCTACAAGTTGTGATTTAATTCAACAGATAGTATAAAAGATCAACCTTCAAGTTGATTCAACACTAAATCTATTAACCGGAAACAAGTATGGAGATGAACATACATCCACTACAAACAAAGTTTCTGAATTGGGACTGACTGATACAGCTTTGGCTGTGGATAATTAGGTATATGGGGACTCATCAATCCATAATCTATTATTCAGCGGAATAACAAAGTTCTTGAGACCTCCCAAATGTAAGTTCTCCTGACCTAAGATGTGTGATATCGCCATCAATTGGTCTTTTCAGAATCTAAATCTAAAGGATTCTGGGTAATATTTTCAAAAGTGTACACCAAAACGTCGTGATTGGTTAAAAACGTCTAGACAATGGAAATTCATCCAATGATGTGACGTCATTTTCATTTTGGAGTATGAACAATGAAATTACCCATAGTCCTTTAGATTCTGAAACGGCCAATTGGACATGTATCTCAGTCTCTCTAAATCACTGAGAAAATTCGAACTAATATTGTTCTGAAACTAATGCAAAAGAACAACTGATTCAGCAGCACTTCTCACAACTAACTTCTGTCAAGTAAAAAAACTCGAAATTAAGTCATTCACATTTTAGGATAATCTACCATCAATTATAATTGTAAGATTATTTTTTTAAAACAGAATCGTTGGTCCCTGTCAGTAATAACTTAAAAGAAAGATTAAAAAAAAACATATATTATACAATACCATACATAGCTGTAATTTAAATATGTAACATTTTCGGGTAATTTTGGTATCAAATGACATTTCAAAGTAGCTTCACCTCAAAATGCACGAAAAGACGAACTATAGAAAATAAGCATCCTAGCTTGAATCTAATTATATATCCATGTTTAAAAAGAGGGGCGAAAGCAGAGGCGGATTTAGGGGGGGCAGGCCCCCCCCCTTTTTGGGAAAAAAAATTGGTTGCTTATATAGGGAATTACTGAAGCGTGACTAGAGCGGGCCCCCACTTAAGAAAATTTCTAGATCCGCCAGTGGAAAGATATTCAAACTCATAAATCGGAAATAAACTGACGCCATGTAAAAAAAAAAGACAAACAGACGAAAAATAATACACAAAACACAACGAAGAAAATAGACACTAAGCAACAAGAACCCCACAAAAACAAACTTAGGTGATCACAGATGCTCCGGAAGGGTATATCATGTAAGCAGATCCTGCTCCACATGTGGCACGCTTCAGAAATTATGGTCAAGATTAAATCATTGGATTTTATGTAAATCAGTTGAATTATTTGAAAATATCAATGACGTGGTCTCAATATCATGCTTCGGTGATTATGTTTCAGGTTCCAGTAGTTTTGGTGTATATAGTAATTTTCGTCATTTATGTTAGAGTAAAGTGTAATGCGTCTCTCTAGATGATGGTCAGCAGATGACATGGCTAGCGACGTCCAACGTCATAATGTCGCGTGGAAACGTTTGTAGTTAGGATGCACACAGCCAGGTTTGTTTAGTACACGATGCAGCTATGTTAGTGAAATATTATGTAAGTAGAAGCTTATTTAGTCGTTTATTCACCTTTCTTGAGTGGAAATGATTTTACTCCAATGTTTTTGACAATACTAGTAAAAAAAAAGTACTATTAAAATTCGTAGTGTCAAGTCTAAGAAAAATATATTTATGGTTTGTTTTAGTCGTTAAAACCATTAAAAATGTTCAGATATATATATATATATATATATGTTGAACACAAACATAACCGTATATTTTATTTCAGAATTATTAATTCAGCTTATTTCAAAATTGGAACTATGATCATAACTACAAACCTTAAGCAGGGGTCTCTTAGATTTTGATGTGTAAGCCAAAAATTGTGACAATGAATTCTTATATGAAGGTTAATCCAGAAAATCGCTTCAGACGCAAGGAAATTATTAAACGTGTTGTTTTCAATTTTTTATAGGAGTTAGTGTCCTTAATCCTTAAAACATATGTCTTATCCATTATGACATTTGTCCATTTTTGTATTTTCTCAGAAACTGTAATAGGTACAGAAAATCTATAAAGAGCAAGATGTTAAGTACAATATATTAAACAAAAAATATGGCAATATTTTTATAAGAAATTGTCAATCGACTCCGTTGTATGATCTTGTATATGAGTTTTTTGCCCCTGAATGACAATGTTTCCCTATATTTGATTTTTTGTAGATACTATAATATATAGGAATAGCAAAATTTGCCGCATGATACTCAATTTGGCTGAAATCATAAACTTGCTTATAGGAGTTTTTTTTCCAATTTTGGTAGTTATCTCGAAAACTTTAATAGATGTGCAAACTGTACATTTTAAATTTTTAATTAAGAAAACAGAATTGATTGTAAAAATATTTTCAAAACAGCATATTTCTCACACTAGTGAGCGATTCAGGCTCTCTAGAGCCTCTTGTTTGTTTTTACACAGTATGGTTTCCTAAAACGAGGTATTTGTAGCATGAAACAATGTTGAACTTAGGGACGACATCAAAAGTTCAATGTAGGATAAAAAACTTGATTCACATAGTTTTTTCACTGACCCCCCCTCCCCCCTCTTAACTTAATTTGGGAAAAATTGATTTACCAATAGGGATATATGTAAAAATCGATTTTAAATATACAAAACTTGCAGAATTTTAACCCCCCACCCCCAAACTATTTGATTTAAGTTTTTTATCCTACATCGATCTTTTGATGTCGTCCCTTATTAGTAAAACTTTAAAAAGTAGTTGAACTGAAAATTAAACTAGCTGAGAAAGTTCAACTGAGGAAAAATATTACAAAAATCTAAGAAAAAAAAAATTATTTAATACACCCAAATACATTTTATTTCACAAAACATGACTGTATAGTAAATCATTGCAGCACGGAGATATAAAATTCGCTAAAGGCAAAACCTATGTATAATACCACTTATGGTTAGTACCTTTATTTGGAAAATTCACGTTTTAATACCTCATAAAAAAAATCCGTATGCAATATCCTACACGACTTTACACAAACATGACAATACCTACAGCAACAAAATAAAGAAGAGAAGAAGAAAAAACAACATTTGACCAGTTACTTCCTTTATCTGTAGACATGAGAAAAAGAAACCCTGTGTATCTAGCATGTTAGTTTAATTTGCATAATTTATGTTATATTTGTGATCATACTGCCAGGACGAATAGTTAGCACCAATATTAAGAAATCAATAAGACTGACGTCTTCTTCAATTGTTTAATTTATTTTTTTGATATTAGTAGTTTAATGGATCAGAACGAAAAATGCGGGATAAAACAGTCAAACATAATCTCACATAGAGATGATCAATCCTCAACTCAGGAGATAAACGCTGCCTGCAATGACGAATCACATTCTGAATCAAATGAATTTGTTCAACTTACATCAAATGAATCTCAAAAAATTGTAACGCCTTCTTATGTGTCTCAGATTAATGGACCTCCAAGAAATGCATATCCTTCGTACGTGGTAGATTCAGCAGACATGATACAAAATGTATCCGGAACACAATATACAACTGATAGCAGTTCCGAATCAGAGAAACATATTTCAAAACCACTTCCAACAAATCAATCTGGAGCGAAGAGCGAACAACCAAATTACTCAGCAAGCGAAAGAAGATCAACCCCAAAATCTAAAGGTCCAAATTTCGCTGAAAATTCTGATGGTTACATATCTTATATACCAGAATCAGAAAAACTTGTATCGAATCCACCGCCATTTAGTAACGTGGGTTCCATTGAACCAACCTCCGCAAATTTAGTACAAGAATCTATTTCACAATGTTCAAATGCTTCAAATAAACTATTTATAGACTTGTCTGAGGAAGCTCAATCATCCAAAACACTGAACCCAAAGAAAAAGTTGACAAAAATCCACTTACCGCGATTAAGATCGATGATGAAAAAAGATCCCGAAGTCAGACTTGTTAGTAAAGAAGCGGTTGTTGTTCTTGCTAAAGCTACCGAACTTTTTATAGAAGAACTTTGTAAAGATGCGATGAAAAACACACTACAAAGTACCACTAGACGAAAAACCTTGCAAAGAAAAGACCTCAGCCTGATGTTAGGTACAATACCCGTACTTGCTGTGCCTGTGATGACGGAAGAAAAGACGGGTGAAGGATCTTCTCTAGTCAGTCCATTTAGTCAAGATAAACAGACTGATTCTGAAGCTGTAGTGTGTGTGTCTTCATGCAGCAAGGAACAACAGACCTACATTAATGCGGCCGATTCCCTGGTAGCAAACCAATCATATACCAAGGTAGTACCTATACCTCTTAGCAAAGAGTTACAGTCTGATACCAAACCCATGACGGCTATGACGTCATTTGATGATAAATCGGTGAAGACTACAAAGCCTTTCAAGGATTTTCAGACTAATTTTAAGTCAGATGATAATGAAGCCTTCGGTAAACAATTGCAATCCGCAAGGAATCGCCCTTTGAGTAACGACCTACAAACCAGTTCAGAATCGTTAAAGGCTACCCCTTTTAGTAAGGAAATGACAATTGGGACGACAGCAATGGTGTCTATGCCCTTTAGCAAGGACTTGCAGTCAGATTTCAGTCCAACTTTGGCTATGTTTTGTAACAAAGAACTGCAGACTGATGTTGTAACTGATAAGACTAAGCCCTTTTTCGGAGAACTACAGTATGACGAAGACTCATTGATGGCAGAACCTTTCAGCACAGAATTCAGATGTGATGGCGAACCAGTATTAACTTTTCCATCAAATAAAACACTTCAAAATAATTCTAATTAAAACATTAACGAAAGACACGTTTATGAAATGCTGACACATCGGGTCACATTTATATCGAGAGAGATAGATAAAATGCATTTGTATATATTTGACGTTTTATGATCTGTTGTATTTTCTTTGTATTGTAACATTCGATAATTGAAAGTTACTAGTCTTAGGGAGCTACCATTTGATTTTTATGGGGAGGCTAGGATGAAAAATTGTGTCCTGCCTTTTTTTTTAGATGTAATCTCTGTCCTACCTTTTTATTTTTCAGTCTATTCGGTCCTGCCTTTTTTTTCTTAGCTATTCTACCTTTTTTTACTCAAAATCCTGTCCTTCAAATTTCATCCTAGCCCCCCCCCCCCCCCCCCCCCATAAAAATCAAATGGTAGTTCCCTTAGATATCTGTGATGGAAATTGAAAAACAAGGAATAGATTTTTTTCAATGTGGGGATGGAGCTTTGGTTCTTTGACAATCAATGTAACGAGATAATTGAACATTTCGTTGCCAAGACAGGCAAACGATGTCAATGGAATTAAATTCATAAGTCGAAAACAAGCTGGCAATAGCAAATCAAATAAACCATAATACCAGCAAAAGACAAACAATGCCTTGTATATCTTTACCAGGAATTCTATAACTGTCATCAAGCAGAACACGAATTCAAGCTAAGTAACTGTAAGTCTTCAAAAGTTTTTTAAACATGCCGTCTCCTTCCCATAATTTTTAATGTGGTGAAATATTTTGTTCGCATGTGGTTCAGTCCCAAAGATCTGTTTGCCATTTTTTTTACTTACGACCATAATTAATGGCATGCAATATTTTTGAAATTTTAAGTGTCAATGATTTATGTTCAGTCTTCTACATTATCATGCTGTATTTTTTCTATTATTTATACTATTTAAAATAGAATCAGAAATGCTTAAACATGGCTTTAAATTAGAATTTGTTTTCTTCCAGTTGTTCAACATTTTTACAAAATCATAAATGTATTTGGAATTGAAGCTATTTAGATTTGTATGCAAATATGTAAAAATTGTCGCAGAATACACTCAGTATGTACTTCAGACGTTCAAATATCACTTGGTTTCAACTTCTTTCGGATTGTAATCCTGTTGAGTGAAACACACCTAGCAATATAGAATACATACCGTCATTTGATGTTGTAAATGGTCAAGAAGTTGGATGGATTCATGTTGAACGTCCAGTGGCTAATATTATATACATAAATGTTGATGTGGTATGATAATGAACTGTGCTAGACCGAATTGCTGAGCTGAATTTTGAAGAGAGATATGTCACCCTACGATACACGCTATTCCAGAACCAAAAGAACCAGTATTTTCTTTAGTCATAAGGTGCTGAGCGTGAAACCTACTAGGTATGATCTATGTGCATGAACATAAGGTCAGGACGAGGCAGCAATGTAAGTCAGATGTTTACACCTTGCAATGATTCTATACATCAAACATAGTTGATCAATAACTAACCTAACCTATAATAGAATTTAGATTGATTGATTGTTGGTTGCTTAACGTCCAGTGGTAAATATTTCATGCATATTCAGGACGATAGAATTTAGAAACACACTTTATGTTGATCCTATATGATACACAAAAGTTCAGGATCGGATCAATCATACATGTATCATACAGCATTGTCAACCTCCAAGGTTATATAGACAATATCATATTGATTAATCACTTAGTAAATAAGAACATTGCCAAAATCACCAAAATAATAACCGCTAAAATATTTCGTATATTCAATGAAAATCGCGAAATTTTACACCAACGAAAATAAAATGTTTTCCTATGGCATTTTATAGTATATTTGATTGTTTGTTTTTTCTTTGAAATGAATAACATTTTGTCATGTCGAAGTCTTACATAGCCAACTATTAGCTACTGGTTTGTTCATTGCTGAAGGCCTTACAGCGACAGATATAGTTTCTTACATACATGCAATTTGGTCTCGGATAGATAGTTGTATCATTGGTAATCATTCCATTTTCCTCCTTGCTCTCTATTTTTTTGGGAAAAAGAAAACATGTGTATACCAATAGTTAAATTTATTCCAATAACAATAAAGTAGTTTGTTTATAACTTAACTAATTAAATACAATTATCAATTCAAGTCAGGCATACAAACAATGTAACATGTCAAGGGAAGTAACTCCAATGTAACATGTCAAGGGAAGTAACTCTATAATATCTTTTGCCATCCATTGTATCAAAGTTTTTATGTAATCTCATGATATTGACTTATTGGCTAATGTATGTTTTGATCTATGTGAAGACTTTCTTATTAAATTGACAAATCTCTCTGGACTAAAGGTTTTAAGTATCCACATTCTGAAAAAAATATCCCATTTTCTGAGCCCCTTCAGATTATTAAAACTGGTTGTATGTACAAGCAATTGAATGCTCAGATAAAAATTTCAGCTGCCAGGGGAAGATTGATAAGCAGAAGCGGATTAAGGGGGAGGGTGGACCCTAACCCTCCCTTCTCTTTGGGAAACACTTGGTTGATTTTTAGGGAATCACTGAAGCATAACTGGAACAGGACTCCTCAGCCCCCTTTAATGAATTTGGATTGCCTCGTACATTTACAATGAAGTCATAATGTATTCGATGAAACAAATCCTAATAGCATGTAATTTCTGATGAATTTAAAGTAAACATGAATTAATAAACTTAAACTCTTTAAACAGTGATCTCCCCAGTGCCTTACATCACTCCGGTACCCTGGTACTATATTTTCCACCATGGTGCTATCTTGTATGATTTTTGAATAGAATGTATAGGGACCATGCATATGGTGCTAAATTATTTGGAAAACTAGTACTTTGTTAATTTTCATGGTGCAATTTGAAATTTCTGGGGGGAACACTGTACTCTTTATCTAAAGTTATAAATAACAGTTTTTCTGATTTAAAAAAAATGTTTAAGCTTTTAACATGTTTAAGGTGAAAGAAAAACTACACATTGAGTATAATTTTGATGTGGACATTAACAAGTTTCAAAGAAATTTGCATTTATTTCTATAATTTCTACATTACACAATAATGTACAAAAAAATAGTAATCAGAAACCCCTGAAAAAATAATTTCTCAAGTTTTTCAGAATGAATTGTTGGATCTGAATCTAAGAAACTGTAAATCGTGGGATTTTGTCTATATGTGTTACATTTTAGTGTTATGTCGTTGTTCTCCTCTTATATTTAATGCGTTTCCCTCGGTTTTAGTTTGTTATCCCGATTTTGTTTTTTGTCCATGGATTTATGAGTTTTGAACAGCGGTATACTACTGTTGCCTTTATTTATACAACATAGCTTTGTTAAAATATTTTCCTTAAGGAGGCTCGAGGGTATAAAAATTTCAGAAAAAAATCAAACATTTGTTTTTCATTACAAATTTTATTTATTTCCTTTTGTAGTTGTTACTTTATCATATGGTACAAAAATCATTCAAAACAATCAATTCGTGTTGGCCCCAGATGACTTGCGAAATGTAAACATCATTGAAAAAGTTCCAAATTATCTCCCTTTGGTGGAAAAATGCCATTTTTTGGCTCTAAAATTGAAATATCTTTTTCAACTCATCGGTGACCTATCTTTTTTAATATAATTTCCATACAAGCTGTACTTAAACTAAATTATTGTAAAATTTAAGCGATTTTTTATTTCGATATTACCTTTATTTCTCCTATTACTTCAACAGAAAAAAAACACCTTTACAAAAATGTATGCTTCTTTCGAAGGCAGATTGTGAGCGCAAATGAACGGTGACCCCACTTTTTTATTTTATTTTTCTATTAACTATAAGATCAAGTTCATTTATAGAAAAATATAGAGAAATCCTATATAAATGATTTAGAACCGCGAACCCCCTTAACTACAAGTTTTATCATGGAATGGCAATAAGTATATAAAACATTGAAACATGGCAAAAATTACAATCAAGACTCCTATGTCCAAAAAATAGATACATATGATACATATAATTTATCATATGACCAGTTATCGGCACTTGATTGATAGATAGTTGTTGTTAAACACCACTTTCAGAACTCTTAAAATAAGCCCCCACCCCCAACCCTTAAAAAAGATAAAGGAAAAAGAGAAAGTAATCTTCTTGAAAGTTTTTGTTTGTTTTATATTTCTAGTCCAAATAAATGATTCCTGGTCAAACCTTCCATTTAACTTTCAATAACATTGATCATAACTGCATGTTACATTTTGCAGTAAGCACTATTAAATTTTACTCCCAAATGTAAAAATAAAATTTGTAATAAAGGAAATTCAGCTGTTTTTTTACACTTCTGTACATTTTTATGTATTAACTTGAATTATTATAAATGTTCCATCATTTTACATGTTTTATCTAACAATGCATAACAATTGATACCATTTTTGTCTGGAATGAAAATAATATACAATAGTGTTAATGTTTGCATGATACAGGCAAACAGGTCAAACCAAAATAGTATATATGTCGCGCAATATATGGTCATAAGTAACAATCAGGAAAAATTAGCAAAAAAAATATTTTTTTTCTATCTCCTGGCAGAGAAAAAAGGTATGCAGAAAAATTTTTGAACTTAGTAGCTGCTTTTAGTGCTTTATCAAATGCAGGATAGTTTACACAGAAAATAGATTTTTTTGTTGGCATAAACTTATATTGGAAGCAATTAACTCAAAATTGAATTTAAATCTAATTATAAATAACATGATGAGTACGCTGTGAAAACAAATAAATTCTATCTGCACTGTACATATGGTTTAAAGAAAACTTAATACAAATTGAGCACTAATATGACTATATATAAGAATGATCATCTTCAATGTACTGACTACTATCTGTAGATAATGCAACCATGGCGATAGCTGCATTATTATCATTGTCTGTTGTGTCTGGCAATGTATCTATTGTTATTGAATCTGCAGTGTTCATCTCTGAGGAAACTGTTGTCATGGTGATTGTACCTGACGTGTTTGAAGGATCTGTTGTAACCATGTGTTGTGTGATATAAACTGGTACCCCTTCAGAACTCCCGTCTTCACTAGATTTAACTATCTGACATTGATAAACATTCTCCTCACCAGAGTTCATATCCTGCGGAATCTGTATTATGACCTCTTGACCTTGGCTGTCATTCATAACAAATGGAATGTTTCCACTGGATAATTCAATGACCTCTTGACCTGAGCTACCTCCAATATGGAAATTTTGTGGAACTTCTTCAACTAATGATGGTACATTGACCTCAGCTTCTGACTGATTGTTTCCATCTAACCGGGCCTCGGATGAAACAGTCTCCAAAGTACTTATATCAATCTCAACAGGCACAACTTCTTCTTCATTCGGCACTGCATCTCCTGTAGAAATATTAGCCTCATTTTCAATTAACTTTGACTCTTCTGCTGAATCATCATGGCTGCCGTTTTGTTCTGTGTCATCTGAGTGATTTTCATTGACATGTAATTCTAACTCATCCAGTGACATGAAAGCTTCATAACACTTCCTGCATTCATAGACCATCAACATATCGTCGTCCTCCATTGATTCATCCTGACTTTCTCCGTCAGTTTTCTTACGATGGATAAGCTGATGTCGTAGAAGATTGAAGCGTTTATTGAAATATTTCTTACATCCAGGTTCATCACATTCATGTACTGTAGGGGTTATGGGTTCACCACCTGTAAAATAAATATTACATTAAATATTACATTCATGTTCAAGAAAATAAGGATATAAACAGATAAAACATGAGACAACTATATCATTCATATTATGTATATTGAGGATGTTTACTATATTCTAGGGTTGACAATAACTTCTCGAACAACTTTCCCTTTGTCCAATTTAATATCCGTAAGAGAAAACCCTGGTCACTTGCCTAAATTCTGTACTCACTTAAGAATTTTCAAACTGCAACTATGATCAAAATCATTCTATTGTGTTTCAGGTCTAATTTCTCCAAGACAAGATAAAGTGTCCTCAGCTTTAACATTTGTTTGAGATTTAAAAATCAGATTTTAAGGAGATCTATCTTTTTTTCTATGTTTTCCTATTATGATTATTGTGTCTCACATTTTTGTCAATGTTGTTAATTAATTTATGATGTGTGCTCTGTTTATTCTCGTCCTATATCATCACACAATTCTATAATTTGTATGTGTCTATGTTGTTGTATGACCTGAACAAGCTCACCCTCATTTTGACCTTGAATTCCATGTTTAAATTCTCGTCCTATATCATCACACAATTCTATAATTTGTATGTGTCTATGTTGTCATATAACCTGAACAAGCTCACCTTGAACATGTTGAATTCCATGTTTAAAGTGTCTGTGTATTTCACATGATTTCTTCATGGTTCTTATATATTCTCTGTAACCTGACTGTGTGTATTATTATTTAACATGTTTAATGAGTGTGCATCACTTTAAATTTTTTCACTGATAAAACCTAGCTTTGGCACATCTGAAATAACCTAGAAATTGGCAATTTTTGCATGTCTCGGACAAATCTTTTTTTGACACAAATTACCGTACCGTGACAATCTATTTAATGCCTGTGTATTTCATCTTAAATTACCATGAATTACTTAAGCTTCGACGTGTCTCAGACAAATGGTTTTTGAATTAAAACCTTACTCAGACGCATTACATTAAACAAATTTACTTCATGTCTTGAGTGTTTCATATTTTTTTTTATCTATGAGGAATCTATAATCATGATAATACATGTATATGTTAACTTTTCTATACCTCAATAAATCTTACCTTGAGTATCATGTTTAATGAGTCTGTGGGTCTCCAGATGGTTTCTCTGTTTAAACACCTTATTACAGATGTCACATTTGTGTATGATTTTGTGAAGTTTTCGATGCCTTTCTAAGTTTTCTTTCCTCTTCACCACTTTAGCACAGATTTCACATTGGTAGATAGGCTTTTCTTTGTCGTCCCCTTTAACACTCTTGGTATGTCTCTTTGATGCATTCTTTAGTACACTGTAACAGCCGGTAAATCTCAAGTTTTCTTGAATCTGTTTCTCAATGTCTCTTATTTCCTCTGCAGTCATTACAACACCTTCGCTCTCCTTTTATTTAAAAAGAAAAAGAAAGATATCATGAATATGATGAATATTAATATATTAACTTGACATAAAACCTAATGACCCCAATTTTAAATTTGTGTTTGACTAATGAATTTTTCAAAAGAGGTAAAACTACATTTGTAAGTAACCCTTACTCCAATATTGGTTAAAAACTTAATAACTTTTCCATTTGTCATGTTTGTATTGTTAATAACATATTCTTTTTTATATGGTGATGTCATGAAGAAAGATAGTGAGGTAAATAAGTGTATTTGTTGCAGAAAAAATTATCCTCTGAAATGTGAATGGCTTAGCTTCTAAAGTTTGATATATTTACACAATTTATATAACTTGCATGGCCCATAATGTCTTGTAAAAATGTTACATAATGTTTAAGGTAACTTTGTAGTGAATAGTTTCATGATTTTAGTCACTAGCCTTGTCACATTCTGTATGCAATGGTATGTGTCTGTCTTAAATCATGTAAGCCAGGAGCCTGTAATTCAGTGGTTGTTGTTTGTTGCTGTATATATATATTATGTTTGTTTTGTAAATAAATTAGACAGTTAGTTTTCATGTTTTTCACTTTTTTACATTTGTAATTTTCAGGCCTTTTTTTATTGCTGACTAAGTGATATGGGTTTGGCTCATCGTTGAAGGCCATACATGCCATATGGTGACATATAAATATTTTCTTTTAAGTCATTTTGTCTCTGGTGGAGAGTTGCCTCATTGGCATTCATACCACATCTTTTTTTTTGTACATGTGTTCAAAGAGGTACAATTCACTGAGAAAAGTCTCTAAAAATTCTGAGTCATAAACACATATCAGTGAGAATCATGATTATGAACGACAAAATTTGTCTGACAATAATAAGAAATCTGACCTTTATATTTGACATTACCTTATAATTTAGTTCATAATCAGAAATATCCATGTTATGTATGTTTTTAATATGACTCTGTAATGCTATAAGGTTGGTAAAATGTCTTCCACAGATGCTACATAAATATCGCCCATCATTAGTAGTTTGTACGATTCCCGTCTTTGTGACATCTGTTGGGCGTTCACCAGGTTTGTCAGGAAGATGTGTTTCCATGTGTTTAACTAGGTCGGCATTCCACGGTAACATTTTTCCGCAATGGCTACAACAATAAAGAGTATTTTTCTGAGTGGCTGCAACTTCATCATCTTCTGCCATGTTCTGGTCTTTCTCAATTTCCCCGTCTGCATCGACCACACCAACTTCTAATACGGACTGTTTTTCAAAATCTTTCGAAGTGTCTGTTGACGTATTGTCTGGTGTCATTTCAACTGTATTAACTGGTACGATTTCATTTTCCATTTCATTAGAATTAGAGATATTATTTTCTTCTTCATAGTCTTCTTCCGTATCGTCAACTTCAATTTTGATCATGGTACCCACATATTCTTCAGTATCTTCCTTCACAGGTTCATTCCGTACTGCCATGGCTTTCAGACCATCTTTCTCATGAATTTTACAATGTTTTTCAAAAGTATCAATTCTAAAATAGGTCTGCTTACAAATGTTACAATTATATAGCCGTGAATTCTCGTGTTGTTTTTCATGCTTCTGAAGCCTAAAGGGGTCTCTGTAAGTTTTTGTACAGAACCTACATCTCAGACGAACTATATTTGAATCGTCTTTGGGTTTCAAGAGTTTTTCGACACCATCATGCTTCAAAAGATGTTTCTGTAAACTTAAAATATTTCTAGCTGTAAAAGCACAAATTTGACATCGAAGGTGATCGTTATTATGAGTTTTTACATGAGCCTTAGCATGATCTCTCCGGCTGAATCGTTTGTCACATTTTTCACATCCGTAAGGTCTTTCTCCAGTATGCTTACGTCTGTGATTCTTAAGTTGTTGTTTCTGATTAAATCCCATGTGACAGAACTCACATTTAAATGGTTTAATACCTGTGTGGAGCCTCATGTGTATCTTAAGATCGTTACTTTGTGTAAACTTTTTATTACACTGGTTACACTCCCAAGGTTTCTCTTTAGTGTGGACAACCATGTGTCTCTTCAATAAGCCTTTATAATTAAATACTTTATGACAAATGTTACAGTTATGTAGTTTTCCGTCAAGATGCAGACGCAGATGACGTTCTAGAAAGGACAAATCTTTAAACTGTTTCTCACATAAATCACACCTATATAAAATTTCTGGGACATCATCTATAGGTTTGTCCAACCCTAACTGACCAATTGTGAGAATCTGAGGTGCTGGTTCTGGTTCGATACTAGCAATTTCAATGGTTGCGGTCTCTACAGAATCATCTTGAGTAGATACAAAGTTGACAACAGGAATTTCGTTTTCAATGTCCTGTTCTGCTTGTTCATGCTGGACAATTTTCATGATGTCTTCTTTGAGGTGTTCATCTCCTTCGTAATGATATTTTCTCATATGTCTTTTAAGATGTCCATTAGCGGTAAACCCTTTCTGACATATCTGACATCGTATATCTGATTCTGTATGTATACGTGAATGCTCTTCCATGTGATGTTTTCTCCCGAATCTTTTACCACAATGTTCACATTCATAATTCTTTTCACCAGTATGTGTCAGCATGTGTTTTTTGACATTTTGTCGTTGTGTGAACCCCTTACCACAAACCTCACATTTGAATGGCCTTGACCCTGTGTGGGACCTCATGTGAGCTGTTAAATCATTGCTCTGTGTGAACCTCTTATGGCATAACGAACACTCATATGGTCTCACACCTGTGTGTATTCTTATATGACGTTTAAGAATGGATGAATTTGCCAATTCCTTTCCACAAATCAGACATTTAAATTTCTTGTTAGCTAGTGCACGGCTATATTTTTTCATTTCAGTTGTTTGGACACTAACATCTTGATAAACAGGGGAATCCCCATATTTAAAAACTACGGGATTATTATCATCTGTTTCAAATTGTGGCTCAACTTTTGCTTTACTAGGCGTTAATGCTTTATCATTTTGATTAAGAACGACAGTGGGTGTGGCTTTATCCCCTTGATTGACAACTACGATTTGTTGACCTGAGGTCGTATTCAGATTGAGAGGGGTTACACCGTTCTGTGTGATGATTACTAAGACGTTTGTTAATTCTTCTCCGTCGCCACCTTCTTTCATCTGAGCTAGCTGGAACATATTATTCTGCTGTTCTTCCTCACTTTCGCCATCTTTTACTTGAGCTAAATGGAACACACGACTTCTCTGCTGTTCTGCCATGCTGGTTCACAGTCTGAAATATAATTAAATGATGCGGATTACAACATTTTGTACAAATAGTAACTTGTCTACAGTCTAACATACTAGGAATCAACGAAAATTCTAAGACTTTAGTTTGATTTTAATAATTACATACATTTGCATTAAAATAAAATTTCACAACATACATGTATCAGAACATATATGGAAACATGGTAATCGTGATAATGCACAAGAGGCATGGTGTCCTATCTGAACGAAGAATTCAGTCTTGTGTGTGATATTTAATTTTGTAAGTTACCATTATTCCATCACTGATTTATATATATTGTAACATTTACATGTATGTTCATTCTGTCTAAGGACTTAGACTTCTTTTAAACTGACTTTTACTGTGCTAATTGTTGTGTGTTTGTTTTTTCTACATTGGCTAGAGGTATAGGGGGAGGGTTGAGATCTCAAAAACATGTTTAACCCGCCACATATTTGCACCTGTCCAAAGTCAAGAGCCTAGAACTAGAGAGCTGGCCTTTGTTTGTCTTGTATGATTTCTTATTTTAGTTTCTTGTGTATATTTTGGAGTTTAGTACATTGTATATATGACATTCATTATCACTGAACTAAAAATACATTTTTGTTTAGGGGCCAGCTGAAGCACACCTCCATGTGCAGGAGTTTCTTGCTGCACTGAAGACCCATTGATGGCTTTTTGCTGTTGTCTGCTCTTTTATGTCTATGGTCAGGTTGTTGTCTCTTTTGACATATTCCCCATTCCCATTCTCAATTTTAAATAAGGAATGGCTGCCAATGACTGAGACAATGTTAACTTATAGAATCTACAGTATATCATGTATATATATAATATTTACTTGTCAAATTGAATTTTTAATTTCTTTTCAAGGTTCAAGTGGTCATCCCTTGGGCTTTTTCAATTACATGTATTATAACTTTATTATTAAAAAGAGTATACTTTTTTTTTACAATCCCTGAAATCATTTTAGAAATCTGCAACACATACACATGTAGAAATTAAGTATGTAAATATTGGCTTTTAAAGAAGACCCTGGAACTATCTGTCAGAAAATAAAAGACAAATGAGATTAAACTCTTTATGAATGCAATAAAGACAACTATTAAAATATATTGACAACTTAACCCTCTTTCAGAGCAATACATGTACATGTACAGTCACTTGAGAAATTCAACAAGAGAAAAAAATATGACGGTCTTTCTTTATAGATAATTCAGACATTTCAAGTTTTAAAAAAAATGAATAACTAAGGGAGATAATTACTCTGCAATATACCATATTGTACCTCCAAGATCAGTTACTTGTACGAGTTAATAACATATTACCTACTTATAATTACAGTCAGGGGTACTACTTGTAATCTTTACTTACTAGAAGAAGTAATATTAATATACTTACATAAGTAAATTTGTAGGATACTTATACAAGTGAATTTTATTTACTTGTATAGGTAAAAAAAAAATATGGTGTAGTTATGTCCCTTAAATATTCAGATTTCTTTTAACTATGTACATTATTTTTTTGTATGTGAAAAAGTCATCCTCTCTACTTTTCTTGTATTCTTAAGGTGGTACCTAACACTACAGGGAGATAACTCTGTACAGTCAGCTAAACGTTTTAACTACGTTGTGTTGTAAAAGGAATATTAAGCTTCTCAATGATCAAAATTGGTGTTTGTCAAACTGCTATTTAACC
This sequence comes from Mytilus galloprovincialis, assembly GCA_037788925.1. Lineage (NCBI taxonomy): Eukaryota > Metazoa > Mollusca > Bivalvia > Mytilida > Mytilidae > Mytilus > Mytilus galloprovincialis. Next base: position 68,157,717 of record CM075338.1, on the reverse strand, counting down.
AGTGTAATTTTTCTGACAAAACGGTTGGTTCAAAGTTTTTGAAATTTTTATATTTTTGTTAAAGGGTCAAAGAAAATACTTCTACAAAATTTTATGAAAATTAAACGAGCCAAATCAATTTTAGTGAAAGTGTTGGGTACCACCTTAAGTTATATAATTAGGATTTCTTTTTTTCTGATAGAATTTTAAATTGTCTGCCCTTTGCAGATGTCTTTACTAATCTTTTAAGTGTAATTTCATAGACAATGAAAATCCCACTTGTCTGTTATCTGCAGAACACTGCTCATTTACAAGCCTCCAAAGAGAAACTTTTGGAGGCCTTGTGAAAATACTTAAAATCTTTGCGCAATACGTTTTTTTGTTGAATTAATGAGATCAACCATTGCAATTGAATTCAAATAAAAAAATTCTGAGGTCACCTGGGAAAAAATCATTAAAGGCATGTCTGTACATTGAACATTTTTACATCTCAAAACTTGAGAATGTTTGTGGAATTGTAAAAATAATTCACTTACACAAGAGAATTTTTAAAAAAAAATAAGGGGAGATTATTCAAGCATAACTTATATATAAATATATTTTTTTTACTTCTTCATGTAAAAAAAGATGACTTGTACAAGTAGTGCCCCTGACTGACTTATAAGTATAAGTACAAGTGCTATCCTGAATGTTACACATCATAAATTTTAGTTTTACTTAAATATTAAAATTAAAATGTGAATTTCTTATTTATAACAACTTTTATTCTAGTTTTGGTAAAGTTATAGTCTTGATAGGCGCAACTCGATTCTTTGCCATTACTATTGTTGGTTTTCTGTCATACATGATGTACTCGCATGCGCCGTACGCATGAGTTGAAGCATCGGTAAATACATGAAGAGTTGGTAAATTTCTGTTATTCTCGTTTTGTGTCTGAGTACTTCGATGAATCTCTGTTTCTAAGCTCGATGCCAGATCTTGTGAAATTAATATCCATTTTGATTGGATATCTTCCGGTAATATTTCGTCCCACTCCAAATTAAGCTTCCAAAGTGATTGCATAAAGATTTTCGCTTTTACAGTAACTGGGCTTAATAGTCCTAACGGATCAAAAATCTTGGATGATTGCCGTAAAATATATCGTTTAGTCAGTTTTCCTTTTTTGTCCATCTCGAACGTGTTACTTTGATAAAACAACTTGTCCGATTTAGCGTTCCATTGCATACCAAGAATTTTAGTAAGCTCATCTTTGTCTAAGGTTTGTTCTTTGCTAGCGATTTCTTGTAATTTTGGACTGTTTGAATTCCAAGAGCGTAGGTTGAATCCGCCTTTCGTAAGTAATTCTCTCGATCTCCTGTAATAATCTATTACGCTATTTTCGTTATCAAAGCTAGTTAAAATGTTGTCCACATACAACCCATTTTCAAGTGTATCTGAAAGTTTCCCCGGATTTTCCTTAAAGTGCTTGAGAAGTGTGGCGCTCAAAATGAATGGCGAACATGTAGCTGCGAAGAGTACGAACTTGAAGCGATAGTTATTAGCACACTTGATGTGTTTGTTGGATCGCTAAGCCAGAAAAACCTCGTTGCATCTCGGTCTTTCTCGTCGAGCTGTATTTGTAGAAATGCCTTTTCTAAATCTGAAGTTGTAGCATATTTCTTAGCGCGAAATCTCATAAGTATTCCCGTAATGTCATTCATAACAGGTGGGTGTGATTCTAAGCATTCATTTAGACTTGGATTATCTCTTCCATCTTTGCAGCTACAATCATAAACAATGCGTATTGGCGTAGTAGATGATTCCTTGGCAACAGGGTGATGTGGGATATAATGTACGGGTCGATCGGTAGGAAGTTTTGTTTCCTCAACCTTTTCAATAAAATGTCTTCTCTCCTGCTCCATTATGATATCTCCATACATTTTAAGTAAATCAGGTTTGTTTCCTAAACGTCTAATAACGTTACCTGTCCTCTGTTTCACCAATTCCATGTTATGCGGCAGCGGAAGAAAGTCTGGTTTCCATGGTAACTTAGCTGTGTACTTTCCATTTTCTAGTATAATAGACTTTTCTCCGTATTCTTTTACAACTTCAGATTGACTTTTAATATTATCGCTTCCTGAAACCCCCAACGATTCTAAGTTCCAAAACTTTTCCAAGTCGCAAACAACGGCTCTGTGATCAGTCAAAATATTCATCATTGCCGATTGTTTTGAAGTACTTCCGTTCTTAGTTAGTATGGGTCCTGACAAGAGATAACCAATTTTCGACTTAACTGCGGTCGGTCCATTTCCTCTTATTACTTCATCTTCAACTATTGACCAGTAATAGTCTGCGCCAATCAATAAAGATATGTTAAACTTGTCTTCTGCGCATATCGGATGTGCGAGTCGTAAACCATGTAAGTATGGCAGTGCTTTGATTTCCCTTTGGGATTTTGTCTGAATAGTTTCGGCAATTTTCGGTACAATTATTACTTCTATTTCTATTCTTTGATTATCAACTGTTTCAATAGCTATGTTTGCTTTGTCAAGATGACGAACTTGTCCTTCGTTTCCTCCAAATCCAGATATTTTCAGTGCAATCTTTTCGGTGGACTCAATTTCTAATTTTCTAGCTAAATCTTCAGTTATGAATGAGTTCTGTGCTCCCTCGTCAAGTAAAATATTTGACATTATCGATCTATTTTCGGACCAAACTGGAGTTACGGCAGTTTTCAGTAAAACATCTGTATGTGCAGTAACAGTAGAATGTAAGGATGTGGTTAGCTCCAGTGGCGTTTCCTCTACGGCGGTATGTGCTACGGTCTTTTGTGTACTATACTGGTTTTCGGTCAAGTTCTTTGGTTCTGTGTTATGTACTTGGACATGTATACTCGTGTGATGTCTCTTTCCGCACTGGCGGCATTTGAATTCAGACTTACATTCAGCTACTCTATGACTTCCGAAACAGTTAAAACATACCTTTTTTCGCTTCACAATTTCTATTCGTTTCTCAACATCTTTCACGTTTTTGCATGTATTTGGATGGTGGGATTCTTCACAAAATAAACATTTCTTACGTGACTGTTTTCTGTTCTTTCCGGGAAATGTTTCGGCAATAAACGAAGCGGTCGGTAAAATTTCTAAATCTTCATTACTTGTACCTGTAGATTGTCCTGCGACCTGTACGCATACTTCCCTCTTTATGGCTGTTCTCAATGATTCGAAGTCCCAGTCGTCGTTTCCGCGGTCTTGGGTTATGTTTTTCCGTACATCGGACGGCAACTTATTGTATATTATAGGCGTAAGAATGGCTCCAAATGTACTCTCGTTTGTTCCTAACGATTCTAATCCGTGTATGCTACACTCAATTATGTCGGAAAAGTTTCTCAAACTGTCTGCGTTTGACCTCGGTGCGGGTAAATCAATAAAATTTTGAATATATGCGTTCGTGATTTTGTGGTTCTGACCAAACCTCTCTCTTAGTATTGATACGGCTTGATAGTAATTTGCACTTGTGAGTGGTAAACCGGCGATACATTGCGCGGCTATTCCCTGAATTGGATTTTGCAAATACGTAAATTTCTGCACGTCTGTTAATGTTTGGTTATCGTGTATTGTTGATTGATACGCATCCCAGAAAGGTTGCCAGTTTAACAAATTGCCATTAAAATATGGTAGAGTCAATTTTGGTAGCTTGTGGTAGATGCTAGAATTTGTTGCGCTCATTGACGATCTGTATTGCATATCATTATTCTGCATGGGATGTGGAGTATTACATGTAGATGTGGAGTTGATAAAAACAAAATCTGCTGCATTTGGATTTAAGTTCTGATTAGAGCTAGTTTCGTGGATTTGTTTTTCTGTTTTGAACTTGATGAATTGCATACTTTTGTCAAAATTCGTTCTATATCTAAAACATACCGATCTGAATCTTCTATCTCTGCTTCCATGTTTTCCTCTGCAATCTCCTCTAATATTTCATTATCAAGTTCCGAAAGAATATCCCTCTTCTTCTTCAAAGTTTCACATAGGCTTTCTATTTCGTCGCGTTGTGTTGTTTCTTTCTCTAATTCCTCTTCAATCTTTGAAATTAATCTCCTTGCGGCTCCTCGATGACCCACTCTAATGGCTTTCTTTTTTGTCATTATCCTCTGGTCATGACACCAATGTGACGGATGGGTTAACTTAAACTCTGGACAGGCAGTAAAACAAAGTCTGGTTCGTTTGATCGTATAATCTCAACTCAATATAGTAACATGATACATAACAATAGAACAACGTTAACAGAAGATATGATGACGTTAACATGGTACAATGTGAATGGAAACGGCGTTAAAAGTAGCGTTAAACGTTTTACGCGTAAGTTAAACTGTCTCTAAATCACCGACAAGGACATTTACCTGATTAATGAACTACACTATTTGACTTTGGGTTAGTTTTGGGCCAGGTGAGCTAAACATACAAAATACCCTTTCAAGACATCATAATTTAGGCGGCAAACCTGTTTATAATAAATATTTTTTTTGACTTTTGTAAGTTAAAATAAATGAAAAAGACTTGTTTATTTCTGGGGCCAAAATTAAAAATATGTTTGTTTCCCCTCCTCCCACCCGGGTCAAAAATAAGCCCCCGGGTCAAAAAAATTATTTTCCACAAAAAAATCGAAATTATTTTTTTCCTGAAAATAATTTGTTTCCATTTTTGGAAAGTGCTTGAAAGCAGAAGGATTGATAATCTAAATAAATACACTCAAATTGAGCACAAACAACTGATAAGTGGCCTGGACTGGACAAGTCAAACCATTCATGTGACCATGCTATGACAATCACATCCAATTAAAAAAAAAAAAAAAAAAAAAAAAAAAGAACCTGCCTTCCTGGTCTGTTTACAAAGGGTAGACCCGGGGAGGGGAAACAGACATTCTTTTAAATGTGGCCTGAGCTCTGAATGTTAGGAATCCAGGTCCATTCGCCCCAAAACATGTTTGTGCCCATTCCAGTCCGCACTGTTAGCCACTAGTCCAATGCCCCAGACTAGTTAAATTTTATTCAAACCAAATAGTTTTTGCAAAACTTTGTTTGGACCAATAAGAAACTAGATGTGTCAAAGCGACACGAATGGCCCGTCCTAAAAAGTTGAAAAATCTGCAATTTCAATATAAACACATGTGGACACAAACATGATGGTAGTCTCATATATATCAAAAATGTGGAGGCGTGTAAAGACCAAAGCCTGTAATTTCAGCAAAAATTAGCGGAGCGGAACGAAACTTAAACTTGACCTGTAACTCATCATGGGTAACTCACATACCAAAAATCAGCCCAATATCTGAAGGCGTTTAGAAAAAAGTCTGTATAACTGTGATTTTCAACAATTTCTCAAAGTCCAACGCCCATAATTTCGGAAAAAATTAGTGGAGCGGAAAAAAACTTAAACTTGATCTGTAACTCATCATGGTTAACTCACATACCAAAAATCAGCCCAATATATTCTCCCCAGGATTTTGGGATAGCACCAGGGTAACACGTGTCGAAATGATTTGTACAATATGTCGTGTCGCGTTATCGCTTATTTTTTCTTCTTGTTAGTTTTTGTGCCATTACCTTTTTGTCTTTTGTTTTGTAAAATTAAGTAAATCAAACAGTTTGTATACTTAAATATCTTTTAAGAATAAATAACAGAAAGCACCTTTATTCTTTAAACTAGTCACTTTTTATACTTTGATCAAGCCAATTTTGTCCTGATACTTGTATAGTTACACTACACATTCCCCACATTCCCCATTTTTGTTAGATTACACCATAACAATTAACTTTAAACAAGATTAAATTTTAATGTAGAATGTTTAGTAAATTAAATACTATTTTCCATAGCTTTAGACATGAAATTTTTAGACAATCTAGCTGTCATGTCTAGCTGACTTCCAATCATTGTCAACTTATTTTGTAAAAGTTAATCATTAATTTTTTTACTACTATTCAGCTATATAACAACCTTGTTTTAATATACAGCCCTAGCTCAGTCAGTAGATGTACATATACATACATGTCAAGTGACATGATATTCGCGTGTAATACACGCTTTTTCAACGGTTTACACGCGAGGATTTTGTCACATGGCGTGTACACGCTTTTCAACACTTTACACGCAATTACACGCATTTTCGTTCTTTTCACTTTGTGGTCGTTAGTGATATCGCTATTCTCGGGTTTTTTCGTTATTCGGCGATAAATACCGAAAATTTCGAAGTTTGTCTGCCATATTGTTTATTTTTCTATGTGTAGACATAACAGTAAAAGGTAAGTAGTTTGTGATTAGTTTTAACGATTTTGTTACTTTCTTTCAAATTCACTTTATAGGGGAAATGTGCACAGAAAGAGGTCGCTTCCAGGCCTGTACCGTCGTCTAAAGCGCCGATTGATGTGTACGTACCAAGATTCAATGTTTATAAATTATATTTTGGAGTTCGAGTTTTATTGATCGAGTGACAAGTAACGTATTGTGCATTCTTTATTGCAATGATCAAAAACAATACATGTGAGAGGAGAAATACAATGTAGCTAGTTGAATAACCATTTAACATGTTTATTTAATGGAAATCAAATTTATAAAACATTTTTCTCTTTTAATTTCAGTTTCAAATATAGCCAACAGATTCTACACTCACTACAGGCCATGGGGATGAAAATATCACAGAACTGTTGGATCAGCTCTCATAGTACCAGCTATCTTCTGATGAACTACCCAGTTTTGACCAGGCAATGGGAGCAATGGCAGAGATAATAGATGACATTTTACATTGCCAAAAAAACAACATAATGACATTCTTTCAAATATCAATTCCTACTGTGGGAGAGCTTTTTCAATTATAAAGAAATATTGACACTGAATTCTGATCAGAACTTGACTATGTTAAATTTATATTGTACATTGTTGTATGCTGTTATCGAATAAATGAAACTAAACTTGAAACTGGCAGTTGTTTTGAATATGTGCCTAGTGGTGGAGCCTTAAAAACAACATAACAGACCACTGTTTAATACAATGAAAGTTCACAGTAGAATATATATTGTTTTTTTGTATATAAACAAATTTTTATGTAAAATTATGAACATTACCACATTCATATTAAAAAGTCCGCATCTACGTCACGCGTTTTTACACGCTTTTTGACATGTCATGTCATGTCATGACATGATTTCCCATTGTCAGAGGTTGACATGTATGGTACATATATATGGAAGTGTTTAACGACTTTGACAGATGTATAAAAGGATATACTACCTATTTAATATAATATGTCTGTGCTTTAACAAAAGTATGATTGTCAAAAATAATTTGCAATGTATTTTTGTTTGTATATTAAAAAAAAGTTTTATCCTTGAGGTAACATCCTTATATAATTTTACATTTGATTTGTACTTTATATATATAATTATTTCTTTTTTAAATGATGGATAATATTTTAGGAGTACATTTTTGTAATAAGCTAAATCAGGGGAAGTAACTCACGTTTTAAAAATATGCAAATCATTTATGACCAAAGGCTGGAGTAATAGAGTTTATTAACAAATGTCTGCTTGTCCCTCAAAAGTCTCATAAGTCTGTGATCATTAAGTTATGATCTCTTAATTAATTGAAACACAAGAATCATGTACATTTTTTTTACATCGATTAAACCCAAACATCAAGGTTACCTCAAAAGGTAAATCGATCACGTGGTGTAAACAATCTTGGTTGTCAGAACTGGATTGAACTGGTTTGAACTGGTCAATTTTCATCTGAAATTTTATACCCCACAGAAAGGTTTACTGTTTTATGATTTTCTTTACCGAAAATTTTAGCACCACGGTGAAAAATTATACATCGCGGCAAGAACGATACCACCACGGTAGAAAATTATACATTGCAGGCCCGTGGTCCTTTAAGGGCCTGGGGAGAACACTGCCGTAATTTCGGAAAAAATTAGTGGAGCGGAAAAAAACTTAATTTGATCTGTAACTCATCATGGTTAACTCACATACCAAAAATCAGCCCAATATCTGAAGGCGTTTAGAAAAAGAGTCTGTATAATGGTTTGTTGCGGAATGACGGAATTTTGGAATTACGGACAAGGGTAAAACTATATGGCACCGACAACTTCGTTGCGGGGCCATAAAAATTAAATGTCAGAATATAAGTCCTCGGGCTAGTAGTTGAAAAAGTTTTTGGTGCAGACTGCCATTAATGTTCACCCCTTTCACTTTCTCATCCTACACGCTCGCGCCCAAAGTCTGTTTGCATCCTTTTTTTTTTATTGGTTTTGTCTTTAACAACTTTGTAATCAAGTATACTGCTATACATATGTCATGTATGTTGTCCTCATTGTCACAAAATAAGGTGAGACAATGTTGTAGTTTTTTTTCGTGTTGAATAAATTTTAATACTACATTTGTATTTTGGAATGTGCAGGGATCTCCATGGATGAAAATTGAACGATGGAGGAACTTTCACCATTACAAACCGTGTCTACGCTGTACAGTGTAGCGCGATCGGAAGTATTTTATCCCTTCATACAAGGAACGGTGAACATGCTAATTCATTGCTTATTTAAATTATATTTATTTGAATTTTCAATATTTAAGTAGAACTTAGAAGTATCAATATTTTCATTGATTGCCGTTTTTAACCATTCAAATGCCAAGTCTTCATGGTCCCCCCTTAGTCGAGAATGACCAAAAGCTGTCATGAAGGTCCCCATGTAGATTTCTTGTATTTTTGATAATTGTTATGGGGGTTACAAATCATATGATGTGGAGCTTATTTTTCATGGACACTGTCAAAGACAGAACTCATTACCGGTATGGCTGATTTGCAGCAACAACAGAACCATTCGTACGGGTTATGTAAAAGGTTAAAGAGATTTGTAAAGCAAACGTTGACAAATGAAAAGGTTTTTAATGACTTTATCTGACAAATTGATGCTGTGCAACATGCATCTTTCGGAAACGTGGATGTATCAATTTGATTGTAATATACGAAATGAATTCGGAATTACAATACGATATTTCTTTACAGGAAATATTTAAGTTTTTACTTTTAAACTTTTAAAGTATTCTAAATTATCGTTACAGCAGTACTCGAGTTATTTGCAATGAAATAATATTTACTGTTTTGCGTCTTATTTTGTACTTCTTAAAAAAGGGGGATGCTGATTGCGTAAGTCAAAATAAAGCACGTGGTCGACTTGTTCATGTTGTTAAACTGTTTTCTTTGTAACTGGATTATTAATTTATTTTTTTATTTTAAATTATCATAATCATTTGCTGAAACTTAGTTGATTGATTCGACAAATGGATCGTCTATCCTCAGATAGTATTCTCCTGTCTGGTTTGTTGATCTACCTGTACAAGCTCAGGTACAAGTGATTAGCGATCTTAATCCGAATATCCCTCAGGCGTTAGAACTGTATTGGATTATATCATAAAAAGCCTGAGGGTTATGCCATTACATGCATTTGATTATAATTGATAAAAAAAATGGCGTCGGGCTACAAAAAACGATGAAGTTTTGAACGATGGCGGAAGACAATTTAACGATGGCGCAAGACTATTTAACGATGGCGCGAGTCATTTGACGATGGAGCAAGACATTTGAACGATGGTGGGGCGCCATCGTTAAACAGGCCATGGAGATCCCTGATGTGTACATAGTTATTATAAAAATCTTTGTTTCTATATAAAGCAAGATTCTGACATTTTTTGTTTTTTTTTAGTGTTGAATAAATCTTATAAAAATGTTTTGGTAAGTGTTTAGTCCAAATAATTATGACTCCTTGAAAGGCCTTACATGCGTCAAAGAAAAAAGTTAGGATCTCCTGTAGTTGGTGATCGCAATACTAGTATACCAGTATTGTCCACAATACTGGTATAAAAATTTTGTACCAGTATTGTAACTTTTTTTTTAAAAACAACAATACTGGTACATTACTGATATACCAGTATTGTAGTTGTATTGTTGACTATACTTTAAAGTCACTTCTATAATGACAAATGAGTTTTAAGCAAAATTAAATATTGAAGATCAAAGGGAGATTAAATAGACAATAGACAATAGACAATAGACAATATTTTATTCGCACAAACACATTTACATTAAATGGATATGGCATACAAAATTAAAACAATAAACTGACAATAGTTAAATTGATTATAACTATATTAGAGTGACAGTGGTATTCACAGCGAAGAAGAAAAAGGCTATAAATATCAACAGTTTACACATTGTTAATGTTCATGAACAATTATAAAAAAGAACACAAACAAAAATTAGGTTGCATATTAAACAAAGTTACACAGATGTTCTTAATAAAAGACAATCATTAATATACTTTATGGTGATTTTTATAATGACTGGTAGACTGCTATTTAAAAGTACAGTCAAATGATTTAATGTTATAGTGGACTGCAATTTAATAAAATTGAAATTAAGATTTTTATTAATATTTTGTATATAGGTATCCCTTAATGATTTATAGCATGGACAGATTGAGAAGAAATGGTATTCATCCTCAATTTCTTGTCTGTTACAGGATAAGCAAATGCGTTTATTTCTTTCAATGTTGGTATAACGCCCTCTTTCAATTGCTAGGGAATGCGCACTTAGTTTAAATTTACTGAAAACTGATCGGTCGGTTTTGAATTTACATATATCAATATATGGGGGCCTTTTTCTAATTCTTTTAGTATGACAAAAGAAATTTAATTTTTCACATTTATTGATAGAACAATTCATAATTTGATAAGCCTGGTCATAGATTCTTTGTTGGATACTATTTATGTGATATTTTAAATTAAAAGTATTAAAAGTGAGATGACCAAAACCTAATTTATTTAACCAGTCTTTTACAATGTTAACCCATTTACTTGTTTTCTCTACATTATTATATATTTTATGGACTAAAGTGTTAGGAGAGTTTACAATGTGGTTTAGAAATTTTATAGCTGAAAGGTGAATTTTAAAGTACAAAGGGATTCTGTTTGTCTCAGTTAAACAGGCTACATTTGTTGTTTTGCACTGTACTCCTAAAATTTCTTTAATAAATTTAATATGTAAATGTTCAAATGGATCTGAATCTTTGAACACTTGGCTTACACCCCAAACTTCACTTCCATAAAGAGTTATTGGAACAACTAAAGTATCAAATAATTTTTCAAGCATACTGCAGGAATTATCTAAAGAGACTGTTTTTTTAATTTTAAACCAAGCTTTTCTTCCTTTTTCCATAAGATTTTTTTTTGAATGATTTAAACTTCCTGAACAATTTATAGTTATTCCAAGGTAACAAATAGATTTAACAGTCTCAAGATGTTCTTTTTCTACTTTAAAATAATTACAATGAGATTTTCCATTAGAATTGAATATTATAATTTTTGATTTTTGTTTGTTAACATCAAGTTTCCATAGGGAACAAAATTTAGTTAACTCATTTAGTGCATTTTGTAGCCCTTCTTGGGTTTCAGACAATAAAATAATGTCATCTGCATATAATAATGATGTTAGTTTAACATCTCCTATAATAATTGGTTGAGTGTTTGCATGATCAAGGTCATTTACAAGGCCATTTATATAAATATTAAACAAAGTGGGGCTAAGTACATCCCCTTGTTTTACTCCGCAATTTGATATAAATTCATGGCTAATACCATTTTGAAATTTAATTCTGCATTTGTTGTCATTATACATTGATTGGATGACGTTAAAAAGTTTGCCTGGAAGTCTGTTTTGGAGTAGAATGTAGAATAAACCCTCCCTCCAGACAGTATCAAAGGCTTTTCGCAGATCTATAAATGCTGCAAAAATTTTCTTTTTTTTAGTTTTATATTTGTCTACAATAGACTTTAATGAGAATATATGATCTGCTGTTCTAGCTTTTTCTTTGAAGCCAATCTGATTTTCACTTATCAAATTATTGGTGTTAATAAACTTCATAAGTCTAGTGTGTATAATTTTATTGAATAATTTTCCCAAATTAGAAGTCAATGAGATACCTCTATAATTAGAGGGGTCAGATTTGTTCCCCTTTTTATGAATTAAAGTAATCAGACTTTTGTTCCATAATTTTGGGAAGCTGCCTTTCATAAATACTAGGTTAAAAAGTTTTAATAGGGGTTCTAATAATACTGGCATACCGCATTTAATCATTTCGTTAGAAATTAAGTCTTCAGCTGATGATTTACCATTTTTAAGTGTTTTAACTGCATTTAAAATTTCAGCTGGCTGAATGTGTTTATTAAATTCGTTGTCAGAGTTGCATGTATTTAGTGTCTTTTTTAAGGCTGTTAATTTTTCAATAATTATGTCATGGAATTTATTGTTTTGGATATTAGAAGTACTGTTCATATTTTTAAAGTAGTTTATAAATAATTCTTGATCAAAATTGTTTTCCTCTTTTATTTCTGAAAGAGAACTTAATTTGTTAAGTAAATTCCAAAATGTCTTTGGGTCTTTTTTCATATTTAGTGAAATTTGGTCACAGATTTGACTCTTGTAACTTCTTTCTTCTTGTTTACACCTTCTTCTTAATTTAGATTTGAATGAGTAAAATGATTTTCTATAGGATCCATTGTCTGGAAACTTATTTACAAGTAAACAGTACTTTTTAACTGTAGTATGGAGGTCATGACAAGAGTCTGAGAACCATGGTTTTTTATTTTTCTTAATAGGCCTATTCATGATTTTCTTTTGAACAAATTTAGTGGATAAAAGTGCTGTATCACACAAAATAGCGTTGAATTTTTCAACAGCTGAATTACAATCAATCTGTTTATCATTTACAAATTCATCTAGTCTTTGTTTTACATGTGAGTTTTGAATGTTTGTAGTATAACAATCAATTGCTTTGTTATCCCAAATAAATTTACCAGGGAGAGGATCTAATTTTGTCTCTATAGTTTTACATTTGTGAAAGCAAGTAAGTAAAGAGCAACTGATAGGACAGTGATCTGATATTGGCGTAAAATCACTAACTTTAAAGTTTCCTATGCATTGTAATAAATTAGAAGACACAAGTGTATAGTCTACAAGACTGGAACCATTATATGTTATACATGTACATTTGCCCAAAGGGTCTCCAATAGTTCTTCCGTTCAGTATTCTGAGTCCGGATTCTTTACATAAATCAATTAATAACTTTCCACTCTTATTTGCAGATTTTGAATCAAGATTATTTCTTAAACTATGTGAGTCAATTGAATAATCATTGTCTTTTGATTTTGGGAATTTTGCTTCATCAGAGATAACAAAATCTGGAATAGTATTGGTGTATGCATTAAAATCACCTTGAATTACAATATCTCCGAGTTGACTATAGTGCTCAATATTTCTTAGCAACTTTGAATAAACTTCATTTATATCTTCTGTACAACCAGAAGAATATTCTGGTGAAAAATATACTGTAGCCATAAAAATATCATTCTTAAGATTAAAAAAATGTTTATCTAGTTTAACCCATACAGCATTATTATGAGTACAAGTTAGTTTGGATATACCTTTATATATAGAACTTCTGACATACAGAGAAATACCACCAGAACCACGTCTGGCTCTTTTATGTTTTTTCCTGGTACTATTACATATAAAATCAAATCCAGGAATATTATCAACAGGTTTACCACTGTCACTCCAAGTTTCAACAAGACTAATAATATGCATTTTTGATACAAAATTTACAAATGCATGATCAGAAATTTTTTCTGAATTTAAACCTTGAATATTCCACATGCCAATGTTAAGGTTATATTCAGTAGAACTAAATTTTGGCATTATTTTAGTAAAATGATTTAAAGTATAAGTTAAAAGGACAAAATTGGAGTTGATTTTGGATGATCCTTTGTCAAGGAATTGATAATTTCAAAATTACAATGAATTAAATGATCCATTTTTTGTATTTTTACTATAAATGGTTAATAGAAGTTTCTTTCTTTTTATGATTTATCATATAACATAAAAATGGGGGGGAAAAAAAATCTTTTCCTTTTATAAACAATATAGAATGGAAACAATGGTGTTTTTTTTCCTCTTTCTTATTTATACTATGAATATTCATACTTTATATATATATATATATATTTGAAAAGAACAAATAAAAACAACAACAACAAAAAACAAACCCCAAAAACATTGATTTTTAGTCATATCTTGACTTATCAGGCAAATAAGTACACCAAATTACAATTGTTTTTCAACTATAACATGTATAGCTTTTGATATCTAATTAATAATACTGATTGTACCAAATGTTTACGGATAATTTGAAAAGCCATTTTGGTTACTTGGTTGGTTAAATTGGCCCCATGGCCACGGATAAAACGGCAAAGGCGGTAAGTTGACTGGTGGTGCTTGCAGGAATGGCGTCCTATGTAAATTATTGTTCATGTTGAATGTTGTTGTTTGTGGAAACGGTTGTCGTTGACTAGTATTCATGTTGAATTGTTGTGGTTGTGGAAACGGTGGTCGTTCTTGACTATTGTTCATGTTGAATGGTTGTGATTGCGGAAACCGTGGTGATTGTGGAAACTCTGGTTGGAGTTGAATATTGTTAACTCGGTTGTTATTATAATTTTTGTATCTTTCGTTTGTTAGACGATCCTCATGTGTTGAGTATTGGTTATATTGGTGGTCATAACGTCTAGTAGTTTGATTGGGTTGATCCCTTTGTCTTGTGGTTGACTTGTACGGTTGTGATGAATTGGTTTTCGAGGGTGTAATGTTCATACCTTTTTTCAAAAATTTAACAAGCGATGGTATGCCTTTAGTAGTGTTTAGGTGCACATGATCAAAGTACATATTGTCTGCTGGTACGAATGGATCTAGTGTTCTAATAGTTTTGAAGCCTTGACTGGCAGATAGTATTGTTTGATTAGCCATCTGCACTTTATCATATGGAATATCTTTCCTTTTCAGTATAGGGAGAACATAGATTTGCGATTTAGGCCATGTTCTTGTAATTTCAGAGAATAACTCTTTGAATTTGTCCTCTTTAACCCCGTCTCCACGAAGGTCTCTTCCTCCAATGTTCACAAGTACCTTTTTGGGATTTAATTTATAACCGGCCTCCTGCACATATTCTATACAACTGTCAGCCCCCCCATTTATATAGTTTATTACTGTAGATTCATAAGGGTTGAATCTCCTTGCTTGAATTCTTCTAATTATGGAATCACCAAGAATGAGATTGTCTATGTCTGTTCCTGGTTTAGTATCATCGCCTGGGTGTATTTGAGAACTATCTATACTTTGATCGTTGTTGTTAATGTCCTTCGGCTTGTCCAGGATATTGTTGAGAGAAAATGCAGTCTCATCTTGTACGTTTGGTTTAACTTTTTTATGTTTATCATGTTCCTTTATAATTTGTGTTTCAAACGTATGAAATTTTTCTTTAAGTTCTGTTATTGAATCCTCTTGTTCCTCTCTGTGCGATAGAACTGATTTTTGAATAATATCCAACTTGTCCATAATTTTAATTTGGTTTATATTTAAATCTTTTACTTGTTTATCAAGTGAATTAGATTTCACATGTAGAGACTCTATAGATGTATTGTTATGTTTTATTTTGCTTTCTATAGTACTAAGTTGTTCTTTGATGTGTTTTGTGAAAGTCTTGAGTTGGTTTTCACTCTTTGACGATAAGTTGTCAAAATCATTAACAGCATGTTTGATGTCTGAAACTATACCAACTATAGAGACAAGTGCTGTATCAACAGTTTCAAGCACAGTAAAAATGCTGTCCAGATTTGAGTGAAGCGTTTCTTGGTGATGGGCCACTTTGGCTTTCGGAGTAAGTGTCGATTTTTTAGACACTGGTGTTGATGTGAATTGTTTATTATTATGCATTGATGAAGGCGAGTTGCAAATATTGTCTTTTTGTTCGATCACTGTCATCTCTGGATCTAAATGTAATGTTAGTGAGCTGTCATCTAAAGTTTTAGGTATAGTGGCTTCCTCGTCAGGTTTTTCTTTCAGTGAAGCTGTGGTTTGGTTAACGTTAATTTGATTTTGTGGATTACAGTTGGGTTGGGCTTCCTGAACAATTTTGACAACTTCGTCTTTGAGAATTTGAAAGTACTTTTCTTCGAATTTTGCACATTTTGCACCTTGAATAACTATTGACCCAGTTTTATATATGTTTATCTTTATTTGAAAAACAGTGCCAGATTCATCGGTAGGTGTTACTTTGATGACCGAGGGGTTGCCACCGTCTTTAATCAAATGTGATGCGTCATTTCCAAAATGGGACAGAAGTACATTTTTCCATACTTCGGTATGCTCGGTTTTGAATGTTACATTATTTGTTCGGCCATCAGATTGTTTATGGATTAACGGATTTTCATTGTTTTTGATAGCATTGTCAATTTCCCCTCCTGTAACACAGTCGTCGAACTTTGCTGGGGGTTTTGATAATCTGGAGCTCATGTTTGTCTCCGAGAATGGCGTGATAAATGAGTATGCTTACTATTCTGTATTTTCGTTTATATTTTGAAGGAATCGATCCTCAATTCAGTGTCCTTTTAACTTATTTTGTTTCTTATTTAAAAAACGTGGACGTCGCCATCTTGACCGGAAGTTAAATGAACTCAATCAGATTCTAGCTCTAGGATAATTGTGGAAATCAATTAACAACCAGTTAAAAATAATTACTATACTTACAATGTATAAAAATAAACAAAAGATTCTTGTAATTAACTCATATTATTCAAACAATTGTTAATTATGTAAAATAATTGCTAATAATTTTATCATATTTCTATATTTTATTTAATTTAATTTAGATAAAATAAAATAAAAGCTTACTAATACTATTATCTCAGTTATTAATAAATTCAAGCAAATTATTACCTTTTAACACTGTAAATTCAGCATTTACATGTATGCCGTTGCATGATTTTTACAGATATTTTAATACATGTATAATGAGATCATATGCATTTGTTGGTCTTTATTTTCTTATTAATCTTTCACAATAAAAGATATCAATATCCATTAAATATAAAAAGTTGCATAATAGGAGAACCTGACTATAATCAAATTAACTAGTTTGTCTATATGATTGTTAAGGGTAGTTTAAGTACCGTAGTCACTTCAGAACCATTTATGGGCAATACAATTTGTAACATATATCTACTGGTACAAATACTAATACTAGACAAGCACTCCGACAGTAACAGAGATGTACAGATGCTGTCTGAAAAAGCTTTTAATCTAGTAAGCGTAAGAGAAAGTCCACAGAGACTGAATACCTAATATCAATATAGGAAGTATGGAAGGAGGGTTTGCAGAAATACCATCTTAAGAAGAAAGAGGCACTAAAATATACTATGGGACTTGGAACATGTGGAAAGAGAGAACCGAAAGAAAATATAGATGAAAGTAAAAAGTCTGTTAAAATGCTGAGACAGCACGGTTCCCTGAAGCAATGTTAAGAAAAAACATCAGAAGATTTAAAACTTTTTTTGATGACAATTGCAGTGTACCATCAATGGCATCATCACAGTTAAACATACAATCATTCCTTATAAAATTGTATGTCATATGTTAATTACATTATACATATATATGTGACACCTTTAATAACAGATTAATTACCTATATGTTATGTTTATTTAAAAAAAAAACCCACAATACTGGTACAATACTGGAATACAATACTGGTACAAAATTTTTATACCAGTATTGTGAACAATACTGGTATACTAGTATTGCGATCACCAACTACAGGAGATCCAAAAGTTATACAGTATAGCCTTTCAAGACGTCAGAATAATCTTCAATAATTGAAGGATCACTAGAAAAAAGTGTATTGCTATTAATTTTATTAAGGTTTCAAAATAAAGCAGTGATATTCAGCTGTTAAATTTAGAACAATTTTATAATATTTATTTATTTTATACATTTGTGAGCATTGTGGCAAAATTTAAACGTAAATCTTGACCCTAACAAACTCAGGTAACGTTATGTCCATCTCCTATAAGGGGAAAATCCTCTTAAATCTTACATAAGCACGTGTTGAAGCCAAAAATTCTTCACTGGGGCGAAGGTCGAACTCCCCATTGGACAAATAAAACAAACTGTCATAACTGACGAGTGATTTTTACACAATATAAACCTTTGATTACTTTTCTTTAAGATGTTATTCTTACAAAGTAACCAGCACTAGCTACTGGTACGGCTATCGAAACGATGCCAAAATCTGTAAATGGTATCAGTCCGTCACTGGTATCCTTGTCCAATATGGCGGCGAGAAAAAGCGGAAAACTTTTACATCCGGGAACCAGAAATAGATTAACCAAAGTATGAGCTTTTTAAAAAACTTGTGTGACCGCAACAGCAAGGAAAGCATGATTCAGTGATTCCTTAAAGAATAGTTTTTTAGAAAAGGTTTTATTGTTATTCACAGTGCCCAAAGTTGAGCTGAATAATTACATTAAATTTATATACAATGATTATATGCTACAATGATGTATATCCCATATCATTTTTGTCGGTTATCATGAAAAGCTCAGAGAGCTTATGTTTATTTGTTGTATACATGTAACATGCCGAATAAAGCTTTGAATTGAATTGTCTTTTCTTAGATATATATAACTTAAGTATTTTTTCAAACATGAGGGGGAGGACAGGGGTAAGGGAGACAGGGAGAAAGGGGGTAGGAGAAAGGAGAAAAGGGGTGGGAGAAAGGAGAGGAAGGCTGGGAGAAAGGAGAAAAAGTTGGAGAAAGGAGAAAAAATAAAATATCTCCCCTTTTAAAAAAAATTCTAATATTTCAAGAAAAAATATCTCAAAAGGAGATGTTTTATTCTAATGGGAGAAAGAACCGGGGTAGGAGAAAGGAGAAGAGGGATGGGAGAAGGGAGAAGGGTACCCCCTGTCCTCCCCCTCAAACATTAATTTTATAACAAAAAAGTTGAAATAATATGTTTTTGTTCTGAAAACTGAGAAAAATCACAAATTTACAAAATTGACAGCATGGTGAATTTGACACAAAAAAGCATCAAAATATGATAAAAATTTCTTTTATTAACACATGGGACGATTTTTCAATAAAAACGTGAATTCTTGTCCCAGCCACTTTGAAAAAAAAATGTGTTTTATCTTTGTAAGTAATTTTTTGTTCAGTCAGTACTTTGAATTAGATTTAACATTTTTAAGCAAAGAAACAGTCTATTTTTAGAGGGATTGATAAGATATATTGATTCCTGAATGGTCCAAAATAACCCGGGAAAATGGCAATGTCCCTAGACCGCCTGTTTAACATCCATACTCTAAAATATTGTAAAAAAAGGTAGAAATAAATTTTATTTTTACTTAATATAAGTTCTTTAATAATTCAAAAGTATGTTTAGAGCCAACATATTTTAATAAACAGCTTTTGACAAAGGCTTTTTAATTTTAGAAGGTGTGTCCCTGACAAAATGTCCATTTTACGACAGTTAAATTGTTGGTAAAAAAAAATTGAGCACATCAAATGGACTAGAGTGATACCGTATTTTTGTACTACGAAACGGGTAAAATCTCCTTCAGTATTTGGTTTTAAAATTATGAAAAAAATATATCAGTGTACAGCTTTATACGTGCTTTGATGAATACAATCAGTCTTGTTACTATTGCAATATGTGGATTGTGGGGAAAAATAAAACATGTGAATATGTCCACTATGAAACGGTCACCTACGAAACAAGTATGAGAGAAAAACGTTTCGTAGTGGACACTACCACTACCACGCAGTCTTTTTTTTTACTCTTTCTTCAAGTATATTCGTGCAATATGTGAAGTACTGTCTAATCTTTATCGATAAAAATGATTTCCAATTCAGAAAAAAATGAGATATTTCTAGTATACAAAGTAAAACAAACTGGAATGTCTATAGGAGACATTTAAAATTGCAATAAGATGTGTGTTTAGAAGCAGTTTCGATAGTGGACAAATGTCCCCTACGAAACAGTACATAAATTATGAAAATAATATCATTTTAAAGAGTATTTAAGATTGCACTTTTTGTTTACAAACAGGTCTATAATAGAGGTATTCAAAATAACTCTTGAAATAAAATTTTAAAGAAGTTGATTTACATTTTTTAGGTCTGAAATTCACGCTTTCTTTGAAAACGCCCACCTACCTATAGTTTTTTTTTTAAAGTTAAATTTATTCTGATTGGTCCACTTCATCTTTATTGAAAGTATGAAAAAAAGTTTAATTGTAAAAACTGTGATTTTTTCCACGATAATAGCCCCCAAAAAATGTAAAAATTGATGAAATATGGAAAAAGCATCAAAATTGGGAATTTTCAAAGGGCCGTAGCAATCAAGAAGTGCACCACTATATGATTTTTTTTCTTCGCGAATTATTTTTTTACAGTCATATAAACCCAAAAAATCAGGTTAAGAAAAAAAGTTTAATTCTAGAAATATTTGGTGCCTCAGAGGTGTACATCCTTAAAACAATTGATCAACCAAATTTCCCCCACAAAAGTTGAGGGCGACCCTTGGTGAGGTGCGTCATTAAACCCACAGGAACTTACTTCCTCAAAGTGGACACTGATATGTTTTATTGCTCTTTTTTGGAAATAAGATTTGTACTTATGTTAGATAGCAATATACATAAACTTTACCATCCCCATTTCCTTGCTTTCTTACAAATAAAAGCGTACTGTTTGTCAAATATATGTGCATAAGACCTTTTGCTGTTGTCTGGTCTATGGTCGGGTTGTTGTCTCTTTGACACATTCCCCATTTCCTTCTCAATTTTATTTTTATAAGTATATGTAATCAGTATTTTTCATACATTTGATATCCAGTAGTTGAATGGTTAAAGATATTTATTTTCTTTTTGCTGTATGGCAACAACCTGTATGTATTTTCCAAAAATATATTGCAAAAAGAGGGCAAAGATGTCACATATTTCCCCAAAATTTGACCCAAAGTAGAATTTCAATCCCCTGGAGTGATACCTTTTCTAAAACAGTTTAGATATATCTATCAAGAGATCAAGAGTGCATTTCTTTCTAACCAAAGTTTTGTAAACGTTGTGTGTCGTTTGTTATAGTTTGTTAAACGTAACCATGGTAACAGAAGTAGAAACAAATGCATCGTGTGGTTAGAGGGGATTGAAATTTTGAGAAATTATAGAGAATGTTTTGAGTTATGTCCAGCAAGAACAAGTTTAGATAATTGATTTAATGTCAAAGTTAGAAAGAAATGCATCGTTTGAACTAACAAACGACGAACGAACAAACTGTAGACGCATTTGCAGCGAGTGTATAGTTTGTCAAAGTTAATGCAAACTTGCAAAAGTATGTTAGAAACAAAGGATCAAAATTTGGGATCATGAACAGTTTGTATCGTTACTGTTTGGAAGAATTCGCAGCAAATAAAAAAATATTTGTCTTTCGTCTCATTTTTGTGTGAAATTAGGCCAAAAAGTTCGGATGGAAAAAAAAGACTGTAAGATGACCTATAGTTGTTATTCATAATTTCTGTGTGATTTGGTGTTCTGTGAAGAATTGTCTCATTGGAAATTGTACCATACGGACAGACAGAAAATAGCCCATTAAACAGGTAAAACATAATCTTGATATTCTTATAAACCAACTTTGAAAGATATCTTAGTCACCAGCACATGCAGCAGTCTAACAATGAATATTATTGCACAATTACTCTAATATTTGAAAAATCCACCGGTGTTAAATTGCAGAATTTTCTTCCATTCCGGAACATCTGAGATCATCCCAGGTTTTGTTGGGTTACGTGTTGCTAAGGTTTTAGTTTTCTATGCTATGTGGACTGCTGTTTGTCTTCTCGTCGGTTACCGTTTTTCGCTATGGCTGTGTCAGTTTGTTTTCGACCTCTGAGTTTGATTGTTCCTTTGGTGTCTTCTGTCTCTCTTTTAAAATGTTACCTCTCCTTGCAAAAGTAAAGACACGTACTGTACATGGAGGAATTTTTGTACAGTTAAAAATAATGTTGCCAATAAATATTTTTGCGGACGCATAGTTATGAGAGTTCATCAGATCTGCACACACTTTTAGAGAATCGTGTAGCAGTCATGTGTTCTCGTGTACGGCCGAGTAGAGATCTAAGAGTGGTCGAATGTGATCGAATGTGGTCGCAAAGGGATCGGGTATTGGTCGAGTTGATCTGGGATAATATAAATATACAAGTCGCAATGATCCGGACGCGATCGGACATTGGTCGAGTTTATCTGGAAATGATCGGAAATTAGTCGAGCAAGGGTCGAAATGATCGAGTACTGATTGGTAATTTTTTTGTATTCCGACTAAACTCGATCTCTACACGATCAACGAATTCTCGATAGATCTCTTCTCGAGTGACTTGCTTCTTAATCCTTACTCAAATGTTTTTGACATGTCAAAAACTCTCGGGTAGAAAGTCAGATCGAAGTCGAACAAGGTAGACTATCCCGAACATTCTTGTCGATTGAGTCAGACCAGTCTTCTGATCACGTAATATGTCTTGATCGGGCTTGATCGAATTGATCTGATCGGCAGTGTGATAGCTTTAAGCTAGGTTCACAAAGCCGATCAGATCAACTCGATGATCACGATTGACCAAATTTCCACGATCAAGCGTGACCAATTTCCTGATCAGGCCTGTTTACGACTTCTACCCGACTGCTATCCGGCTGTAAACGAACTTTACTCGACCATCCCGACTCCAACCCGACCACTAATTGAATACATATTCGATAATTCTGACCAATTCACGAGCGCTACACAATCTTTTCTCTACTAGCTAGACCAAATTAACTATACTCAACATCAGCTTGATCTCGACCAGACCAGATCGACCTCATCGTAATGATAGTCGGGAATTGGTCTGGTATTTACAATTTCATTATAAAAAAAGTTTTTTTTTATATGACCCGCTGTAGCGTGTTACTCTTGTCCGTACATAAGTTCGTACCTGTACGTCCCAAAAATTAGTTCCCGTTCTCTAATTGTATTAAGTTTGCCTCAACCAAATTATATAAAATGTATACACAATGCTTATTACCATAAACACAGATCTAGTGCGAATTTTGGTGGTGTCACTTTTACCGTTCTTAGGTAATGACTCTTTATAACATTATATATATACAAACTTGGGCATATTATCTGTGTCCCAAGGACACATTCTCCGTTTATTTGGTTAGATTCAGTAGTTCACAGAAGGTTTCAGTAAAATCATACATTTAAAATATGTACATGGAATAATAGCAGAGGGCAAGGTAGTTAGAGCTCAGAGATACAAGTTTTAAATAGGTGTGGCAGAGTTTGAAGAGAGAGAAGAAATCGTAGAACACGAACATGAAGGCATAGACAGCAACGGGCACCGAGAAATCAAGGCGAGGTAGTGGCCGACACGGCGTGTGGGCAGTTTAAACTAAAATCACAAAAATACTGACTCCGAGGACAATTCAAAACGGAAAGTCCCTAATCAAATGGCAAAATCAATCGTATGAGAGACTTACAGGATTTCGACAAAGATGACCCCAATGGTCATAACAACTTCATAAGAGGGAAGTAGGATGCTGATATGTTATGGGACTTTTTCTACCTTTTTCTTGAAAATGACGCCACAAACTGAAATTTGTCACTGGATTAGTACTGATGTTAAATAGCAATATACATATTTTTTTACCATCGCCTTTTCCTTGCGTTCTTACACATTATTATTACTGTTTGTGTCATATATGTACATATGTGTGTAATCAGTATTTTCCATAGATTTGATATCCAGTAGTTACAAATATTTCTTGTTTGTGTATCTATGGAAATAACCAGCTTGGTTTTGTTAAAAAAAATATTGCAAAAAGGGGGTGAAGATGGGTAAATAAGGCCAACAATAGAAATTCGATTCTCTATAGTGATACTTTTTCTGAAACTGTTTACATATATCTATCAATAATTTAAATAAAAATAATTTGTGTTCGTCTTATTTTTGTGTAAAATTGCGTCAAAAAGTTCGTGTGAAGAAAGTATTTGTAAACATTCGACCGTACGGTGACATAAAGTTGTTAATTTCTGTGTCATTTGGTGTCATACGGAGAGTTGTCTCATTGGCAATTATATCACATCTTCTTCTTTTAATACTACAAAAATTTCTGGACATACGGAAAATAAGAACAGTCAACCAAAACATGGCCCCTAAAACAGGTCAAATATAATCTCTATGTTCTTAAAAACAAACATTGGGCTAAACTAGTCATCAGCTGTCTAATAATGAACTTGAATGCACAATTACTTTCATATTTGAAAAATCCTCATGGGCCAACATGCAGTATCTACTTCCCTCCTTCCGGAATACATGAGTTAATCCCATGCAGGTTTTGTTGGGTTTCGTGTTGCTACGTTTTTAGTTTTCTATATTTTGTTATGTGGAGTACTGTTTGTTTTTTATCCCTATCTTTTTTCCGTAGGCTGTATCGGGTTGATTGTTCCTTTTTTATCTCTTTTTAAATTTAAGACATTGTAAAGACACGTACTGTACATGGAGGAATTTGTGTACACTTAAAATTAATAGTGACATAATATTTTTGCGGAAGCAAAACATTAGGAGTTAATTAGATCTGCACACACTATTAGAAACTCGTGTATCACTCATGTGTACTCGTGTATTGCCGAGTAGTGATCGAAGAGTGGTCGATTGTGGTCGCATAGAGATCGGGTATTGGTCAAGTTGGTCTGGGATAAGAAAATATAGAAGTCGCAGTGATCATGAAGTGATCGGGCATTGGTCGAGTCAATCTGGACCAAATATCAAACAGGTTGGCTTTGATCTGGAAATTACCGGATATTAGTCGAGCAAAGGTCGAGATGATCGAGTAATGATTGGTAAAATATTTGTATTCCGACCAAATTTACCCTATCTACGATCCTTTCCCGCTTCTCGCCAGCTTCTAGATCTCTTCTCGAGTGCTTGGCTTCTTGATCCTTACTCGAACATTTTTGACATGTAACTCTAGGATAGAAAGTCAGATCGATGACGACCAAGGTAGTCCACCACCATTATTCTTGTCGATTGAGTCAGACCAGTCACCCGATATCTTAATCTGTCTTGATCGAGGTTGATCGAGTTGGTCTGAAAGGCAGTGTGAAGGGATAACAAAGACTGTTGTGGTAAGAGTTAAAAAAATGTTTCTAAGTAGGCAGTTATTCTTTTTGTGCCTTTATGGCACGACCTTGTGGCTTGTGAGTCTTTTTTTAGACGAAATTTACGCCGGGCGAACCGAATATTATTCCTGGTATATGTTGATGAGTTTATTCGTCAGTCCTTAATTTTTGATATGGTTTGCAACATGCATTAACTTATGTCTAACGTAGATGAAACGCGCGCGTTTAATATGCAAAATTATAAATAAAGGCAACAGTAGTATACCGGTGTTCAAAAGTCATAAATCGACTGAGAGAAAACAAATCAGGGTCACAAACTTAAACTGAAGGAAACACATCAACTATAAGAGGAAAACAAAGAAAAAACCCAGGAACACTGAAATGCACCTAAAACTAACGCCAAAATTCATAGAAATGGACTATTTGATAACATCTTCCATATTCCTGACTTGGTAAAAAAAATGGTTGGGTTAACTTGGTTAAAGTAAACAACTGATATATAAGCCTGATATCTTTGGTCACATTTACCTCAGGATAAGGTACTGACGTTACGCACGATATTGCGTCTCAAATGGTAACGTCAAATTTTTACGTTTTACGGCGGGTAATGATTATTAGGGATATTTGTTTTTTATTTCGCTTGCAATTATTGTTTGCACATCAATATGGATACTTCTTAATGTTTGGTTGTACTGAATATGCATGAAATATTTCCAGCTGAAAGTCATGTAAGCAACAAACAAACAAATATATCGTATTCGGGTATTGCATATGAAATGAGAAGATATATACGGTATGATGAGTGTCAATGTGACAACTCTTTATCAGAGACCAATTGATATAATATGTAAAACGCAATGTTTCCTCATTTAGATCCGAAAAGGAATAAGATATATATTTTGCTTTAATTAAAAAAGTTTGTCGGGAATAAAAAGTTAGACGGGTCTTGCTTATAAAATTCACTTGACTTTTTCTAATAACGGAACAACTAGATTAAGATATGAAACGATTGTCAGAAAAAAAGGTTTATTATATTCATCTCATATGTTTACCAGCTTTGTATGATGTGAAGAGGTATATAGCCAGGCTTTAGGCCCAATTTTATTTTCGCTTTGATGTTCTATACATATGAATCTTATTGCAGAGGAATGAAAAAAAAAAGTTTTACGCTTCCCCAATTTGAAAATTTGAAAAAGATGATTTTTTATCCTCTCGTAATACACAACTTTTTCACCACTTAAGAACCTCATCTAAACGAACAATCCCAATCATCTATTTTTTTTTATACTTTGTGGTCATGTTGATATCAAGAAATTCTATCTAAGGAAATATACAAATGATGCACCATAAATAGCGTCCCGAATCGACAACGTTGAAAACGTATGAAAATCGCCCAGTGGACAAACTTGCAAGACATTTCATTTCTTTGAAAACGAAGTCGTTTTGACTACGCAAATTATCAAAAAGTATGTAGCTGTTTTGTAGGATTAAAGTACAATTACGGAATATCACTATTTAGCATGCAACAAATCTAAATTTTCAATAAATAACGTCGCATACGACAGTTTATTTGTAAAAAGCGGCGAAACCCGTCTTTGAACATCTTGCAAGACATTTGCCAGAAGCCGTTGCATTTTTATATGTGGTGTGGGTGCTGCAAAAAAATTGATTTTGATATGGTCTATCTATGAACTTTGTCAGCATAATTTACACAAAGTTAATTTCATATTATCTTATACTTTAAATCCTTAACATTTTCCTAAATCTGACCATAATGAACACTATTTGGTTTTTTTTTGCCATAAAATAGCGTTGGTCGTTACAGGAACGCATATTCAGTAATATTGTATAAAGCATATCATCCATTCGAATTTTTGCAGATATGACACTGTTTTTAAAACACAAACACCCCTGCTAAATATATTATGCGCATAGTCTGTTACGTCTGACACGCATATTTTTGACGTTTTGTCAATATGTTGTCCTTATTGTTAAATTAGATAAAACAATTTGTATTTTGTTTTCGGAATAGAATTTACCTGTCTAGTCTATGGATATAAATTTTATATAACTTAACTGTTATGATTTTATGGAAAAGCTGTTTATTAGTGTGGACTGGTTGATTACACGGTATTGACGCATAAACGTGCGTAACGTCACTATGGTATCTATGATGTGTTTAATTATCTTAGATGCTCATTTAAAAAATAACAAATTAGAGTTGGCAGGAAATGGCCACAGCATTTATTAACAAATATGATATATGTACTATTATATGAAATGCAATTTTTGATATGATATGAACTAAAATTCAGTGATAGAAATGCATGTTTCTTTGAAAATGTTGTATGATGATCGCCGAATATGTTCGAGGTGGCAGACCATATATGAAAAGGGGCAAGTTCAAGATAAGCTATTAACCCTGGAAATCAGAGGCTAATGCTATCATACGATTTAAATAAGTCTGTAAACTGCAAATATGTTCTTTAAGCGCAGCGAAATCTGCCATAAATCAAACGACTAACTCTGGAAATCAGAAGTTATCGCTATCATTGATTAATTCAAATCTGCAACTATTTCACATGTTAGAACATTGTAGAATGTAATAAAATCCATAATTAATCACTTCCAAGTTATCCTTTCAATTTCTGTGTATGTCCACTCTTTTACGGCCAGTATACCTCTATAATCATCTATTTTTCGTTGCTTGACAGTCTCTATATTAGAATCTGAACAGCGTTCAACATGGTATGACGATATAATCTATGTGGACAATACAAATCTGAAATAAACAAACAAAAACCAAACAGCAGTATCTTCCGCAGGAATTGAATTCTAACAAATTAAGGGGAGGGTGGGCGGGTTTGCTCAAAAAAGCGTCTTCTTTTGCCAAATGTCGACGGTAAAAGGAGGATTATGGGTAAATCAATCACTTGGGAAGATCGATAATCCAATTAAAAACCAAATAATAATAATAATTGACGAAGTAGTATAACGGACATGGTGCCTGAGCACAACCGATAACTGATTTAAAATTTAGATTTTAAATCTTATTATCTTAGATGCTCATTTAAAAAATAACAAATTAGAGTTGGCAGGAAATGGCCACAGCATTTATTAACAAATATGATATATGTACTATTATATGAAATGCAATTTTTGATATGATATGAACTAAAATTCAGTGATAGAAATGCATGTTTCTTTGAAAATGTTGTATGATGATCGCCGAATATGTTCGAGGTGGCAGACCATATATGAAAAGGGGCAAGTTCAAGATAAGCTATTAACCCTGGAAATCAGAGGCTAATGCTATCATACGATTTAAATAAGTCTGTAAACTGCAAATATGTTCTTTAAGCGCAGCGAAATCTGCCAAATTGACGGTGCTGCGACAGTTTTAGTCCTCAGATAAAAGTTTCGAAGAACCGTCAACCGCCAATAAAATTGGGGGGAGCTGCGCGTAGCTGTGCCATTTCAAGCAAATTTGAATGAAACAATTTCTAATAAATGAACAGAGTAACAAGGAAGAAATTATTTACATTATACATAAAAGAGCATCAGTAACGCTGATGTTTCATCTAAACTAATTACAAAGTTCATAATATGAGCAGATATAATATTTACAACGAGTCAACTATCAAAATTCAAAGTGTATAATAGTCGTCTGGAAATGTAAAGCCACCCGTCTTACTAGAAATAATTGTTTCTAGTGCTCCCTGGATTATATTCAGAAAATTTCATTTCCAATCTTAGTTAAATGCACCCCATCTTCTGCTAAGAACTTATGTGTAGCTTTTATGTCAGGATACCGAATGTAACAGCCTCCATGCTTTATCATGTGGACACCAATGGAACTGTTTAACCGACGTCTGCACTTCTCCATACAGTTCCCATTGGTTGAATACCTCCACTGCAATCTTGGTAATACTTGCGACCAAATTAAAGTCGTTTCAGGCAATTTATTTGATAACCATGACATAAATTTAACAAGCTGGAAATGTAAGTAACCTAGTTTGATATTACCTATATCATTTCCCCCAATGTGCACTATAATATAGCTGGGAGGATCTTCAAATCTCAGCATTAATCTAATGCGATTTTTCATCTTGGAGAGAGTTAGTCCACCGGTTCCTTGCCACCAGATATTTACTCCCAACCTATTCAAAGCCAAATTAGCTCCTCCCGGGCGTTGCCTTGATTCCACAAACGCATTCTTAATAATTGACGACCCAACAATCCAAACCCTTATAGGAGAATCTGAAACTAACAGCAATATAAATAAACAATTAAACGGGAGTTCGTATGTAACGCAAATATGCACCTGATTTCCAACGACCTAAACTTTTAATCTTTTCGTCGGATAACCCTTCAATGGCACAGGCTGTAGCCATACCTATTCTGAAAGAGTGAGACGACCAACGAGCGTTATCAATACCTAAAGCATGTAGTGACTTTTTGAGTATTGCAGAAAACTGGTATTTAGTCAATGGTTTACCGTCAAAATGACAAAATAGCGGTCCCTCTACTACAGGTCTGTCTCGCAAATAGCAAGGCAATAAAACCACCGGACAAATACATTTGTCTAATTGCTCCGGAATGTGTATGGTTACGCCCCTACCAAACTGATCGGTCTTAGACGAAACTAAATGAATTTCTAAATATGTTTTGTAAATTTGTACATCATTCATGTTTAAAGCATGATTTGAATAACATGTATTACTCATAGTTTGAACTGTCAACTCCCCAACCCTAAAAAGACCATGAAAGGCCAAGGAAAAAACTGCCTTGAATAGCCTTACCTCGTATGCAGAACTGCAGATACAAGATAATATGGACAAAATACGACCCAATAACTCTCTTGAAATAGGCAGTCTAGTGTCCATCTGAGGCGACCTTGTACGCTTTACACCATCGATCATTTTCCTTACAATAAATTTTTGTGTATAGTCTTCATAATCATTAAGTTTGTTGTAGAAACTTAGGCCTGATGTGTACGAATTAATTGTTGAATGAGCGAATCCAGATTTATACATATATGCAATAAAAGCAACAATGTCGTGCAGTGACACAGGCCATACATTAGCAAGACCGATATCTTTCCTGAAACTGTTAAAAAAATTTAAAGCCCTGGTGTACAACTTTGCTGTACTAGGAGCTACCGAATTGTTTATTAAAAAATCTACTTCAGTTCCGAAATGACCATGTGAAACTCCACAGGAATGTCTGATGGAGTTTGATCTGCTTCCGGGGCCAATGTACGGAAACGGATCACCTGAAAACGAGACAGAGAATCTGCAATTGCATTACTTTCGCCTGGAATATGCAACGCTCGTACCTGAATATTTTTTCTCATTAATAACAAAACTAGAGGACGAATTAACTTCATTACGTACTTCGATTTTGATGTTCGCTTGTTAATTATCAAAACTAGTGCTTGGTTATCTATTCTTAATAAAATTTTCTTGTTGCAAAATTGAGGGGACCAAATTAACATGGCCAATAATATAGGCACCAGCTCTAAAAAAGATATATCGGACATGAACTCTTTATCCCTCCACTCGACAGGCCATCGAAACTGAGTCCATTGCTTGTCAAAATAAGCCCCACAACCAAGAGCAGCATTTCCAGAACTATCAGTAAACAGCTCAAGCGTATCACTTGATAACCAGAGACTTTCCGAAATGAAGCATTCGCCATTAAAATTTTCTAAAAACTCTAACCAGACTAAAGCATCAGATCTCAGCTCTTGATTAATTTTTACATAATAATACGGCTTCCCGTGTTGGAGGTTTGAAATAACATCATAAAACCTTCTAGTAAAAGCCCTTGATGACGGAATTGCACGTGAGCAAAATGCCATTAGCCCAATGATTGACTCTAGTTCCTTCAATTTTATCTTTTTTCGACCAACCATGTATAGAATACCAGACCTTAACTTTATGACCTTGTTTTCCGGAATTCTTACCAACATAAGTAAAGTATCAATTTCAAGACCAAGAAATGTCAAGGTTGTTGTAGGACCAACTGTTTTGTTGTCTGCCAATGGCACGCATAAATCCTTACAAACTTTCATAAAAGTGTCCATTAACAACTCACAATTATTATTTGACTCATGTCCAGCAAATATAAAATCATCCAAATAATGATCCAAAGTGTCCAGACCGGACTTTGACTGAACAACACTGTGTAAAAAGGTCGAAAATCGTTCAAAAAGCTGGCATGAACTACTTAATCCTAAGGGTAGACATTTATTTATGTAAAACTTATCCTGAAATTTGATACCCATAAGATCAAAATCTGCAGGATTTATGATTAAAAGCCTAAATGCTTGGCGAATATCGATTTTACCGATTTTCGCACGCTCTCCGAGAGCTGCAATCATATTTAAAACATTGTCAAATGATGAGTACTTCACACTACAGTAATCTTCGGGTATAAAATCATTAATACTACCTCCACTTGGATAAGACAAATGAGATATGAGACGCCAACCTTTATCTGGTTTCTGAACAAGTCCAATTGGAGAAATTCGCAGTGTCGATATAGGTTTTTTAGAAAATGGACCCAAAATTCTACCCAGTTTGACCTCGTCGTGCAACTTTGCTAATGTTTCGAACTTGTGTATTTCTGCAGAAACCAAATTTTTTGCGGTAGTAGAAATACGTGGACCTTCATATTGTATCCTAAATCCAAAAGTAAACCCCTCAAGCAGGAGCTGAGCATCCACCCTATTTGCATAATCACCTAGATACGTGTTTAATTCAAGTATGTTTATTGGAGTCCACCCTTTATCCCATAGGTGGCGCAATAGTTTGGACTCTGAAAGTAATACAATCTTAATTCTATACAAAATTAACAATATGAACAATGTCATAAATTCTTACACATCTCTTTAACATAGAACCATAAAAAAAATAAAAAATTGCGCCACAACTTTAATTACATTCTGCTAAAGAATCACTTCATATAGTGACCAGAATACGATTTCGTATTGTTGGGATACTGCACTGGGTTGCCACCACGTGCTTGAAATCTCGGTCTAAATTGAGGCCTAGGTTGCTGAAATCTTGCATTTCCACCTACCCTATTAGGAAAAACGTTTTGTCTTGGGCACTGTATAAGTGGGTGCTGATCAGAACATCTTAAACAAGAATGATTATAAGGACATGATTGATTCACGCAATTGCCCTGGTAATTGAATGCGTAACATTTAAAGCGCCCCGTGCTTACTGGCGCATTACTATTAGAAGACGGAGGATACATATAAAGCAGCCATAGCTCAGGGTCAACCACAGCCCAAGACCCTGCTGGATCCTGTGACATTCTGAGGCGGAATTGTTCGTCATACGATTTCCACCCTAGTGCGCACCGCTTAGCACCTAACCGAATACTATGCATGTACTTCAGTAATTCTTGAAATACATGCGGGTGAGCAGTACAATAAATACTTATATACACTAAATATGCGTCTGTCCAGGTATCGATGGAGTCAATTTTTTGTTGTTGCTGCCGTGGTTGTAGCAAAATTTCTCCCTGCGAAATAACTACTTTTTGTTTATCCCCTGCAGAGGCTTGTGAATTTACTAACAGTAAGGCCAGGTCAATATACTCTCCAGCAATAATTTTTTGCCTCAAGCTAACAGTGACATTTCTAGCAAGGTCATCACTGGCCGTAATGCAAGGAATTGGGTTTTGAAATACTGGACAATTACCTGAATGTGTAATGGGTTCAGTAGCGGTTGTTGGGACCGTAATGGGTTCAGTAGCGGTTGTTGGGACCGGAGCCATAGTCATCACTTCTGTATCTAGTGTATTGGTTGCCACTGGACTCCCTGTTGATCTGATTTCATGGACATCTCCAACTTTTCGACGCGAGACACTTCTCTTAGCGGCCGGAGCCACGCTATCTCCTCTTCCCTTGGGCACCACTCTTTTTCTTTTAGAAACTCTAAGCATTTTAAACTGAAAAAGACACAATATGTTAACTTATGTAAATATTTGATTATATGACAGATAATATATGATATAAGACAATGTAAAAGAAAGACAATTGCCCGATTCTGCTGTGGCCGATCGATGAAAAAAAAAATAGATTTGCATCCACCTCAAACAAATAATATTGGAATTCTGCTATCTCCAATATTTGATGTGTTCACTGTATCTATCCAATATAATGTTTAAAAATTAGACTTCTGCTAGATATAAACTTATTCAAAAAGTCAAAATTTTCAAAACCATGCCATGCCGTCTGCTGCATGAAAATTTTTGTTTCGCCCTGGCGCTTCGACAATTGTATCAATCGAGTCAAATTAAACGATAATCAATTCCATGAACAAAATTGTTTGAAATACTTTAAAAATAAATAACGTTTTTAACAACTTATGTGTCAGATTTGTGCAGATTTTCTTCTTGCTCAAAAAAGCGTCTTCTTTTGCCAAATGTCGACGGTAAAAGGAGGATTATGGGTAAATCAATCACTTGGGAAGATCGATAATCCAATTAAAAACCAAATAATAATAATAATTGACGAAGTAGTATAACGGACATGGTGCCTGAGCACAACCGATAACTGATTTAAAATTTAGATTTTAAATCTTATTATAGACATCATTAACAACTGTACGTAAACAATCACTAATAATAGTGCGGTGACAGAAGTGTAAAAAGTCGTCTAGATCGCGAGTTTAATCTCCCCAAATAACACACGGCTAAAAATGGTCTTAACTTAAAGACAAATATGTCTTCTTAAGTTTTTGCCCTGTCGTCAGAATTTCGTACGGTCACATTT
Organism: Mytilus galloprovincialis; assembly: GCA_037788925.1. Lineage (NCBI taxonomy): Eukaryota > Metazoa > Mollusca > Bivalvia > Mytilida > Mytilidae > Mytilus > Mytilus galloprovincialis. Next base: position 68,123,822 of record CM075338.1, on the reverse strand, counting down.
TTCTAAAAAGTTGTTTTAATGACTAGTAGTATATTGGAAAGTTTCAACCCCCCTTTTTCAAAATGAAAAAATGTGTATGTTTTCTCACATTTAATTGAAATAGTTTTTCCTGAAGCCATTTTCATATTTCAAAATATTCTATTTAGTATTTTATTTTATTCTAATCTATAAAATTTGCGAAGTTTGGACTGTTTAAAATTGAGGTAATTTTAATTGCAAATTCAGACATAAACTTTGGTTTCTTCTTCATAGCAGTAATAAAAATTATCCCATAATATGTTAAGCATATAGTATTTCATAAAACTAATAAGTGATAAAAATTTCGAAACCAAAATATGAAAAAAACCTTAAGAAATCAATGGAAAAAGAATGGACTAAAAACTTCAATTTCAACACGGAACTTAATCACTTGCCTTCCGTCACATTTTGTGTATTAGTCAATAATTTGCTCTCAACTGATATATACCTTTTTCGCTATTATATACACATATTTTCAATTAAAGTGCACATATATGCCACATACTGTGTTTGTATATGTTTATATTCTATGTTTTTTTGTTATAAAACATCAAATATACTTTGTCAGAAAAGTCTTATTGTAAAATCAAAATAATTGACGGATAGTTTCAGTAAATATTCCGTGATATGTGAAGTCCGTTGCAACTTGCTCCAATAAGTCCAAAGAAAAGAAAAAAGTCGTTCAATTTTATGCAGTGCTTAATATGCAAAAAAGAAACTCGACTGGAATTTTGAGTCAATTTAACCATATAGGGAAGTCGATTTTTGTATCTGCATCGAATAAAAGATTGGATGAGGTGAACATGTTTCATGAAAAGGTACTTGTTTCTGTCAATATGGGTTTATTATCGATACCCGTACGAAAAATCACCCGTACGGGTATGGATAGTAAACCCCATATTGACAGAAACAAGTGCCTCTGATTTCATGCGATAGCTGTTAATTCGAAGAACTCCGTGCAGGCAGTTTACCATCGTTCATGCTACAAAAGTTACACAAGTTAACATATTTGTGCCCCCTTTTAGAGCGAGGAAGCTTCTTATATGATATTTAATGACGACATACAATTATCGGACTGTTGTCCCACAGTTTCGAGTATTTGTATGCGTTCTAGAATGCAGTCGTTCAACTGGAGCGCTTGTACATTTTGTTGCAACAAAACATTTTAGAAATATCAAAAAAACTACTCAAGTTTGAATCAGATGAGCGTATGAAGAATGTTTTATCCGTGTCAGACAAAGTTAAAATTGCCTTCGTATTTATTGCAATTCATTTTATAGTTACTCGATGAAACTGCATACAGCCAAGACTATTCTCAGGAAATGGCACCAGAGAAATTGCGTAAATGCTAAGAAATTGTTAAGTCAATCGTGTGTGGCCAATTTTGTTTTACTCTTTTTTTTATTTAGGATTGGCTTTACAAATGTACCATGAGTTTGGTTCAAAACACCTTGTTGAAACATTGAATGCCAATGGACTTTATGCTTCTTAAAGTAAAGTGCGACGCTATCTGATGTATTGCCAACCATGAAATTGAGCGAATTCAAGATAGTGTGTACATCTCGTATAATGTTTCCTCAGCATCTTTGCAGACACGCATATGGATGTCATCACACCTTCCTAAACCCCCTTTTAGATCTCTGTTAAATCTTGGATGAATTGATAGGGATGGTTTGAAGCTGGTATTTTTTTAGGAACAAATGTCTTCGGACTTCCTACAATACCTTGTCTATACTTGTAAAGAAAAACTCAAAATAACGTGTTTGCTGTGAGCAGAACCTTTCATGTGCAGACATGTGGCCATGAGTGAAATGAGTAGAAATATTAAAACATGTCTTGTGACGGTTGATGAAAGTTAAGATGATGAAGATAACGGTTGATTTGGTATAAAGCTTGTTGCACTGGTACACCCAGGTTAGGGGAGTGTTGGTGCGCCCTTAAAAAAGTTTAACCCGGCCACATTCTGTATGTGTCAGTTTCAAGTCACGAGATGGTAATGCAGTGTTTGTCGTTTGTTTCTATTTGTTTCTTATTTATTTTGTACATTAATCAGGCCGTTAGATTTTTCGTTTGTTTTACATTATTTATTTCGGGAATTGAAGACTATGCAGTATGAATTTTACTCATTGTTGAAACCCGTACGGGACCTATAATTGTAAGTTAATTTATGTCTCATTTGCAATCATATCACATCTTCTTTTTTTACATGGAATACTTTTGAAGTGTGTGGTACGTTGCAAGGAAAAAAAGGGGGGATATATATGTACAAAACCTATACTGTAATAGATTTTAACCAGAGTAAAATACACAACAACAGATAATACTATGAAAGCAGTAATAATTGTGAAAAAACCCAAAAGCAACCAGTAGTCTATAAGAAAACCTGAAGTATCCGCAAATTCAATTTGAGGTCATATTTGACTGTAGTGTTTTATTGCTTTGGTTTGATACCTCACCCAATATGATGGTTTAAAAAATAATTTTAAAGTATTGTCCTGCATGACACTTGATGTTTATCTGAAATGGCAATTTGTCATAAGGTTAAGGTACTCTAAACATTTTATAGGTTGAAAACTTGATTTTTGAAGTTTTGTTTATAAAACGTCGTTTTATGATTATTTTTGATTAAAAAATCTCAATGATTAAGGTTTGTGTATAATAACAAACATTACTAAAGCCAAAACAGTATCATTTGTATTTAGGTAGGGTTTAGAAATATAAAAAAATGTCAAAATTGAAACCCTCCCAAATTTTCACAGATATTTACATATGACCTTTGACCTCAATTTTAAAAAAATGTGACCATATCAAGTCTTGACGACAGGCATATTATTATAGTACACGATTTCCTCTTTCCAATGATATATTATATAGGTGTGTGTTCGGTGGGGAGATTAAATTAAAAAAAATCTGCCTTCAGTCACCGCACTATAATAGACTGCTGATCTTTATATCTATCAAATAAAATGTAAAAGCGAAGTCTGGGTATATATCAGAGTTGACATGACATACCATTTATACGCCAACCTTCAGTAAATTTATTGTTAATGTTATATTTAATTGTCGAAAAAACTTAGGCGTTTTCTACCCCTTGTCATATATAACCTTTTTACCACTAGACATATATGGTCTTGTCTACTCCGGGCGTAGATAGTCTTTACTAGCATCGACACAAATGTTTTGGATTTTTGATATACATGTAATTACTTTTCAAATTCGTATCTGATTTGGCATTCAAGCTGTTTGGAATAAAGCACCACTGGTGTATGCATTAGATAGGGTTAGACGAAAGATCGTCACACATATAAGACTTATGTCTTAGATAGGGTTAGACGAAAGCTCGTCACACATGTCTTAACTGATTATTTCTAGACAACTGTTACTAATTAAAATTAAATACAAGATAGGAAAATCAGAAATATCTATAACTTAAAGGTTGTTATGTTTAATGAAAAATGAAAATAAAAATCGTGTTAACATGTGCACGGCCGACACTCGGCTAACCGAGAGATTGGTCGGTTAATCTATATTGAGTATGCGGCTATATGGGCGATTGGTCTGTTAATCGGGTTGGTTATACGTCTGTTAAGAGTAAAACGCTTAATTTAATATTAAACTCTATTAAATATACAGATTTTTGGCATGTTATGAGAACCAAATCAAAAAAAGAAAAGTGTCTGACAAAATGGTATCTATCATAGAACATTTTGCACTTGTAAAAACCTTTCTTAGTCTGCGCAGTTTTCAGTAAAACTAAAAGGCGTCGCGCAAGTATGTAGTATTTATGCTTATACGCATAGCAATTTTTTTAATAAAAGGCGAAACAAACAAATTTAGATATCATTTAAAGGACAAAAAATAGTACTGTGGTTCTAAAAAATAAATTGACATTAGTAAATATTTCATAATTGTAAAATAACGTGAATAATACCACGTTTTAGTGAAAATTATGGGAATAAAGTCTGTTAATGGGTTGGACAATTGAAATTTTGTCAGTTAAGAGTTATTTAGCCACGAGAATAATTGTGCTACCTTTATATTTTACCCTTGACAAATTTTAGAATGAGATGTTCCTGAGTAAACAAAAATGACAATTACGGTGCCACAGTATCCTCGAAAGAGCATTTTTGGGGACTTTTTTTGCATTTTATTGAAGTGTGTGTCACTTCAATATAGCGTGATATGGATTGGCCTCTGGAATATGCATTAATGTTTTATTGACGTTTTCAATCAGCCTTATTTTTTGTGTCTGTTCGAAGTAGCACGTTCTCAATTCCGACTGAAAGTGTCTTTCTAATACAACACAGGGTACATATAACGTGTTCTCGTTCACATATGAACATGGACGTTAAACCCTAATTCATCAGCATCATCCAATTGGTTCTTTTCTTCTATTACTTAATCATATGTTGTTTACAAATCACTCTAAAGAAGTAATAGGAAAGGAGCGAATGCAGCTACATTTGGTTATTTTAAGTTTCAATTCATTTTATTGCGTTTAGTTCCTTTCTACATAAGTGCAGAGGAGAACTACAGTTGTCTATGGTGGCCGGTGAAGTCCATTTCGCGTTTTCGCCTTTCATATTCTATAGGGCGAAAACGCGAAATCGCGAAAAGGCGAAATCGCGAAGTCGATCGAGAAATCGGTTTCGCGTTTTCGACTTCGCAATTTCGCGTTTTCGACATATAGAATATGTAAGGCGAAAACGCTAAAGCGCTAAAACGCAAAATGGCATTAACCTGCCACCATAGTTGTCCGCGTGTAAACTTCTAGAATTTGTCACCAATATAAGTACATCGCAAGCCGTTACTGTTTCAACAGCCATCGGTGTTTCATGTGTGTATTCTTAAAGAAGTATGATTTTTCTATCGTTTTTAGCAATGTATAACTCTCTACTGTCCTTATATATTATTCTATATTTTGCGTTTCCAGCCAGATTCTCGTGTATACCATGAGGGTCCGGATTGGGGTATTGTTTATTTCTGTATTCTTTAAATTGTTATGTCATTTTTTTCTACATTTTATTTATCTTACTCATTATTCTTTCTTTATTTTTCATATTTTGTCATCCCAATATAATTTACTTTCTGATGTTTAGTTACATTACGACGTTTATCGCATGCGGAGCAGGATCTGCTTACCCTTCCTGAGCACCTGAGATCACCCCTAGTTTTTTGTGGGGTTCGTGTTGTTTATTCTTTAGTTTTCTATGTTGTGTCGTGTGTGCTGTTGTTTGTTTGTCTTTATCATTTTTAGCCATGGCGTTGTCAGTTTGTTTTAGATTTATGAGTTTGACTGTCCCTTTGGTATCTTTCGTCCCTCTTTTATCTCTGATTTATATACTGGTTACCAATGTAGATGACAAATTTGTGTCATTCATGACAATTAAACAGAATCAACATGATATTTATGCGATCATTCTTGGATGAAATCAATATTACTTTAATATTACACTTTTTGAAACCATTTTTATCAATTTTTGATTTCACGTGTTGTTTCCGTATATGTTATGTTTCATTGCTCGTGTGTTGTTTTCGTATATTTTAGCCGCTCGTCTTGAGCCTACTCATTTAATCCGATAACACCCCATATAGCAATAAAATTATACTTTTATTGCCTTTCATAACTCTTAACAGACCAATTAACAGACCGGGTTTTATACATCCGACCCATTAACAGACCAGGTTTTAAATAAAGATTGATTTATGTCACCAAAATACAGATTTTCGTGTAGATTTTTCACACAATGATATTAATATGGTTTACAAACACAATGCTATTCTTTTTTCGATGTTCAAAATATTGAATGCAAGTAAATTTAACCAATGTGTCATTTTGTGTACATTTTATGTGTGTAAAATGTGTATAAATTTATTGATGAGTAACCCGCCTTTTCATTTTATAGATCGTACATCGAAGCTAGAAAAATAATAATTACACCACTGAATTCAGTACATTGAATTGTTTTGGTAGACATGAATACTTTTTATGATGAAAATATATTTAGAAAGTTATACAATGAAACATGCTGAACCTTCAATGATTTTCTCGATAACACCTGATTAACAGACTTTAGCCAACCCGATTAACAGACCAACCGCCGATATAGCCGCATACTCAATATAGATTAACCGACCAATCTCTCGGTTAGCAGAGTGTCGGCCGTGATGTGTATTGTATTGCATGGTCGATTAACACAAGTTTTATTTATCTTAACTGTATCATATACATATAATTGCAGAATAAAACGTTAATTATCGATTCGGGTTTAAATTGTAAATATATTCACTTTTCAAAAACGATTTAATGTGATGGACAAAAGAATAGTATTTATTTACTTTTCAACATAGAAGTGGAATCTGTTAAACAGTGTATTTAGACCGCCATGTTAGGTCCGCTTTACTCATTTGGACTGTGTCTGGTGCGGTTATTTACACAGTGGAGTACACAAGTACAAAGATTAGTAAATACCTATATATATAGTATGTAATCCATTGAAGCAAATCAATTTCAATATATTGTAATAATCATATTTCTTCATTTCATTTTGACTTTTCACGAAACATTTATTCACGAGGTTGAAATCTGAAGTAAATGAAAAGGAATTGATCTACAAAAAACTCCTGTGTTTGATAGCTTATGCATTATGACGTCACGTTAGTACTGGTTTCCATGCAAGAATTTATCCTCACAGAACATTGAGTTTTGACAAAAGACAGACTTGAAACCAGAAATATCTGAACACCCGTATCTTATCTTTGTGTTAAGAAAGCAAGTAGTAAATAATACAAGGGGGTCATACGACAAAGTAATACCATAGATGACCCATGGGTATTACATCTATGTTAAAACCATTGATATTACATTTATGGTAAACAAACACTATAAATAAAACCAAAATAAACAGTTATAATTACATATTATTGATTGTCCTCCATTAAATATTTACAACGTACCAAATGCCAAATATTTTTGAATATTTTTTAGCCTTTTAGGGTCACAAATAAAAAAAAAATGATCACGTAATTAAAAGAAAATGATAGCGTAATCACGAGAGATTTATCGCGTTATAACGGGATAATTATCGCGTAATTACGAGAAATCTATCACATAATTACGAGATAAGATTTTTATCTCGTAATTACGGGATAATCATAGCATAATTACATGAAAACTATCGCGAAATTACGAGATAAAAAGTTTTTATTTTGTAATTATGAGATAATTATCACGTTATTACGAGATAATCATTTTTTTAATCGCGTAATTACGAGATAATCATCGCGTATTAACAAACGCTATCGCGTAATTACAAGAAATTATCTCGTTGAACCGCGAATGTTTTCTCGTAATTACGCGATAGCTTTCTCGTGATTTGAGCTATGAAATTGCTCAAAAGAGACTGGACTTGATTTTTGTTTGTTTAATCATTGAGTCAGAATTTGTACAATAAAAAGAATAAGTAATGTTTGGGATCATTTCGACTGTGTTGGCAAATGCCAAATATTTGTTTTTGTTGGACCAATTTTTTAACATAGTAATTTTAGAGTGAATGACTTTAAAAGTGTATTTTATTTTCAGTGATAAATACAACAGTTGTTTTTTTATCTGTTATATTGGTTGATAACGTCTATAAGGGATTTCCCCTTTCTTAAATTATCTCGGTATTTTAGTTTTTCAGCAATCATTTCAGGACCAAAAGACTGACTAATGAGCTGATGAGAACCAACAGTCCATTAGCGATGTCAGTACATGACACAAACACTTAATTTTTGTGCGTCCGGAGCGACTTTATTTTATATTTTCTAAATCTAACGGATATCCATTCTTTGAAAGCTTGTTTACTTAATTCTCAACCATAAACGCACCCACAATGTAAATTAAATCAGAAATTGTAAAAGTTTCAGATGACGATCTTCACTATCGATTCAATAGCACGAAGTAAACTTTACTTTATTATTATATAATGCAGAAGACAGATGTTCACACGGAAGTTGTTTTTCTCAAAATTTTTCATGTTAAGCAAAAATAAAACATGTATAACTCATTACGTGGGATTAAAATGTAACTGCAGATGTTGTGTTTATCGGAGAACAATTTGTATATCAGGATTTTGACTTTAAGGGTGCAATCAACAGTTTTTTCTATGACGTCACATTTTGAGGGACCATGCATAAGTGACCCTTAGTGGTGGACTGATTAATAAAGATACTTGTATAAAACTAGATATCACTGGAATCAGAATGTTCTCTAGTTTATAATGAAATAAAAATAATGTGTACTTTTAATATATTAAAAATATTCCATCCAATGAACATGGGGGAAAAAAGGTCTAATTTGAACATAAAAAACTTGAAACCAGGTCATGTGCACACCCATGAAGACATGATCCATGCACATTTTACATAATCAAAACTGTATGAAATTTGTAGGTTTTTACCTGGCCTTTCAAAAAAATCTTGTTTCAGGGTACGGTTTCCTGCTCCGAAAAGAGCTACAGTGGCTGCAAATAAGTTTTCAATTTTCACTGCCAAAAAAACTGGATGTTTACAGTGTTGTCTCCCCTCAAAACATGTAAAGTTAATATAATTTTTAAAATTATTTCAATCATTCAACCTGTTTTAATTGAAAGCTAATTAACTAATTTTTACAATCAAATACAAAAAACATGATACTTTTTTACCAATTGAGTAAATAAACAGGGGTTTCCCTCCATGGTTATTTTAAGTCGGGGAATAACCCCTATTTTTTTTTATACGAAACTGTTTATAGCACCCTTAAGGCAAAACTTTATATGCGATATATTAAAATTTCTTAGCTTTTCTGAATCTGTACACTATACCGATTAAAATGATGTCTGACTTTAAGGATTGTGACCACGAATAGTGAAAATACAGCTCTTTTTTCATGTCGCGTAGTACTGGCATATTGGCCAGTGGCAAACAGTTTAACCAGCAAACTCCAATATTTCCTGTATCCCATTTTCATCAGTTTTAGAAAAAAAATAAATCACAAAATAGGGTTTCTTTTGAATAAATAGAATAAAAACTATGAAATAAGCATGAATAAAGTTACTTGAAGTATATTTTGTCCCTAGTATTATGTGAACTAAGTTATAGCTGAGTTGAGAAAAATATGGAAATAGTGTTTTTCTTAGGAATGGCACTTGTACCTTTATGACTTTAAAAAGTACCAAATATATATTACAATGAATTAAAATTTATGTCACACTGATCAGAAGTATAGGTCAAAGTAGAAAAAATCTACACTTTGCATGTGCAACTTTTGGTTCCAAATATATATATATGAGAGATTGAATAAAATATCATGACGTCACAAAAAGATGAAAAAAACTTCAATATTCGTGCAGAGTCTGGTTTTCTTATTTCTGGTTGCTATGTACAAATCTGTAATATTTGCATTAAATATACCAAACTGATGCTTTTGAATTAAAGTATACGTGCCGTACAATATTTTTCAGAATTGTTTTACTCCATTCGCGTACACATTTCTATACGAAAACATCACTATAATATATATTTGTCCCTTTAAGGATGCAATCAACAGTTTTTTTCTATGACGTCACATTTTGAGGGACCATGCATAAGTGACCCTTAGTGGTGGACTGATTAATAAAGATACTTGTATAAAACTAGATATCACTGGAATCAGAATGTTCTCTAGTTTATAATGAAATAAAAATAATGTGTACTTTTAATATATTAAAAATATTCCATCCAATGAACATGGGGGGAAAAAGGTCTAATTTGAACATAAAAAACTTGAAACCAGGTCATGTGCACACCCATGAAGACATGATCCATGCACATTCTACATAATCAAAACTGTATGAAATTTGTAGGTTTTTACCTGGCCTTTCAAAAAAATCTTGTTTCAGGGTACGGTTTCCTGCTCCGAAAAGAGCTACAGTGGCTGCAAATAAGTTTTCAATTTTCACTGCCAAAAAAACAGGATGTTTACAGTGTTGTCTCCCCTCAAAACATGTAAAGTTAATATAATTTTTAAAATTATTTCAATCATTCAACCTGTTTTAATTGAAAGCTAATTAACTAATTTTTACAATCAAATACAAAAAACATGATACTTTTTCACCAATTGAGTAAATAAACAGGGATTTCCCTCCATGCTTATTTTAAGTCGGGGAATAACCCCTAGTTTTTTTTTATACGAAACTGTTTATAGCACCCTAAGGTACCAGTCTTGTATCACAACTCCAGTTTCCGGTGCATGTCAAAACATGGAGGGAAACAAAATAGTGCATTTTTTTCTGAATTTTTTTCTGAACTCAATTTTTTTCTGTTTGATTATAGGATTATGCTGAATTGAAACATATATCATGTATATATAGACTTTAAAAAAAATCTTGCATCTTTTGGGGATATCAATCCAGGAAAGTGGAAGGATATCATGTTTACTGGAAGTGGTGCAGCCTCGTATCAATAGCAAACAGAAAGTAGAAAAAAAAATGTTTTGACTTCAGGATTGCGTAACTTTTTATTCTTCGTGGCAAGACCCCTTTTTTTTTTGGATTAAATCACAATTTCACATTAGTACATATATAATATGAACATGAATTTTTTTTTCTATGTAGCATTTTTTATTTTCAAAGATCAGCTGTTTTGCATGTAAGCCTATGGAGCTGTCAATTACAAGACTGCAACCTGCAAAGGGTAATTTGTTCATATGTTCACTGCAAGGAAGTAGCTCATGTGGACTTTTGTGTGCCCAGAATGATAAAACATCATGATTTGAGAACTTTTCAAAAGAAAAAAATCATGGGGTATCAAGTTACACTGAAAAAACTGAAATTATGTAATAATTATGCATTTTTATACTAGACACCATTCAAACGTATTAATATATATAAAGCACAACAGTTTGAGTCAAATTGAGATTTTGTTGGTACATGTGGTATTACATACATGATTTTCAAATAAAAAGAACATAGAATTTTTTTTTCTTAATGAAATCTTCTTCTGATGATGAAAATTTTAGTAGCACAGTTTTATTGAAAATTATAGCAAAGTTGAAGAGACAGCTACATACAAAAGTAATGTTTTTCTTTAGGGTTATTACTTTTATGGCTCAATTGTTGACATTTAGGTAGCATATATGTATAAAATGAACTTTTGGTAAAAAGATTTTCACAAAATGTTCATTTTTCATGAGTCTATACTTCTTTTCCTGTCTGCGGCACTGCATGGTTAATTGAAATTTCCATATTTGGGTTAAAAATTTGTTTAAAAAGTAGAATTTTTCTAAAACTATCCATCACGACAAGGACTTTTTGTGATTAGGTGTGACAAGTGATCAATATTCTTACCAAAAACACCAACTTGAGTATTCATTTTGTTTTTTCTTGAATTTTATTTCAAATTTTATATGCATTGGTGGGTCAAGTGCAGTCTAAAAACCAGAATAGTAGACATGTATACAGACCAGTATAGTCAAAAAAGAGAAAAGTATGGTCTTTCTTGTGTCCAGACAGTTGTATTGTAGCAAATTCTTCAATATGAAAAAGCTTACGCGTCGCCAGTAAACTTAATTTGCGACCATCAAATCCCCAATTGATGCCGTCAGAGCTTAAAATACAATACAGTTATCTTCTTATTTAAAATGTTGAAAACATGTTGAAAACATGAACGGAAAATAAAGGACACCGTAAAGTTGATTGCACTGTAAAAATATGTTCTTTAGTTGTACATGTATGTTTAACGACCTTAATCAAAGTTGATGCAGTACTGTTCCACTTCAGTGAAGATGGAAAAAAGTCTACCGTCATCATGTATCAAGTAGCAAATCAGAATAATAGGAAAATGCAAATAAAAATTTCTATGAAAACGTGTCTGGTTATGTGCACGCATATATAAGAGCCTACATGTAAAGATTTCTTACAAAATATTTGGATAGACCTGTTGTCATATAGATTGAAAAGGATGTTCCGATACTATATACTAACACTAGTGCTAGTAGCGTTAATTGTTCAATCAATTCAAAGTAAGTAGATATATCTTTAATTTATGAAGTCATATTATCACATGTGTTAGAGGCATTTTTTTTTTGTTCAACTCATTCAAAGACGATATATCTTTTATTTGTTCAGTCATAATTACACTTGTGTTAGAGGCGTTTTATTGTTCAACAAATTCAAAGTAAGTTATGTATCTTTTGAAATTCACTATCACACTTATGTTATATAAAAAGGAAGATGTGGTATGATTGCCAATGAGACAACTATCCACAAAAAACCAAAATGACACAGACATTAACAACTATAGGTCACCGTACGGCCTTCAACAATGAGCAAAGCCCATACTGCATAGTCAGCTATAAAAGGCCCCGATAAGACAATGTAAAACAATTCAAACGTGAAATCTAACGGCCTTATTTATGTAAAAAAAATTAGTTACTTTCAATTGTCCTCCAATTCAAAGCAGATATATCTTTTATTTGCGAATCAAACTATTGATATCATGAGACACAATGTTTTTAAATTTGCTGTCATTTTGGTCTCTTGTGGAGAGTTGTCTCGTTGACAATCATACCACATCTTCTTTTTTATATTAAGTGTAATGTTAATACGGATATTTTCAATGAAATTTTAACCCTAAATATTTTCAATTACAACATTTTACATCTAGAAAAAATTTATGGAACTACATTTACATCTGATTTAGTCTTTTGTCAAATCTTCTAATATGTTTTTTTTTTAAATGATGTTTTTTGAACTGTGCAACTCATCTACATATAGTTTTACAACAATTTTTGAAGAGTATTGAGGACCACAAATTCTGCTGTTGTTTTTTATTTGGTCGGGTTGTTGTCTCTTTGACACATTCCCCATTTCCATTCTCAATTTTATTAAAAAGTTTTGTCAAATACAGCTAAGGTAATGTAATCCTGAGGTTGAAAAAGCCTTATTACTTCAAAAATTGAAAATTATAAAACACTGTTCCAAGTTGAACAGGTGAGCACAATTATTTGCATTAAAGCATTATGGCGATTTTCATAATAAATTTATATTTTTGGATTATTTATTCTTTTAATGACTTTAAATTAAATAAAGTACTCAATGCAAGAAACTATCTATTTTCCTGTGCATGCATCTCACACCGTCTATGTGCAACGTCTTTGGCAACAATAGTTTGACCAATCTGAATATTTTACCGATTATCAATATTTACCAATGAAGGGAACTATGTCATACGGTGTACGTCAAACTTAATGATATCTGTAAAAATATGTTATTCGTTTCAGGTAAAAGATGCAAAGAAGGTACGTTAATTTTACCTTACAAGTGTTTATGTTTATCTGATATTACTCTGTTATTGTGAACAATTTGACAAATAGGTAATTAGGAAATTTATCGCAATTTTCAAACATATTACCAATTCATTTGATGACTTTTTTCCTTTCCAAAATGCACTTTGAATTAAGTCTGTGGACTAGACATTGGAGTTATTTATCCCATTAATGCAGTTAACAATTGTGTTAAACAATTGATATTAGATTCCAAATGTGACAAGGTTCTAATTTTTTTTTTATTTACATTAATTCTTGATATGTTATTTCTATTTTATCGTTTCACATCAATGTGCTTCTTATCGTTTGACAATATACAAATTACCTTAGGCAACGATGTGATATACTATACAAACTATCGATAGGCCACAATATGCTCCTTATCATTAGGCAACAATGGGTCACTTATCGATAGCCACGAATGTGCCACATATCGTTAGGCTACAATTTTCTACTTATTGTTAGGCAAAAATATGGCAGTTATCGTTATAACAAGTTAATTAACTATTCTGATAAAGACGTTTCTGTGTACGTTACTGTGGATGCTCAAATTATAATTATAAACTATTCATGTACATGATCTAAGGAAGGAACGTTCAGACAATTAACAATATGATTTTGAATGACTTGTACACAACTGATTTTTCTATTCCTGTTTACTTGCAAATACAGGTATTATACGAGGTTCTCCTATGTAGATAAGCAAAAGCCGCACATAAGGAAACTGTAATTTCTATGCGTTTTATGAGTGTCTGACACTGTATTAAGTTCAACATTTTATCGACATTATTTTTAAACGGCACCTTTAAAAACAATTAAGTCATAAATCAGCTCAGTATTAAACTATTGAATACTGAGCTGATGAAATCATCCGGAACCAACAGCCCACCAGCAGCGGTATGGACCTAGTAAAAGACATAACATTTGAACAATTTATGTTCCGTTTTATTTAATTTTGAAATTTCGATAACGAGTATGCATTTTATCTCAAATTTGGTACTCCAATATTCTACCATAAACTCATTCATAGGGCACTAAAGACATACAGAGGTACATGCCCCTTAATTTATCAATTATTTCATAAAAGATTTCAAGGTAGATATGTAAAGGTTCTGGTCCCGACCATACCTATCACGATGTACAATTTTATTTATAATTATTGAGAATTCAAAATGCAAGTGACATATGTACTCAAGAAAGAAGTATTTCTCAATAATGTTAATCTTAAAATAACAATATACATAACGAAACAAATGAAACTGCAGATGTTGTTTTTATCGAAAATCAATTTTCTGATCAAGAGTTTGATTCTAAATTGCAAGTATTATATATTAAAGTATATAAGTTGTATATAAAAAATGTCTATTTTCCGAAATGAAATTCAAATTTCCCACCGTATTCTCTTTAGAACTACTTTTCAGAATCTTCGTACATGATTAATTGTCTCTATAAGTTTTTTCTTCGTTGGCATCCAGCAAACAACACTTAAAAAAGGGGAACAAATATATATCCAAATTATACCTATAACTAAGGACAGATGGTATTGGACATTTGTATCGAAGGACACATGAATGTTTGTTTCTAAGGACACATGACCTGGAACATGTTTTGATAATCTTTCCTCTTTCCCTTGCCAACTTATTTAGATAAATACATATACATGTACATATGTACAATAAAGGTGAAATACAGTGTAACCTGCCTAACCCGACACCTGAGTATTCCAACATCCTGCTTTAACCACACATTTGCATGGTCCCAAAATATAATTATTCTGGCAGAAAAAAAAATGTGTATTCCGAAATCCTGCTTTATCATACATTTTTTTCTAGTTCCCTAGTCTGTCGAATAACACAGGTTACACTGTACCTCATTTCTTAATACCTAATTATTTCAGTAACTAGTATGCGAACGTGTAACGTCTGAATTCGTGGAGCTCCAAGAGGAGGTGCTTGTAATTTCTCATGCCACTTTTAGGCACTGATTTTGGGATATTTCGTGGAGACCCGTTTAAATTGGTGGAGGAACCCAGGAGTGCCCGGCGAAAACAATCGACCTTCGATAAGTAAAATGACAATCATAGTCAATTAAGATTAGAGTCGAGTGCACCCACACGAACGGCATTCGAACTCACACCCTCAGTGTTGACTGGCTAGTGATTACATTAGTAACTATTTAGATGACTCGACAACCGAGGCCCTGTCTTTATATATTGATATCTATGTCACGTATTGCTTTAAGATGTGATCACTTGTTCTACCTCTATAGTTATGAGTTATAAGAAGATGTGGTGTGTGTGCCAATGAGATAAATTTTCATGCAAGTCAAAATTAATAAAAGTAAACCATTATAGGTCAAAGTACGGTCTTCAACATGGAGCCTTGGCTCACACCGAACAGCAAGATATAAAGGGCCTTTAGTTTACAAATGTCTATGCTAATACAAACATAAGCAATGGTACAGAAATGACTTCATATAACAAAAGTTAAAATGCTTAACGTAAAAAAATTTCATGAAATTTAACTGACAGGATTGCCTCTCAGGCTTTAGGTGTACCCATTTTCATTCTTGTCGGTCATCGACATTTCTTTCACTAAATAATTCAAAATTTGGTGACTATGTGGAACACATCTATCCAATCGAGCTAGAGATACAGGATGCTACAGATACAGTTAAGTCGGCCTCATATCTTGACTTACATCTAGAAATTAACAAAGAGGGTCGGTTGAAAACAAAACTTTACGACAAAAGACATGATTTCAGCTTTCCAATTGTGAACTTTCCATTTCTAAGTAGCAACATTCCAGCAGCACCTGCATAAGGGGTATATATCTCCCATTTGATACGATATTCCCGTGCTTGCATTTCCTATCATGATTTTCTTGATAGAGGGTTGCTGCTCACAAGGAAGCTATTAAACCAAGAGTTCCAAATGGTGAAATCATCCCTTCGTAAATTTTACGGACGCCATCACGAGTTGGTTGACCGTTATGGAATAGCCGTTTCACAAATGATATCGGATATGTTCCTTACGTCGTAACTACAATCCCCTTCCCTTTCATGAATGTGACCTACCGAATTAGACTATTTACCGGATTTGTTATCACATAAGCAACACGACGGGTGCCGCATGTGGAGCAGGATCTGCTTACCCTTCCGGAGCACCTGAGATCACCCCTAGTTTTTGGTGGGGTTCGTGTTGTTTATTCTTTAGTTTTCTATGTTGTGTCGTGTGTGCTGTTGTTTGTTTGTCTTTTTCATTTTTAGCCATGGCGTTGTCAGTTTGTTTTTGATTTATGAGTTTGACTGTCCCTTTGGTATCTTTCGTCCCTCTTTTATAAGATAACTTAATTTTCAAATAACTTAATTCAAGTCTCAACGAAGACAAAATACTTGACGAAATCAAATTCCGGCAAAATATAGGTGGTATCGTTAATGATATTCTCCCAAAAAAAAAAATGAGCCGGAAAGAAGGAGATCATTTTGTTTTGAAGGGGTTATTTTTTGTATTCAGACGTCCATGTGTTGTTCACTATTGTTTATCTTTGTTTGTTTAATTTTTTTTTGGGGGGGGGGGGAGTCGGATGATGAGAGTTGATGTGATCTGTAGTAAGAGGGGATTGATGTGATCTGTAGTAAGTAGGGATTGATATGATCTGTAGTAAGTGGGGATGTATTGCTTGCATGAATACTTCTGTGGATGCATTTATTTTCGTTGGTATCAATTTTTTGTTGACATTTAATTTTGTGGTTTTAGTACTGTTTGCACTCATCCTTTGAGAACATTTGTTATTTGTTGAACACTTGAATTCGTGATGCCCCTGTTCACACGAAATAAACGAAAGTTGATATCCAACGAATATTAATAAATCCACAGTATTTCCTGTCTGGTATCAAGTCAGGAATATGTCAGTTGGTATCAAATACATCGTTTCTATGTTTGTGTCTGTTGTTCCGATGTTTTCCTCTTAATGTTTATGTGATCTTGTCTGCCTATCGGATTTTTGTTTCTTCGCCAAATCTGATTTTGACTATTGAACAGCGATATACTACTGTTGTCTTTATTCAAAAAGTACAAAGTAGCAATTTATGCTTTAATTTTAAACGTGCTGTCATTATGCCAAAGAAAAATTGTTGGTCAATAAATGTTTAAAATCCTCATAAGGAGATTTTTTTTTGGAGGAGGATCACTACAAGGTCACAGAAGTCTGCGTAATGTAAACATTCATAAAGTGAATTACAAAGGTTAAGACTTTCTCGTCCGTTATATACACTATTATAAAACTTTAAATCTGTGATAGAATAATTCATATAACCGAATGCATATTTGTATAAAAATATATAAAATGCCCTTTCTGTTCAACAACTACATATTAAATGTGTTAAACGCTTTAACCATATTAACGTTGATAAAAAAATGTACGGAAAACAAGTAACGCAGTAAAATGTCTTTTTTGTTTTTGTTATTGTGAAACGATCTGGATCAAAGCTGATACAATAATGTTCAACTTAAGTGAAGATGGAAGAAAAGTCGAGGTTTTTTCTTGTATAGAGCAGCCAACCAGATAAAAATTTCAAAAAACTCAATTTTGCTTGCAGTGATTTAACTTTTGAAAACACCATATGTTATGTGCACACATATAAAAGGGCCTACATGTAAAGGTATCTTATTAGTTTTTCTGATAGAGCAGTTGTCATATAGATTGAAAATGATTTTCAAATATTATAAACTAACACTAGTGCTAGCAGCGTTAATTGTTCAAGCAATTCAAAGTAAGTAATATATATTTTATCTATGAAAGACAATTTTTGTACCAACAGACACAATGTATCTAATATTTTCAGATTTTTAAACAATCATCTTGTATAACAAAAAGTTAATGTGTGTTTTGTTAATTAAGTTGTCATTACTTGTATGAATGAAAAGTGAGACCATAATAAATTTTTTTTTGGAACCTTTGTTTATCATCATATTAACCTGAACATGAAGTACTTCAACATATAAATAAACAAATTAATCAATGTCTAAGAAATAACAAACCCCACCATATTATGTATGTACTAGTATGTGCCTGTCCCAAGTCAAGAGCCTGTAATTCAGTGGTTGTCATTTGTTTACATGTTACATATTTGTTTTTCGTTCATTTTTTGTACATAAATAAGGCCGTTAGTTTTCTCGTAGTTGATAATGCGGTATGGTCTTTGCTCATTGTTGAAAGCCGTACGGTGACATATAGTTTTTAATTTCCGTGTCATTTTGGTCTCTTGTGGACAGTTGTCTCATAAGCAATCATACTACATCTTTTTTTTTGTATAAGTAAGCAATGTATTCAACATAGAAAATATTTTAAAAAATGACCAAAAAATTCACGCACAAGCATCGTGCATTAGGAATTTGTCAGGTCAAGAAACAAATAATTTTCAAAATTTTGCATTATTCATACTTATTTTTTCATGACTTTAAAAGTAAAGAAAAGAAAGTTTGTATTGCGGACCAATATAATTCAGGACATCTATTGTGTGAGAGGAATAAATTTCAGATTAAATGTCAAATACAAGTGAACGTTTTTTTTCTAAAAGTAAACCCAAATATTTTCATTCCATCAATGTAGTAAAATGATTATTCTTTAAACAGGTTTACTGATTAGCAATATCTATCCTTAAATGAACTATTTTGTACTCATGCATCAGTGTTCAGTAAACTTGCTAATTTTTATATTGACAAATATCTTTATTTCAGGTAAAAAATGCAAAAAAGGTCCCAAACCCAACAAAGGTAAGTTTTAATGAACTTATATCAATTGTTCAGTTTTTTTGTTAGATTTTTTTGGCATAATATCTCAGGATAGCAAATACAAAAATCGCATCGTTTTAAAAATAACGGAATTTGATGCGACTCTCATAAAAGTGAGAGGTTAAGCGCTATAAAACCAGGTTCAATCCACCATTTTCTACATTTGAAAATGGCTGTACCAAGTCAGGAATATGACAGTTGTTGTCTATTCGTTTGATTTGTTTTATCCTTTAATTTTGCCATTTGATTAGGGACTTTTCGTTTTGAATTTTCCTCGGAGTTCAGTATTTTTGTGATTTTACTTTTGAGTCTAAAATGACAAAATTTCAATCATAAATGGATACAATAACTACTGAATTTACGGTATACAAAGTCAATATAAATAATACAAAATCCATAGAAGTATAACTATTCAGAATTATAGTAAACTTTTTTTGTTACTTTGGATTTCCCTGGTCACTGAAAGGTGCTTTCTATTATTTTAGTAATTTTCAATATTTTGTTGCAGTCACATGTAACGATCCACAGATTAGAAATTGTGGTAATGCGAGTATATACATTGATGTAGGAGACAATACTGTAGGCGCTGAGGCACATCTATCCTGCTCGAATGGATATACCCTATGGGGGAATGATTCTATTGTATGTTTAGACTCGGGGCAGTGGAGTCAGCAAAATGCATATTGTAAGAAATGTATCTTAATATTTTTTTATACATATTTAACAAGTGTTTTGGCATTCGACATTATTAGGTTTTAAATGAAGCAATAGAAGGCCACCGATGGGTCCTTAACAAAGAAAGAAAACTTCCCAATCAGCTGTGCCCTAAACAAACTCGTTTCAAGTACGTACTTTCATATTTTGCTCTTATGAAATTATTGTTTACCACAATTCAAGATAAAAGGAGAGGTGACAAAGGTAATTCAGTCGTGTGTTTTGCTGTATATAATTTATTATCCGTTTATTATTTTGTACATAAATAAATTTTCTTATTTGAAATGTTCATCATTTGTCATTTTTGGGCCTTGCATAGTTAGCAATCGCATATTAAAGACAAACATTTTCCTTTAATTCAAACTTACAAAATATGATGCCCACAAAAAAACATTTTGAATTTGATCTGCACTTGGTTTGGATTTCCTATCAGAAATCAAGCAGAACATCTTGTGTTTTCATTTATTTTTGTATCACAAATACTCTGATTTTACTTTTTTTCAAGGTATTCCTGATAACATCGGGGAGCCAAATATCCAGTCATTCGATGGGTCTTTATACTTATTTAACAATTTTACTAAAAGTAATTATAGTCAAGCAAAGGTAATCATTGTTATATAGTGTAATAGGAAATTTGATATAACATGTATCTGTTTTCTACGATATAAAAAGAAGATGTGGTATGATTGCCAATGAGACAACTGTCTACAAGAGGCCACAATGACACAGACATTAACAACTATAGGTCACCGTACGGCCTTCAACAATGAGCAAAGCCCATACCGCATATTAAGTTATAAAAGGCCCCGATATGACAATGTAAACATTTTACAAAACAAAGAAACTTATTTAACAATTTTACTAAGAGTAATTATAGTCAAGCAAAGGTAATCATTGTTATTATACTGTAAGCTACAAATTGTTATAACACGTGTATGTTTCTATGAGTACATTTTACAAAACAAAGAAACATGTTTAACCATCCAATATTTCATTGGAAAATTAAAGGTAAAGATACAGTTATTAAATGGCCGTCAAACCATCAATTAAAAAAAAGCATTTGTTTGTCAAGAAGTCATTCAATGTGCACAAACGTCACCGTTTTTGTTATTTGCTCTTGGTTCAAAGGGATTGCAAGTTACTACTAAACAAGTTGGTTGTGTATTGCTGTCATTGGAGATATGCTTGATAAATATCTTGAATGGTTTGTTACTTTATTCGAATGAGGCCGACTTCATACAAGTAACATATTCTAACTGTAAAATATATAAAAGTAGATGTGTTATAATTGTCAATGAGACAACTCTCCACAAGAGACCAATATGACAAAGAAATTAACAACTATAGGTCACTGTACGGCCTTTAACAGTGAGCAAAGCCCATACCGCATAGTCAGTCATAAAAGCTACATATGATACTGATTAATTTCTAATCAGAATACATTCATGAAAGAAGATTGTACTATATGTATTGTTTTTGTCTAAATGCTATGATTTATATAATGTTTTATACATTATTGAAGGCATACTGTACCAACATATGTTCAACCCTCATCGAAATTAACAACCAGGAGGAAGACCAGTTCCTTTTAGAGACTATGAATAACTTAGAAATAGGTAAGCATATCTATTTTTAGTATGTTCACCTCGAACCGAAACAATTATCACGTGCTCTTCGATCAATCTCTTATATAGAGTTATCGAACGTTGCTCTCTCTCTCTTAAGGATCGACAACTCTGCAGAGATTGCTTTTCGATATTAATTCGGTTATGAGGGTGGTAAAGGGCTATTTTCGTTTTGTCATTTTTATATTACGGGCAGTCGTGAAAAAGGTTCGTTATTCACCGTGTTTTGTGAAATCGGTAAAATAAAACCAACGTGCAAGACATTTGTAATCGTGCGTTCATCGTGAAATGGCAATTTCAATTTGCGTTCTTCCGTGCAGAATCCCCCTTTTTACGCTCGGTTATGATTTTTGACAGAAAAATTGGTCAACACAATACTATTTCTAGTATCTTCTTAGTATAAAACACTTATACTCAGTGAGTTTAAACAAAATTAGATCATCCTCTTGAAATAAGACAATATGTTTAAGTAAGTTTGCAAATCATGTGTAGTATTTTATAAATCCATAAATAATTATTTTGCTCACATATGTCTATTTTATCCTTTACCTTGAATATGGAGACCTCAAAATGAACAGGAATCGTCCTTTTTGATTTATTTCCCTCGGTTTTAGTTTGTAACCCGAGTTTTTTTTCTCAATCGATGTATGAATTTCGAACAGCGGTATACTACTGTCGCCTTAATTTATATGTTACCATACATTCAAGTATGGATATAACGTGAGGTTGAACAACCGGACACAACTAAGCTGCACTTATTCGGGCTATTTATTGTACTTTTTACCATGACCTTTTAGTATGTAGTGACCTTAATACCAATAGGGATCTCCTTCTCTTTATTTGTGATAATTTATTGAAGAACAGTTGAAATCCGAAATTTCTTAGGTAGCATTCACATAAGAACATGTTTGATGGACGATCTAAAAGCTTACTTTGTAGTATGTATATTATACGGAAAAGCAACATCGTCCTGCAAATGGCAACTTATTTGGTAATCCTGATTGTCCCACTCTTTTTCAATTCATACAATATACTTAACATGACTTGATGGGAAACGTTTAATATAAAACAAATGGAAATGAAAAGATATCATATCTTATTTTGAAACATCCCTCTATTTTGAACATGAATTGTAATATGGTAAATATATACCCAGTAAATAGATGATACTTTTATTCAATTTTTGTTTATATAGATTTTTTGTGGATAGGATTAGAGTCGATTAATGGTGGGAATTATAGTTGGCCCTCAGGTAATACAACACAGACAAACCAGTATGAAAACTGGTTTGACAATGTACCACAAAGCGTAATAGATAACCCCGCAGCAGGATCTTGTGTACAGGCATTCCCGTTTTATGATTTTTGGTTACCAAACCCTAAAAATTTATGCGATACCAAACTGGACGACTTCGTCTGTGAATTGAGGTGAATATTTTATCTTTACTTCCTTTATTTGATAATATTATTGGAAATTGTGCACATCAAACAAAGTATAGAAACAAATAAATTTGAAAAGTAGATTAAACATAAACATGTATGCGGTTTAAATTCTAAATATCTGGAATTTTAAATTGATATCATAAATTAACAGAGCAATACTTAAGATACATATTAAGCTAAATTATTAATCAATCATGGATCTCCTTTTTGGTAAATTGGATATTTTTTTAGATGGCGGTAATATGCTGACTCAGACTTCACCTTATATTTGTTATTGACATAATTTGAGCTTTAAATTAATTGTAAGAAATGAATACACTTTGGTAATGACCTTTTATGAGCAGTTGGAGTCTTCTATGAAAATGTGATTGGCATTGGCAACATTTTCACGTTGTATCGTATGTGACAAATTTCATTCATAAAAAGTATAATAAGTCTGAGATAAGTGAATATCAAATTGGTCTTGTTATATAAAAATAAAAAGATAAATATTCTGAACAACAAAGCAAACATGCAAAATACACACGACTTCTGTGTTGACAAATTCTGCTGCATTTGTTATATAAAAAAAAAGGATTCATATTCTGAACATCGGAGCAATCATGCAAAATACACAAGACTTCTGTTTTGACAAATACTGCTGCATTTGTTATATAAAAAAGGATTAATATTCTGAACAACGGAGCAATCATGCAAAATACACACGACTCCTGGTTTGACAAATTCCGCTGCATTTGTTATATAAAAAAGGATTAATATTCTGAACAACGGAGCAATCATGCAAAATACACACGACTCCTGGTTTGACAAATTCTGCTGCATTTGTTATATAAAAACAGGATTAATATTCTGAACATAAAGCAAACATGCAAATGAAATAAACACACACAACTTCAGTTTTTAAACATTCTGCTGCATTTTCATGGCTGCGGTCTAATGTGTTTTTTAAAGGTAAAAAATAACACATAAATGAAAATCATGCTGCAGAATTTTTTTTTTTTTTTTTAATCATTTCTGCTATGAAATTTAGAAATAAATATATAATCCTCATTAGCGATTTTCTTTATTATAGGATCAACTGATGTCAAGAACAGAGTGGAAAACAGTTTAGTACATGTAGTTGTGAAAATAAAATATAACAAAATCCATTATGTAATTGTTTTGCTGTTTCATCTCCCATCATGAATATAAAGTTACAGGAAATGCCTTAAATATTTATGGACATCTTCTAAAACATGATGTTAAAGATGACAAATTCGTTTCAATATTAACACGACGCAGATCGTGCTATAAAATTTTCCTGTATTTTTCTAAGTGCTTAATAACAACATGAATAAGGACAATTTAATAATATCTGATAGACGTACTAGGGGGAAACATGAATTTAGGCAAATATCAACAAATAAAGATGTCTATAAATTTTCTTTTTATCCTCCTACTATTTCGGACTGGAACTCACTACCTGAAGCAATAGGTATGTCTGACACCCTGGAATCCTTCAAAAGTGGCATATCTACTATAACATTTGAAGGATCCACAACAACTTATTAAACTACAAAGCCACTGTACATAATGTATATATGTTATTGATAATGATTTTTCTTCGTCATATTATTTTAAATTAAGTCCATGTGTACATAGCACACAGGTTCCGGGAAGTTTTACACTCCTACCAAGGAGTCTACTCCCGTATTCGGAAGAAGAAGAATAAAGAGTTGATGGCATTTGAAAGTTAAACATTATCCAATAATTGACTTTTGATCAGGTTAATACTTGAGATTGATACTAAGATTTATCAAACCCAGATATACAGATATGATATTCACAGATATGAAAGGGGATTTATCGATCGAAGATCTACCCAAGAGGGCCGTTGGCCTCGGTCAATATCATATCTCTGGGATTGATGATTAATTGCATCAACTGACATCAAAAATCAACAATTGTTATATATCATGTGACTTTTAAAACTGCTCTTTATATTATCTAAATGGATCTTTTTCTTTTTTCAATTTCACACTTTTGCAAGTTGAAATGTTCCATAAAGATCTGTTAAATGAAACTACACCGAAAACATAAAGAGAGATATACATTCAGACCAAAAAAGGAAGAAAAAAAAAAACAAAAATGCACGACTTCATCACCCTTGTCATTGACGTTGCCATTACATATCTAAGTGTTAACTGTTTGAAATCTTATACGAATGAATGAATAAATACTTTATCATAATATACAATATAATGTACATTGAGTACTAACATAATGATTCAGTCAGCCAAATAGGTATGATGCACTATCATGGTTAACTTTAAATTAAACAGATATAAAAAATGAGGTCAAATTATAATATTTAAAAATGTAGACATATTGCACCTGTCCTAAGTCAGGAATCTGATGTACAGTAGTTGTCGTTTGTTAATGTAATTTATACGTGTTTCCAATTTCTCGTTTTTATATAGATTAGACTGTTGGTTTTCCCGTTTGAATGGTTTTACAATAGTAATTTTTGGGGCCCTTTATAGCTTATTGTTCGGTGTGAGCCACGGCTTCGTGTTGAAGGCCGTACCTGACCTAAAATGGTTTAATTTTATATATTGTTACTTGGATGGAGAGTTGTCTCATTTGCACTCATACCACATCTTCCCATATCTATATGTATTTAATGTTTACAATAGACAGAGTAAACAATTATATATATTTACGTCTTATGTTGGAGCAAGCTTAAATAAAGCTTGTTACAAGTTTGATATTAGCATAAAGGAGAACTGTAATGGATTCGTTTGCAGATATGTCATCCCTATTTACTCGGTGCATACTAGATTGTGACTATCATTACAATGTGTTTCGTGCATCAGTATAACTGTCACAATAGTTTAGGAAATGTGTTTCATCTCCAATCGAACCCGAGCTACACAATTTATATAAATGTAGATTAGTTGGAATGTTTCTTTCTCTAATTTGATCGACATTTGATGGTATGATACTAAACCCCTAACGGGAAGGATTGTGCCTGATGTTCATATGATGAAATCATAATCTTTCAGTCAGTTTAATTGAAGTCTGGAGCTGGCATGTCAGTTAACTGCTAGTAGTCTGTTGTTATTTATGTATTATTGTCATTTTGTTTATTTTCTTTGGTTACATCTTCTGACATCAGACTCGGACATCTCTTGGACTGAATTTTAATGTACGTATTGTGATGCGTTTACTTTTCTACATTGGCTAGAGGTATAGGGGGAAGGTTGAGATCTCACAAACATGTTTAACCCCGCCGCATTTTTGCGCCTGTCCCAAGTCAGGAGCCTCTGGCCTTTGTTAGTCTTGTATTATTTTAATTTTAGTTTCTTGTGTACAATTTGGAAATTAGTATGGCGTTCATTATCACTGAACTAGTATATATTTGTTTAGGGGCCAGCTGAAGGACGCCTCCGGGTGCGGGGATTTCTCGCTACATTGAAGACCTGTTGGTGACCTTCTGCTGTTGTTTTTTTTTCTATGGTCGGGTTGTTGTCTCTTTGGCACATTCCCCATTTCCATTCTCAATTTTAATTATCCTTTTTCCGAAGCCATTGAGTAAAACAAATCAACGTGTTGATCAAAATATCATTGGATAATTTAAAGGGTCATAACCTTTTTAGCTTACTAGAATAATCAAAATATGCCGACAGGTGTTAATGAAATTGACAACTTCGTGGAATTTGAAAGGCACTCGAAGGGGATTTTCGTTAAACAAAAAAGCAAATTAGTAACAGATTATTACAAAGTTACTCGTCGGTTGTCGGATTGGATAAATCCGATAATCCATTGGTATCAATGTAAGAATCTTTAAGAAACGACCTTGTTCATTCTCTAGTGGAAACGTTCTAGAGCGAATCCTTGCACTTGCCCAATGTTTTCCCTTGTAAATATCTTTTTACATTTGGTTCCGTTGAAAATTCGAACGTATGCATTCTCAATTTTGTTATTGTATGCACTTAGTTAATTCATCCATCTTTGACGTCAAATATTTTCTTTTCACTGTTTCTCAAACTTAGTTTGGGGAAATGTTACCGCCACTGAAGGTAAACAAATGCTTAAGATTACAAGTGTTCAGAATTGTCTTATTATTGTTAAACAGGTATTTCTGTAGCATGTAGAGGTGCCAATGTCATTACACAATACTTTACGACAAAGTTTATTGTCTGGCATCTTCATGAGACGACACCATAGGCGTATTGCATTACACTGCGTATAAACAGAGAGCCAACCCATATCGCCTTAGACAGCAGAAATCGGTGCACTTTTTCTAATGCAAAGAAATGTCCTTATAGATTTGTATTGTCGTCTCGTAGGTGAGTCATAGTGTTTGATGCATAGCTGAGATGAACGTGTTGTCATATATCTTTGTGTATATTACGAATATACAAAAAGACGATGTGGTATGATTATCAAAAGACATCTCTCTACGAGCGACCAATTTACACAGATATTAACCACTTGAGGTTACCGCACAGCCTTCAACTATGAGCTTACCTCATAGTGTATACCTAACTATAAAAGGCCTCGAAATGATAAAAGTAAAATGATTCAAACAAGAAAACTAAAGGCCTAATTTATATCCAAAAAATGAACAAAAAAACGCAAGCGAATCCCAACCCTTCCCAAACCTGGGAAAGTGGTGTAACAATGCAACATAAGAACGAACTATAAAAATCAGTTAAAAAAGCTTAAATCATCAGATGGATGCAAATAGGAATATTGCACAGATTAGACGTGGCCGGATACTTGTAAATCTCTACTTTTTTTTAAATTAAACGTTTAATTTTTACAGAAATTTTTCCTAAATTTTTAATGAACACTTGCCGAATTTTCACTGAACTTTTACTGAATTCTTACTGAGTTTTATACTTTTTTTTTGGCTGTATTTGTACTGAATTTATTTTAAGTAACCTTCACCCTAGTGGCGGTTTTAAACTGTATTTACTTTTCTTTTGTATCTATTGTTGATTTCTATTCGTAAGTTCTATATTATTATTTTGAAGCATTCATGAATAGATATTTTATAATTGTATGTTCATATTTAATGAGTTTTAATTCATGTAATGCATGCCTTTTTGTAAAAAAAGAACATTTTCCCTGAGTATAACTGTTACAGCTTTTATTTGTATATACAGTGTTTCTTACGTTTTTATAGGCTGGGTATTAATCCTTTTTTATGATGTTGTTATGTATTATAATGTGGATCAATATAAAAGAGGGACGAAAGACACAAAAAGGACAGTCAAACTCATGAATCTAAAACAAACTGACAAAGCCATGGCTAAAAATGAAAAAGACAAGCAATAGTACACATGATACAACATAGAAAACTAAAGAATAAACAACACTAACCCCACCAAAAAATAGGGCTGATCTCAGATGCTCCGGAAGGGTAAGCATATTATGCTCCACATGTGGCACCCGTCGTGTTGCTTATGTGATAACAAATACGGTAAATAGTCTAATTCGGTAGGTCACATTCATGAAAGGGAAGGGGATTGTAGTTACGACGTAAGGAACATAGCCGATTTCATTTGTGAAACGGTTATTCCATAACGGTCAACCAACTTGTGATGGCGTCCGTAAAATTTACGAAGGAATGATTTCAACTTCACCATTTGAAACTCTTGGAAAAATTTTCAAAATATCTTTTCAAGCAAGTTTAACACATAGAAACTACTTGTTGGAGTATCATTACTACATAAAAGAGTTAGAATTGCGAGGATTTTTGAAATTAAACGTCTGGAGTAGGGGGTTCACTATACCGCAGCGGGGTCAAAATATCATGGCTAAGTAAAATCTTTAAAATATCTTTTCCAGCAAATTTAACACATAGAAACTACTTGTTGGATTATCATTACTACATAAAAGAGTTAGAATTGCCAGAATTGTGGTTATTGAAGGTCTAGAGTAGGGGGTTCAATATACCGCAGGGGGTCAAAATACCATGGCTAGGTAAAATTTTCAAAATATCTTCCCCAGCAAGTTTTATACATACAAACTACTTATTGGTGTATTCTAACTACATAGAAGAGTTAGAATTGCCCGAATTTTGGAAATCAAAGGTCTAGAGTAGGGAGTTCAATATACCACAGGGGTGTCAAAATACCATGGCTAAGTAAATTTTTCAAAACATCTTTTCCAGCATGTTTAATACATTCAAACTACTTATTGGAGTATAATTACTATGTAAAAGATTTAGAATAGCTTGAATTTTTTTGATTGAAAATATCTGTTTTAAGCTGTTATCTTTATTTCTCCTACTATCGGAGAAACTTTTTGATGATTACAAAACAGACAAACCAAACATAAAGATATATAACAAGCAAGATTTGAAATCAGAAAACAAAACTAGAAACTGCTATTTTTAAATATTATTTTAAAATTTTGCTTGACCATATAAAATTTTATGACGAAACATCACCATAAATGTTACCATAGCTACAGTAATATGAGAAATTAGACGCAATTGGCATGAAAAAAGTTACACACATATAAAGAAATATAATTTAATGTCAAAAAGGAGTAAATAATTGGCCTGCAACAGACAAATATGATTTTGTCATAGCACCCTTTTCATCAGTTGTTGCTAAGGCAACCACTTTTCAATGAAAATATCTTATTTACCCAAAATATACCATCTCCAATTTTTTTACACATTTTAAAAAGGGGTAAAAGTCAGTAGTGAGCTATACTATGCATTTCTTGATGCCTGTATTTTTGCTTTGAAACAATTTTTAAAAAAGCTATAAATCACAAATTTCAGAATCCTGATTTTTTGCTATTTTTGTTCATTTTTTTTTTACATATTTTAAAAACTGAACTTTATTGATATTCCATCAAAAGGAGAAACCTTAAATATGTAGTTTTAAAAAATCTAAGTTGGATTTTGAAAATATTATCACTCTATCATATACAAAACTCGGTCTAATTTTGACATTGTAGATCATGCTTTTACAGCAGATATTATGAATGTGTGGTTTCCATAGCAACCACATACTAGAAAACCAAAACAAGATCATATTCAATGTTAGTATATGGCATTGAGACTGTATACAAAAGTTCATCAAATTTGGTGACATGCAATTTCCATATCACTTTGATGCTTACAGAGACTTGCTCTTACATTTTCTATCTTATTTATCAAATCCCAACTTTCTCTAATGTAACTGTTTTGTCTTTTAACTATAGGTATCAAAAAGTAATCAATAAATTTGCTAACCCTTTCGGTGACAGAGTTACATTGAGAAATTTTGTACTTCATGGGAGTAATTCGTTTACTGTCATCGTTTGTTGTTTTTTCCCTTGAATAAGAACTTCACTTAATTTGTGAAGTTTAGGAAGGAGATCAAGACGAACCAATCTGGGTCCCTCTTTTAATGAGCCACGTAGAAAATCAAGTGGTACACTAAGAACATTAAAATCCAATTAAGATGACAGATTAAGACTTGTTTTATTAAACACGAAATAGAAAAATCCAATGACAACATAACAAATTCCCATAGTATTATAATCAATATTTATATGAATTGTCCCTGTATCTTTTCCTATGGTCATGTGTCCCATTATGTTTTTCGTATTGGTTGTAACGGATTGCTGCTTTGAATTCGGCTAGTTTACTATCATTATGGTAATTTAGATCTCCTAATTTTTTGTACATAATGGATCTAGCTGTACCTGCACTTTTACTTGTAATTCCGATTTTTTCTTTCGTTTCGCTTCTTATAGTTGTTATTATTTCCTTTTTTTCTTCCAGGAAACCGTCTAACATGTCTAATGTTCGGACAATTCTGTCCGTGAAAGTATTTCTTGTCTCTTCCGTGATGTTCTTCATTTGATCCCTAAACAAATTGTTCATTTCAACATTGCCCAGATCTGGGGTGCATCTCATATTCAGATAACAGAATGGCGGAATATTATGATGTTTTGCCGTACACCATCCCTTCTCTGGCCCATTACCTCTTCTATTCTGTCAACAGCTTCAAAAGCGTCATTGTCATTAAGTCGCTATCGATCATTTCATTAGTAGCGATCGCCAGTTCTTTGTATAAAAGTGGCACCTAACAGCCACGTATTCCAATATCAATCCGAATTCCAATAGCAAATGATTTTATTCGGAAGACTCCGTATGCATACTATAAGTACTTTATTGTAATTATATTACAAAATATTGATCACATGGTGCTAATATATTACTAGACTTGCAATTATTTACATCAATCCTTGTATAAAAGTGACACCTAACATCCACGTATTCCAATATCAATCCAAATTCCGATAGCAAATGATCTTATTCGGAAGACTCCGTATGCATACTATTAGTACTTTATTGTAATTATATTACAAAATATTGATCACATGATGCTTGTATTACTAGACTTGCAATTGCTTTACAAGATCTTGTGTCTTAACTGATTATTTTTAGACAACTGATAGTAATTTTAACTAAATACAAAATAGGAAAATTATAAATATCTTTAATTTAAAGGTTATTTTATTTAATGAAAAACAAAAATAAAAATCGTCCATAGCATGTGTATTATCTTGCACGATCGATTACGTTTTATTTATATTAAATATTATATATATATATATATTATATATTAGGGTTTAAGCTAGCATTTTGAAGGCTTTGGTGACTTTTGCACGCTATCAAATTCATCCAGTTTTGTGTTACAGCAAGGGACCAAGGATGTATATTACTAGCTTCATCTTTAACATGTTTACAGCACTTAGCTAGGCATGATTTGCAGTTATTGTATGATTTAATTGTATTTGCCCTTATTATGAAAGATTCTGACATGGGATCTGGAAATTTAGTTCACAATTTCTCTTCCGTTCGTTTCAGGGGAAATTCCAAATCAACAAAAGTTAGATTCCATTTTTTTAAACAAGGATCCACAGCAGAAATTAACTTGCAATGATTATCACACTGCACAATCATTATCCTTATAAAACGTTTAAGTCGATATTTGGATAACATTTCTATGAAGTTTGAACTCTATAAAATCCTTTTTGGAACGAGTGTAATGCATGTATGGAGGTGGTAAACAAATCAAGATTAGTCAATACATTACGTTTTCAACTTTCGGTTTTAAAATGAAATAAAAACGGGTAGTGACACGTTGATAATAAATTCAAAACAAGTCCGGATTCAATTAGGAAATTATCATATTTCGATTTAAATTCCTTTAGTAACAGATAAATATTTGTCTCCCTCGTTTAATTAATAATAAATGATTTTATTTTACGTTTTTGGTGTCTATCAAGTCAATGGGAATACTTTCACACATACGTAGAACACAGTACAGGCAGCACCTGTTTGAATCGTGAAAACATTGAACGTTTTGAATAAAGTTCTATATTTAAAATTTAAAAGTACATGATAGAATCATTTAATTTTTGTGTGTCCGGTGCGCCTTAATTTTATATTTGCTTTATCAATAACAAATATGCATTGTTTGAACATTTTTCAGTTTTCACTATAAACGCATCCGTAATGTACTTTTCTTAAATAAAAAGGTAAATAAATTAGTAATTGTTCCATAAAAATTTGAGGGACAGGTTCCAGACGACTATCTACACTAAAACGGATCCGTAATGTACTTTTCCTAAATATAATATACTTTTCCTAAATATAATGTACTAAATACAGAGGTAAAAATTTAAAAGGCAGTTGTATACGGGGCACCGAATGGGACTCTTGTGGTTTTGTACAAACTTCAATTCTGTCATAGCAAAATCATTTTTGTCTCACAAAACTATGTGATACTGACTTGTTTTATGAGAACTTCAATTTTGTGATGACAAAATTCATTTTTGTAGACAAAATTCATTTTTGTAGACAAAATTCAGTTTTGTCATGACAAAATTCATTTGTGTCATGACAAAAGTCAATTTTGTCAAAAAGGTATGCAAATATAAACTTATTTACATACAAAATTGACTTTTGTTACCTGATATGGAAATTAAAACACAAAAGTCAATTGTGTGAGACAAAATTGACTTTTGTGAGACAAAATTGACTTTTGTGAGACAAAATTGACTTTTGTGAACCAAAATTGACTTTTGTGAGACAAAATTCAAGTTTGTGAGACAAAATTCAATTTTGTGAGACAAAAGTCAATTTTGTATGCAAATTTGTTTAGTTTGGATTCTGTTAACTAATTTGCATACAAAATCGGCTTTTGTGAGACAACATTGACTTTTGTGAGACAAAATTGACTTTTGTGAGACAAAATTGACTTTTGTGAGACAAAATTGACTTTTGTGAGACAAAATTCAATTTTGTGAGACAAAATTCAATTTTGTCAATTTTGTCTCACAACAGTCAATTTTGTCTCACAAAAGTCAATTTTGTCTCACAAATGTCAATTTTGTGTCACAAAAGTAGATTTTGTATGCAAATTAGTTCACAGAATCCAAACTTAACAAATTTGCATACAAAATTGGCTTTTGAGACAAAACTCAATTTTGTGAGACAAAATTCAATTTTGTCAATTTTGTCTCACAAAAGTCAATTTTGTCTCACAAAAGTCAATTTTGTCTCACAAAAGTCAATTTTGTCTCACAAAAGTCGATTTTGTATGTTCATTAGTTCACAGAATCCATACTAAACAAATTTGCATACAAAATTGACTTTTGTCGCCCAATTTTCAAATTAGGTAACAAAAGTAAAGTCTGTGTTACAAAAATGAATTTTGTCATGACAAAAGTAACTTTTGTCCACTGAAAGATAATTTTGTATGACAAAATCTTAAATTTGTAGTATGCTACAAATTTTGTTAAACTGAACTCATTTTTGTTGAACAAAACTCACTTTTGTCCGTAATTTGAATTTCGAGTAAAAAATCACAAGAGTCCCATTCGGCGTCCCGTAGTTGTAAAGGTTCCAGATGATCTTCACTATCGATGCAATATCAAGATGTAAACTTTTATTTATTAATATCTAGAAAATTAAAATGCAGGAAACAGATATTAACAAGTAAAATGTTTTCTTCTTAATATTATTCATATTAAGAAAAGAATAAAACATGTATAACTCATTTCTTTGGAATAAAATGTAACTGCAGATGTTGTGTTTATCGGAAATCAATTTTTATAACAGGATTTGACTTTAAATTGCGTATATAATACAAAGTACAAATTCGTTTTCTATCAAACATTACCATCTTCCAAATTTAATTCCAAATTCCTCACCGTCATCCCACTGCCTAACTGCATTTTTATAATTGATTTTTTGTTTTTATGTATTTGCCATTGAGAGAAAACAAACAACAATTTAAAAAAGAATAAGAACAATATAGGAGGAACTTCATTTTTACATAACATGGGACCTTTTTAAATACGACCAGATTTGACATGTTGACCATGAATTGTGCGATTTCGACAGTTCTTCTCCGTTCCTCTGCCAGAGGAGATGTTTTGCTTGAGGAACAAACTAATGTTACTAGAGTCTGCAAAATGTGTACAGGCATGAACTTAATTTGTCTTTTTCGAATCTAAAGGACTATTGGTTATATCATTGCTCGTAAAACAAAATGAAAATGACGTTACGTCATTGGTTGAATTTCAATTGTTTAGAACGTGTTTGGCCAATCACGACGTTTTGTTGCACACTTTTGAAAACATTACCAGAATGCATTAGATTCCGAAACGGCAAATTACCAATGTAGACAATCCTCGCACGGCTATCGACTAAAGAAGACATTTTTGTTCAATAAACTGAATGTGACTTTTTTCCTTTGTATTACTAGTTATTTCAAGCATTTCTGTTAAGTTTTGTCATAATCAGTTCAATAGTTTGAGAAAAATCTAGTAGAATGAAAGACGACATCTACAGCGATTCGAGCAAAATTTCTTCGACAAATCCAAACCCTACAAAAGACTCACCAGTGACGCTCGAATCCAAAAAGTTAAAAAGGCCAAATAAAGTACGAAGCTGAAGAGCATTGAGGATCAAAATTCCTAAAAGTTTTGCCAAATACAGCTAAGGTAATCTATGCCTGAGGTAGAAAAGCCTTAGTATTTCAAAAAATTCAAAAATTTGTAAACAGTAAATTTATAAATATAGCCATATCAATGACAATTCATGTCAGCACAAAAAGTGCTGACTATTGGGCTTGTGATACCCTCGGGGAAATAAGACAAACAAAAGTAAAGTCAATGTGCTTGTTGTCGAGATACTAGTCATTGCAATTGTGGCGGGAAATTGTTCTCTCTTGAATTTTTTATAGCTTTTACATTGACAAGATTAAGTTCTAAACAACTTTTAAAAATAACAACGATTTTCCAAGACTTTAACAGATGGCCTTTTATTATACATGTAACAGATTTATAATATGAAAAATAGGGGTCAATGGTCGAATTTTTAAAGCTATTCAAATGGATAAAACCAGAGGATTCCGAAAATCTGACAAAAACTCCAAAACACGACAAGCGAACTACAGTCAGCAGCAGAGCACTGACAACTGAACTGATTACACTCTCTAGAGCCAAAAGTCATTAATCAGTGGTATTGTCGTAGTATTATTACATTAAAAATTACTGAATGC
Organism: Mytilus galloprovincialis; assembly: GCA_037788925.1. Taxonomy (NCBI): domain Eukaryota; kingdom Metazoa; phylum Mollusca; class Bivalvia; order Mytilida; family Mytilidae; genus Mytilus; species Mytilus galloprovincialis. The sequence continues at coordinate 68,088,333 of CM075338.1, read as the reverse complement.
ATATGCGTCTGGAGCAATTGATTCCTATATTTGATACAGTTAAAAATAACTAATACGCTTTGTTTGGTTTTTTTTAGACTTAAATTTCCACCAATAACGCATCCGTAAGGTCCTGTTCATGAACAAAAATTTTAATCAAATTGTTTTATAAAAAAATTATGGGCAGTTGTAAAGGTTACAGATTTCACTATCGACTTGCAGGAAGTAAACTTTCATTTATGTATAATTAGCTAATCGAATTGCAGGCGACAGATATACACACGGAAGATTTTTTTCCTAAAATTATTCATATAAAGAAAAGAATTAAACATGTATAACTCATTACTGGTGAAAAATGAAACAGCAGATGTTGTTGTGTTTATCGGAAAACAATTTTATATCAGATCTTTGACTTTTAAGTTCGTATATTAAAGTACATATTATTCGTTTTCTATCAAACATGACTACGTCCGAATTCAATTCAAAAATTTCACCCCTTCCCCCATCCCCCGCCCCCTCATACCACTACTTAACTGCAACAAACAACAATCACAAAAGTATCAAAACGACATGGAAACCTAACTGTAACAAAGGATTTATGACATGAGACCTTTTGAAATAAGTTATCATATCGGCCAAATTTGGCATGTTGACAGTAAACTGCGCGATTTCGGACCTCTGCCAGAGTAGATGATTTTGGTTTGGGTACACACTAATGTTACTGGAGTTTGTATTATGTGAACATTTACAAACTATATTACGAATGTGGACAATATTCGCCCAGTTAACGACTGTATAGTTATATAATTTAACTTTGAATGTAACGCGTCTTCTGATTGGCTGACGTTATTTTGTTATCAGCCCATAGACATAATTTAGTCATGTGACCATTTTTTTTTATGGTTTTCTATGTTTTAAAATGAAATTTAGAATTAAATATAAGAAACGACTGTAATATTTTTTTCTGTCTATTCGAAATAACATAAAAAAAAAAATGGTGCACACTGTTAAATAACCCGCTACGCGCGTTATTCAGTGAGCACCAAACTTTTTATGTTATTTCTTCATAGACAGAAAAAATATTACAGTCATTCCTTAAATAACCCATCGAATGCATGAACACATCAGCATTTTGCAAATGCATAAATTGCATCATAATGAAATAGGCAATTTAAACAATTTCAATCAAGCGCTTCACCAAATGTAATAATAAAACAAAAAACCTGCAGAAATCTGACAGAATCACTTTAATTGTAAAGGGTAAAATCATAAACATACTGATCTCTGAGGAACATTCAAAAGGGAAACTCCCTATTCAAATGGATTCAAAAGCTGAAACACAAAAAACAAATGAAAAAAAAACTGTAAAGATATGATTTGATATAAAGATATATGATTTGATGTAAAAATATGTTTTGATATAAAGATTTGATTTGATATGATTAAGATATGATTTGATATGATTAAGATATGATTTGATATGATAAAGATATGATTTGATATGATAAAAATATGATTTGATATGATAAAAATATGATTTGATATGATTAAGATATGATTTGATATGATAAAGATATGATTTGATATGATAAAGATATGATTTGATATGATTAAGGTATAATTTGATTAAAATTTTAAAGATATGATTTGATTAAAATTTTAAAGATATGATTTGATTAAAATTTTAAAGATATGATTTGATATGATTAAGATATAATTTGATTGAAATTTTAAAGATATGATTTGATATAAAGATATGATTTGATGTAGAGATATGTTTTGATATAAAGATATGATATGATGTAAAGAAATGATTTAATATTCAGATATGATTTGCTATAAAGATATATGATTTGATATTAAGATATGATTTAATATTAAGATATGATTTGCTATAAAGATATATGATTTGATATTAAGATATGATTTGATCTGAAGATATGATTTGATATAAAGATGTGATTTTATAAAAAAATATTATTTGATTCTAAAATAGCTTCAAATCAATATGTAAAATATTGAAAAAATGTACGAAAAATATAGGACACCGTAAATGTGATTGCTGTGTAAGTGTCTGTTCTTTAGCTACATGCTAAATGATCTTCGTCATCATGTTTTGAGTAGCCAATCAGATCAATCCGAAAATTAACAAAATCTCTGTGAAAACTCACACAAAGGTATATAACAAAATATTCGGACATAGCAGTTGTCATATTGATTGAAATTGATTTTCAAATATTATATACTAACACTCGTGCCAGTACCGTTAACTGTTTAATCAATTGAAAGTAAGTAGATATATCATGCATTCTGTTATTTGTGAAGTCATATTAACACTTGTGTTAGTCTTGATGAATTATAAGTTACTTCATAGTAGATACATCTTTTATTAGTGAATCTAACTATTGGTTTTCATTAGATACCATGTATTCAATATTTGCTAAGTGCAATGTAAATACTACATTTTTTATGAAATATATTCAATTTCAACCCTATTCTTTATCAATTACAAATTAAAATATATATTTTTTACTATACTTTTACATTTGATTTAGTCTAGTGTCAATACTGTAATAATTTTTTTTCTTTTAGTAATTATATTATAAATTCTTTTATGATACTAATACATATATTGATTTTTCAAACTAGGTACATGTGATTGTCCTCTATCAGTGGCCGTTCGTGTCATTGGCCGTATGAACATGATGTATGAAATTATCAACGCGTTGATTTTTACTTATAACGCGATGGTTTTTATTATCAACGCGTTGGGTTTACTTTCAACGCGTTAGTTTTTACATTCAACGCGTTGGTTTTTATTATTAACGCGTTTGTTTTTATTATTAACGCGTTTGTTTTTACTTTCAACGCGTTGAATTTTACTTTCAACGCGTTAGTTTCACTTTTAAAGCGTTGGTTTTTATTATCAACGCGTTGGGTTTTACTTTCATACGATATGAATAACCAACGCGTTTGTTTTCAATTCCTTACCGTAAGTTTTCCACTTCTGCCAACAAATCCTCTTACAGACTTTAACATTCATTACCACTGAACTTGTACACATTTTTGTTAAGTGACGAGCGGGAGCGATATTTTCTCGTTGTATAGATTACCCATTGCTTGCATACGGTTGTTTTCTGCTCTTTGATCCGATTGTTTTCTCTTTGACACATTCCCAATTTCCATTTTTGATTTTACTTCTACTGATAAAATTATACAAACAAGATATCTTTGAAATCAACATTAAACTCCAGATATGACAGATAAACACAATAATTCACAAAATAGCATAATTAATTCATTTCGTGAAATCTCACTGACACCCACCTACCATTAATGTCCATTGACTGCTTTGTAAAGTATATTTCATGTAATTGTCTTACTGCTTTGCTCATGGTTGAAGGTTGACAAATAGGTGTTGATTTCGGTCTCGTATGGAGAGTTGTTTCATTTGCAATAATATCACTTCTTCTTTTGTTTATTTATAATAAAGTTATTTATTAAATGTTTCGTTTCTATACTTATGACATCAGTAACCCAAGATTGATGTTTCAATGTATTTGTTTTCTTTGCTTACAATATTTCCTACCGAAAAATACTTTAACTAAGCTAGTAAAGCTATTTCACACATAAGGCAACATTGGTGAGGTTTTTAGAGGATGGAAGGGGTAGGGTATTAAAAGCAAAAAAAAAAACAAAAAAAAACAAAACCTGAAATAAGTAAATATTAAATTGGTCATTTTATATAGATAATCACCGACTAAATTTCTAAACAACAAAGTCATGCTTATTTATTTCATGCGAAAACATAAACACGACTTCAGTTTTAACAACATCTATTGCATTTTTCGTTGACAAGGGTCGAATATGTTTTTGAGACGTCAATATGAAAGATGAAATAATGAAAAAATCGTTTCATTTTCTCTCAAAGTTATGAAAAATAGATGGTTTTGACAGCATATGTCGTCCCTGTGTGATTATCTGAAAAATTGATTAAATTGATGCGTTTATTTTCTTTTTAAAATTATATGATACTCAATTTTGATTTTTCTGTATTTTTTTAGACTCAACTGATTTCATGAACAACATGGACAAAGCGGAAAATAGTGTAGTACATGTACTTGTTTGAATGATACATATCCATTGCTGACTTTAAAATTCCAAGAAATACCTTCAAAATATAGGTATATTTTCAAAAGCGTGATGTTAAAAAAAAGCAAATTCGTTTGTACATCAACATGACGCAGATAGTTCTTCCTAACTCTCTATTCTGACCTCAGAATTTTACTCAGGAATACATTAGTCGTAAATTTGCACAACCTTTTTGAAATTTTGGGTCCTCAATGATCTTCAACTTTGTACTTGTTTGGCTTTATACCTATTTAGATCTGAGCGTCAATGATGAATCTTTTGAAGATGAATAAAGGAAACAGTAGTATACCGCTGTTCAAAACTCATAAATCCAAGGACAAAAAACAAAATCGGTGTAACAAACTAAAATTGAGGGAAACGCATTAAATATAAACGAGAACTACGACACAACATTGAAATGTAACACACGCAGAAACGGACTAAGCATTAGACAAAATCATATGAGAATAACAAATATAACATCAAAACCAAATACCTGAATTTGGGATAGATAAGTACCGTGACACGTCTTATAGTAATGTGAATTTACACTAAAAAAAGAAGAGAAAACAAACGACACAACGGAAACACAACGTACAAATGTAACACACGCAGATACGAACTATAATATAACAATGGCCATATTCCTGACTTGGTACAGGACATTTTTAAAGGAAAAAATGGTGGGTTTCAACAATCTTGGGTTACTGATATCATAAGTATAGAAACGAAACATTTAATAAATAAACAAAAGAAGAAGTGATATTATTGCAAATGAAACAACTCTCCATACGAGACCGAAATCAACAACTACATGTCAACCTTCAACCATGAGCAAAGCAGTAAGACAATTACGTGAAATATACTTTACAAAGCAGTCAATGGACATTAATGGTAGGTGGGTGTCAGTGAGATTTCACGAAATGAATTAATTATGCTATTTTGTGAATTATTGTGTTTATCTGTCATATCTGGAGTTTAATGTTGATTTCAAAGATAACTTTTTGTTTGTTTAATTTTATCAGTAGAAGTAAAATTAAAAATGGAAATTGGGAATGTGTCAAAGAGAAAACAATCGGATCAAAGAGCAGAAAACAACCGTAGGCAAGCAATGGGTAATCTATACAACGAGAAAATCTCGCTCCCGCTCGTCACTAAACAAAAATGTGTACAAGTTCAGTGGTAATGAATGTTAAAGTCTGTAAGAGGATTTGTTGGCAGAAGTGGAAAACTTACGGTATGGAATTGAAAACAAACGCGTTGGTTTTTCATATCGTATGAAAGTAAAACCCAACGCGTTGATAATAAAAATCAACGCTTTAAAAGTGAAACTAACGCGTTGAAAGTAAAAACAAACGCGTTAATAATAAAAACTAACGCGTTGAATGTAAAAACTAACGCGTTGAAAGTAAACCCAACGCACTGATAATAAAAACCATCGCATTGAAAGTAAAAATCAACGCGTTGATAATTTCATACATCATGTTCATACGGCCAATGACACGAATGGCCACTGATAGAGGACAATCACATGTACCTAGTTTGAAAAATCAATATATGTATTAGTATCATAAAAGAATTTATAATATAATTACTAAAAGAAAAAAAATTATTACAGAATTGACACTAGACTAAATCAAATGTAAAAGTATAGTAAAAAATATATATTTTAATTTGTAATTGATAAAGAATAGGGTTGAAATTGAATATATTTCATAAAAATGTAGTATTTACATTGCACTTAGCAAATATTGAATACATGGTATCTAATGAAAACCAATAGTTAGATTCACTAATAAAAGATGTATCTACTATGAAGTAACTTATAATTCAACGAGACGGACACAAGTGTTAATATGACTTCACAAATAACAGAATGATATATCTACTTACTTTCAATTGATTAAACAGTTAACGGTACTGGCACTAGTGTTAGTATATACTATTTGAAAATCAATTTCAATCTATATGACAACTGCTATGTCCGAATATTTTGTTATATACCTTTGTGTGAGTTTTCAGAGAGATTTTGTTTAATTTTCGGATTGGTCTGATTGACTACTCAAAACATGATGACGAAGATCATTTAGCATGTAGCTAAAGAACAGACATTTACACAGCAATCACATTTACGGTGTCCTATATTTTCCGTACATTTTTTTCAATATTTTACATATTGATCTAAAGCTATTTTAGAATCAAATAATATCTTTATGTAAAATCACATCTTTATAGCAAATCATATATCTTTATAACAAATCATATTTAAATATTAAATCATATTTCTATATCAGATCATATCTTTAAAATTTTAATCAAATCATATCTTTAAAATTTTAATCAAATTATATCTTTATCATATCAAATCATATCTTTATATCAAAACATATTTTTACATCAAATCATATCTCTACATCAAATCATATCTTTAAAATTTTAATCAAATTATATCTTTATCATATCAAATTATATCTTTATCATATCAAATCATATCTTTATATCAAAACATATTTTTACATCAAATCATATATCTTTAAATCAAATCAAATCTTTATAGCAGATCATACCTTTATATCAAATCATATCTTTACAGTTGTTTTCATTTGTTTTTTGTGTTTCAGCTTTTGAATCTGCCATTTGAATAGGGAGTTTCCCTTTTGAATGTTCCTCAGAGTTCAGTATGTTTGTGATTTTACCATTTACAATTAAAGTGATTCTGTCAGATTTCTGCACGTTTTTTGCTTTATTATTACATTTGGTGAAGCGCTTGCTTGAAATTGTTTATTTCATTTTGATGCAATTTATGCATTTGCAAAATGCAGAAATTTTCATGCATTCGATGGTTTATTTAAGGAATGACTGTAAAAAATTTTTCTGTCTATAAAGAAATAACATAAAAAGATTGGTTCTCACTGAATAACGCGCGTAGCGGGTTATTTAACAGTGTGCACCAATTTTTTTTTATGTTATTTCGAATAGACAGAAAAAATATTACAGTCGTTTCTTATATTTAATTCTAAATTTCATTTTAAACCGTAGAAAACCATAAAAAAAACGTTGATGACGTCATGGTCACATGACTAAATTATGTCTATGGGCTGATAACAAAATAACGTCAGCCAATCAGAAGACGCGTTACATCCAAAATTAAATTAGACAACTATACAGTCGGTAAATGGGCGAGCATTGTCCACATTCGTAATATAGTTTGTAAATGTTCACATAATACAAACTCCAGTAACATTAGTGTGTACCCAATCCAAAATCATCTACTCTGCCAGAGGTCCGTAATCGCGCAGTTTACTGTCAACAAGCAAAATTTGGCTGATATGATAACTTATTCCAAAAGGTCTCATGTCATATATCCGTTGTTACAGTTAGGTTTCAATGTTGTTTTAATACTTTTGTGATTGTTGTTTGTTGCAGTAAAGTAGTGGGATGAGGGGGCGGGGATGGGGGGAAGAGGTGAAATTTTGTATTAAATTCGGACGTAGTCATGTTAGATAGAAAACGAATAATATGTACTTTAATATACGAACTTAAAAGTCAAAGATCTGATATAAAAATTGTTTTCCGATAAACACAACAATATCTGCTGTTTTTTTTTTCTCACCAGTAATGAGTTATACATGTTTAATTCTTTTCTTAATATGAATAATTTTAGGAAACAAATCATCTTCCGTGTGTATATCTGTCGCCTGCAATTTGATTAGCTAATTATGCATAAATGAAAGTTTACTTCCTGCAAGTCGATAGTGAAATCTGGAACCTTTACAACTGTCCCTAATTTTTTTATAAAACAATTTGATTAACATTTTTGTTCATGAACAGTACCTTACGGATGCGTTATTTGGTGGAAATTTAAGTCTAAAAAAACCCAAACAAAGCGTATTAGTTATTTTAAACTGTATCAAATATAGAAATCAATTGCTCCAGACGCATATGCATTTAGTAATTTTTAATGTAACAATACTACGACAATACCACTGATTAATGACTTTTGGCTCTAGAAAGTGTAGAAAGATCAGTTCAGTTGTCAGTGCTCTGCTGCTGACTGTAGTTCGCTTGTCATGTTTTGGAGTTTTTGTCAGATTTTCGGAATCCTCTGGTTTTATCCATTTGAATGGCTTAAAAATGTGTCCATTGACCCCTATTTTTCTTATTATAAATCTGATACATGTATAATAAAAGGCCATCTGTTAAAAAGTCTTGGAAAATCGTTGTTATTTTTAATAGTTGTTAACTATACTTAAACTTGTCAATGTAAAAGCTATAAAAATTTCAAGAGAGAACAATTTCCCGCCAAAATTGCAATGGCTAGTATCTCGAAAACAAGCAAATTGACTTTACTTTTGTTTGTCTTATTTCCCCGAGGGTATCACAAGCCCAATAGTCATGACATGAATTGTCATTGATATGGTTATATTTATAAATTTACTGTTTACAAGTTTTTGATTTTTTTGTGTGGTTCATTTTTTTTCTCACTTTCACTATTTTTGTGAAATTAAATGAAAACGAAACGAGCCAAATTAATTTTAGTCAAGGTGTTAGGTACCACCATTTAACTCAAAATACTTAAAGGACATGTATCATGAATAACTTTGTATTGTGGTCAACTCGTTATCCATGCTGCTATTATCCATCTTTGAAAATACCAAATAAGTTATTTCATTTTTATCCATTTAATGAGTTAAGCCTTTTTCAACTGTTTTTTTTTTTAATTCGTTCTTATGTTGTATTGTTTTCCCAATCTACCAGGTTAGGGGGAGGATTTGGATCCCGCTAACATGTTTAACCCCACTAAATTCTGTATTTATATGTCTGTACCAAGTCAGGAGTCTGTAATTCAGTAGTTGTCCTTTGTTTATATGTTACATATTTGTTTTTCGTTCATTTTGTGTGTGCAGAGACTGTTAGATGTTTTCTCGTTTAAATTGTTTTACATTGTCATTTCAGGGCCTATTGTAGGTGAATATGCGGTATGGGCTTTACTCATTGTAGAAGGTCGGACGGTAACCCATACTTGTTAATTTATGTGTCATTTGGTTTCTTGTGGAGAGTTGCCTCATTGGCCAACATACCATATCTTTTTTTTTGTAGATTGCTTTAAGGGCATTTAGTTGCTGAATATGCGGTATGGTTTTTTGCTCATATGTAAAGAATGTACAGTGATTCATAATTGTTTTAAAAATTCTTATATTCAATAGTTTGAAAAATCTGCATCAATTTTATTTGTTAACGTATTTGGAAACGTTAAAAAATAGCTTCCTATGGAAGATGATATTATGTTCTGAGGAAATTTTTTCCAACTAGATGCACATAAATTAGATTTATCAGCGGAACAATAACATATATAAATTTTGATACGTTTTATTTTATTAAAACGTCAACGCTTTTCTCTGGGTTTTTCTTCGTCCCTGAAATCAGTTGTTCCTAGAATACAGAAAATTGGACATTAGGATGATGGTTATATCAAAAGAACAAAACAAACGCACTTCTAAACATCTAAACGCAATATTACCAGAGTTGATGTTCATACCTGCACTAACGTTGTAATTTTTTTTCTTCAGTAAAGTTTGTCAGACCTTTCATGAATTGTATTATTAAATAAATGTGTGATTGAATAGAAATGTTCTCCAATTTTACTTCTTTTTTTATCTCCTATTTCAAATTAAATGCAAAGTATCTATCATGTCTACAACATATTAAACTATTTTTTCATATTTCCGTATAAACTATATTTAGTGTTATATTTATGTATTTTTTTCTGGAAAGTATTGCTTATGTTTGAATTCAACTCAGAAATATGACAGTTGGTGTCCATTCGTTTGATGTGCTTTATCATTTGATTTTGTCATTTGATTAGGAACTTTCCGTTTTGAATTTTCCTCGGAGTTAAGTATTTTTGTGATTTTCCTTTTTATTTAAATTAACACAAAAAGAACACCAAAACCAAGAAAAACTTAAAGTTGAATCTTAAAGTCACTGTATGCATTACTTCCTGTAGATTTTTGTTTGTTTCAAATTTCAGTGTTTAAATAATTGTTCAAGATGTTCCAAAATCTAGGAAAATTGTGATTTAATTTATCTTAGGCATTTACAAATTTTAATTGAAATATTTTTTAAATATACAGATAAGAATTTAAACCTTACATTACACATATGAGAAAACATGGTAAAACGAGCTAAAATCAGTGATGGGAAAATGTGAACTTTTCGAACTAACGAACAATAACTACACAAATGAACTAAGCGTAAAATTTAGCGCCAACTACTCAGCACGTTTGCTCCGTCAAAAACATCACGAAAAATGGAAACTGGATATTGTGAACATGCCAAAATTACGATCTTTTAAATGTCTTGAAACAAACTTTGAAACAAAGCAATACACAAATACTGATATGATACGACAACAGAGATCGACTTTGGCCAGATGCGTTGTGGAACTTTTCCATAGGAATTAGAACTTGGGCGTATCGTGTTATCCCGTCAAATATATGTTTTGTAAAGTTTGTAATGATAATGTATCCATTGAGGACGAAAAACATTTTTTAGTTCAATTTCCTTTATATTTGTGTGAAAGAAACAATGCCTTTGCTGACTTTCAGCAACGTAACAACATAGACCTTTCCGTTTGTTTCTGATGACGAAATACTCATTAAATTGCTAACTACACAATGTAAACTGGTGTCAAACTATATATTCAATATTTCAACAATCAGTTACTTTTTCATTATGACATATAAATAATCTTGTCTAAAAATGTTCTTGAAGCATACATTTCATATTTTTAATATTAGCGCTAATTATATATACTAATTGGCAGTGCTTCGTAAACCTTTGAAGGCTGACTGATTGGCTTTGTATTAATGTATGTAAAATGTGATAATAGCTTGCACTATAAATAAAATTATATACTAGTATATATAATTAGTTACCAAAGGTACCAGGGTTATTAAGTAATAAATCACACACAATGGGTTTCACTGAAAATTAAAAAAAATCAATTCATCTGAAGTTAAATGATAACAAGTATAAAGTATCTACCCGAATTCACAGACGAAGACAAGTGGAGCAACGCATGAGCTATAGGTTGCGGTCCAAGTCGTCTTTAACCTAGATTGGAAAGCACATGTTCCTTTTGGAGGATCAATTAAAAATGAAGACCCCTCCAGCCAGTTATCGTACATATTTGTCAGTGTTGTATTTCCGGACTGCCAACTGAAATTTCCACCATTTACTGACTCTATGCCAATCCACACTTCTGCTGTCTCTAGAAACATTGCAATAAAAGTATATATTGACGTGTAACATGGTTTATACATTGTTAGATGGTTGAGACTAAGATATGGATGTTTTGTATTTAAAGTTGTCTTCGCATCTCGAATGTTTTCTATCGAGCGTGTGTTCCTAATATTACTGATACTATGTCTATTCAAAGTGTGCATGTTTAATGTCCTATTTCGTCATTTCAAGTGAATTATGTTACCGACGAAAAGTTCACTTGCTGGTAGAAATTGAATTGATATGGTTTTATAGAAAATGGAAAAATAAGCTTTAATTTAAAAAAAATCAATCATGATATCTGTATCTAGCTTTTCTACCTCAGAAATAGATAACCTTAGGTTTATTAAAACTTTTAGGAATGTTGGTCCTCAATGCTCTTCAACTTTGTACTTTATTTGGCCTTTTAAATATTTTTGGATTCGAGCGTCACTCGTGAGTCTTTTGTAGACGAAACGCGCGTCTGGCGTAAATACAACATTTAATCTTGGTATCTATGATGAGTTTATATACTATCAAAGTATCTTATTATATTTCACATTTTCGTAAATAACAAAGGGTTATTGCATGAATTTTATATTGCACGAGCTTGCGAGTGCAATATATGTTCTACGAGGGACTATAACCCAATATTCATGCAATAACCCTTTTATTGTATAGCAATATCATATATGAAAGTAAAAATTGGTTTAAACTAAGATTTGGCCGTTGATGACGTCATTAATTTTAAAGATTTATTGCAATAGTGCAAAATTGGAATTTATTGCACGCTAACTTTTGGTTACTTTCTGTGGGAAATATTATATTGCTATGCAATAATAGGTGTTATATTTCAATGTCTTTTTAGAAATTATTGCAAATTTAGAAATCTTAAAGTCAGTTTATGTCATTACTTTCTGTTGAGTTTTTTTTGTTTGTTTCAAATAAGGATGGTTTGACCAATTGTTCGATAGAAAAGTAAAGATTGTCGGAAAACTACAAATACTGGTCTTATTACCAGGTGCTCTAGATTCTGCTCCACACATGACATACGTCATGTGCTCATATTAGTGATGGAACCGGGTAACAAGTCTATTTCGGAAGGTCACATTCGAGCAAAAGAGAAGGAATTGTAGTTACGCCATTAAGCACATATCCGCTACCATCTGGAAAAAAACCGGATATTCCACAATTCTTTCAGTTCTGAAGAAACAAACTTCTCATAAATATGCTTACCGAATTCTAAGTTTTTAATGGTCTCACGAAGAAACTGGTCTTCCTCCTGGTTGTTTATTTCGATAAGGGTTTAACAAATCTTTGTACAGTATTCCTTCAATAATGTATTAAAGTGTATAGCATCCGTAGGAAAAAGATAATATAAATATGATAATGTCATTATCTTTCAACACGTATGCAAATAAAATTAATGAGTATTCTCAAGTAGTTTATAATAGTCACATGTGATAGTTTCTCGTAGAGATAAACAATAATAAACCAACATTTGTTTTATCTTCCAGTCCCGAATTGACGAGATAGTCTGTCATTTTAAAACTTTTTCATAAAAAAAACCAGTGACATTTCTTTACACGCCAACATCCTCATGTTCAACATGGAATACGAAACTGTTTAGCTTTAATGTTTTGATGGATGTTGTAAGACTCTCCCAGTATATGTATTTGTGTCGAAATTATATTGGATAGTCAAAGAGGTTTCTATACTTTGTATATTAAACTCATAGAAACAAATACATTTAATCACTATTTCTCATTTGTAAAGATAATAGAAATGATTACCTTTGCTTGATTATAATTTCTCAAAGTAATATTGTTAAATAAGTATAAAGATCCATCAAATGATTGGATATTTGGATCTCCGATGTCATCCGGAATACCTTAAAAATAAAATCATCGTAACAGGTACACTATATCAATGAATACAGTTATTGATCTTCTAACGTATTACAGATAGGATATCCGAACAAAAAAGTACAGAGCAACAACACAAAAAATGAATAAAAAAGTCAACAAAAGAAAAGATACCAATTTAATTGTCAATATTTTTTATATTTTTTATAAAACTTGCTGTATCAGTTTAATTATGTATTCAACGTCAAAACGCATCTGTCATTTAAAAAAAACTCAAAACCGATACGATGAAAGTTGTGAATTTAATTTATACGTCCGGTAATCGATTTCGCCGTTCATCAATGAATCCTTTTGGGTTTTTATATGTCATACTATTGAGCTGATGCATTAGGTAAACATCTTGCGATCTTTAAAAAGTCCAGAACGTGATGAAACAGTTACTCCACAACCATCTTGAGCAAATTGTTTGCATTTTCAGAGCTGGGATTTTCATGTGAAGCAAGAATAGCAATATCAAGACTGATAATTTATAACGCCTATATATATTGTCTATGAAATTAAGGCAATATATATAAGTATTAATAACTATTCTATTGTATTAAAGGAAACATCTCAAACAAGCAAGGAAACTTTTTTGAGCGATTCTATCTCAATTTGGAGCAGAATCTGCTTAGCCTTCCGCATCACCTGAGATCACCCCTAGGTTTTGGTGTTTATTTTTTAGTTTTCTATGTTGTGTCATGTGTACTATTGTTTGTCTGTTTGTCCTTTTCATTTTTAGCCATAGTGTTGTCAGTTTATTTTCGATTTATGAGTTTGACTTTCCCTCTGCTATCTTTCTTCCCTCTTTTGTAGAAGAACATATTTATCAAAAAGTTGCAAACATTTTAAAATAAGATCTGTGGAATTAAAATTGGCCACAGAGATCTTTTCTCTCTTGAAACAAAACAGCTTTTATACACATAAATCGACTTTTACTGTTTCAATCAGAACTAAACACCACAATTAAACAAACAACTAGTGTCTACGAATTGATGCGTGGTAAAAAACGGCACACATGTTAATATCGTATTTTTGAAAAGGCACCAAATTACCAATATGAGAGTAAAACTTTTACTGAGGGAGCCACAAGTATGCCCATCAACTTTTTAAACATGTATAGACAACATATATAGATGAGTTTCGTACAATATGAATTTAGTTGACTCCACTTCCCCGAGTCTAAACATACAATAGAATCATTCCCCCATAGTTTATATCCACTAAAACAAGACAGATGTGTCTTCGCGCCGATAGCATTGCCTCCTACATCAATAAGTACACTCGCATTACCACAACTTCTAATCTCTGGATCTTTACATGTAACTACAAAAGAAAATTGATTAAAAATCAAATGAAATTCAAAAGGAACATAAAAGTGTTGTTCCAGTAATTTATTTTGAATATTTATCATAATATATATTCCAATTATCATCAGATATATGATAAACGTTCCATTCAAAATGATGGATTTCCTTGTCTGCTTTTGTCTTTTCTAAATGTATCAATGTGTAATTGTGAATCCAGTCGTTTATACATTTATTCACATTGTAATTACATATGCAACGTTGTATTACCACATCAATATCATAGCATAATTTCTGAAAATTTGTTCAATGAATTATTCTTTATAAAATCACAATAAATGCCATTATTTTTACATATACATGATATAGTTGTGTGTCTGAATGTGGTTGTGTGTGTTGGTTTGTTAGTGTATCATTGACATATATCCTATATTACATGTAAAAATTATTAAATCGATCTTGTATGTTATATAATATCAATAAAAATAAAATACCATCAACAGCAATAATTTATGAAAATAAAAGAAAAATAACAACCTTGTCTCCTTATCTGATTTTTTATTCTCAATTGTTTAAAGAAATTAATCTGGGACTTAAGGATGTTCCATATGAGTATGTGAACCATACGCGTATTGTAGGAAAATATGAGTATATACTCGTTTGGTTATTAACGGGCCGACCATATGAGTATTTGGACCATATGATTATGTATTTTTTCAAATATGCATTAGAAACGTTTCAATAATACAATAAACGTTATTTTAAAAATACCAATGATGGCTACCTAAACAATATATTGATTTTATAATTCAAATGCAACATAAACATAAAAAAAGATGCTACAGTCAGTTGATCTTAGTTTTAATTGCTAATTGTACTCTTACATATATGATTAGGATGACATTTGCTTCCACATGGTGCCATAGTTATTTTTGCATTTGCACGTCTTGATTATGTATGAACATTTTCAGTTACACCTTTTGCTTGCAAGTGACAAGCTAGACTTCCTTGCAGCTGCGTGCAGTGATATCGAAGTTTCGGGTAATTCCGATGTGTTTAAGGTGTTTCAAAGAAGCTCTAGATCTCCAATATTGTAACATGAATGCAGTTCACCATATTCACAGAAATAATTAAATAAACTATAGCCATTGCCGGTGTGTGAAACTGCATCTTTTTATATAATTTATCTTTTTTATTAATAAAGTATGCTCAAATGACCTTTTTCATTACGTGACAACTAGAGCGGTCATACCTTGTGAAGATTTTAAAAGTATTTAAAGTAAACGTTTTGATTACCCCGACGATACGCGTACGGTCGGATCATACTCGTATGGTCAGACAATATGAATATATACCCATATGGTCATGACCATACGGGTATGGTCCAAATACTCATATGGTCCGGAACAAGGATAAATAAGTCCAATGCTAGTCCGCAGACTTGCATCAAAGAACATTCTCGATAGAAAAAAGGTCATAAAAAGGGGTAACATGTATAAAAAGTGTGACAAATTTTCTAATTTACTATTGGCCAGAGTATAGTAAAAAGTCTTCGCAATATGAGAGAAATATACGATAAAAATAAACACTTGATGTAAGGTAAAATTAACGTACCGTCGTGAGTTTTTTTGCATTTTTTACCTGAAATGAATAAGATATTTGTCCATATAACATTAAGTTTGAGGTACACCGTATGCTCTAGTTCCCTTCATTGGTAAATATTGGTAATCGGTAAAATAGTTAGATTGGTCAAATTTTTGTCAAAGGCGTTGCACATAGACGATGTTAGATGCATGCACAGGAAAATAGATAGTTTCTTGTATTGAATACGTTAATAACTATAACTTCATTCAATACTTTAATTTCTTTAATAATTGAAAACAAAATGTTTAAAAATTTCTTGCGTCCGAAACGCTTTTCTGGATATACCTTCATCAGGAACGCTCAAAGCCAAACATTTGAAATCGAAAGTCATTAAAAGAAAAAATAATCCCAAAATACCAATTAATTATTTGAATCATGACCTCAGTGAAACTAATACATGCACTATGTTTGTTTGCTCATCTGTCAATTTAAAACATGCACTATATTTCTTTGCTCATGTGTCAAATTAAAAACAAATCTCTATTGATTTTATCAGTTGCCATAGAAGGTTCATACAAAAGAGGGTAACACAAGCGTTATAGTAAATTTTAGAATAAAGCATACATAACTTACTTTGAATTTGTTAAACAATAAAACGCCTCCAACACAAGTGTTATTATGACTGATAAAAAGAAGATATATCTTCTTTGAAAAATTTGAACAAAAAACGCTTCTAACAAATGTCAATATGACTTCACAAATAAAAGATATATCATCTTTGAAAGATTTGAACAAAAAAAACCTCTAACACATGCGTTAATATGACTTCACAAATAAAAAAATATATCTACTTACTTTGAATTGATTGAACAGTTAACGCTACTAGCACTAGTGTTAGTATATAGTATCTGAACATAATTTTCATAGTATATGACAACAGGTCTATCCAAATATTTTGTAAGAAATCTTTACATGTAGGCTCTTATATTCGCGTGCACATAACCTGACACGTTTTCATAGAGATTATTAGTTGCATTGTCCTATTATTTGATTTGCTAATTGATACATGATGACGGTAGACTTTTTTCATTTTCACTGCAGTGGAACAGTATTGCATCGACTTTGATTAAGATCGTTAAACATACATGTACAACAAAAGAACAGATGTTTACAGTGCAATCAAATTTACGGTGTCCTTTATTTTCCGTGCATGTTTTGAACATTTTACATATTGATTTTAAGCTATTTTAGAATCAAATCATATCTTTATATAAAATCTTATCTTTATATCAAATCATATCTTTATACCAAATCATATCTTTTACAAATCGATTGGTACTGTCTTTCTGCACTAATTTGTTTGAATATAACATATTGTGAAGCGTTTAATTGAAGTCGTTAAAGTTGCCTATTACAATTTTGTACAATTCCTGAATTTGAATGAAAATTGTTAATGCATTCGAGTAATCCCATTAATCTATCACAAATTAAAAGTTTACTAATAATTTTACAACTATATAGTCGATAGCTGTGCGAGGATTGTCTACATTCGTAAATGGCCGTTTCGGAAGCTAATGCATTCTGGGTAATATTTTCAAAAGTGTTCAACAAAACGTTGTAATTGGCCAAACACGTTCTAAACAATTGAAATTTAACCAATGACGTAACGTCATTTTCATTTTGTTGTACGAGCAATGATATTACCAATAGTCCTTCAGATTCGAAAAAGACGAATTAAGATCATGCCTGTACACATTTTGCAGACTCTTGTAACATTAGTTTGTTCCTCAAGCAAGACATCTCCTCTGGCAGAGGTACGGAGAAGACCGAAATAATTTACGGTAAACATGTCAAATCCATCCCATGTCATGTAAAAATGTAGTTCACATTTCGTTCTTATTCTTTTTTAAACTTTTGTTTATTTTCTGTCAATGGCAAATACATAAAAACAAAAAATCAATTATAAAGATGCAGTAAAGTAGATGGATGACGGTGAGGAATTTGGAATTAAATTTGGAAGATGGTAATGTTTGATAGAAAACGAATTTGTACTTTGTATTATAAACGCAATTTAAAGTCAAAACCTGTTATAAAAATTGATTTCCGATAAACACAACATCTGCAGTTACATTTTCTTCCCAAGTAATGCGTTAAATATGTTTTATTCTTTTCTTAATATGAATAATGTTAAAAAAAACATTTTCCTTGTTAATATCTGTTTCCTGCATTTTGATTTTCTAGATTTTAATAAATAAAAGTTTACATCTTAACATTGAATCGATAGTGAAGATCGTCTGGAACCTTTACAACTGCCTCTTAAATTTTTATCTCTGTATTTAGGAAAAGTACATTACGGATCCGTTTTTAGTGTAGAATGTCGTCTGGAACCTGCCCCTCAAATTTTTATGGAACAATTTCAGATTTATTTACCTCTGTATTTAGGAAAAGTACATTACGGATGCGTTTATAGTGAAAACTGGAGTTAACAAATGTTCAAACAATGCATATTTGTTATTGATAAAGCAAATATAAAATTAAGGCGCTTCGGACGCACAAAAATTAAATGATTCTATCATGTACTTACACTGCTAAATAAATGGACTTTTGGCTCCCATCAGCTCATTAGTCAGTCTTTTGGAACTGAAATAATTACTGAAAAATGTGTAATTAAAATATTAGGGTAAATTATAAAAGGGGAAGTCCCTATACATCGTTATCAACCAACAGAACGGATGAAAAAACAACTGTTATATTTATGACAATTTCCATTTTAAATATATAACTATATTTAAAACGTTCAATGTTTTCACGAGTCAAACAGGTGCTGCCTGTACTGTGTTCTACGCATGCAAGAAAGTATTCCCATTGACTATTTATAGACACCAAAAACGTAAAATAAGAAATCATTTATTATCAATTAATCGAGAGAGACAAATATTTATCTGTTACTATAGGAATTTAAATCGAAAAATGATAATTTCCTACTTGAATCCGGACTTGTTTTGAATTTATTATCAACGTGTTTCATTTCATTTTAGAACGAAAGTAGAAAACGTAATTTATTGACTATTCTTGATTTGTTTACAACCTCCATACATGCATTACACTCGTTCCAAATTTTTTTTTTATAGAGTTCAAACTTTATAGAAATGTTATCCAAATATCGACTTAAAGGTTTTATAAGGATAATGATTATGCAGTGTGATAATAATTGCAAGTTCATTTCTGCTGTGTATCCTTGTTTTAAAAAATGGAATCTAACTTTTGTTGATCAGGAATTTCCCTTGAAACAAACTGAAGAGAAATTGTGAAATAAATTTCCAGATCCCATGTCAGAATCTTTCATAATAAGAGCAAATATAATTAAATCATACAATAACTGCAAATCATGCCTAGGTAAATCCTTTAAACATGTCAAAGGTGAAGCTAGTAATATACATCCTTGGTCCCTTGCTGTTACACAAAAAATAGGTTGAATTTGATAGCGCGCAAAAGTCACTAAAGCCCTCAAAATGCTAGCTTAAACCCTATTAAATATATATTTATAATAGTTAATATAAATAAAACGTAATCGATCATGCAAGACAATACGCATGTTATGCAAGATTTTTATTTTTGTTTTTCATAAAACAAAATAACCTTTAAATTAAAGATACCTATGATTTTCCTATCTTGTATTTAATTATGATTACTATTAGTTTTCTAAAAATAATCAGTTAAGACACAAGATCTTGTTAAGCAATTGCAAGTCTAGTAATACAAGCATCATGTGATCAATATTTTGTAATATAATTACAATAAAGTACTAAAAGTATGCATACGGAGTCTTCCGAATAAGATCATTTAACGCATCAATGTAAAAATATCGGAAATTGATGAGACTGTCATCAAAATGAGAGGGTTAGCGCTATGGAACCAGGTTTAATCCACCATTTTCTACATTTGAAAATGCCTGTACCAAGTCAGGAATATGACAGTTTTTGTCCATTCGTTTTTGATGCGTTTTGTTATTTGATTTTGCCATGTGATTATGGACTTTCCCAATTGATCTTCCTCTAAGTTCAGTATTTTTGTGATTTTACTTTTTGCTATCGGAATTCGGATTGATATTGGAATACGTGGATGTTATGTGTCACTTTTATACAAGGAATGATGTAAAGCAATTGCAAGTCTAGTAATACTAGCATCATGTGATCAATATTTTGTAATATAATTACAATAAAGTACTAATAGTATGCATACGGAGTCTTCCGAATAAGATCATTTGCAATCGGAATTCGGATTGATATTGGAATACGTGGATGTTAGGTGTCACTTTTATACAAAGAACTGGTGATCGCTGCTAATGAAATGAACGACAGCGACTTCGATGATCTGGACCTAACAGATCTTAATGACAGTAACGGACCAACACCTATAGATATCGCTTTTGAAGCTATTGACAGAATAGAAGAGGTAATGGGCCAGAGAAGGGATGGTGTACGGCAAAATATCATATAATATTCCGCCCTTCTGTCATCTGAATATGAGATGCACCCCAGATCTGGGCAATGTTGAAATGAACAATTTGTTTAGGGATCAAATGAAGAACATCACGGAAGAGACAAGAAATACTTGCACGGACAGAATTATCCGAACATTAGACGGCTTCCTGGAAGAAAAAAAGGAAATAATAACAACTATAAGAAGAGAGACGAAAGAAAAAATCGGAATTACAAGTAAAAGTGCAGATACAGCTAGATCCATTATGTACAAAAAATTAGGAGAACTAAAGGGTCATAATGAATTCAAAGCAGCAATATCCGTTACAAACAATCCAAAACCATAATAGGACATATGACCACATAACAGGAAAAGATACAGGGACAATTCATATAATTATTAATTATAATACTATGGGAATTTGTTATGTTGCCGTTGGATTTTTCTATTTCGTGTTTTATAAAACAAGTCTTTAAAATCTGTCATCTTAATTGGATTTTAATGTTCTTGGTACCACTTCTACCACTCCTAAATACAAATAAGTGGAGTTATGCATGATAATTAAGGTATCAATACATTTGATAACATATGTTTACTTTCCAACCACTGACATATTGGGTCAGCTGAGGTCAACATCATGATTTATTATTAAGTAGATGTATGATAAAATGTGTGCATTCAGTTTCCATATGTCTGTGATTGCAGACAGCTGGTTTCCCCATTGTGGTTTGTTTTAGGCGTATAGGTTATAATTGTGATCGCATTTATAACTATCAGATTGGCAATCGTCAAAATTAAGAATGGCTCGCAGATTTAAAAAGAAAGTTAAAATGTTAAACAAAAAATAAGAAAACTCGAACGGGTTTCTAGAAAGAAAAGACAAAAAAAGCAGAGGTATTTAAAGCTTAACAATATGTATATTACTTAGCCAACTGTCAATTGACAGACGAACAATACATAGTTCAAGGTAAGGGTTTTGAATTTATACCTATGCCGAAGAAGTGTAATTTAGGCAGAACTGTAATGGCAGACTTCAATGAATTTGCCAGAAAACTTAGATGTCGTTTTCATTTTGGCAATACAGAAAATGGGGAAATGCATCCGTTCCGACAGAAATCATGTTATGAACCAACACCTGTTTGCTTTGAACTGAAAAATTATCTAGATGTAATCTTAACTACAACAATTTCACTAAAGAACAACAGCTAGGATTACGATCTTTGAAAAACATGCACTATATTATTTTGTCTAAGAGCGATAAGGGAGGCGCAATTGTAATATCTAAAAAGACACACTACATTAAAGAAGAGTTAAGGCAGTTAAACTATATCCATTACACGTATATACAAGAACCTAATTTATTACTGATTAAAAATAATATACAAACATGAATCAGCAGGATATTTGAAAATGGTGAGATCGATGTTTTGAAAATTTTACTTAGCCATGGTATTTTGACCCCGCTGCGGTATATTGAAGCCCCTACTCTGGACCTTTAATTTCCAAAATTCTGGAAATTCTAACTCTTTTATGTAGTTAGAATACACTTATAAGTAGTTTGTATGTATAAAACTTGCTGGGGAAGAAATTTTGAAAATGTTACCTAGCCATGGTATTTTGACCCCCTGCGGTATATTGAACCCCATACTCTAGACCTTTAATAACCAAAATTCTGGCAATTCTAACTCTTTTATGTAGTTAGAATACACCAATAAGTAGTTTCTATGTATAAAACTTGCTGGAAAAGATATTTTGAAAATTTTACTTAGCCATGTTATTTGACCCCCCATGCCATGGTATATTGAACCCCCTACTTTAGACCTTTAATTTCCAAAATTCTGGCAATTCTAACTCTTTTATGTAGTAAGAGTACACCAATAAGTAGTTTGAATGTATAAAACTTGCTGGGGAATGATATTTTAAAATTTTTACCTAGCCATGGTATTTTGACCCCGCTGCGGTATATTGAATCCCCTACTCCAGACCTTTAATTTCCAAACTTCTCGCAATTCTAACTCTTTTATGTAGTTAGAATTCAACAATAAGTAGTTTGTTTGTATAAAACTTGCTTGAAAAAATATTTTTTAAATTTTACCAAGAGTTTCAAATGGTGAAGTTGAAATCATCCCTTCGTAAATTTTACGGACGCCATCAGGTTGACCGTTATGGAATAACCATTTCACAAATGATATCGGATATGTTCCTTACGTCGTAACTACAATCTCCTTCCCTTTCATGGATGTGACCTACCGAATTAGACTATTTACCGGATTTGTTATCACATAAGGTAGCACTCCACAGTTAGGTGTGTAGTTTCGCATTTTGGCCCCTGTGGATTTTTCAAATATAAGAGCTAGTGTGCAATAAAATTAAGTTTTGGATAGCTGAGTATTAAAATAGCCTTCGTATTGGGTTTATATGATCATCAAGATCATATCATGTATGTAATATAGGCTGTTTTCTGTATGACAGTCCGTATTTGTATGTCCATACCATACATTGGTCCGGCAATAATGGTAATGTTTTTTTTCAACTTTTTGTCGCACGAACTTTGTGATTAGATTTTACGAAAAAATGAGGCGAAAGACACCCATTTTTTATTTGATCATTAGGAAGATTTATGACACCAGTTTCAGAAAAGGTATCACTCAAAGGCATTGAAATTCTAGTTTGATCCAAATTTTGGGGGGATATGTAACATGTTTACCCCCCTTTTTGCAATATTTTATGTCAAATAAATGCAGAATGTTGCCATGGATACACATAAAAGGAATTATTTTTCACCCTTTTAACTTTTGAAAATCAAATCTATGGAAGATACTGATTACATACATATGCACATGTACAACACAAACAGTTAGGTTAATGTATTAGACATCCAGGAATAGGAGATGATAAAACATTTTGTGGCTCATTTTTAATTTTATTTTCTAACTGTGGAGTGCTACCTAAGCAACACGACGGGTGCCACATGTGGAGCAGGATCTGATTACCCTTCCGGAGCACCTGAGATCACCCCTAGTTTTTGGTGGGGTTCGTGTTGTTTATTCTTTAGTTTTCTATGTTGTGTCATGTGTACTATTGTTTTGTCTGTTTGTCTGTTTGTCTTTTTCATTTTTAGCCATGGCGTTGTCAGTTTCTTTTAGATTATGAGTTTGACTGTTCGTTTGGTGTCTTTCGTCCCTCTTTTATTACCACTGGGTCGATGTCTCTGCTGGTGGATATTTTGTCCCGGAGGACATCATCCGCCCAGTAGCAAAACTACAATTGCATGAATTTACGAAGATCAAACAGGAAACTGGCTCGGACGTCGCCCAGTATTAAAAGGTCCGAAACAGACGTCACCATGCATGGACACGGTGTCGTCTGATACGGCAGGTGTCCACTCATCACCAGACATGACAAATATCTCAAACATTACTCATTCAGATCATCGTCCTAGTGACAATAACAATATTACACTTATACAGCCATGTTCAGTTCTCCTTAAAGACATTTTGAATTTTGATGACACAGTACAACACTGTCGCATTTCGAAATGTGAGACCAAAGGCTGCAAAACTTGTGCAATTCTAATGACAGATGCTGAATTCACTAGCAATTTGACCAAGAAGTCATAATTTACCAGAACTTACGGTGATCTGAATTGTAAATCGATCAATGTCGTTTACGAATTAGAGTGCAACCTTTGCGGTTGGTATACGTCGGTGAAACGAAAGGAAGGCTGAACACGTGTATGTGTAAATTTATCTTTTACTTTTGGTTCCGTTGAACATTCGAACGTATGCATTCTTAGTTTTGTCATTGTACGCACTTCGTTAATTCATCTATCTTTGACGTCGTAGATAGATGAATTAACGAAGTGCGTACAATGACAAAACTGAGAATGCATACGTTCGAATGTTCAACGGAACCAAAAGTAAAAAGATATTTACAAGGGAAAACGTTCGGCAAGTGCAAGGATTCGCTCTAGAACGTTTCCCCTAGAGAATGAACAAGGTCGTTTCTTAAAGATTCTTACATTGATATCAATGGATTATCGGATTTATCCAATCCGACAACCCACAAGTAACTTTGTAATAATCTGTAACTAATTTACTTTTTTGTTTAACGAAAATCCCCTTCGAGTGCTTTTCAAATTACACAAAGTTGTCAATTTCATTAACGCCTGTCGGCATATTTTGATTATTCTAGTTAGCTAATAAGGTTATGACCCTTTAAATTATACAATGATCTTTTGAGATCACTGATAACAACACGTTCATTTTTTTTTACTCAATGGGTTCGAAAAAGGATAAATGTCGATCAAATTCGAGAAAGAAACATTCCAACTAATCTACGTTTATATAAATTGTGTAAATAGTTCTCAAACGTACCAGGATTATAATTTAGTACGCCAGGCGCGCGTTTCGTCTACATAAGACTCATCAGTGACGCTCATATCAAAATATTTATAAAGCCAAACAAGTAAAAAGTTGAAGAGCATTGAGGATCCAAAATTCCCCAAAAATGTGCCAAATACGGCTAAGGTAATCCATGCCTGGGATAAGAAAATCCTTAGTTTTTCGAAAAATTCAAACTTTTGTAACTCAGGTTCGATTGAAGATGAAACACATTTCCTAAACTATTGTGACAGTTATACTGATGCACGAAACACATTGTAATGATAGTCACCATCTAGTATGCACCGAGTAAATATGGATGACATATCTCCAAACAAATCCATTACAGTTCTCTTTAATGCCAATATCAAACTTACAACACACTTTATTTAAGCATGCTCCAACATAAGACGTAAATATATACAACTGTTTGATATGTCTATTGTAAATATTAAATACATATAGATATGGGAAAATGTGGTATGAGTGCCAATGAGACAACTCTCCATCCAAGTAACAATATATAAAAGTAAACCATTATAGGTCAAGGTACGGCCTTCAACACGGAGCCTTGGCTCATCGAACAATAAGCTACAAAGGGCCCCAAAAATTACTTGTGTAAAACCATTCATACGGTAAAAACCAACGGTATAATCTATATAAAAACGAGAAACTGGAAACACGTACTAGTATATTTACATAAACAAACGACAACTAATGTACATCAGATTCCTGACTTAGGACAGATACAATGTGTCTACATTTTTAAATGTTATAATTTGACCTCATATCTTATATCTGTTTAATTTAAAGTTAACCATGATAGTCCTTCATAAGCCTTTTTGGCTGGTTGAATCATTATGTTGGTACTCAATGTACATTATTATTCATTCGTATAAGATTTCAAACAGTTAACACTTAGATATGTTATGGCAACGTCAATGACAAGGTTTATGAAGTCTTGCAGATTTTCGTTTTTTCTTCCTTTTTTCGGTCTAAATGTACATCTCTCTTTATGTTTTCGGTGTACATGTATTTTCATTTAACGGATCTTTATGGAACATTTCAACTTTCAAAAATGTGAAATTAAAAAAAGAAAAAGATCAATTTAAATAATACAAAGAGCAGTTTTGAAAGTATCTAGACAAAATACTGGAAAATTGGAGAAGGATTACAAGTCACATAATATATAATAATTGTTAACTTTTAATATCAGTTGATGCAATAAATCATCAACCTCAGATATATGATATTCATCAATAAATTCTCTTTCATATCTGTGAATATTATATCTTTATATCTGGGGTTGATAAATCCTAGTATCAACCTCAATTATTGAATAATTACTCTTTATTCATGTTGTTAGTAAGCACCTAGAAAAATACAGGAACATTTTAATGCACGATCTGCGTCGTGTTTATATTGAAGCGAATTTGCGATCTTTAACATCATGTTTAAGAAGATGTCCATAAATATTTAAGGCATGTCTGTAACTTCATATTCATCAATGGAGATGTAAAACAATAACATAATGGATTTTGTTATATTTTAATTTTACAACTAGCGCATGTACTACACTGTTTTCCGCTTCGTTCTCGACATCAGTTGATCCTATAATAAAGAAAATCGTTAATGAGGATTATAGATTTATTTCTAAATTTAGTAATATGAAATGAGTCAAAATTTTATAATTTTTCTGCAGCATGATTTTTTTTATGTTTTATATTTGACCTTCTAAAAAAAAAATTTGACCGCAGCAATGAAAAATGCAGCAGAATTTTTAAAAACTGAAGTCGTGTGTATTTATTTGCATGCTTGCTACGTTGTTCAGAATATTAATCATTTTTGTGTATAACAAGACCAATTTTATATTAACTTATCTCAGACTTACTATATTGTTTATGAATGAAATCTGCCCCATACGATACACAGTGTTAATGTTTCCAATGCCAATTACATTTTCATAGCAGACTCTAGCTACTCATAAAAGGTCATTACCAAAGTTTAAGCTTTTTTTCTTACGGTTTAAAGCTCAAATAATGTCAATAACAAATATAAAGTGAAGTCCGAGTCAGCATATTACCGCCATTAAAAAAATATCCAATTTATCAAAAAGGAGATCCATGATTGATTAATATTTTAGCTTAATATGTATCATAAGTACTCCTCTGCTAATTTATGATATCAATTTTAAATTCCAGATATTTAAAATTTAACCCCCATACTTTCTTTATGTTTAATCTACTTTTCAAGTTCATTTGTTTCTATACTTTGCTTGATATGCACAATTTTTAATAATAGTATCAAATAAAGTAAAAAAAGGTAAAATATTCACCTCAATTCACAGACGAAGTCAGCCAGTGTGGTATCGCATGTATTTACAAAGTATGGAACCCAAAACTTATAAAACGGGAATGCCAGTACACAAGTTCCTGCTGGAGGGTTATCTATAAAAAATTCTTGTACTAGGTCTGACCAGTTTTCATATTGGTTTGTCTGTGTTGTATTACCCGAGGGCCAACTGTAATTCCCACCATTAACCGACTCTAATCCTATCCACAAAAAATCTGTATGAACAAAATTGAATAAAAGTATCATCTATTTACCGGGTATATAGTTATTATATTACAATTCATGTTAAAAATAGTGGGATGTTTCAAAAAAAGATATGATATCTTTTCATTTCGATTTGTTTTATAGTAAACGTTTCCAATCAAGTTATGTTTTAAAAGTATATTGTATGAATGAATCAGGATTACCAAATAAATTGCCATTTGCAGGACGATGTTGCCTTTCCGTATCATATTACATACTACAAAGTAAGCCTTTAGATCGTCCAGCAGACATGTTCGTATGTGAATGCTACCGCAAAAATTCTGGATTGAAACTGTTCTTCAATAAATTGTCACACATAAAGCGAAGGAGATCCTAATTGATATTGAGGTCACAACATACTAAGAGGGCAAGTTAAAAAGTACAATAAATAGCCCAAATAAGTGTAGCTTAGTTGTGTCCGGTTGTTCAACCAAAAGCCTCGCGTTATATCAATACTTGGATGTATGATAACCTATATATAAAGGCAACAGTTGTATACCGCTGTTCGAAATTTATAAATCGATTGAGAAAAAAAAAAACAAATCCGGTTTACAAACTAAAACCGAGGTAAAGAAATAAAATGGAAGATTCCTATCTATTTTGAAGTCTCCACATTCAAGGTTAAGGTTAAAGCTACACAAAATAAACAAATGTGAGCAAAATGATTATTTACGGATTAATAAAATAGTACACATGATTTGTAAACTTACTTAAACATGTTGTCTTATTTCAAGAGGATGATTCAATTTTGTTTAAGCTCACTGCGTGTAAGTGTTTTATACTAAGTAGATACTAGAAATAATATTGTGTTAACCAATTTTTCTGTCAGAAGGCATAGTCGAGCGTAAGAGGGGGGCTTCTTTAAGGAAGATCGCAGCAAATTAAAATTGACATTTCATGATTAACGCACGATTACAAATGTTTTGCACGTTAATTTTTTTTACCGATTGCACGAAACACGACGAGTAGCGAACCTTGTTCACGACTACACGTGAAATAAAAATGACAAAACACGTTGTACAAAAATAGTCCTTTACCACCCTCATAACCGAATTAATATCGAAAAGCAATCTCTGCAGAATTGTCGATCCTTAAGAGAGAGCAATGACCGATAACTCTATATGGGAGATTGATCAAAAAGCACGTTATAATTGTTTCGGTTCTTGGTGAACATACTAAAAGTAGATATGCTTACCTATTTCTAACTTATTCATAGTCTCTAAAAGGAACTTGTCTTCCTCTTGGTTGTTTATTTCGATGAGTGTTGAACAAATGTTGGCACAGTATTCCTTAAATAATGTATAAAACTTTATATAAATCATAACATTTAGACAAAAACAATACATATAGTTCAATCTTCTTTCATGAATTTATTCTGATTAGAAATTAATCAGTATTATATGTAGCTTTTATAACTGACTATGCGCTATGGGCTTTGCTGACTGTTGAAGGCCGTACGATGACCTATAGTTGTTAATTTCCGAATTGACGATAAAATATAACTTAATTTGTTTTGGCACCAAGAGCTAATAACAAAACCAGTGATGTGTATTTACCCTGATCCGCGGCTTTTGATTAACACATGTTTTTTTTCTTTCAATTTATGGTTTGATGGCCATTTAATAACTGTATCTTTAATTTTAAAAAAGAAATATTGGTTGTTTTTTTGTTTTGTAAAATGTACTCATAAAAACAAATACGTTTTATAACAATTGATCGCTTACACTATAATAACAATGATTACCTTTGCTTGACTATTATTACTCTTAGTAAAATTGTTAAACAAGTATAAAGACCCATCGAAGGACTGTATATATGGCTTTCCTATGCCATCAGGAATACCTTTAAGCAAAATCAGAGTATTAGTTAAACATAAATAAATTAACACTAGATCTTCTGCTTGATTTCGAGTAGGATATTCGAACTAATCCAAGATCACATTTATCGGTTAACAGTGGGTATAGTTTTGGTGAAATATAGGAAAACATTTGTCTAAAATCTGTGATTGCTTACTATACCAGGCCCAAACATGACAAATGTTGAGCACATTTATTTATGTAGAAAATAATAAACAGTAAATAAATTATATACAGCAACACACACGACTGAATTACGTACGTCACCTCTCCTTTTATCTCGGACTGTGGTAAACAATAATATCAAAAGAGCAGGCTATGGAAGTACGTACTTGAAACGAGTTTAAAGCAACGTTAAAAAGTAACACACACAGAAACGAACTATAATATAACAATGACCATATTCCTGACTTGGTACAGGACATTCTTTTTAAGAAAAAAATGGTGGGTTGAACCTGGTTTTGTGGCATGCCAAACCTCCCTCTTATATGGCCATGTGCAATATAACATTAAAATGACAACACAATATTACAGGACTACAATACAAATAAATAGGAGAACACAATTGACAAAGAAATACGAATAATAGCTAACAAAAGGCAACTAACTATACTATACCAGTACAACATATATAACACAATCAGTAAACACATGTCTAATGCATCAGATCAACGTTGTGTGACAAAAGACTGCATACAAGCCTATCAAACATTTGTACTACTTTACATATTTTTTAAATCATTTGTTTACCTGTACCATAAAGAATCACGACAAACAGTATCCGATTAATTGTAATTAATCCACAGTAACGGGTGCCACATGTGGAGCAGGATCTGCTTACCCTTCCGGAGCACCTGAGATCACCCCTAGTTTTTGGTTGGGTTCGTGTTGTTTATTCTTTAGATTTCTATGTTGTGTCATGTGTACTATTGTTTGTCTGTTTGTCTTTTTCATTTTTAGCCATGACGTTGTCAGTTTATTTTAGATTCATGAGTTTGACTGTCCCTTTGGTATCTTTCGTCCCTCTTTTTACCCAAAAAGTTGATTAAATCAAATTAAATTCTGGTAGAATGATATACAAGTAATCAAAAGAAACGATACACAGTAATTTTCTGTCAATATTTCTGTATTTTTATATTCAAAGTTTCTGTATAAGTCTAATAGAGTAATGGAGTTCGCAGTTTTTCTCAATAAATCATTAGAATTTGTATGTCAATAGTTAGGCTTAGACATAAGTTAAACAATTTGCCATCTTAATAAATGGAAAATAAATCCCGAACTTGATGAAACAGTTACTCCACAACCAGCATGAGCAAACTGTTGACCTGTTCAGAGCCGTGTGACACAAGCTGTAGTTGCAAATCACGTTCATAAATCAAGAATAACACGATCAAGACTGATATACCATATCGCTTATATTGTTTATGTCAATGGACCAAAATATTGTCTATATACTTGATAAATGTACATCAATGCTATAAGGGATGCACTGTTCTAATAAGTGTCTTATCGAATATAAATGACAATATGATATATGTGGTGATTGAAATTTGATGCATGTCGTCGAGGCCCCTTCATATTTTATTTTTTTCAAATATATTACAGCAAGGGCAGAAAGAAAGCTACTTGAGAAAGTATCATGCATTGATTTATTGTAGTAACAAGCTGGAAAACGATTGTCAATTTGTAAAAGAACATTTGTATCAAAACGTACGAACAAATGGGGCACAGTTTTTAAACACACACATCAAATTTCACTGTGGCACTAAGACTAAACACCACATTTTGAGAAACGATTTGTGTTTACAAACTTTGGCGTGGTTAAAAACAGCACACATACTAATATCGTTTTATTTATAAGTTATATCAAAATACCATGATTATGAAAATAACACTTTTGATGAGAGACTTGCAAGTAAACCAAAATCTGTGTTAAAAACATGTTAACATTGTCATTTCGGGGCCATTTAAAGCTTACTGTGCAGTATGGGCCTTTGTTCATTGTTGAAGGCCGTACTTTGACATATAGTTTTTAATTTCTGTGTCATTTTGGTCTCTTGTAGAGAGTTGTCTCATTGGCAATCATATCACGTCTTCGTTTTTATTTATAGAAGAAAAATATAGATTAGTTTCTTACAATATGAATTTAGTTGACTCCACTTCCCCGAGTCTAAACATACAATAGCATCTTTTCCCCATAGTGTATATCCATTCAAACATGACACATGTGCTTTTGCGCCTACAGTATTGCCTCCTACATCAATTACATCAATTAATACAGTCGCATTACCACAACTGCTAATCGCTGGATCGTTACATGTAACTACAAAAAAATGTATAAAAAAATCCAGTGTAATTCAAAAGAAACACAAACGCTAAATGCAATTCTAATCCGTTAATTTGAATATGAATCATTACATAGATTTTAATTATCATCAGATAGACGATACACGTTCCATTCAAGATGGTGGATTCCCTTGTCTCTTTCTGTCTTTTCTAAATGTATCTATATATACTTGTGAAGCCAGTCGTATATAAAGTAAACATTGTAATTACATATTCCAGATTTTGTATAACCACATCAACAGGAAAAAAGTCACCAAATAAATTGATAATATGCTTAAAAAGTGCGACAAATTTCCTAATTTACTATATGCCACAGTATAGTAAAAAGTCTTCACAATAACAGATAAATAACGATAAACATAAACACTCGATGTAAGGTAAATGTAACGTACCTTCGTTGGGTTTGTCTGAATGACTTTTTTTGCATCTTTTACCTGAAATGAATAGGATATTTGTCCAGAAATCATTAAGTTTGACGAACACTGTATGACATAGTTCCCTGCATTAAATACTTTATTTAGGTAAAATACACTAAACCAATAAACAATCTTAATATGCAAATTAATTATTGGAATCGTTACTTCACAACAGTGAGATTAATTCTTGCTAGTTTGGAAAAGTTTTCTATATTGATTTCATTGAATTCTAATAATTTTGTAAATTCTTTTTTAGGTTAACATAGAATGTTCATTGTTATAAGAGGGCACCACCAAACGTTCAAAATTTGTAAAACTATATGTAGATAAGTTGCGCAGTTCATAAAATATCATTGACAAAAAAGATATATATCAAAAGTTTTGACAAACACTGAAGCAGATGTAAATGTAGTTTCATAATTATGTTTATCTAGATGTGAAATGTTGTAATTGAAAATATTTAGGGTTAAAATTTTAACATTACACTCAGCAACTTTAAAATACGTAGTGTGACTTGTGTCTAAGAATAGCAATAGTTAGATTAGCAAATAAAAGACTTATCTACTTTGAATATTTACAATTAAACGCAATTAACACTAGCGTTTTAAAATAAAAAATGCATAACTTACTTTGAATTTGTTGAACAATAAACGCCTACAACACAAGTATTATTATGACTTCACAAATAAAAGATATATCTACTTACTTTGAATTAATTGAACAGTTAACGCTATAAGCACTAGTGTTAGTACATGTATATAGCATCTGAACATAATTTTCAATCTGTATGACAACAGCTTTATCCAAATACTTTGTGAGAAACCTTTACAAGTAGGCTCTTATATATATGTGCACATAACATACGACGGTTTTATATATCTAGAGATATTGTTTTCTATTTATCCTATTGTTTTGATTGGCTTCTCGATACATGATGACGTTAAAACATTTCTATATCTTCACTAAAGTGGAACAGTATTGTATCGACTTTGATTAAAATCGTTTAACATACATGTACAGTGAAAGAACAGATTTTTACAGTGCAATCAAAGTTACGGTGTCCTTTATTTTTCGTACATTTTTCAACATTTTACACGTCATGGCTAAAAATGAAAAAGACAAACAGACAAACAATAGTACACATGACACAACATAGAAAACTAAAGAATAAGCAACACAAACCCCGCCAAAAACTAGGGGTGATCTCTGGTACTCCAAAAAGGGTAAGCAGATCCTACTCCACATGTGACATCCGTCGTGTTGCTTATGTTATAACAAATTCGGTAAATAGTCTAATTCAGTAGGTCGCATTCATGAAAGGGAAGGGGATTGTAGTTACGACGTAAGGAACATATCCGATATCATTTGTGAAACGGCTGTTCCATTACGGTCAACCAACTCGCGATGACGTCCGTAAAATTTACGAAGGGATGATTTCATCTTCACCATTTGGAACTCTTGGTTCAATGGTTCCTTGTGAACAGCAACCCTCTATAAATATCGACTCACAAAAATATTTGAAACATATGTAAAAAAAATAAATACTACAAACTATGTGTACAATTATATTGTATACAGTAATGATCAACCTTCTCTACACAACGATTCTGCTAGGTTATATTCAATCATATTGAAATGAATGGCATATTGTTCACATATATGTGATGAAAACATAACAGACAAAAAACCAACCAATTTTTAATGAGGGGTTCAAATGGGGTATCTACACGGAAAAACGCGAAATAAAATTGCCATTTCACGATGAATGAACAATTAAAAATTTCCTTCACGTTGATCTCTATACTAGTTCCACGAAACACGTTGAATAACAAACATTTTTTTTGTCACGGCTGCACGTGAAATAAAAATGGCAAAACACGTCGCACGAAAATAATCCTTTACCTCCCTCTTTTATCTATTTGAGCTTACATTTATTTCTTGTTCCTATTCCGGTATCTGATTCAAAATATAATTAAAATGTACAAAAAAGGGCCAATCGAGGGTAGATTACTCCATAATACACTATTACTATATCCAAATGTGATGTAGAGAACCATAGAATTACCAGACACTCAGAAAGAAATGACTGATTATTTCTGATTCAGGAAGAGGGTAACATAAAAATAGGAAAGTATACTTAGTGTTTTTTTTTGGCCATGTTTTGAATATTTAATTGATTAATTAAATTAATTAATTAATTGCCTGATTAGTTAATTAGTTTTCAAACAGATCTTCTATAACATTTGTTTAATGAAAACTTTATACTTTTGTTCAATTAATTTCATTTTCAACCGGGAGAGATTAGAACTATTATTATCCGTTGTAGGATGTGTGTACGTGATAACAGATATATATGTGTACGTGATAACATATAGATGTGTGTACGTGTTTACAGATAGACATGTGTACGTGATAACAGATAGATATGTGTACCTGATAACAAATAGATGTGTGTACATGATAACAGATAGATGTGTGTACGTGATAACAGATATACATGTGTAAGTGATAACAGATAGATGTTTGTATGTGATAACAGATAGATGAGTGTACGTGATAACAGATAGATGTGTGTACGTGATAACAGATAGATGTGTGTACGTGATAACAGATAGATGTGTGTACGTGATAACAGATAGAAATGTGTACGTGATAACAGATAGATGTATGTACGTGATAACAGATATATATGTGTACGTGATAACAGATAGATATATATATAAAAGTTCATTAACTTAGCAAAAGGTTGTTGCTACTATGTACTTTTAATGATTTTATTAGGAGGACTTTTGTAACAACTGTTTATAATTACTTGATCATTATGTTAATATATTTTCATTTCTATCGTTGATGAGAAAGTCAATAGATAAGAACTATAATTTATACAATATCTAAATATTGTTAGACACAAACCTCCTAAAAGTGCACAAGATAAGTTAACCATTATGATAAAAAATAAAAATTCGAAATGGTTTTAGATTCGGGACATATTGTATATTCCCCTGTATTAATATGACTTTTGATCGAGAGAAGCCATTTCAATTGATATCTTATATGGTGTATTTAATGTTTAGCCCCTCTTTTATTTCTATGGTATGATACTACACTAGTGTTTCAGATAAGGGCGAAGGTAAGTACTTATTAAAGCGCTAAAACCCGCTGCAGATGTTTGCAACAGTATTCAGTCAAAAATTTGATGTTTATGTTGATGTTGTTCATAAGTGTTTCTCGTCTTTTTCATATAGATTAGACCGTTGGTTTTCTCGTTTTAATGGTTTTACAATAGTATTTTGGAGCCCTTATTACATGTAGCTTCCTGTTTGATGTGAGCCAAGCCTCAGTGTTGAAGACCGTACTTTGA
Source organism: Mytilus galloprovincialis (assembly GCA_037788925.1). Classification (NCBI taxonomy): domain Eukaryota; kingdom Metazoa; phylum Mollusca; class Bivalvia; order Mytilida; family Mytilidae; genus Mytilus; species Mytilus galloprovincialis. Next base: position 68,052,727 of record CM075338.1, on the reverse strand, counting down.
CCTATGATGGTTTACTTTTACAAATTGTGACTTGGATATAATATTTCACATTATGATTATTTTTTTCCAAGTTAATTAAAACGGATTATACAATGTTAACATTCTATTCAACATCTGTTTTACTTAGTCTCTTACTTCAATAAAAACAGAATAACAATTTTAACTACTACAATTATTAAGTTAAAAGAAACAAACAAAAAAACAACAAAAGAAACAAATACACGGACTTTTATTTTAACAAAAGTTTCAAAAATGAATACTGTGGATTCATTTAATCTAGTGGGAATCATTTTTTGTATATTGAACAAATTATCCTTTTCGTGGATATTTGATTTTGTAGATATGCCAAAAGTCTGCATATATTTTTATATAACATTTGTAATTTGTTAGGAGGCTGTCTAAGTAAAATATAAATATCAGGCAAATCCTATGATATGGGTGGCACAACATATTTTTTTTTCCCACTGAATTTTTGGTTCCAATGCAATGTTTCTATCATACAGAGGATATATATGTTAACGACACTTTTGAATCAACAGTGGATGGCTCAGAAAATGATTTTAAAGTTCACTAACAATGCAACAAAATTTTGTACAAAATGAAAAGTTATCTCCCCTTTTCAATGAATTTTCAGTGCTCTCTATGTATTTTTTTCTCTTTATTTGTTGCAGTTAATAAAAAAAAAATTTTAACTTTGAGAAAGAATGCATTTGTGATATGAAATAGATGAAAAAATTTTGAAAACAAAATATGTCATGTGCCATCCACTGCCTGATTTTTCCATGGATACCTTCATAGAAACCAAAATTCAAGATTTCCAGGTAGCCACGAAATCCTCGAAAATTAGTATTCAACGAATAATAATGAGTCCACAGTGTGGTAAAATTCGATTTACATCCGGAAAGAGAAGCACCGGAAAGATCAATAAATTTTATGATGCTATTTATATAATTATATTTAACTTGTCATAGTTAAGCGGAAATAAAAAATGTCTGTTTGAGTGATATTGGATATTTTTTTTGCCTTTTAAAAGTGACTGAACTTAACCGTTTGTGGTGATTAGGAAGGTAAATCATCTTGGCAAATACATTTAATCAACATGTTTCCCATTTTTCCTAGATTATATAAATACAAAAGTATTAACATTATTATTAGCTAACAAAATAGTACACATAAAAGTTTAATTCTTTGTAAAGATACATTACTAAATCAGATCGAAAATCAAATTAAAAGGTCTATGCATGATAATTCAATAAAAAGTATAAGGGAGGAGCGAACAATACCAAAAGGGTCAGGCAAACTCAACACAACATAGAAAACTAAAGACTAAGCAAAACGAACCATAGAAAAGCTTGCAGTGATCCCAGGTGCTCCGAAAGGACGAGCAGATCTTGTTTGACATGTGGCACCAGTCGTGTTGCTGTTATTACAAATCTGGTAAATAGTTTAATTTAGTAGGTCACATTCGTGAAAAGAAAACGGGAATTGTAATTACGACGCTTTGAACATATCTGATATCACTATAAAATCATTCCGGTTTATGTTAGGCACAGTATGAAGGCACTGACAATTAATCTTAGACAGCCATTTTTCTAGTGCTCTATTCTAACATGGTATTTTTATTCACGTGAGTGTTTTCTTTTCTTTTACCCTTTGATTTGTCACTATTTTTGACTCTGTCTTATGTTTAATACTGAATCCAGCATAGTATTTTTCCATAATATTTTCATGCCTAAGTAACTAGTAACTATTACTGCCCCTGTAATAAAGTAATGAATGGCTTAGTTCTCATTGTATTATCTTAAGAATACATTAAATTCCTCTAAAAAAATAAACAATAAGACAAAGCATACATTTTTTCTTGTGTCCCAACAGAAAAAAAATAGCCCAACTATGTACAGTCTTCCGAAGCTACACAAACCACCTTACAAGTATAGATTTATTTCGTCTTCGAGCCATTGTTCCACTACTAAATTGTATATTGTCCTTACCACCAACTTGGTACAATCAAAAACCTGATAATAATTGTTCAAATAAGGCCTTAGAAAATGGTAGAATTAATTACTTTTGAAGTAAAACACTCGTTGGAAGTACTTGATAAATTGCATGCTTATATTGGTGATTTTGAATCTGTTCAAATTATTTATTTTTCTACCCTATATATCAAACTACCTCACATTCTCATGAGAAAAAAATCACACACCGAATTAAATGGGCATTTAAAAAATCAGAATGCGAATACTTATGTTCAAACTCTTTTATGTCATTTTTAGTAGCAATAATCAAAATAACTTAGTCAATTGGACATGCTTTGATACTATATCTGACCTTGAATTTTTACTAGATAACATTTTTGTTCGATTTGAAGATTTCGTATGTCCGGTTATCGGAATTCCAATGGGGACAAATTGTGCACCACCTATTGTGGGCCTGTTTTTGTATTGATATTAGTACAACTTATGACAAAAATCAGCAAACAACCCTCGAAACAACATCTGATACAAAAAAATAATAATACTTTTAGATATTTGGATAATGTGTTGGTTCTCAATAATCATCATAATGAAGACTTCAGTATGTATACTATTTTTTTTTATCCTGTTTAACTTACTTTGAGTAAAGCTAATACTAACAATGACTACTGCCCATTTCCCGATCTTGCTATCAATATCATACGGAAAGCTTAATACAAATATGTATGATAAAAGAGATGATTTTTCACTTCCTATCGTTAATTATACATTTAAGATGGTGACGTTCCATTGTCACCATCTTACGGTGTTTATATATCTCAACTTGTACGATTCGCTCGTGTATGTAACAACGTTTTAGATTTTAACGAGAACAAATTTTTTATCACTGAAAATATAATACACCAGGGTTTTCGATATAATAAACTAGTAAAAACATTAACTAAATTTTACTAAATATTATCATCGGTAAGAGGACATCATTCGTAAATATATCTCAACGTGCGGTATACTACTGATGCCTTTATTTACTACTTCCTTTCAGTGGTTTAGTTAGTCATTCTTCAAACATCCTCGACACTCTATAATATTTGTTTGAATAAAACGTTATACTTTTGTTAAAGTATTTTTATTTTCATCCGGTTTGAAAAAATTGATAGATTAAAACTTGAAATATACGTTGTCTGATGTTTGTACGTGCTAACAGATAGATGTATACATAAAAGATTTTAATAAGTTAGCAAAAGGTTGTTGCTACTTTGTACTTTTAATGATTTTACTAGTCAATCTTCAGACAATGTAGAAGTTCTTTTGTAACAACTGTTTAAAACTACTTGTCTGATCATTATGTTAATATATTAACATGTGTTCATCGTTGATTATAAAGTCTATAATTTATACAATATTTAAATATTGTTAGACACAAACATCATTTAGCTGCACAAGATACGTCAACTATTATGACCGAAAAGTAAAATTGAAAATGGTTTCAGATTTGGAACCTAGAGTATATTCACCTGTATTAATATGTCTCTTGATCGAGAGAAGCCATATTGATATTTTACATTGTGTAATTTATTTCTAGTCCTTCTTTTGTTTCTATATTGTGAAAGTACACTATTGTTTCAGATAAGAGCGAAGGTTAGTACCTTTTAAAACTTTAAACCCGCTCCTATTTTTTTGCACCTGTATACAGTCAAAAATCTGTGTTTCAGAAGTTGTCGTTTGTTGATGTTGATTTTAGGCTTTTTTTTATATAGATTAGACTGTTGGTTTTCTTGTTTTCTCATTTGAATGGTTTTACAATAGTATTTGTGGAGCCCTTTATACATGTAGCTTGCTGTTTGGTGTGCGTCAAGGATCCGTGTTGAAGATCGTACTTTGATTTATAATGGTTTACCTTTACAGATTGTGACTAGGATATAATAGTTCATATTATGATTATTCTTTTTTCAACTTTATCAAAACCGATTATACATTGTTAAAATTCTATTCAACATCTGTTTTACGCAGTCTCTAACTTCAATAAAAACAGAAAAAAAACAATTTTAACTACTACAATTTATAGAGTTAAAAGAAACAAAAACAAACAAAAACAAAAGAAACAAATACACGGACTTGTATGTTTTAAAAATCTTTATATCAAATCATTCCTTTATATAATGGACTTTGATGTGACTGTAAAACAAATGCGAGGTTAAAGTAGCTTCAAACCCAGGTTTAATACACCATTTTTCTATATAAGAAAATGTTTGTACAAGTCGGCAAAATGACAATTGTCACCCAATTGAACGCAATACTAAACTCTAAATTATACACAAGAAACTAAAATTAAAAATAATACAAGACTAACAAAGGCCATAGGCTCCTGACTTGGGACAGGCGCAAAACTTTAGCGGGGTTAAACACAAAATAAACAAAATGACAATAATACATAAATAACAACAGACTTTTAGCAGTTAACTGACATGCCAGCTCCAGACTTCAATTAAACTGATGTAAAGATTATATCTTCATTGCCTGTATACTCCATTGTTATATCTGCCCCAGTCAAAATGAGTAAAGCAGGCCAAACATGCATGGTGATGGTCTAAATACATTGTTTAACAGATTGCAATCATAGATTGACGAGTAATTAAATGATATAAATAAAAGCTCCATTCTTTTGTCCAGCACATCAAATCACTTGTGAAAAGTGAATATTTACAATTTAAACCCGAATCGATAATGAACGTTTTATCCTTCTATCGTTCAGGGTAAAATATTTTACATAAAGGGCCAACCCGAGGTAAAATCATGATATATTCAAGCCCCCATGAATTATTTCTGAGTTCCGTATTTGCCATTTGTTTCAAAATAACTGGGTAATATCGGATGTAAGCGTGGTAAAGAACAGCACACAGATCAATATCGTTTTTAGAACTTATATCAAAATACCATGATTATGAATATCACACTTTTGATTAGGGACTTGCAAGAAAATCAAAACACTTGTTAACCACATATATATAAAAAAATATATGATTTAGTTTCTTACAATATGAAATAAGTTGACTCCACTTACCAGAGTAAAAACAAAAATTGATAAAAAAAAGAAAGATATTTGGTATTTGCCAACAAAGTCGAAAGTATGCCATACATGGCATATTTTCTTTATTAGATCACAAAGTCTTTCTCATTGAAAAAAAAATAATCAAGTGCTGTTTCCAAATGTTTTATGCCGGATACACTAGTTTTACCAATATTTCAGTGATTTACCAATATTTCAATATTTTACGCTTAAGCAGTGTTTAAAGGTTGTCAAGTATATAATTTTCTTTATGAATATGCTGCTATGCTCTTTATAAATGAAAGCAAATTTTAAAATATTTGGCTTCTGGTACGGGCGAATATCTAATGAATGGCAATCACTTATTTGTAACTGGTTGTTATGCTTTTGATAACAGCATGTGTTTTACTTTGTCGCATCGCCCACATTGTATTTATTACTGCTTTCGCAATACATAGATAAAGTATATGTGTTTATATATATATCTTATATTACTGATTTTAGTTTGTCAAAGTCCAATGTTCTCATATTGTTATACCTCAATCAACCCTTGAGACTAAACAAAACGCTCGCAATTTTATTTTCAGTTTGAATTTGATTACCTGTTTGTTGCATAATCACTTTACTTTGTAAATATCTGCACCAGGCACTCTCCAAATGAAACATGCAGACCAAACATTCATCGTGTTGGTCTCAATACACTTTTATATCAGATCGCAATCCATGATGTACAAGTACATGTTAATAACTGCTATATAGGTCCAATATTATGTTCATCACATTGAATAGCTTGTGAAAACAGAATATTTACTATCAAACACGATTCGGTAATGAATGAAGACAACATGAGTATACCGCTGTTCGAAAGTCATAAATCGATTGAGAGAACACAAATCCGCGTTACAAATTAAAACCGGAGGAAATACACCAACTATAAGAGAAAAACAGCGAAACAGAAACACTGAAGTGCAACAATAAACAAGCAACAATGCAAGACACAGAAAGGAATTATACGATAACAACTGCCATTTTGCTGACTTGGTACAGGACATTTAAAGAAAAAAAGGCTGGTTGAAACTTGTCGTATAGCTAGCTTAACCACTCAATTTGATGACAGTAGATCAAGTTTCATAATATTGACAAAGATGGGTTCACAAAACAGACAGACATTAAAGGTAATGAACGTTTTATCTCGTAAATATATGTATATAATAGTAAGTAGAAATAAACTTGTGTTGAATCGATCATGTAAGACAATACACATAGTATACACAGTTTGTATTGTGATTTTTCAATAAACACAATAACCTTTGAAATATTGATAGTTCTTATTTTCATAGCTTTGAATTAATTATAATTATTTATTAACAGTTGTCTAAAAAAAACCTCAGTAAAGAAAAAAAAACATAAAAAAGTCGGATATGTATGATATACTTTCGTAGGGTTAAATACTGAATGGTTTGTTATTGTTTATCATATGTATGTTGTTTTATTATGATATCATGCATATGTTTTATTGAAGCATTTGAGTGTTTGAATTCAAAATATTACACATGCATTTATAAAAAGGTTTAATCTTATTAAAAGGTTTTATTATATCACTGAAAAAAATCTCTTTTCACATTGACTAAAAGCATACTTGGTCTTCTTTTATAAAACATTAAATGTATCTCAAGTAAAATCACAAGAGGTTAATATATAAAATTAAGAATGGCAATGGGGAATATTTCAATTAGACAACAACCCGACCAAAGGCGACCAAATGGGTCTTCAGTGCAGCGAGAAATTCCCACACTCGGAGGCGTGCTTCAGCTGGACCCGAATCAGAAATGTATATTAGTTCATTGATAATGGACGTCATACTAAACTCCGAAATATATAATAATAAAAAAAAAATCATACGAGACTTAGTGTTTTGTTGACTTTAGCAAGACATTTTATTCAGTAGTCCATGCTGCGTTATCAAACACACTGTTGGTGTGGGAATTAACAGTAACATGTTCAGAGTTATAAAAGGTTTATTTTTAAATTTGAAAAGTGCTACTGCCCACAGGTTTTTTTCCATGACGTCATATTTTGAGGGACCATGCATATCATGCATAAGTGACCCTTAGTGGTGGAATGGTAAATAAAGATATTTGTATAAAACTATGTATCACTGGATCAGAAGTTTCATTAGTTTATAATGAAATAAAATAAAGTGTACTTTTAATATAATACAAAAAGTTAAATCCAGAGAAATGGGGGAAAATTGTTTAAACTGAACATAAAAAACTTGAAGTCAGGTCATGTGCATACACATTAAGACATGATACAGGCACATTTCACATAATCAAACCTGTATGAAATTCATATGTTTTCACCTGGCCTTTCAAACAAATCTCGTTTCGAGAAAAGAGCTACAGTGGCTGCAAATAAGTTTTCAATTTTCACTGCCAAAAAATCCAGGATGTTTACAGTATTGTCTACCCTCAAAACATGTATAATTAATATACTTTAAAAAATTATTTTAATTCTTCAACCTTTTTTAATGAAAAGCTAATTAACTTATTTTACACTCAAATACTAAAAATACGAATTTTTTCTCTCTAATTACGTGAATGAAAAGGGATTGTTATCCATGGTAATTTTCAGTCAGGGAATAACCCCTAGCTTTTTATACGAAACAGTTTACAGCACCCATTAGACTTTGACTAATGATGTTTACAGACTGGTTTTCGGTGGATAACTATAGAGGTAGAACAGTGCTCAAAAGTGGCGTTTAAAACAAACAAAAACAAGAATGTGTCCAAAGTACACGGATGCCCCACTCGCACTATCCTTTTGCATGTTCCATGGACCGTGAAATTGGGTAATAATCTAATTTGGCATTAAAATTAGAAAGAATATACTATAGGGAACATATGTACTAAGTTTCAAGTTGATTGGACTTCTATTTCATCCAAAATTACCTTGACCAAAAACTTTAACCTGAAACTTCCTCTTTCATTTTCTATGTTCAGTGGACCGTGAAATTGAAGTCAAAAGTCTAATTTGGCTTTAAAATTGGAAAGATCATATCATAAGCAACAAGTCTACTAAGTTTCAAGTTGATTGGACTTCAGCTTCATCAAAAACTACCTTGACCAAAAACTTTTAACCTGAACGAACGGACGCACAGACGGACGAACGGAACCACAGACGAACGAACGGAGCCACAGACCAGAAAACATCATGCCCTTCTACTATCGTAGGTGGGGCATAACAAATCATATATATTATTAGGACTAAACTATGTATCAATCTCAGTCTATTGAAGAAGCGAATCGATAGAAACTTTTCTTATATCACATAGCGATAGTGTCTAATATCATATGTAAATATGCAGACATTCCACGCGGAAAATGTTGTTTTCGGCAACGAAAAATTAAGAAAATACTAACTTTAAAATTTATTGTTCAAATATAAACAACAATTGATTCTAAATATACATTCATAAGTTAGTTAGAAGCAAACGTTTATGTCCGTGTAAAATTTGAAGTGCTGTGTTTTTCTTATATGCATAAATATACAAATGCTATTATTTCTAATATCAATGCAATACTTTTAAAATATCATAGCGGTGTTTTTCTTATATCAATATTAGTACTTATTAATATTAATATTTGACTGCTGTACCCATATTTTGACAATTTTACCTATTATGTATGTTTTGTTCACGTATCGTTGTAAATATGACAGAATTTGATAAGACTGTCATACACGTGATAGGTTTAGCGCTATAAAACCAGGTTCAATCCACCAATTTCAAAATTAGAAAATGTCAGTTCCGATGGGGTTTAATAAACAATGTCGTAATCAAATAGCTACATGTAAGTATCAAAATTATTGTTCACATATATAACATTTAGCAAATTTTATAATGAACGCACCAACATAATATATATCGGATATGCTCGCAATGCACGCATGGAAGACTTTCTTTATTGATAACATTGAAACTAACTTGTGACAAAGATGAATCATACTGTCCTCGTTCAGATTGATTCGACAAAATCTGACCTGTACTTTTGAATCTCAATGTTCCTATATAGCATGGTGTTCGCTGTGAGCCAATGCTCCGTGTTTAAGGCACTACTTTGATCTATAATGGTTTACTTGAAACAAATTATTACTTTGATGGAAAGTTGTCTCATTCGAACTCATGCACCATCTTCTTATAAAGTCAGGTCATGTGCATACACATTAAGACATGGTACAGGCACATTTCACATAATCAAACCTGTATGAAATTCATATGTTTTCACCTGGCCTTTCAAACAAATCTCGTTTCGAGAAAAGAGCTACAGTGGCTGCAAATAAGTTTTCAATTTTCACTGCCAAAAAATCCAGGATGTTTACAGTATTGTCTACCCTCAAAACATGTATATTTAATATACTTTAAAAAATTATTTTAATTCTTCAACCTTTTTTAAAGAAAAGCTAATTAACTTATTTTACACTCAAATACTAAAAATACGAATTTTTTCTCTCTAATTACGTGAATGAAAAGGGATTGTTATCCATGGTAATTTTCAGTCGGGGAATAACCCCTAGCTTTTTATACGAAACTGTTTACAGCACCCATTAGACTTTGACTAATGATGTTTACAGACTGGTTTTCGGTGGATAACTATAGAGGTTCGTGTTGTTTATTCTTTAGTTTTCTATGTTGTGTCATGTGTACTATTGTTTTTCTGTTTGTCTTTTTTTATTTTTGGCCATGGTGTTGTCAGTTTGTTTTAGATTTATGAGTTTGACTGTCCCTTTGGTATCTTTCGTCCCTCTTTTATATCTATAAATCTTTAAAATTTCCTCATTATAAATAACTGCTTTCCAGTCATGATTCCAAAAACGTCATTTGAGTACTGAATCTTTTGTAAAGTGCAATATGAACTAGCACACTTCTAAAGATTTAACGGTAACGACAAGTTATGATGGTACAAGAACGATTACGTCAATAAAATTACCAAATAGATCTAAATTTATAAATATAGAAAAGATACGGATTCCTATTTTGCACTAAGAAATGTTCGCGTATTTATACGATCGTTTACTAGTCAAAAACGAAAGTCAAATCTATGTGGCAACAATACATCGGAATGCCCTCACGGTCATCGCGATGTAAAAGAGCGTCCTTGCGGCGAGCTGATTATGTGTATAGAGATATCGATTAAGCAACGGGAAAAGTCTTTGATATCCAAAAAGAACTGTTTTCCTTGTCAATATTTTTTTTCTATGTTAATAATAAACACATTTTCTGTTTGACAAGATTTTTGATTTTCGTTGTATCTGAAGTTGTTAAATTTATAGTTTGAGGCTACTCAGTTGGTATCTTCAAAGTTCGGGACATCAGCATTTGTACATTTTTAATTTGTTTTGAATATTTATTTTACCATTTGAATATTCATTGTTATTTGGAGATGTATTTGGGTTGGATTGTTTGAATGAATGTTTTTTTTTCTTTTAAGAAATGATATTTTTTGTCTATTTCGATATTACCCATGTGGATAGGCTATAGCCGTGTGACCTCAATGGTTTTCAAAAGTTCAAAAGGGGGTTGCTAACCCGGGATAAAGTGGGGGTCCAACCATATGTCCCCATTCAAATGCATTGATCGGACAAAAAAAAGGGAGATTCCAACCACCGGATCCCCCCCTGGATCCACCACAGGACCTATATTAGAATCTAATAGGTCGGCAGACTATTTACAACCGCATTTAAATCCCGCCATTGCATCACCACTTTAAATAGAATTAGTCGGTTAAACCATGTGATTGTAAACAATAGACTGAACAGGTTGTTAACACTTACAGCTATCAATAGGGTCACGCAACATTTTCGAAATGATAAGTTCATGTAAGCGTTAATTTTGTTACAGATACGAAATTTTAGTGATATTGATCCTCAAACATTAAGCCGGTCATGAACTAAGTTTGTGAATTATGTTTGCGGTTTTCTTGACATGCATTGTGACGTGTCATCGTATTCATTTTATATTAGAAAACTAAAGCAGTTATATTAGAAAAATATAGCAGTTATATTAAAAAAGTATCGCATTCATGAATTTTTTATATTAAAAAAACATCGCTATATATATATATATATATATATATATATATATATATATATATATATATATATATATATATATATATATATATATATATATATATATATATATGATATAAGACAAACATCGCATTGATATAATAAAATATAGCAGTATCTTTGACTTATAGGTGATTTTGGCTTAGCAAATAATTGAATTCATCTCAATTGCATTCTACTGAATTTGCTACGTGATATTTATTGAATGTGTACATGTACAGGTTAAACTGTATTTCACCTTTATTTTAATTGCATCTTAATGACCTTGTAATTTGTAACTCATGGACCATTCGGCTCATTAAAAGGATTCTTTTACGTATATCAACTGGTCTGATGTGTTATCCCTACACGAGTTATCATATATCTGCAATTATATTACTTTCTTAGATATTCCAAAGTTCCTGTAAACACTTTCATACAGATTTAATCTTATGAACAATTTTTACGTTATATTTCATACGGAAACAAATGTGATTTTGATTTCCTTGTTTGTTTTTCTTTCTAAAAAGATAAAACTATGTACTGTCTTAGTAATAAATTTAAATGTTGATTTTCATATTTTGAAAATATACAAAATGTGTATCTGAAGTATTTTGTCATTTCCTTTACATCTTCAATTTGATGAATCACATATCAAAAAATAAATTCACAAAATTACCGAACTCCGATGAAAATTCAAAACGAAAAGTTCAAAATCAAAAGCTCAAACACAAAACGCTTGTAAATAATACAAAGTTTGGTGACTATGTTGAACGAATCTATCCCACTGAACTGGTGATAAAGGATATTACAGCTAAGTCTGCTTCATATCTTAACTTACATCTAGAAATTGACAATGAGGGTTGGAAAAAACAAAACTTTACAAGAAAAGAGATGATTTCTTAGTTGTGTCTTCTGTACTATTACTTGTTTGTTTGTCCTTTTATTTCAAGTTGTCAGTTTATTTTCTATCTATGAGTTTGACTCTCCTTCTGGTATCTTTCGTCCCTCTTTTATCATAACTCCGGTAATAAGTAATTCGGTAGATCAAAAGTTAGCCTCTTGTTTTATAATTTTATCATATTTAGGTTTTCAGAAAATATTGTTTTCGTTTAGATATATATTTGGCAACTGGTACATTGTGAATATCTTTAGAATGACAATAAAAAATGTGTAACTGTTTACTATAGTTTTATTCATAGTATATGTGTGATTTTGTTGCATGGCACCCTTTGTATTGTGTATCCACTTTCTCTATGTGAAGATAATAAACAGGTCTTTAGATTTATCATTCGATAATAGTTTCTGGTTTATCTTTGTCAAAAACAAATGATATGAGAAAACAAACAACTACAAAAAACAATTGTTAAAGTGTCGTCACAATAAATCTTTACCAACCACAGTAGCTTATTATGTGCGCCAATTTATATCAATTTTGTTAAAGAAAAGTCTTTCACTCAGTACGTTATGTTCATTTCAACATATGAAGGACGTTATGCTTATTTTAACATGGGAAGCACGTGATGCTAATTTTAACGTTGGGAAGCAATTTATACTAATTTTAACATGGGAAGCAATTTATACTAATTCTAACATGGGAAGCTATCATATTTGTCAATAACTTTATAACCTGATTTATGACATATTCTTTTATAAAGGTGCCGTTCATAAATTAGAAAAGTATTAAGAGAAAAAGGTTCCAAATCCATCAAGCAAAGTATGTCTTATAGGAGTTGACTGACATATTTAGGTCCTTTTATTAAGGAATGACTATGAAGAAATAACATAAAAGATTTGGTGCACACTGAATAACGCGCGTAGCGAGTTATTTAACAGTGTTCACCACATTTTTTATGTTATTTCGAATAGACAGAAAAAATATTACAGTAATTTCTTATAATTTAATTCTAAATTCCATTTTAAACCGTAGAAAACCATGAAAAAACGTTGATGACGTCACGGTCACATGACTAAATTATGTCTATGGGCTCATAACAAAATAACGTCAGCCAATCAGAAGACGCGTTACATCCAAAATAAAATTATTGTCTTATAGATTCTTAAATCTTTCGCATATGCACTTGTCTGGTTTTTAAATATTCAGGTTTTGGAGTTCCTGATGAAATAAATCCAGAAAAACGTTCAAAAGCATGACATGTATGAAGTGTTTGATAGTGTGTATTTCGTGTTATTGCCTTTTTGGGCTACGGACAATAAAAGTACCCATACTAAAGTTCCTGCGACTCCTTAATAGTTATCAAAGGTACCAGGATTATAATTTAGTACGCCAGACCCGCGTTTCGTCTACACAAGACTCATCAGTGACGCTCATATCAAAATATTATAAAGCCAAACAAGTACAAAGTTGAAGAGCATTAAGGATCCAAAAGATCAAAAAGTTGTGCCAAATACGGCTAAGGTTAAACTCGATGAAATTAAGATGCACAGGAAAAAGTGAGAAAGTTAAGTTTTGCTAACGTTTCTCGAATAAAAATTCAAATATTAAAAAGCTACTACTGACAACCCTGGAAAATATCAAGGCAAACTCATGAAACTTTGCCCAGAGACAAATATATGCCATACTGGTAGCATGCCATATTAATTTTGTTAAATCTGGAATTAAAAATAAGCATTTGAATATTTCTCACTTGAGACTTAATGTCGATAAATTGTTGAACTTTATAAAAGAGAGACGAAAGATATCTCAGAGGGACAGTCAAACATTTAGCTTGAAAATGAACTAAAACGCCATGGCTAAAAATAAAAAGACGAACAGACAAATAATAGTACAGAGCACAATACATAGAAAACTTAAGACTAAGCAACACGAACCCCACTAAAATATTGTCGTTGCCTGACGATTAGTTGCCTAGTGTTGCATTACGATATGAGAACAAAGTAAGACATTGAATTAATTATTTCTGGTCTTGCAAATGGTCAACTAGAACCGGAGACAAACGAAGCTGAAAATTAAAACTGGTACTCGAAAAAAAGAAACACATGGATTGACCATTTAGACTCATTTAGTAGGATTCTTCTGCGCATATCAAATGATGGGTTATTCCAACGGAAGTCATACTTTTTTATTTAGATTGGACCATGTGTTTTCCCGTTTGAATGGTTTTACACTTGTAATTTTTGGACCCTTAATAGCTTATTGTTCGATGTGAGCCAAGGCTCCGTGTTGAATACAGTATATTGACCTATAATTGTTTATTTTATAAATTGTTATTTTGATGGAGAGTTATCTCATTGGCACTCATACCACATCTTCCTATACCTAATCGTATATCTTCATGATATTATTTACTAGGAGATTACAAAAGAACCTGTTAACACTTTTATATTGATTTCGTTATATATCATATTGAAACAGATGTGATATTGATTTCCGTGATAATTTTATAAACAGATAAAACCATGTACTGTCTTAATGATATCAAAATCAATAATATTGTGTATCGTCATATTTTGAAATATACTTAAATTTACTTCTGAAGTATTTTTTCCTTTGTCTTACATCTTCAATTTGATGAATCGCATACC